>CM053622.1:707456074-707553342 GCA_028646595.1 Phalanger gymnotis | reverse complement strand
AAAGTAAAAAAGTTTTTTTTTTCATGCAACTAGAAAATAAGATGCCCAGGCAATGGGGCATAGAGATTTATCTTGCCCTACAAGAAAGGAAGGGAAAGGGGGAGGGGAGGGGAGGGGGGTGATGGAGGGGAGGGCTGACTGGGGAACAGGGCAACCAGAGTGTACGCCATGTTGGAGTGGGGGGGTGGAAATGGGGAGAAAATTTGTAATTCAAACTCCTGTGAAAATCAATGCTGAAAACTAAACATATCAAAAAATAATAAAATAAAAAATAACAGGATTTGTTCTGTAAAACTTGGACTCAGCCAAAAGGCTGCACTCAAGGACCTAGAAGGCCACATGTGGCCTCAAGGCCACAGGTTCCCCACTCCTAGGATAGACTATATGAGTGTATGGAGATAGGAAACAACAGGATGGTAACAGGCTCGGGTAACAGCTAGTACTCTAGATTGTAGGAGAGAATAAAGTCAATGAGACTCAGTAGTCTATTATAATAGTCCAAGAGGAGATAATAAGGGTGTGATTTGGGGTATCGACAGTATGAGGGTACAGATGTGAGAGATATTAAAGGAAGACAAGAATTACCGTAGTACAAGAGTACATTCAAGATGGAAGAAGTAGCCCGTGAGTGCACAAAAGTAGGAGAGGAATGAGTAAGATTAGGGCAATAGTTGGATTGACTATTGAATTTTGAATGGACTGTGCAAAGAGGAGGAGTGTGAAGAAAGGCTGGAAAGGTAGGCCGGAGTCAGACTGTAGAAGGCCTTGAATGCCAAGATAACTGTGGGATAAAATGGGAAGCCACCACTGAAGGTTTTGGGGGAGGCAGGTGATACGATCAGACCTGTGCAT
Source organism: Phalanger gymnotis (assembly GCA_028646595.1). Taxonomy (NCBI): domain Eukaryota; kingdom Metazoa; phylum Chordata; class Mammalia; order Diprotodontia; family Phalangeridae; genus Phalanger; species Phalanger gymnotis. Next base: position 707,552,490 of record CM053622.1, on the reverse strand, counting down.
CAGGAATATTATTTTGGAAGCACCATGAAGGTTGGATTGGAAAGAGGAGAGATCATAGATACAAAGACCGGTCGGAAGACTATTGCAATAGTCCAGATGTGGCCAAATTGAGTTGCTAAAAAAATTTGAGGGCCGCTAGATGGTCCAGTGGATAGAGCGATGAGCCTGGAGTCAGGAAGACTTGAGTTCAAATCTGACCTCACACACTTACTAGCTGTGTGACCCTGGGCAAGTTACTTAACCTTGTTTGCCTCCGTTTCCTCATTTGTTGTTGTTTATCCTTCATTTTCAAAGAGGACCAATGATGTCATAGATTGATGTCTTGACTTGTTCATGAATCAGATTTGAGTGAAGCAGAATTGCACAAAGTCATCACCCCACTCTCTCTTCCTGAATCATTGAAGTCCAGTGGCAAGGCAAAGCCAAGATACCTGGCAGTGGCCAGGATACTGTGGATGACCTTGGCATCTTTGATGTCTGACCGAGTTCTAAGCACTCTGCAGCATCTGCTTTGGCTGCTTTCATGACCATTGGAATAATTTGTTCTCATCTGCTCATTCTACCAGGAAAATTTTCACATGCTTGCAACAGAACACCCCGCCCAACTCACTGATGGGTTTGAGGCCTATGGGTTCCCCTTAACCTGGTTTAACCTGTCTGCTGAGCCAGTATTACCAGAATGTGGCCACTGTGCATGTTACAGTTTCTTGGAGCCACAGAATGAGTTGGAGAAGGAAATGGCAAATCATTCTAATATCTTTGCCAAGAAAACCCCAAATGGAGTCACAAAGAATCAGACATGACTGAAACAACTCAACAGCATCAACAAGCAAAAACACTCAGGGGAAAGGAGGAGAGAGATATGAGAGAAGGTATGGAGATACAATCAATAAGACTTATTACATGAATAGATGTGGGGGTTCAAGTTGGGGACAGGATCGGAGAAAGGAGGTAGAAGGACAGCGAAGAGCCAAAGTCTCAAACCTTACTGCCTTGGATAATGATGGCATCCTTGACAGAAACAGTGAAGTTGGGATGGGGGGGCAAGTTTTTTGAGGGGAAACTATTCAGTTTTTCCTATTGAGTTTGAGGTGTTAGGTAGAACATTCTAGCAGCTAGTTAGAAATCCAGGACTGTAACTCAGAGGAAATGATTGAGTGTCAATCAGAGGTGAATAAAAGGATTATTCTGTGGTGATGGGGGCCCAAATGGGTTAGCTAGCATGAATTTGGAGTGGGTCCAGTCAGAGCAGTGATTTGGCCTCCTCAACTTCCAGGAATGCAAAGGCACAAAAAGGCTGTCAATAGGATTTAGTATGGGTTGGAAATTAGAAAAGAAGAGATAGTAAGACAAGGAGGAGAGTCAAAAATGAAAAACAGTGCCTTATTGAAATGGCTAAATTCCAAGACAATAAAAAAAGATAAATGAAACCAAGGTGTTGTCATCTAGGGTAATAAGGAGGAACTGGGGACACAAAACCAATGAGTCTGAAGATCATATCCAAGGAAACATGAGGTGGTGAGAGTAGTAGAAAAACAGGAAAACTATACTCAGAGAGGCGAGATCTCAGAGCTAAGGATCTTTTGATAGAGTGTTAGCGGGAAGATTAGGTCTAAGATTTGACCACCCTTGTAGATGATGGACAAAGTAGTCAAGGAAGTTGATGATGAGACAATACTGCTAGAAGGGTTGGCAGTGCGCTGGTGAAAGTCACCAGAGATGATGGCAGGGTTTGGGGTGGAAAGGAAGACCATAGCCATGTGCTGGTCATAATTAACAGTTTGGGGGAAGTTAGACTAGATGACCTCTAAGGTACCTTCTAGTTCCAAGATACTACAGTTCTAACATGCCTCACCCACATAGTGACTTCCAGTTTCCAAAGCACTTTCACATTCATTTTGTCATTAGATCTTCACAATATCTTTGGGAGGAAGGCAGCACCAGCATTGTTTGTTTTACAGGTTAGGAAACTGGAACTCAAAGAAGTTGTCATGGAGCTAATACATGATGAAACTGGGGCTTCAAGCCATATCTTTTGAGGACAAATCCAGGGCTCTTCTTACCACAAACGTGCTGCATTCCCCCATCCACTCAGTCCTACTGGGTAAGACATTATACTTGTGTCTTCACTTTCTAACTTTTTAACCCAAAAAAGCAACTAAATGAACTTTTATGCATCATGACAGCTGAGGTATAGGGGAGAGATTTCAAAGCAGGAAGGACTTTCAGCACTTATATCTTTATGTAAGGATAAAAATCCTTAGAGCGAAAACTGTCTCGTAGTGCAGTGCACTGACTGCCTTTGGGAGCTAGTGGATTTCCCTTCGGTGGAGGTCTTCGAGAGAAGATTAGATGACCCCTTGTTAAGGGCACTGTAGAAATGATTTTTGTTCAGGTATAGAATGTTTGTTTGGATTGAATGTCTTCTAAAATCTTTTCCAATTCTGAGATTCTGTGATACTATAAATATGGCCACTTGTTCCATCTAATGGGGCTGACTGTGTGGCTCCACAGTAGAAATGACAGGGTTTCATGTCATATGAGATCATAAGAGGTGGTCCCTACCCCTAATGACCGTACAAGTGAAAGGATTCCTTTCTTAGGACAGCCCTGTGAACAATCTTCTCTTTTGATGGGCTAAAGGACTAGCCCCAAGAGGACCACTGTAATTTCCACAACCCTGAAAGGAGAGAAGTACTCCAATCTGCCACCCAGGTCAGCAGCCCAATGGCAGCAGCAGCAGCAGCAGCCGCCACCACCACAACAATCACATCAGCAGTGGCAGCATCAGCATCTAGATGGTGGTACTCTGTCTTCAAGCCGAAAGCGTACACCACGTGATGGATGGCATTACACTTGATCGGGAAGAGAACGAGTAATGATTTGTCATTTACCATAAAGTACTGCTATTTCATCTGCTCACATTCCCCAGGACGCAGCCCTGGCCGTTTGTTGTATGCATCAATTTATAGTTTATCCTAAGACTAATGATGCTCTGTTTAAAAGGCAAGGTGGGGCTTTGTTTCTATGTTCTACCCACGGAGGATTATGTTATTGATTGATCGTGCGTGGTTGTCAGAGGCGGTGAAAACATCTCGAATTGATACCTGGATTTGGACTACAATCAACTTCCTCGACACTTGCCTTTTGGTGCTGAATAGATCAAGGATTCCAGGCTTTCTAATGGGGCCTTAAGGAGATTTTGACAATCCCCATTATAAGTGAGCAGTCCATTACGGCATTTGGGAAGACCAATAGATCATCTAAAAAGCCGTGGAGGCTTCTGGGAGCCCCAGGACATGCTTCGAGACCTGCCTGGTCCACGTCTCTAGGAAGCAGCAATGTGGGGGGGTGGGCAATTACAGGAAACTGTTTTCTTCTATGCTGACCCCATATAACAACTCTCCCTCCTCCCACAACTCTTCCACACAGATTTTCCCTAGTCCTGAGAGCTCTAATGGAAGGTTTGCTAACTTTTGGGGAAGATGCCACTATTCTGGCATTGTGTACTGGAAAGGGCATTGGTCTTAGTGTCAAAAGACCTGGATTTGAATTTTGCTTCTGATACTTAATGAGTAGTGTGACCTTTGCTGAGTCACTTAACCTCTCAGAGCTTCCACAATTGTAAAATAGGGATAATACTTATAATTGTCTGCTTTATCAGGTCATAGGAAGGAAAGCATTTTGTAAACCTCAAAAGTTTATAAATGACCTGTGGTTCAAGAAGTCTAGAATATGGTCCAATCAGAAACTAATTCGCTTAACTTTATTTTTTTTCCTTTTTTCCTTATTTTTCCTTTTTCTTATCACCTCACTCCACCCTCACTCCATCTTTCCTTGCTCATTTCCTGTCTTGTAATTCTGGAGCAAATGAGCTGATGAAGGAGGGACGGGAGGGGGCACACAGCAGTGACCTGCCTTGGTGTACTGGCTGGCTGGCTGCCTGGACTCCTGTGTGGTGCTGAACAGCAGGGCATTAATGGCTATTAATATCCACAGAGGAAGTGCTAAAAGGCCAATAATGTAATTACCATTTATTTGTAATATCAACTGGCCCTCAGCTCCTTCCGGCTGCACCACACAGTGTTGGGGAGGGGAAGGGAGAATGGGAGGAGGATGAAGAGAAGCAAGAAGAAGAAAGGTTCCAAGAAGGAGCAAATACTAGATACACGGCACAGATTTCACTGTGGCCAAGCTCTGCTCATCTTTCTGCCCTTCTCTGCTCTGCCGTAACAAACAGGACTACTTGGCTTCTGCCTTCATAACAGTAACCACAGCCAGGAGACGACAACTGGCCTTTGCCCTCAGAGGGTCAAAGTTTAGAGCCTTTTGATAACATTTGTACTGCTTTTGCAGGGAGAAATAACCAAGTTTAATACTTAGTTTGCAAGAATGTTAGATTCCTTGACACAGTGGCCACATCCCTGGTGAGCCTCTCCCCATCATTCCTTGCTTCTCCTCTGCTCCCTCCTCTGGTGGTATTCTTCCTATCAGTTGCCTAATGATCAAACGGGCCTCTGTTTCTTCCCAATATTGAGGTGTCATAGGCACTCTTCCTCCACTGAGCCTTACATCCTCAGGTCCAAGGTTTATCCCTAAGGTGTCCTTCCACCAACTAAAATTGTCTTGAAAATTCAACTTATTCGATGACATCTTTTTCCTCCCAGCTTGCCACAGTTCTGCTTTGTAGAATTTGATTCGATCTCCAGAATCACGTCACAGTTCAGAGTGGGTCTCATCACTCTCCATCAAAGATACCTCAACATGACACCATAGAACTACCACTGATTTTGGAGTCCAAACACTAGGATTCAAATCCTATCTCTGATACTCTCAATCAGCAGGGATATATTAAGCTCTTAACACATGTTGGGCACTCTACTAAATGCTGGGAATACAAAGCAAAAACAGTCTGCCTTCAAAGATCTTACATTTTAATGAGGGAAAAGCTTACACATATATAAGTTGTTGTTTGTACTTTGTTTTCAGAAGAGGACCAATGGGGTGATGTCTTAACTTGTGTGTGAATTGGATTTAACTGAGGCAGAATCACACAGAGTCATCAGCCTCACTCTCTCTTCCAGAGCTGTGGAAGTCCAGTGGCAAGACAAAAGTCAGGATGACTGGCACAGTGGATGACGTTGGCATCTTCAATGCCAGACCAAACTCTAAGTTCTTCACAGTGTCTGCTTCAAGGCCATTGGAACAAACTGTTCTCACCCATTCATTCCACAATGAGAAGTCTTCATGTGTTTGGGGTTGACATCCCTTTAACTCACTGATGGGTTTGAGGCCTGTTAATTACCCTCAACTTGGTTTTAGCTTCTCTGCTTCTGCAGGGTGTGGTTACTGCGCATGCTATAGCTTCTTGGAGTCACAGGTGAGAGCTGGGTAAGAGGTGGACACCAAAGGTAGACGAGAAGCCCTGAAAAGGTCTCAGCATGTCCTCACACCAGAGATGCAAGTCCTCTCTGAACATCCCATACATCACACATATATAATAAGTATATACAAAGTAGATGCATAGTCATCTTAGGGGACAGAGTACTCACAGGCTGGGCAAGCAGAAATGGCCTCCTGCCAAAGGTGTTAGGCAGAGATAAGGAGGGAGATCATTCCAGATACAAGGGACAGTGAGACAGGAAATAGAAATTCTGCGTAGGACAGCGAGGAGACCAGTGTGGCCAGATCATAGAGTGTGTAGAGGAGAGCAATGAAGCCTGAGAAGACAAGAAGGGGCTTTGTCTTGTGAGGAGCTTTAAATGACAAATGGAGGATTTGACCTAGAGGTATCAGGGAGCTCCTGAAGTTTATTGAATAGGAGCCTGGATGAGTTGATGAGACCTGCACCTTAGGAAGATCACTTTGACAACATTGTGGGGAATGGTTTAGAACAGGGAGAGACTTGAGGCCAGGCGATCTGTTAGAAGACTCTTGCAATAGTTTAGAGTGAAAGTGCTGAGGACCTGAACTAGATTTGGCAGCTATTTGAGAAGAGGATGTAGTCAAGAGATGTTACTATGTGACCTAGGGCAGGTAACTCAGCTTCCCTGGACCTCAGTTTCCTCATCTGGAAAATGGAGGAGTGAGAGTTGGAGTAGATGGTTACTAAAGTCTCTTCCAGCTCTAAACTGATTGAATAAGAAACCTGTGGACTTATTGTTGTATCGTTATTGTTCAGTTGTTTTCAGTTGTGTTTGACTCTTCGTGACCTCATTTGGAGTTTTCTTGGCAGAGATACGGGAGTGGTTTGCCATTTCCTTCTCCAGGTCATTTGACAGATGAGGAAACTTAGGCAAACAGGATTAAGCCTAAGGTTACACAGCTAGTAAATGTCTGAGGCCAGATTTAAACTCACAAAGATGAATCTTCCTAACTCCAGGCCTGGTACTCTATCCACCACATCACCTCGCTACTCCCTATGGGCTAGGGAACAAAGAATGCAGGGAAGGAAAGCAGTCATTAGCTTGGAACAGCCACACCACCCTGCCAATCCAACCTCTCCCATCTCCAGACTCCATTGCTCTTTATTCAGAGAGACTAGTTAGGGGAGACCTACCAAATATAAAGGCTACGTGGAGAAGCGAGGCTGCCATGGTGGGAAACAGAAGGAGTATTCACTTGCCATATGGGATCTAGAGAAGGGAACTCTGGGATTGTTCCTAGATGTCATGGAGGCCAAGCAACTTTGTGGTAAATGAGAGGATGGGAGACACCCATCTGCCTTCAGCCAGGGTGGCACAGCCTACTCCACACCGCTCTGTGTGCCAGGAGATTGGTACATGAGGATGTAACAGTTCCTGGCTCATGGGGATTCCAGCCATGGATGGGGATGGTGAGAAAGAGATTAGTGCTGTGTTTTTTCTTTCCCCCTGGTACCAGCTTGACTGGCAGCTTGGGCAAAGAAGAGCCCATTCTAAATGCTCCCCGGGGTCCAAAATGGAACTCATTACATCAAGCCTGCCGGTAGCCAGCAGTCCTGCTTTGTGAGCTGTGAAACAAATGTTTATCCACCACTCAGTTAGATTCAGCACCATTTAAGGAGCTCAGGGTATTAAGCTGGAGGGATGAACTGAGTGAGCATGGCGAGTATTGTCAGGAAGCGAGGCCAGCTCGTGGGGATGTGTGGAGACAAGAAAGCCTTACAACTTTCTAGCTTCGTCACCCGGCCCCAGGCAAGTGGGTCCTTCCATAAAGAAAAAGATGTTTCTCTCCCCCTTTTATCTCATCTGCTTTTAACTTTTCTCCCATCTTTCTTGCCTTCCTTTCTTCTTTTCCTTCCTCCTTTGCTTTATTCTTTCCTTCCTCCTTTCATTTGATTTTCCCCACCTGCCCAAGCAAGCCTATAGTCAGTCGTCAAGTCAACAAGCATTTGTTAACTAGTTCTATGTGCTAAGCATTTGTGCTAAGTGCCAGAAAGTACAAAGAAAAGGGAAAACAAAGCCCCTACCCTCAAGGAGCTTATATTCTATTGAGGAATTATATTCTATGGAGTATCCTCTATGAGGCAAATACTCCAATACCATATGGAGGGGGATGAAGTGTAAGAGACTGGAAAGGTAGGTTAGAGTCAGGTTGAAAAGGGCTTTAGATGCCAAACAGAGGATTTCATAATTGATTCTAGAAGCAATAGGGAGCCAGAAGATTTTACTGAGTAGGGAGGGGTATGGCACAGCCAAACATGAACTTTAGGAAAATCATTTTGGTATCTGAGCTGAGTAGAGAATGGAGTATGGGAAGAGTTGTTGTTACTTAGCCCTTTCGTGACTCTTTTTGTGGTTTTCTTGGCAGAGATACTGGAGTAGTTTTGCCATTTCCTTTATCATCTAATTTGACGGATGAGGAAACTGAGGCAAATGGGTTAAATGACTTGCCCAGGGTCTCACAGCTAGGAAGTGTCTGAGGTCAGATTTGAACTCAGGAAAATGAGTCTTCCTGCCTCCAAGTCCTGCACTCTGTCCACTTCACCACCCAGTTGCCTCCCTTGGACAAACTACTCCCCCCCTCTCAGACTCTATTTCCTCATTTGCAAAATAAGGCTATTGAATCTGTTGATCTCTAAGCTCTCAGCCCGCTCTAATATTCTGTTTCTGTTTCTCTGCTTCTCAGTTTTCCTGACACCCCCTGGGTGGGATCTCAATATTTGGCCTTGCCTTAGCAGGGCCTCAGTGGGAGTTAGTCTGGAGACAGAGCAGCTCCAATGGAGACACAATTTGGCTGTTCATTATTGGAGTTGCCATATTTCCCACCCACTGTCCGATAAAGCACTCACATTGACTTTTCTATTGTTCATGACCATGGAGGGGAGGGGTAGGTCAGCATTTACTGAGCCCTCTTTGGAACAAGGTAAAACACACAGGCATTATTACCCAAATCCTTTGAAAGTGAGCATCTAAAGGTGGCCAACAGCCCCTTGATCCCCCAGCCTTCAGCCAGCCCTCATGCTCAGTCCCTTCCCAGTGCCAGCTGCCAAGCTAGCCTCTAGCTAGACGACTACACAAGACCAAGGCCTGATGTAGGCTGCCATGTGCTTAAAGAGCCTCTCCCTGATCCCTTGTAATCTCTCGCCTTCTCCTTCAGCTCTTCTTTTTATCATTTCCAGGATGGCAATCATCTTGCCTCATCCCCCCTGCAGAAGCTAGGGAGCCAAGGCTGTCTGTCTGGGGTCCTGGGGAATCAAGTGGAAGCAGGGGGGGACGAGTGTGGGTGGTGGGGGGTGGGTTGGCCTGGAGCTTGAGCAAACATTGTAGCTGGAAGCTTGCTGTACATTTTCCAGTTCTAAATCCTGAGAAGATAAAAATGAAACCACAACAAAGACCAGAATACACAACCATTTAAAGGGCAGAGGCGCGGATTATACTCCTGCTTCCCTCCAATGGTGTCGGGGAGTTGGGAGCTTCAGGGCAAGGGGGAATCTTAAGAAGGCAAAAGCAGAGGAGGGAAGGAAGGAGGGGTGGCTCCCCCCACCACATATACCGGGTGCCTAGACTTGGCTCTCTTCCAAGAGATCTGCCTCTTCCTCTGCAAAGAAACTGCTACCTGTGGGGTATGTGATGCCAACGTACAGGTACGAGGGGAGGATGCCAAAGATTCTATGCCAAAGACTCGTGTGTGTGAGTGTGAGTGTGTGTGTGAGTGTGTCTGAGTGCGTGTGAGTGTGTGTGTGTGTGTGTGTGTGGTATGGAGGCAGAATGGGTGCCAAGGTGCAGATTATGGTAGGCACTGGGTTCAAAAAGACATCTCTATAGTGCAGGTGTACAATTTACTGTCTGGATTTCCGAGGGGAAGTAGGCTGATGGTGCTTTAAAAATTCTTTGCATTTTTATAATACTTAATGCTTTTTGAAGTGCTTTCATATGCATTATCTCCTTTGATCCTCTCTACTACCCTGGGTGCCAGGCCAGGCAGGGATTCTTAAATCCTCTGGCACTGAGACTTTAAGAGGCCTGCCCAAAGTGGAGGACAACAAAGGCCCAGCCTAGAACCTTAAAGAATCGTGAATGCTAGGCCCAGGCCCTTCTCTCTAGCCTGGTTTGATCACCCCCACCCCCCACACATCCCCAAACAGAAGGGCAACTGCTTGCAGAGCCTGATGCTGTGGTTATCGGGCTCCTATCCCTGCCAGGGTGATTGCCACCAGGTCAGTTCAGCCAATTTCTGCCTGGCAGGACAGTCGGTCCAGGGGGCGTTATTCTCATAGAAAAGTCCCTCTCCAGTACACGAACACACATACACACCATCTCCTGGTCACATACACACACACACACATCTCCTGGTCTCACACAAACACACAGACATAATGGCCTGGTGTCTTTCCTCTCTCTATGTCTGTTGTTGGGGATCTGGGTCAAATATAATGGGTGATTGAGATGGAACTGAGAGTGAGATAACAATTTCAACCTGAGGGGAGCAGGAAAGATGTTTTAACTTGGAAACTTCCTGAGGGTGAAAAGCGCAGTCTACCTCGGGGTATGTAAATTTGATGCAAATGATGCACAAACCCAACGTGGCCCCTGGGGCAGATTCCCCGGGCAGCCTTTGACTCCCTACAAGCTGGCTGTGTTGTTAGACCCTAGGAAAAAACCAAAACAATCTTCACTCAGACCTTTGGGCCAACTTTGCTTTTTCTTAATATGACTGGCAGGGTCCACTGGAGGCATATACAAAACGGCAGCTACTAACCTGGCAGGATTTGAGAGGCATCCAAAGATCCTGCTCCTCAAATATCTTTTTCCCATGTGCCAGCTAGGGTACCAGAAATTCCTTCGGCTGAAGGTATTGTGTTTAGAGAAGGCTTCTTTCAAAAGCACCAAGGAACGGGGCAGCTAGGTGGATAAGTGGATAGAGTGCCAGCCGGCCCTGGAGTCAGGAGGACCTGAGTTCAAATCTAGCCCCAGACTTACTAGCCTTGTGATTCTTGCTAAGTCACTTGACCCTGATTGCTTTGCAGAAAAAGAAAAAACTACGGAGTCACCTGGGTGTGTGTGTGAAACATTAACTCTTATAATCTATTATTATATCTATTATCTCCTCGCAGAGAACAGTCTGGAAGAAATGGGCCCAGGGCAGGTACATTTTAATTGGACCATGGGCATGAGGGATGGCATATAAAATACCTGGAAGGCCAGCCCCTGGTGAAATATGGTAGTGAGGATTTAGGGTAGCTGGGGCAATGTGAGAGCACTGGCACTCGGGGAAAAGATAGACATCCAAAAAGAAGCATAACCTTTGTGTCAATTTTGCTTAGGTTCTGCCCTAGTGGCAAAAGCCCCAACCCTCAGCTTAGCTGGAAACTCTACTCCCTTCTGTCTCCATCTTGCTATTAAACTTTACAGTAGAGAGTGCAACTCCGAAGGACTGGCTGTGTAACCCAAATGGTAAATACACATTTGCCTAAAAGACTATTTCAAAGATAACTCATACAAGATAAGTACTCGAGCTGAGGTCAGAAGCAATACAGGGACATTCTCAGGGTCTCTCTGAAGATATTTGGAATCCATTGTGAGACCTGGGAGGCACCAGCACAGGAGGGCCCAGCATAGCATGCCCAAATCAAAGAAGGTGCTGTCCTCTGAGCAAAGCAGACTAGCAGTAGCTTCAAAGAAACGTGAGATATACAAATTTAGAGGCATCTCTACTCCAAATGTTCATGTGGACTATTTGTGCCCAGTCTGTGGTGGAACCTTGTGAGCTTGTATTGGTCTGATCAGCCACAGCTGGACACACACTGTAACTTGACTCCAATACCTTGGTGTCATTTTGGTCATCTTCAAGAATGAAGGACAATGGCCCCCATCCTTTGTCTTAGCCCCTGAGCAATGGAGTCACAAAACTAGAGACTTCTGGGGCTAGAAGAGTTTTCATTGCAGTTGTAAGTAAAGTGTGTAGTTTAATATTTTAAAAACTTATTAATTTTAAAATGAGTGACTAAGGTCATGGGGTGATAAATAGGCTTTAGAGCTAAAAGGGGCTTTAGTGATTATCCTTTCCAGTGGTCTCATTTTACAAAAGAAGGAACTGAAGACCAAAGGGGTCTCCAGAGTATCTTGCAGAGAGGCACACAGTCAAGGAAAAGAGTTAAGACTAGACTCCAGGTGCTTTGCTTCCCTGCAACATTAAAGCCATTCTGACTCAAGGAGACAGTGTGTGTCACACACACAGTCACACAATCAAGCTGTGTGATCTTAGACAAGTCACTTGCTGCCTCTTTCTGGGATTTAGTTTCCTTATCTGTTAAACTAAGGGGTTAGACAAGATAATCTCTATGGTCCATTCCAGCTCTGAAGCATATTTTGAAGCTAGGAGGCCAGTAGTGACAAATACAGGGAGATTACCTTGACCTCAGAGCATCCTGGTATGGTTTCAGAACCATAGAGGTAGGGGTATGGGCATAGTGATTCTTCATCCCTCTTTAACTGTTCAGGACAGTCTCCCCTTCCTGAAATTCTGCTCCACCTTGGGGTGGCCCTTTGAGAAATGGAGGAATTGCTCCATCTTCACCTTTGCTAGAAATAAAAAAATAAATAAATTCTGGGTTCTTGAAGCTGTGTCTTTGAAGTTGAAAACAATGTGGTGTGAGGCCCCTTCACTGGCCTAAGAAAGCTGAGTTCCATCCCCCTCCCCTTTCCCTCTTCTCTGCTGTCTGCTGCACACATTAAAATTCCTCTCCAAGGGCAGCTTAAAAGGGAAGGCATGGCAGCCACTGCAATATAATAACCGACAGCGGGACCCCTGGGCAGGAGAATCTGATAGCCCCAATGAAGAGAGAAAGGACTGCAGAGAGAGCAGGGGGAAGCAAATGCCTTCCAGCCAGCCAGGGCCAGGCTAATTGCCACCAGGGAGAAGGGCAGAGTTCAATTCAGGTAACAGGTGTGTCTTGTCTTAATGAAGACTGACTGGTTTGCACCAAGTTGCCTGGAGTGGTGAAAGGGGCAGAGAAAGCTATGGGCTGCTGGGCACTGGGGTAGAGTTCACCAATTAATAGAGTTCACCTGGCTCTCTTCTTAACCTAACCTGGGGATGAAGGGAGGGAAGAGATAAAAGATCTCTCTGGAACAGACCAAAAGAACCCCCCCCAAAAAAAAGACAATACCAGTGACTCAATTAAGTGTGATCATAGACAAAACATCTGGGCCTCAGTCTCCTCATCTGTAAAATGAGAGGTGGGGGTGAGGGGAGGTTGGCCTAGACTGCCTCTAAGCTCTCTTCAAAATTTACATCTCTGATGCTATAATTATCTGGGTTTTTTTTTTTGTATTATCTGTGGTTTCCTACCTTTCACTGCCCATTTGAGTTCTATTACGAGAAAGGAAGACTAGAGAAGTGGGGGAGGTGGCCAAGGGAGGTAAGATCTAGCATGAAAGGAGGGTAAGAGTGTAAGTATCATACTGATAAATAGATGTGCCTGGATATATGTCTCTGCTATAACCAGAACTAGGGATTTTTTTTTTCACCTGGGGCAACCCAAAACGATGCCATTCTAGGTCCTCAAATGCAGCCTTTTGACTGAATCCAGACTTCACAGAACAAATCTCCATAATAAAAGGATTTGTTCTGTAACACTTAGACTGTGTCAAAAGGACTCTAGCCCATACCTCCAGGGGGTTAGAGGTTGAAGGAAGCCCTGACAAAAGGTATCTTGTGGTCATGGGATCTTGAGGGTGGTAGCCTAGAAGTTGGTCAAGAGAGTAAGGTCCTGATATGTAGCTCAGGCTGGCAGAGGGCCACTAGGTGAAGGGACAGCAGTCTTGAGACCACCAGGAAGAACATGATAACATTGGCACCCTGGCACAAGGCCCTAGACAGCCCACCTTAGTTACAGTTTTGATCATTATCCTCTAAGAGGGGTACTGTGCCACTGTAGAAAAAGTCCTGGACTTGGGGAGGGAAGATCTGGGTGTGAACCCCAGTTTTGCCTCTTAGTAATTGTGTAACTTTAGGCACGTTATTTAACCTCTCATGGTCTCAGTTTCCCGATCTGTAAAACAGGAAGAGGCGTTGGACTCATGACCTTTCACCAGTTTGAAAGGAAGAAAGGAAACAATAAATGAACAAGTATTTATTAAGCACTTACTGTGTATTCAGTACTTTCCAAATATCTCATTTGATCCCTGCAACACTGCTGGAAGGGAGATGCCCTAACTCCCATTTTATCATTGAACTCATCAATGTCTTTTTAGCAGATTTATTTTCTTCAGAATCAAGGCAAAAGATGACTTACAGAATGAGGGAGGTGGAGGGATGGGAGAGGGTGTGGGGCTCAGGAGAGTCCTAGCATAGACAGATGGGGAGCCTCCAGAATAGGGGTGTTGGCATAGGCACAGTTTGGAGAAGGGCCTAGAATAGAATGAGGAATGCTGAAGGTAGTAAAGTCTGAGGGACACACAAAATAGGGGCATGTAAAGAGTTAGGTTTGGGGGTTGCCAATCAGAGGAGGGATGGGGAAAATTAGTGGAGGCACCCCAAAATTGGTATGAGAAGATATTTGCTAGGAAGGGGAAAACAGTAACGAATAAGTGATATTTGGATAGATATTATCATTATATACCATTTGCATCATCACATAGTGGTAAGGGTGTTGTGGATCCAGGTTCAAATTTGAGCTTTGCTGTTCACTGGCCGGGTGACGCTAGGCTGATCACTTAAGCTCTTTAGTCCTAAATGTCCTCATTTGTAAAATGAAGAGGCTAGTCTATACCAAACGATCTCTCAAGACCTATATGGTTCTATAGTTATGGTCCTTTGACTAAATGATTCTCTGAAGGACCTTCCAGCTCTGAGATTCAGTCATTTTGAATGCCTTGTTCTTTCAGAATTACCTCGGTTCTTCTCTATGAACATAGGTCCTTGGACTCTAGGGACCTCAGGGACTGTCTAGCCTAACCTATAACTGAAGGGCGATTTACTTCTATAATAGGCCTCCCTAATCCTTACTTAAAGACATCCAGTAATAGGGAACTCTGTCTTCCAAGGCAGCTGATCACATTGCTGGAGAATTCTAATTGTTAGGATTTTCTTCCCTCCTTAAGACCAAAATCTGCCTTCCTGTACCTTCAATCTGTTGGTCTTGGTTCTTCTTCTTGCACCCAAACATTATAAGTCTAAGCCTTCCTCATCACCACGTGTTATAGCAAATACAATAGAGGTTTACGGAATGAATGTTATATCCCAGAACACTTAGAGAGGGGGAAGAGCAAAGCTGAAATAAGATACAACTTTTACCCTCAAAGAGCTCATAGTCTGATTAATCTACACTAGACTAGTTTAGACTAGTTAGCCTAACCATCACCAGTCCCATCGACTGATTCACCATCCCAATCCCTCTTGGAGTACTCACCACTATCTTGAAAAAGTGATGCCCATATTTGAATGGCACACTCCAGATAGGATCAAACTAGGGCAGGATATGATGAATGCAAGTGTATTGATTAAGTGTTTATTATGTACAAAGCACTGACTATACAAAAAGCAAAGCAAAGCAGTGCCTGTTCTCCAGAAGCTTACATTCTAAAAGAGGATACAACATGTATGGGAGGTTGCTGTGGAAAGCCAGATGGAAAGTCCTCATGTACCTTAGGGTGCAGCAGCCAAGCAGTTTACAATGCATCTTTTTTCATGTCATTTCCATTTATAAAAACATATCCATTAGGAACAGGCAGTTTTCAGAGGAAGAAATTAAAGTATCTACGGTCATACGAAAAAATGCTCTAAACCACTATTGATTAGAGAAATGCAAATCAAAACAACTCTGAGGTACCACATCACACCTGTCAGATTGGCTAACATGATAAAACATGAAAATTATAATTGCTGGAGAAGATGTGGGGAAATTAGAACATTAATACATTGTTGGTAGAGTTGTGAACTGATCCAAACCTATTGGAAAGAAATTTGGAACTATGCCCGAAGGGCTATAAAAACATGCATACCCTTTAACCCTGCAACTTCTAGGGCTGTATCCCAAAGAGATCACAAAAATGGGAAAAGAACCCACATGTACAAAAATATTTGTAGCAGTTCTTTCTGTGGTAGCCAAGAACCGGAAATTAAAGGGATGGCCATCAATTGGGGAATAGCTGAACAAGTTGTGCTATATGAATGTAATGGAATACTATTGTGCTATAAGAAATGATGAGCAGGTGGACTTAAAAAAACCTGGAAAGGCATATATGAACTGATGCTGAGTGAAGTGAGCAGAACCGGGAGAACACTGTACACAGTTACAGCCCCATTGTGCCATGACTGACTTTGATAGATTTGGATCTTCTCAGCGATGCAAGGTTCCAAGACAACTCCAAGAGGCTCTTGATAGAAAATGCTATCTACATCCAGGGAAAGAATTACGTAGTCTGAATGCAGATCAAAGTATACTATTTGCTCTCTCTCTCTTTTTTTTTTTTTTGCTTTGTTTTGTTTTGTTTCTTCTTTCTTGTGGCTCATTCCATTGGTTATAATTCTTCTTTGCAACATGACTAAAGTGAAAATATGTTTTTTTTGGAGGGAGAAGGCAGGGCAATTGGGGTTAAGTGACTTTCCCAAGGTCACACAGCTAAGAAGTGTGTCAAGCGTCTGAGGCCGGATTTGAACTTATGCTCTACTCACTACACCACCTAGCTGCCCTGAAAATATGTTTAATGTGAATGTATACGTAGAGGCTATATCAGATTGCATGCTATCTTGGAGAGCGGGGAGGGGAGGGAGGGGAGAAAATTTGGAACTCAAGAGCTTATGGAACTGAATGTTGTAAACTAAAAATTAATTAATTAATTAAGAAATAAAACCATATCCATTTCAGGCGTCCAACAACTTGACAAAACCAAAGGCTTTGGCGGTCAGAACTTACTTTTCTAAGTCTTCAGTAACTGCGGCTGCCGAAGATACAGGGGCTGGTACCAGATTGAATCTCCACAGAGGTTGCTCACCTAAATTATGTATGCTAGGCTGGCAACAGGACCAATGGTCTGGGCGATTGTGTTCTTCCCAGGGCTCTTGGGCACAGAATCCTCCCTTATTCTAGACACCCCACCTCTGTTAAAGCAGCTTAAGATGGTATTAACTTTCAAGGCTGAAATATCCAATTGTCAAGTCCTATGGAGCTTGCAGTCCACCAAAGCCCCAGGTTTGTTTATTTTGTTTTTTTTTTACGTGAACTGCTTTCTAGTCACATCTTTCCTATCCTACTTTTAAATGACACCTTGTTTGATATGGCTCATCTTAGCCTATTGAGATCATCTGGAGTCTCAGTTCCGTTATACTGTGTACTAGCTGTTCCTTTCAACTCTATGTCATCTACAGATTTTACAAGCATGTCACCTATATTTCTATCCAAGTCACTAAAAAAATATTGGGTAGCGCAGTGTCTTGGTTATAGCCCCACAGGACTTCACTAGAGACCTCTCTTCAGGTGAATATAGACCTATTAATGACTAGTCCTTAGAGTAAATTATACAACCAGTTCCAATTCTACCCAACTCTCCTATCATCTGGTCAACAGCTCTCCATCTGGTCCCCAAGTAAACCATGAGAGATATTATCCATATCCATTATTGGCTGTGCTTTTGAAAATGTAGACCTTTAAGATTTTAAAAGTGCTTACCTATTATCTGTCATTTGATACACCAATCCTATGAGGTAAATGCCAATGTTGTCCCCATTTTACAGATGAGACCGAGGCTCAGAGAGATTCTGTGCCTTGCTCAGGATCATACAGCTAATAAGTTTTTGATTTAGTATTTGAACCTACTAGGTCTTCCTTCCTCCAGGTCCAGCACTCTGTCCGCCCTGCCATGTTGGCTCTCAAACACCTTGCTGAAATTCGGGTATTGTCTGTCTATAGCATTTCCCTAATGAACTATAGCAGTGTAGAAACCTTATCAAAAAAAGGAAATAGCTTGCTTTTAGAAAACCCATGCCGGCTAATAATGAACATCACTTCCTTTTTAAGTACTCTCGAAAGCATCCTTTCATTAATCTGTTTTAGAATTTTTCTGGGAATCGGCAACAAGCATCCTATCCTATATTTGGAAGGATTCGCCTCCTTCCCCTTTTAGAAATCTGGTAAAATGTTTGCCTGTCTGTATTTGCATGGTACCTATGCTCACAGCAGATGCTGAATGAATGAACAAATGAATGAATGAAAAAAAAGGCATTTGTTAGGTGCTGACTATGCAAAGTGCTGGAAATACAAACAGAAAACAAGATGGTTCCTGCTGTCATGGAACTCATCTTCTCATGGGAGAGGCAACACACACAGGCTTCAGCTACAAGTCAGAGGATAGGCCCCATGGTCCTTGGGATACAGGGGCATTGCCACTGATAAAACGATATCAGTTTCCAACATTGAGCCATTTGATGAGGCCAAAGACTTTGGTGTCAAGGACTCAAGTTTTTGGGTCTTCAGTAGGTATAACTATGGCAATTGGAGGAGCAGTTTGCAGACTGCATGTCCACTGGGGCAGCGAGGTAGAAAAGTGGATAGAGTGCTAGGCCTTGAGTCAGGAAGACCTGACATTTACTAAGCTGGGTGACCCTGGGCAAGTAACTTAATCCTGTTTGCCTCAGTTTCCTCATCTGTAAGATGAGCTGGATAAGGAAATGGCAAACCACTCCAGTATCTTTGCCAAGAAAACTCCAAGTGGGGTCACGAAGAACCAGACATGAATGAAACGACTAATCAGCAACAACATGTCCACTGGCTTTCTTTCTGAGGATAATGACCTTGGGGTCTGAGGTGGAAGGAAGACTAATGATCTGGAAGGGGTTCTGTGCTCCCAGGGCTCTTGAGTTTGCCTTTTGGTCAGTAATACTTGGTCAGAAAGTGTTGGTATCATCAAGGGACTCCCCTTCTCCACAGTGATCGTTTTCCTCAGTGGTGCTGTAGGGCTCCTGGTAGAAGCAGCTCAGGGCGTCTTCAAGGGAAGTGTAGTTCTCAAGACCTTTGGGTTCAGTGTCCTAGGCTGTCTCCATTAGGGGCGATGGTGGTGGTGGTGGTGGTTTAACAAGCTGGCATATGATTCCTGTGGACATTGAGGTGGCTCATTGGATAGAACCAAGATTGGGCCTGGAATCAGAAGGACCTGAATTCAAATATGGCCTCAGACCCTTACTGGCTGTGTGACCCTGGGCAAGACACTTAACCCTGTTTGCCTCAGTTTCCTTATCTGTCAAATGAGCTGGAGAAGGAAATGGCAAACTGCTCCAGTGCCTCTGCCAAAAAAACTCCAAATGGCATCATGAAGAGTTGGACAACTGAAGAACAGCTTGACGACGGCAACAACAACATCCCTCCTCCAGTCTCTCCAGGGTGCCTCGCTGCTCCATGCTGACTCTGAACCAGAGAGACTAAATTAGGAAGCGGAGGAATGCGAGTCTGCTAGCCGTAGGACAAGGGATAAGTATTGCCTCTCCCACCCCTCCCTGCCCCCCTTTCCAGTTCTGTAATGATGGAAGGCAGCATCTCTTGTATGTCATCCATCCAAACACCGGGTACGAGGTCTGGTAGACAAGACTAGGGTTTGGCCAGGAGCCGGCAGTGGTAGATGTTAATTCTCTGTAAACATCTTTGTTTTATCCTTCCAAGTCTAAAAATTATTCTCCTTGGTAGAATAATTATAAGCAAAATAATTTGAACTGAAGAGTTGTGCTTTCTCTCTATCATTCTAGGATCTTTTATTAGCTTCTCGAGTACAGGTATCTAAGCTGTTATATTATGAGAACAACCAGTGTTTAACACGTACCCACCACAGAGAGGCAAGGCATTGTAAGTTTTAAATGCTAGACAGGCTTTATTCATTTTGAGTTACACTGATGCACACAATATATTGTATTATTCCAGGGTAGATTACTGAGTTAATCACCAGGAAAGGAAAAGCCCCTTCCCATGTTTCCATGTCATGCAGTGGGAACCATCTAAATCCCTCCGGAGTTATTAAGTGGGAATCCCTGGCAATCGCATCACCCTCTAAAGGTCTTTTCTCAATCCTCATCCTTCTTGACCTCTCTGCAGCCTTTGCCACCACTGATAACCCTCCTCTTGGTATTCTCTTCTGTCTTGGCTTTTGTGACACAGTTCTCTGCTGGTTCTACCCCTTCCTGTGTGACCACGCCTTCTCAGTCTCCTTTCCTGGCTCTTTATCTAGGTTATACCTTCCAACCATGGGTCTTTCCCCTCTGCCCTGGGTCCTCTTCTTTTTTCTTTTTATTATACGCTATTGCATTTGGTGATCTCATCAATTCTCATGTATGATTAAATTATCATTTCCATGCAAATTATTCTTAGATCTACAGCCCTAACCTCTCTACTGACCTGCAATCTACCATCTTGACCTGCCTTTTAGATATCTCAAAATAGATGTCCCACAGACATTGCAAACTCATGTCTAAAACTGAACTCGTTATCTCCCTCCCAGCCCACAACATTTCCCTTTTTTATAATGTTTCTATAACTGTCAAAGGCACCACCATCCTTCTGATTACCCCCATCTGAAAACCTTAATGTCATCCACAATTTCTCTCTACCCCAAATCCAATCTCTTGTCAGGTTCTGTTGTTTCTTCCTTTGTAATCTTTCTTGTATAAGCCTCCTTCTCTCCTCTGACGCTGCCATCATCCTGGTATAGGCCCTCATCACTTTGAGAGAAGTTATTACTTCCCTCTAATATTAATAACCAATTATTGAATTAGGACTAAGGTTTTTCCCCCAGCTAGCCTTTAAAGGGCAGGGCTGATAATAAGATGAAATATTGAGTGAGATGCGCCTAACTGGGAAAACTCAGATCTGATCAAAAGGTAAAGAAATTCTAATCTAGGTGAATTGGTGAATTCTGGCCCACTAATCAGAAAGGTCTGCATGAGGTGGACTCCCTTTGTCTAGACTGAACTAGGCAAAAGTGATCTCAGTGATCAGAGTCCTGTCTCCCCAGTACCTCATTAAAATAGATCCACCTCTCATCATAATATTCATTATTCCCATTAATTATTAACCAATCAAAGTTGATTTCCCTCAGAAACACCCACTCTTCCAAGAATATGTAAGCATCAAGAAGCTGCCACAATCGGTCTTTGATTTATGAGAGACGGCCAAATGACTAATCCTGTTATTAATTACTTGCTAGTCATAATTAATAAAATGAATAATTATATAGAAATTATGTCTCTAGCACTTTTTATATGTCGCAACTTCCTCATGTGGACTATTGCAATAGCCTGATGGATGGTCTACCTGCCTCAAGTGTGTCCTCACTACTGTCTATCAAGGAGATCTCCCACACCTACTCAGAAAACTTCAGTGGCTCCCTACTCCCCCAGGGGTAAATATAAACTCCTCTATTTGGCATTCAAAGTCCTTCATAAGCTGGGCCTTTCCACCTTTCCAGTCTTCTTACTCCCTACTTCTCTTTACATGCTCTAAGATACAATGACACTGGCCATCTTGCTGACCTTTGCCTGTGACAGTTCATCTTTTGATTCTGTACATTTTTACTGACTGACCCCCAGACATAGAATTTTTTCCCTCCTGACTTCCTTGGTCTCTTTCAAGTATTAGCTAAAATCCTACTTTCTACAAGATGCACTTTCCAATTCCCTTAGTGCTGGAGCCTTCCCTTTGAAATCACCTCCAGTTTATCCTGTATAGATTTTGTTTGCATGTTGTATGTTCCATTGGACTATGAACTTCTAAAGAACAGGGATGATTTTTGCATTTCTTTGTATCCCCAGCACTTAGCACAGTGCCTGGCACACAGCAGGTACTTAATAAATGCTTATTGATTCAGAATGGCAATAAAAGGATAAGTCTGTGGTTTGGAAGTTTGGAGGGCTGGAATAGTTCCAAGTAGTCAGGTCTAGAGCTGTGGATGTTGATGGTCAGTGAAAAAACCTCAATGGTACCAAGTCTGTAAAACTGCCTTCAGGCTGTAATATAAAGCTGTCCATATATATACATATATATATATTATATATATGTGTGTGCATATATATATGTATATATATACACATGCACACGCACATATATATACACATATATGTGTGTGTATACACGTATATAGGCACACACATATATGTATGTATATACACATGTATACATACATGTATATATGACATATATAATATATATTATGTACATATAACATATTATATCAGAATATAAAGTTAGTTCTCTGTAGGATCCCTAGAAATTGGAGGCTGATCATGTGATTTCATTTTTGCTTAATAGGCTAAGAGGCTAGTATACACTATCCATGTACCATTGCTGGGCCAGACCTTAATGGGCTCTATAACACCAGGTCACAGCTCCATAGTCAAAGTTGGTTAACTGGGCCTAGTATGGCCTGATTTTGTGGTCAGTTCCATCAATCTGATTAGGGATGATGTAATCAATATCCAGTCGGTATCCAAGGACCCTTGGGCCAAAATGCTAAAATATCGATATCATTACCACAGGTGGCTATCATTTATTTTGCAAACAATTTACAACCAACGTTACTGGTTATTTTATATTCCGACAACAAATAGCTTCACGCATATGAAGCTGTCTTAAACAATGACTTGTTAGCATATTGGCATCTTGCCTGCAATCTCAATCTGCAATCTTGGGGGTAAGGGGAGCAGTGTACAAGCTAGGTGGTAGTAGATGGAAAGCTAGGAGTGGAGTCAGAAAAACCCAAGTTCCAAAAACCCGAGTTTGACTCTGGGGTCAAAGTCAGTTAACTTGTAAAATGAATATAATAATAAAATAGCTATCCCTCCTAGGGTTGTTGTGAGGAGCAAATGAGAAAATATTTGCAAAACAATGTTAAGCACCCAGAAGCTGCTTAAATGTTTCTTTTTGCCTTCTAATTCCAAATTCAAGATGGAGTCACTCATGTCAAGAATGTTCCTTAAATGTTTATTACCCATCATCACTGTACTACCATTCCAGGAGGTCTCTCCGTCCATCTTAGGATTGTTATTTTGCCCCAACATGACTGAAAGGGCCCTTCTTGTTTTCTTGATTAGGGTTGAGATTGCAGGTAAGTGTATATTGACTGAGCTCCAGTAAGCCCCTTATTGTTCACTCATGTCTGACTCTGTGATCCCGTGGACCATACTATCCATAGGACTTTCTTGGCAAGGATAGTGGTTTGCCATTTCCTTCTCCAGTGGATTAAGGCAAACAGAGGTTTAAGTGACTTACCCAGGGTCACACACCTAGTAAGTGTCTAAGACCAGATTTGAACACAGGTCTTCCTGACTCCAGGCCCAGCACTCTATCCACTGAGCCACTTAGCTGCCCCTTACTAAGTCACTTCCCCTAAATATGCTTTCACATGATAATGGCCTCATAAGCAACAATAAAGTCCTTCTTTAAGGAAATAGTAGTCCAAAGATAGGCATGGGCCCTTGCAGAAATTTTTAAGAGTGCAGGCTGTAATGTGAGAGGCACAGAAATTCTGCTCTGAATCCTGACTGAGTCTTGAGTAACATAGTAGATACAATGGCCTTCCTGAACCTAAATTTCCTCATCTGTGAAATGGGGGTAATGATGCCAGGAGCACACAACTCATAGTGTTTTTTGAGTTTAATGTTGAATCATTTTTTCAGTAGTAATCTGACTTTCCATGACCCGATTTGGGTTTTTCTTGGCAAAGATACTGGAAGTTTGCCATTTCCTTCTCCAGCTCATCTCACAGATGAGGACACTGAGGCAAAGAAGATTAAGAAACTTGCCCAGGGTCACACAACTAGTAAGTGTCTAAGGCTGGATTTGAACTCAGGAAGATGAGGTCCTTCCCGACTCCAGGCCTGGAATTCTATCCACTGAGCCACCTAACTGCCCTCGCAGTATTACAGTGAGGATGGAATGAGATAATCTTTAGGAAGCATTTTGCTAACCTTGAAGAGCTCTATAAACATCCCATGTTGTTCTTTCTCCCCTCAGTCAGCAGCATAATGCTGGAGAGTAGTGGTGAGGGATGTCAGGCTTACCCCTAATGGTGCTAATTTGTTCCATTCATTGGTGAAACAGCTGGAGCTGGCCCTGGGCTGGAGTGGCCTTAGGGAAGGAAAGAATGAGGGAGGACTAGAACTGAGTCCAGCAGTTCCAAGATGCTCTGGGCACTCTGGGCACTCTGGGCACTCTGGCCCCAGGCCAACTGAGAGGGCTGGATGGATCCCAGGGAAAGAAATGATCAGAAGTAAAAGAGAACAGACAGGAGCTGAGGCTGAGGGAAGTCAATAATCTCAATAACGGACACTTCTGTCGTGCTTTAAGTTTCACAGAGAACACCGACTGTTCATGCTTTATCTCATTGGATTCTCACAAAAGCCCCAGCGAGGTGGGCACTCTGCATATTATTATCTCCATCTTCCAAATGAGGAAATTGAAGCTAAGAGGCTTGATCTTAGTTAGAAAGCTAATAGAATAGCATCAGATGTGGGATTCCAACCAACATCTTTCTTGATTTCATTGGATTCTTTCCCATACACCAATCTGTCACATAGCAACCAAAGGCATGTGAGATATGGGATAGGACAAAATATCTGAGATGATCCCAAGAGGTGAAGGGCACAGGCCAAAGGAAGACAACTGGGTGCCTGGAGGCCCTAGAGTCTAAGTTGAGTGGAGTAGTCTTTTGGAAGAGAAGTTGGGGAGAGAATGGGGTTCAGCCATGGTATGTTCACTAACCACAAGGGAATGTGCTTCATAGAGGGGTGTACCTAGAGCAGCCCCAGACACAGAGAAGGGATGGAGATTGGGGGAGGGGAGAGCAGGAAATGAGATGGTGGACTAAGGTGGCTTCTGGATAATTTAGAATTGTTTACAGTACCTTGAGACAACATGGTTAGCCTCAGAACCAGAAAGACCTGTGTTAAAGTCCCACTGAGGAAGAAAGGGAGAGATGAGGGAGAGAAGGAGAAAGGAAACAAGCATTTATTAATCACCCACTCTGTGCCAGTGACTGTGCTAACTCCTTACTTTACAAATGTTATTTATCATTTGATCTCAAGGAACCCCAAAGGTCATGTACTCCAACCCCCTCACTTTATACATGAAGAAACTTAGACCCAGAGAGGCTGTAATAAATCCAAGGTCACATAGGCTCTAAGCAGCAGAAATAGGATGTGAATGATCCAGATTTTCTGACTACAAATCCGTTTTTCTTTCTACTGAAGCATGCTACCTACCTCTTTGAGCTTAGGACCACCTGGTCTAAGATTAAATTGATTTTAATACATATTTTAAATCACCTTAGTGTTGTGTTATTCCTGAATTCATAGATACTCTTCATTGGGCGAGGGAAGGAGCAAACATTTATTAATCACCCACTATGTGCCAGGCACTGTTAAGCGCCTTATAAATATTATCTCATAGAGAAATGGCTAGAGCCTGGACCTCTGCTTTCACAGGCATAGGGAATCTCCCAATGAAAAAACTCCTATCAACGTAACTTCTCTGCAACTTGAAGTCTTAAAGAGTTACGTAGGGCTCTAAGAAATTAAGAAGACAGGTATGCATAAGAGATGGGTCTTGAATCCAGGTCATCCCAGCTTGTAGACTCTATTTATTACATCATTCTGTCTCTTACTCTCCTTGGGGTTTGCTAATAAACCCTAGAAAATGCCCTCTTGTGACCTGGACTATGTCAACACAGAGGGAAGAGAGTAGAGTAGGAACTAGTTGCTGAGACAGACCACTCAAAGATAGAGGAAATGACTGAGAGAGGGGGCAGGTATTTAAAGACAACGAGTGGCGGACCTTTGAATTAGAAAGGCAAACCAGCTCAGGGACTTGGGCAGCTGGATGTTGAGACTTGGTTCAAGAATAAAATAAGTACAAATAAGGAGTCGGGGAATTGAGGGGATTGGCACAGCAAGTGGTAGTGGAAATGAATGAACCCCACTGACTCCATCTTGTGACTCAATTCTGGAGCTAGCTCAGTTCCCTTTCTATTCAATTATGGGTCTAGTCCAATTTCTATCTTGTGAGAAAAGTTTATTCAATTATGGGAATTGGGAGAAAACCTTATTGCATTGTTTGAACCTATCTCTGCATGGCTGGGAAACTGGACCGTCTCTACCTGCTGCTTAGAGACCCTTAACTAAGGACCTGGCTTATGCTGACCAACACTCAGTCAGATCCAAAGATTGATGCAAGGAGTTTTCTCACAATTATCAATGTCAAGCAACCCATATGCCTTATCTCAAAACTGGCTCCATACTGGTCAATCACTTACTGTTTTCATGTACTTTGATTGTTCACAGACACTTGGGGGGAAACAGGAAACAGCTTTTTCTGATTTCAGGGAATGACACCTGTTGGCTCTCCCCTTCCCAACTTGGAAAGTCCCTAATCTTTTCTCCAATTAGAAATCAGATTACCTAATGTTGTATTGTTTCCTTTAAATAAATTGGCTTACTTGATTGTTTTTAACATATAAAATCTGTCTCCCCTGTATTTGGGGTCCAGTGCCAAAACTGAGGAAGGCTACTGGTCCCAATTTGTTGAGTGATTGCTGTGCATTGCTTAATGAATTGAGAGGGGGGAGAGAGAGAGAGAGAGAGAGAGATAGAGAGAGAGAGAGAGAGAGAGAGAGAGAGAGAGAGAGAGAGAGAGAGAAGCTTGAAACTTAGTTTCCTCAGTCATTTCCTCTTTCACAGGAGGCTTAAGTCATAACCTTGGAATTGAAGGCAGGTCTCATGAGATGCAATTTGGTGCAGCGGAAAAAGCCCTCAATTTGGCAAATGATCTGAGTTCAAATTCCCACTCAGTCCCTTGCTGCCTGTATGATTTTTAGAAAGTCACCTCCCTTCTCTGTGCCTCTGTATCTTTCTCTGTAATGTGAAAAGGGTAATTTAGACCTCTAAGACCCCTTCCAGCTCAGGGTCCATGCACTGTGTCCAAGTGCTCTAGAATTGTGGGGAAAAGGTAAAGATGAGAGTCTTGAGATCTGGGACCCAGACTCCCAGATCCCTGAGCTCTGCTTAAAACAGAAAAATGAGCCCTGGGGAGCTAGAGAGGCAGAAAAACAGAGATGATGTATGTGGCTGCTAAAGGTTGGGGGGAAGAGGGGAAGGTTTTTTTTAATCTCTGTGATGTCCCAAAATGTTTACTTTGTAAATTTGTTCAGCAGAGAGCTCAGTAAATACAAGCCTCCTCAGAATTTGAACAGTATTATCCAGTTAACCTAGCCCAGCCTGCCAGTTTTGCTGAGGTCTCAGTAAAACACTGGAAACAGGCAGGGGAGAGAGGGAGGCAGAAAGGAGCCGCCCCAAATATGAGATTAAGCCTTGCTGTCTAACTTATAGTTTGTGGGAAGACCACTGACTTGCTGAGGGTGAGGAGAAGGTAGGACTACCCCAGCACTCAAGGGGGCGAGTGACGTTCTGGAGGTCCCAGGGCCTTGCCTCTTCTCAGCCACTTGAAGGTCAGCATCTTTAATATGCTTCATCCCAGCACCCACCCACTCACCTGCTGTGCGTCAGCCAAGGGGGTGTTGCCCTATATTAGGCACGATTTTAACATTAGTAGACGAATTCTAGTTAGAGCTGTGGGAGAAGTGGACAAAAGATCCTCCTCACCCCCTCCCCCAAATGAACCCCAGACACTGCATTCACTCACTATTTTAACCACTCACTATTTTAAGTGAGCTGAAGGACACAGCTGCAGCAACTGTGTCTCATTTTCACCTCTTATAGGAATCAAAAGACTTAGCCACTACAGGTGGAGGATTCCAGAGTCCTGGGAAAGCTCTCCTCCCCCAATCTGGTCCAATGGCCAGATTTCTTTGATTTAAGTGAGACCAGCTATACTCAAACTCTAATTCTTTTTGCTGTCTCCTATAACTAAGAATGCACATTTTTCTCTCCTTTTCGTATAACCACCCATGTTTTACGAATAGCCATCTTTCTTTTGTTTTACACTACGTTATTCTGAGTAATGTTTAGCTTGTAAATGCTGCCCTAAAAATCTGTATATAAGGGGACTCATGTTATGTTCAGGGTAGATTGCTGTCCAGTTTGTAATCCATCCCAGAGGGCTGGAATAAATGGTTACTTGCTTCACTTTTAATTGACTTCTTTCTGCTATTATGCAACCCTGACCTCAAGGCCAGATTGGTCAGTGATGACCCTCTTGGATCTCTAAAAAATTCCACTATAGGCCAGAGGGCACCTGGATGGCAAAATGCCTAGATTGAAGGCTTGAAGTTAGAAATCCCTAAATTCAAGTCTTCCCACTGACACTTAGCAGCTTTGTGATGGTGAAAAAGCATTTTAACCTCTCTCAACATCACTATTCTCACCTGTAAAATGGGGGTGATAGATAGCACATGCCCCCTGACAAGGCTGTTGTAAGGATGAAATGAACATATCTAAAATTATGAGTCGGCCGGGAGGTGGAGAGGACAGAGGGCTGGGCCTGGGGTCAAGAAAAACAAAGTCCAGATCTGGCTTCAGATACTTCCAGGCCATGTGACCCTGGGCAAGTCACTTAGCCTCAGTTTCAACTGTAAAAGGTAGATAACAGCACCTACCTCAGGATTGTTGTGAGGATCAAAATTTGAAAAAGTATTTAGCACAATGTCTGGCACATGTTAGGTGCCTACTAAATCCTTGTTTTCTTCTTACAATGCTTTCTAAAAGCTACCAGTCAGCAGCCAATGTGGCTGTGGAGTCAGAGGACCTGGGTTCAAATCCTACCTCTCCCTACCTGTGTTATCTCAAGAAAGTCCTTTAACCAACTTGGTCCTCAGTTTTCCCATCTGCAAAAGGAAGCTCATAGTCCTCTGAGGTCTTTTTCATCTCTAGATCTATGTATGATCTTATGCTCTTATATACTGGCCTTTCGAATCTCTTCTGACCAAAGGTCTGTGTTGCTATGAGTCCAGGACCTAAAGTCGGGAGTTGTTGTTATTGAGTCATTTCAGTCTTGTCCAAGTCATGATGGCCACCTCTGGAGTTTTCTTGGCAAAGATACTAGAGTGGTTTGCAATTTTACAGATGAGGAAACTAAGGCAAACAGAGTTGAGCGACTTGCCCAGCGTCACACAGCTAGTAAGTGTCTGAAGCTGGATTTGAACTCGTAAAGACGAGTCTTCCTGATTCCAAGCCCAATGCCCCAGCCACTATGCCACTGAGCTGCCCAGAGTCAGGAGACACAAGGCTAAATCTGGCTCTGGTGCATACCACCTGCTTGACCTTGGGCATATCCTTTCATTTCTTGGGGTTTTAATTTCCCAACCTATAAAATGGGATCTATCACATGGAAGGGACAGTAGACTTGTTCCATTAACCAACCAGAGGACAGAAGCAGGAGCATTAACTGAAATTAACAAAGGGAAAATTTAAGCTTGATGTCTGGGGAAAAGCTTCCTAATAATTAGAACCATCTATAAGAGATAGACTCTCCTGACAGCACCCAAAGGGGGAAGCATGAACATGGTCAGAGCCAGGTGGGTTGGGCTGCAAAGCTAGACCAGCCAAATAGCCATGAACTTGTGTAGCTGCCCAGAACAGGGAATAAATTCTGAATGGTCTGGAACAAAAGCAGAGACTGTGTGCAATAAGTTTGTGGAAATGGGATGCTTCATGTGGTGGTGGATTCTTCCCTATTAGAAGTATTCAAGTGGAGGCTACCCATTTGTTGGGTAGATTGTAGTGGAATTTTTTAAATTATCTGGGTTAGAATAGATCCCCATTAAATTTCCTTCCTACTTTAAAATTCTGTAATCAGTAAAGGTAAGATTCTGTCTAGTGCTTCATCCTATGGTTCTCTGAACTTGTGCTCTTAAGGTTTCTGACCAATAAAAGGAATAACTTAAGAATTAGGGCTTTCCATTAATGGGATGGGGTGCTTTGTAAAATAGTGAACTCCCTGGCACAAGGAGAGTTCAGTCGGACACATTGGATCTGACTATAGGTATGCTTCAGATACATTGCAGATTTGGTTCCAGACCACTGCAATAAAGTGAATATCACAAAAAAGCAAGTCACACAAGTTTTTTTGTTTCCCAGTACACATAAAAGTTATGTTTATACTATACTGTAGTCTATTAAGTGTGCAATAGTGTTATGTCTAAAAATATACATATTTTAATTTAAAAATACTTTGTTGCTAGAGATGCTAACCATCACCCGAGCCTTCAGTGAGTCGTAATCTTTTTGCTGGTGGAAGGTCTTGACTCAACGTCAATGACTGTGGACTGATCAGGGTGGTGTTTGCTGAAGGTTGGGGTGGCTGTGGCAATTTCTTAAAATAAGACAACAATGAAGTCTGTCACATCAGCTGATGCTTCCTTTCTTAGAGGCCATTATAGGGTTATTAATTGACCGAATTTCAACATTGTGTCTCAGGGAATAGGGAGGCCTGAGGAGAGAGAGAGATGGGGGAATGGCCGGTGGGTGGAGCAGTCAGAACACACACAACATTTATCAATTAGGCTCACCATCTAACCCCTGATTCATGGTACCCCCAAATATCACAATAGTAACATCAAAGATCATCGAACACAGATCATCATAACAAATATAATCCTAATGAGAAAGTTTGAAATATTGCAAGGATCACTAAAACATGGCACGGAGACACAATGTGAGCACATGCTGCTGGAAAAATGGCGCCAATAGACTTGCTTGATGTGGGGTTGCCACAAACCCTCAATTTGTAAAGAAAAAAAATTCAATATCTGAGAAGCACAATAAAACAAGGTATGTGTGTATCTGTCAAGGCCACTTTGGAAGGAATCAATCAATAAGGTTTTGATAGATGACTTCTAAGATCCCTTCCAACTCTCTGAGCTCATTGGCAGGGGAGTGTAGTGGAAGGAGCCCTAGTTGGGGAGTCAGGAGACCTAGGTTTACGGTCTAGCTCTGTCACCTAGTAACTATGTGATGATCCCGGGGCAAGTCACTTCACTTAGCCCCAATTTCCATCTTATAACACAAGGATAAGAATATTTAACCGCCCCCCTTCCTCATAGGGGTGTTGTGAGGATATAGCTATACAACGTAAGTTCTTATGAAGATCCTATGTCATTGCCTCTGTTGTGAAACCTTAAAATGAAATACTATTTCATTGAATATTCCTTCAGAACACATTATTGTAATATCTCTGTTCTATAATCAGGCACTAAACAGGGCACTTGTTCACTGGCTTGTCCTATAATATGTACCATCCAGATGTCCCTTCTTCTGTTGTGAAGACTCTAGGGTCTAGCAGATGCTAGGGTCCTACAGTTTATTATCTCTGAGCTGGTGTCTACCCTGCTCCCTCTAAATTGCTTTACAATATAACATACATGTGGGCTGTTATTATTTGTGTCACTGCTGTTTCCTCTCTCATGTACGAGATGCAGTAGCTTGGAATATCCTCCCCTAAAAGGCAAGGCAAGGACTGTGTCTTGTAGGTTCTGCATGGTCCCTGGCCCAGTGAGGGAGTTCAATAAACCATTTTGCATATGACAGTCCTATTGGACACAAAGATAATGACATCATAAAGACTCTTGTAACTTTACAGTCATGAAATATGGATGACCTTTAGTCATGCCCCCTGCCCTAGTCTAAGCATAAAAACCTTCTCTCCCCTGGGGAAATTCTTTCCTTCATTTGCTGTAAAGTGTGTCATTTGACTCCTGCTGAAATGCATGTTTTTGGAGTGGAAAATTGGAAGCACATGATTTATTCCCAAAGAAAACCTTTAATTCAGCAGCCGAGAAATTACTTTGCTACTGGTCCAAAGGGCTTACCAGTCACCATCAGGATGCGGTTAGGTATGGATTCTAACCCTGGGATGTCACAAAATGGTATCATCTACTTCTTGGGCCGAAAGAGCCTTTGCTGGAGGTGATTTCCATTCCTCTGCCCCCGACCCAGTTAGAAAGAAGTCTCATCCCGTTCATCCATTCATGCAAGAAATATTTATTGAGCACATCCAATCTGTGAGGCATGGCAGTAGGCGACAGAATGAAAAAAAA
Source organism: Phalanger gymnotis (assembly GCA_028646595.1). Lineage (NCBI taxonomy): Eukaryota > Metazoa > Chordata > Mammalia > Diprotodontia > Phalangeridae > Phalanger > Phalanger gymnotis. The sequence continues at coordinate 707,521,042 of CM053622.1, read as the reverse complement.
AGAGTTCAGATCTCATTGGAAGGTGATTTTCCTAATGTTCCCAGGCATCCCACTCTGCCGCTGTCTCCCCACTAGACTCTCCCCCACTAGAGCTCTCACTCTCAGGAAACTGCCTGATGGTTCACCTCCGATGGACAGCCGGTCCTGATGAAATGTTCTAGCCGCCAATTTTATATTCCTAAAACACAGAGCTAATCACCCTACTCTCTTCATCAAAAATATTCCGTAGATCCCTACTGCCTCCAGGATAAAATACCTCATCCGGCATCTACCTACTCTTGGAGCCATTTCATACATTCCTCCTGTACAGGTCACACTGATCAAGCTAGCTGTTCCCCAGAGATGATAGTCTATCCTCTGACTCTGTAGAAAAGAGCAAATGGTCCCCCACGTTTGAGGGGCTCTATCTTCCTCTCTGTGTCTTCAAATCTCTAGCACCCTGGACAGCACAGGATTCCAGGGACCACTTACCACCCAACGGCCCCTTGCTCTCTTGAAATTACTTTGAATCACTTTGTATATGTTTGATATTTATGTATCTGATCACGCTACATCCCCTCTCTCTGCCCTCCCTCCCCCCAATAGAATACAAGCTCCTTGAAGGAAGCAGCTGATAGCGAAGAGAGTAGAGCACCTGCCCTGGAGTCAGGAGGACCTGAGTTCAAATCCAGCCTCAGACACTTGACACATTTACTGTCTGTGTGACCTTAGGCAAGTCACTTAACTCCAATTGTCCTGCCAAAAAAAAAAACTAGAATGTTGGGCCTGAAATAAGGAAGATCTGAGTTCAAATTTAACCTCAGACATTTACTGGCTGTATAATCCTGGGATAATCACTTAAGCACTGCCTCAGTTTCCTCAAGTATAAAATGGGTGTAATAATAGCACCTACCTCTCAGGGTTGTTGTGAGAATCAAATGAGATAATATTTGTTTGGGGTTTTTTTAAGTGTTTAGTACAGTGCCTATCCCATAGTAGGCACCATATAAATGCTTATTTATTCCCTCCCCCTTGAGCACATGGAATATTTTGCTTTTGCCTGTGTTTCTCCAGTATCTAGCACAGTGACTGGCACATGGTGGACCCCTACCCAGTATTTCTTGAATCGAACTCTAGGAGAACACATGCAGAAGCTGCCATTGCCGGTTTACAACATGCCCTCCCTGGGGCAGGGACCATGGAGAACATAAACACAATATAATTCATGCCTTTTAGGAGGGGGCATTATTCAAAGTCAGTGTACTGAACAAATGTGAGCAAGAAGATGACCATGATATTAATAATTCTAGTTCATATTAATATATCACTGTAGAGTTACCAAAAGGCATCCGGGTGGTACAGTGGATAAAGTGCCAGGCTGTAATCAGGAAGGCTCATTTTCCTGAATTCGAATCCGATCTCAGGCACTTACTAGCTGTGGGACTCTGGCCGAGTCACTTAACCTTTTTTGTCTCAGTTTCCTCATCTGTAAAATGAGCTAGAAAGAGAAATGGCAAACTGCTCTAGTATCTTGGCCAAGAAAACCACAAGTAGGGACACAAAGAGCTGAACATGAGTGAAATGACTGAACCACAGGAAAGTCACAAAGTGTGTGTATGTATATATATATATAAACACATACACATGTGTATATAGGCATGTATATAAGTATGTTTACACTTTGTAAACTCTATACTCTTTGTATACTCTACAGTGTACAGATAATGCATACATTTTATATGTGTATATGTTTGTATTGGTATGTTCACACATGCATACATATGCATGCATTATGCACATGTATATGCATATATTTTATACATGTATATAGGTATTATCATTACCTATAGACATGTGTATATTATGGATTGTATGTCTGCATCATGCAATGCAATGCACATAATTTATAATGTATGCATCAACACATATATACATGTGTATCTAAGTATACAGTGTGTACATCTGCATAATTTATGTTATGCATGTTGTACATTAATTATTACATACATACGTGTGTGCATGTGTGTATTATGTATATGTATGCAATGCTTATGTATATGCATATATTTCATTATGTATAATGCATTATTATTACATAATACATGTGTGTATATGTGTATGTATTACATATATGTTATATACTATGCATGTGTATGTGCATTTATCTTATACATATATGTATTTATGTATGCATCGTCTAATTAGATCCTCACAACAACTGTACCTGAGTACCATTATACCCATTTCATAGTTAAGGGAACCAAGACATAGAAATTAATTGATTTGCCTAGGGTTGCCTAGGAGATCAGGAACTCAAAGCCATGCAATTTGACTTTAACTCTTTCTATTCCAATACTCGTGGCAATTATGTCCTCCAGAAACTACAGTGAAATGCAGAAGTAGCAATTAATATTGTAAATCGCTAACATGATTAGAGACCCAGGTGCTCAGAAGCTCATAGCATTTTTTTTTCCATTTTATGTTTTGGCTGAGTACAGATGATAGGATCATATAGTTAGAGTTGGAAGTGGGGAGGCAGCATGGTGTGGTGAAGATTGCTGGATTGGCTTGGGTTTTTTCTTCTGCATCTTAATACCAGTGTGACCTAAGGGAGTCACTACTTGTCTCTGGGCCTCTGTTTTAGAGTTGTACCAGGCAAACCCTGAAATCCCTTTTAGCTCTCTGTATATGATCCTCGATCACTTAGTTCCCAGTTTTGTTCCTTATTCAGTCTGTGTGAGCTTGGGGGAAGTCCCCCTATAGGCCTCAGCTTCCTCATCTGTAAAATGAGATGGTTTGATTAAATGACTTCTGATGTCTTTTCCAGTTCTAAATCTATGATCCTATTTTGATATTATCTAATACAACCCATTCATTTAACAAATGAAGAAACTATGACTTGATCATCAATGATCATGATTTGAACCCACATCCAATGAGTCAAAATCCAGGGTTCTTACCTTTGAAAACATTTCTCTATTGATGTTGCTTAGAGCCTGGTCTTATAAAATAGCCACTTCCAATCTTTCCCACCACTTTTCTTCTCCATATCCTCTTCAGTACAGTCAAACTCTACTGCTCTCAATACCCTGAACAGTCCCTTAGCATTCCCATCTGTATCTCTCAGTTCAATCTGTTTTCTTTGCCTGCCCCAAATGTCCTACCTCCCCCTTTGTCTACCTGAAATGCCCCACTTCCACCTTTACCTTTTGAATTCTTCCTCATATTTGAAGTCTACCTCAAGTGCCACACATTTATTATTATTTACTATTTTTCCATTATTTATTATTATCTATTAAGCCTTCTCTATCTCTGTTCTTTGACTGACTGAAAGCAAACTATAGGCCGGTGAGCTTGACTTCAATTCCTGGAGAAATCCTCCAATTGATTAATTATTAAAGAGATGTCTGGTGAACATCTAGAGAGGGGAGATCCAGCATGGGTGTATCAAGGGTCACGTCAGAGTAAATTTATTTCTTTTTTTTTTGACAGGACTATTAAACAAGTAGAGGAAGAGAATGCTATGGATATAATTTACCCAGGTTTTAACAAAGCTTTTGATAAACATCTCATGCTATTCTTGTTGAGATGACGCAGAGATATGGACTAAGTAACACTACAGTAAGACAGATTCGGGATTTGTTATACAGACGGACTCACAGAGTGGTTGTTAATGGATCAATACCAACATGGCCTGAGGTCTCCAGGGCAGTGCCCCAGAGATCTGTGCTTGACCCAGTAGAGCTTAACATTTCTATCATTAACTTGGATAAAGGCATAAATGCTATGCTCATAAAATTTATGGTTAACATAAAGCTGGGAAGGATTGCTAATACAGCATATGATAGAATCAGGATCCAAAATGATCTTGACAGGCTGTGGCATTGGGCTGAATTCAATAAGGTGAAATCAAATAGAGATGAATATAGAATCTTGAGTTTAGGTACTAAAAAAAAATCAACTTCTTTTGAATGAGGCATGGATAGACAACAGTTGGTTTTGAAAACTGTCTGGGGGTTTTGGTGGACTACAAGCTCAATGAAAGGCAGCAGTGTCCTTCCTGTGAGTTAATTTTGGGCAGTTACTTTCAGCGTACAGGTCATTCTCCTTTGCAGAAAAAACAAACAAAATGAATTGAATAGCTGGGCCTTCTCTTTATGGTCGGTTATCATTATCTCATCCACCCCCAAGCAACATTCCTCTCCGTTTGTTCATCTTCCTTTTTTTCTGGCATTAAAAAAACAATCCTTTTGTTGTCCTAAGCTTCCCTTTCCAGCCCCCAGATCATTCTGAGTTTCAGCATTCCTGACACTCTATTCACAGGACTGTGCCCCACTCTTATTTATTGTCTGTTATTTGTCCTTGCTTCCGTTTTCTACTTATTTATTTTCAAAACACAAGAATTTGTTGGTGAGTTCTTTATGCAGCCGCATCACTCTCTTCGGAAAAAAACATCCAATTTTCCCTATTAGTTTCCTACAGTTTCCCTTTGTGTCTTCATAGTTTCACACTTGTGTATGCCCCATTCTTCTTGGACTCACTTCTCCTGAAGCATTTTAGCCCATAGCCCATAGGAGCCATTTGAACCTTTCAAATCTAGTCTCCCAAAATCTAGGTGCCCATAGGACCATGCCTAGACTGCTTCTCCTCTATCACAAACTCAAAGCGGAATAGTTACTTCCCTCAAAAGCTTCCACCATTTCCACCCCAGCAACCAATCACTCCCTGTTAATGAGAATCAAATCAAGAATCAAATTTCTCCTTCACTTCTTTTCACTTTCCTTCACTTTTTCAAGGTATGAAATTATCACTATGACAGGTCAGGAAGTTATTGGCTATTCTCTTTTGAGAGAGACAGACAGAAAGACAGACAGAGAGACAGAGACAGAGAGACAAAGAGCTCCAGCAGATATCTAGATAATTGAAGCCTCCACCCCAACTACATTCTACTTCTATGTCAGACTTGCAGCATCATTCTTGTCTATTTCCACTTTCTGTCCAAGTGGTCCATAGTACAGTCCAGTCACAAAAGCATTTGTTTGTCCCTCCTTCACCCTTTCGATGAAAAATACTTCCCATCATGCTTCTCTGCTCTGGTTCCTAGGTTTCCTCACATAACTATAACTTCTTAATGGAATACTACCCCATTCCAGATTTACAAATCTTGATTTTGTTGCTGGTTTTTAATAACATTTAACAACATATCGCTCCTGCAAGCCACACTCTAGGTTTCATCTCACCAGATCTCAATAACATCTATGAAATCAAATTTGTCGCCTTTTTTAGAACCTCTGTTTCCTCTTGCTTGTTGTCTAAACTTTGGTTCCTTGTGTATAGATACTCAAGGCAGGACTTTTCCTACTGGCTCCTTTCTTGGATTTTGTCACTCGTGAATCTCTAGATACTTTCACTGCTACTTTTTTCTTTCTTGTTTTTGGCTACTCTAGTCTAGAACTTAGGGGTATATACATAAGCCACCTTTCCCCTCACCCATCCTTGTTAGTTTAAAACCTTTTTGATAAGACTTGCAGAACACCTGGCAAATACACTCTTACCGGCCTTTGTTCCATGTACTTCATCTCTGGCCACAAACCTGTCAACCCCATATTGTAAGCTATAGTCAAGAATTCCAAATCTCATTCTCAGACAGCACCTAATATATTAGCTAGCTATTGACTTCCTAAATTATTTTTTTCTTCCGCATCCTTCACCCTTATCTTAGTGGGCTATGGTGAGAAAAACACATTGGATGCCCCTATGATCTTCAGTTGATTGCTCAAGATATAATAATCGTTCACAATATTTTCTAGTTCCTTCTGGTCATATCAGTTGTGCCTACATGAGTCACCACGAGGCAGCAGTTGTCACTCATTTTGACGAATTTTGGAAGGTTTGCTTTTATGTCTGGACAAGCAGCTTCCTAGATGCACAAGAAGATCTTCCTCCTCAGTACCCAGCTCTCTTCTCTTCAAAGAGATCCTCCAATCTGATTTTAAGCGCTTGTTGGACAGCTCGCACTTTCTTCCCCTTTCTCTTTCCCTTGTGTTGCTCACTCCTCCATTCTCCATCATCCTCACGGGGGCCAACCTCCCCTCCCCACCTTCAGATCCCCCCTTTTCTCCTGGGTAAATCTCACTGCTACTTGCTTTAGGAAGGGTTCTTTCTAACATCCAGGAGTGTGGAAAACTACTCTTTAAATCTCTACCTTTTCCTCCAAGAACATTATCAGCCTACACCTGGGACACTGTCACTCATCTCTGGCAGAAATAAAAACTTCACACACTCGATACAAGCCATTACATGATTTCTGCTACCCTTCAGAGTGGCTGAAATTGTCATTTTTTAAGACCACTTGTGGGTGTTTACATGTCAACCCTAAGCAACTAGTTAAAACTTTTTACAGACAACCCAACTCAAATTCTTTACTTTTTTAATTGACCTTACTGCCACAATTATATCTACTTTCCCATCAGCCCTGCATCATTCTCCTGTCTGCTTCCCCCATTTCTCCAGATCTACCACTCATCAATTTACTTAATCCTCTTATTTCCCCATTTGCCTTTTCTTACATACCTTAACTTGTCTTGCCAACTACTTTCTCCATTTCCTTTCCAGAGTCTACCTCTTCAGCAGCTGTTCCCTAATCCCCTTTGATCTTATTTCATCCTTTTATAGACTCCTTAATTATTCTTGATGCTGTCTTTCTATATGGATAGAGCACAAGGCCTGAAGTCAGGCTTGTTTTTGTGAGTTCAAATCCAGTCTCAGACAGTTCCTTGCTGTGTGACTTGTGGGCAAATCACTTAACCCTCTTTGCCTCAGTTCCTTGTGTGTCGAATGAGCTGAAGAAGGAAATGGCAAACCATTCCAGTATCTTTGTGAAGAAAACTCCAAATAGAAACATGAAGACTCAAATATGCCTGACCAAGAACAAGAACTATTTCTCTGAAAACTTGGAACGACCTGGATGAGTACCTGGATGGAAATTATTCTTCACATTTTCCCTAATTTTCCTAGTTTTCTTCAAATTTTGCAAAACTTCTTCTTACCAAATATGACCTCTGACTCATTCCATTGGTCCAAGCCCCTCCAAATCACCTACGCAATTTTCTGCTTGGTTTGCTAAAGTCCATTCCCTTCTTTCACTCCTCCCACAAACTTCTCTCAGGAAAGCCTGAAGTGAAAACAATGTTCCAGCTCTTCAGTTCCTTTGCCGTGCCTGGAATGCTCTCCCTCCTCACCTGTTCCTTGGAATCCCTGGTTTCCTTCTCAAATCAGTCTGTGTTACCTTCTGGAGGAGGTCTCTCCCAGTTCTCCTAGATGCTGTTGTCTTTTCCTCCAAGGTTACCTGGCATCTTCTTTGTGTTTGGATCATATATAAATATTCATACATGTTGCTTACCCTATTAGCATGTGAGGTTTTTGAGGACAAGAATGGATCATTTTAGTCTTTGTAGCTTAGCTCTTACCACAGTGCCTGCTGCATAAGAGGTACATAATAAGTGCTTATTGATTCATTGATTGATTAACTGATATATTGTGCAATGGTCAGTGGGGTTGCTATACCCCGTGCAGTGATCAGTGGGGCTGTTGTACCCTATCCAGAGACAAGCATTCTAATCTGTCCCTAAAATTCACTAAATTCTTCCAAATGCATTATGTTTAACCACAGTCCTCATTCCTTAACTTCTTCCCTACCAATGGCACTACCCCTACTCTAACTCACATTTTTGGCTCTTTTTTCCCCATCTGCCTCTCCCCCATGCTCTCCATCAGTCATGCATACTGGGCCCCGGCTCCTTCTCTAGGCTGAGCTCCACAGAATCCTAATTGCTACTCCAATCTGGAAGCTGTTGAATAGTTTCCCATGTACTTTAGCTCTGAGAATCTCTGAAATAGTCCCAATAAAAGTCTCTTTATAGCCACGGCTAGACTCTGCCCCTCCCCGAAGAGGCGACCCGTTTTGTCAACCCCATCAGAAAGGTTATAGAAGTGACTGGAGCAGCCACTGCAGCCAGATTCACTGCAATGAAATGCATCTGAACATTTCCAGAGCTGAACAAACCATACGTCTTCATGATTTGATTGTGCCCAGGTCCCAAAGGCACCCCCCAGCTCTATTGAACACCGATGGAGTTATTTAGGATCATAAATAATATTATCAGAGTCTCCGCTGGGTAAACAGAGGCAGTGTATAAATTGTTGGAGTGTGATATTGATTGTTCTTAGCTGACTAATGAATTATTCTGTTTAAGAGCCCTCGGAAATGGTGTGCAGCATTCTAAGGCAAGGGGGCCTTTGAAGGATTTCCCTGAAGAGCTGCTTCTGCGTGATTGTGCTCGGCCACAGCAGTCTGAGAGGAACGAACAGGTCCTGTTAGCACAACAGGTGAGTCCAGGAAGCAGGGAGGCTGGTGGCTTCTATAAATGGGGAAAGATGGAGGTCTCAGAGCCCGGAAAATCCAACCGCTACGGCTCTCCTTCCAATCTCCAAGTCTTTTCCTGTTGCCTTTGCTTGTATGAATTTTATGAGAAGGGGAAAATAATAAAACCATATCCAGTGCCTAACATAGCACCTGACATATAGAATGTGATTAGCAAATGTTTGTTGATGGATGGATGAATAGATGCAGCAATATTTTATTAAGTTTCTCCTGTGTGCAAAAACACTGCAATGACTATTGGAGGCAATGCAAAATTTAAATATAGTTTCTAACCTCAAGGAGCTTATAGTCAAATTGGGTACAGTAGCAGCAGTGAATAAAAACCAGAGATAGCTTTAAGGCACACAGGGCTGCCACAGATCTGAGGTCTTCATAACTTGATTGTGCTCTGGTCTTAGACACCTGTAGAATTAAATCAAACTGAACCGTGAGGGCACATGGCAGGGCTACAGTGACCTGTTGAGCTCACTCAATTTGGAAAAAAATATAGATTGAGTCCCTTGTCACTGTATCAGTCTGATTCAATCCCAGCCTGGCTCTTCTGGATGTTATAATAACAACTGTCAGCATAAATGTTAGCATTTATGTGGTTGGCATGCTAAGGTTTGCAAAGTACTATATGTATATAACAGAGAATGACCCCTGGGAGTCCAGTGCTTAGAGTGGTAGATGCAGTATGCTCTGCCTGTTGGCACCCCTGATGGAGTACTGGTGAACTTGCCTTTAGAAATGCATAATGATGCATAAAGGAGCAGCCTTGGCCTTCATTTCGAGTCTACCCAGATATTTGATGACTATTTCCTCTTGACTTATTGGATGGTCACCAAAAAAAAGCCTTTTAATTGGCTGCTGTTCCAGAACTGAATGTGCATGCAAAAGACAGACAGACAGACAGACAGACAGACAGACAGACAGACAGACAGAGAGAGAGAGAGAGAGAGAGAGAGAGAGAGAGAGAGAGAGAAAGAGAGAGAGAGAGAGAGAAAAGCTTTCCCTGGAAGCTTTTGAGTGAGAAGGGAGGAATGTTTGAAGCCTCTGGGTAGGAAACTTGTCCTTCACCTTATTGTCATGAAGAGAGGAAGGGAAAAGAATAAGCTTTTATCTACCACCTACTATGTGCCAGGCACTTTACTAAGTTCTTTACAAATATTGCCTCATTCGAGCCTCACAACAGCCCTGTGAAGTAGATGATGTTATAATTTCCATTTTACAGTTGAGGAACTGAGGCAAACACAGGTTAGGTGATTTTCACAGGGTCATATAGCTAGTAAAGCCTGATGCTGGATTTGAACTCGTGTCTTCCTGATTCTATGAGGCATTGAACATACAGAACTTTTGTTTCTCTACTCTATCAAGTTTATTTTTTCCTGATTGTAGGTAAATGAGTATTGGAGATAGAAAGACCTTATAAGCTTCAGTAGGTGGAAGAGACACTGGAGATCCAATGATGGGCAGTCTCCTATATGTGTGTTGAGGACTCACCCCAGAATAATGACTTGCTTGACCCCATCTAACAGCCATTTGATTCAGCAAAGTGTCCTATAAGCAAGGGAACAATTCACCCATGGGCAATGCAGCCTCAGAATTGAGCTTGGTGGGTAGAATATTTTGTTCCCATCACTTTAAGTTTGAACTCACTTTCCCCACTGGCTGAGGTGAAGTGTTTTTGTACTTTGGTTTTTACTATATCTGTTCGTTAAATATCACCTTATTAAAGCTAATTGATGTTAATTAGTTATCAATATATTGAAAAGATATCACTTGGTCAATATATTATTGGGTCACTAATCACTAGATAGATGATTTTGAAGAGGGGTAGTAGTTAGTTGATGGATTTGGGGAGAACACACTAGATGGGGCTAATGAACTGCTTTAGAAGAAGAACCCCAACCCTTTAGAGTTACCCCCTAAAACCTGAGAGAAGATAGAGCAATAGCCTTGTTTGCATGACCCAAATTGCTAATCAGGTATGAGTTGGGAGAGTAGCTCTAGCGTCTATACATACATACATACATACATACATATATATATATACATACTATGTATATATTCTCTCATTTGATCCTTGCTGTAATCATGTGAGATGGGTGCTATTATTATCATTCCTATTTTATTGCTGAGAAAATTGAGGCTTAAAAAGGTCTGAGGCAAAGTTTGAACCTTGGTCTTCTTGTCTCCGACTGCAATGTTCTGTTTAGAGTGGATCCTGTGGAGCAAATGATGCATGGAACTTACAGCTGAGAATTAGGCACATCCTTCCTGAGTCTGTCACCATTCCTGTGAGGAAAGCCAGGAACAATGGGCCAAGTCCCTCAGGATGCAACATCTAACAAGGTTAGAGGTGGTCCTTGATTTTATTGGGAAGCCCCGGGGATTAGTGCCAGGTTGGCAGCCTGGGAGATGGAAGTCCCTTGCCAACCAAATGGGCAGAGCTCAGGAAAACTGTTGTAGCTACTGCCCCAACATCAGTTCACAAAGCCACCTTAGCCCCTTGTCTGTTCATTCCTATATCTCCAGCCAGCACCTGCCAGACAAGGGACTCCTAGCAACTAGAAGCTAAATAGATAATGCTTGGTCTCTTCCCTTTGGCTTCTCATAAGAACACCTGGGAAGAAGAACCACTAACCAGTATCAGTGGTACTATACAATTGAGCCCTGGGCAGTAGAGGGCAACATTAAGTCACACAGATGTAAAGTAACTCACACCACCCAGAAGGAAAGAGGAAGTAGTCTGAGGAGAGGGCATGTGGTGGTTATGAGGACATGACACATCTCCAGTCTCCAGACCTTATGACATATGCAGTGTAATATTTACACCAGTCACCCAGACAAGTATCCAGAAAGCTACAACAGATATTTAGGAGCTGACTAGTGAAACCGGAAACAATTATTGGCATTTCAGCAAAACAAAGCGGCAACAGAAGCAGCAAAGGCAGCAACTGGCTGAGAAATAAATTGCCTAGCCCTAAATCTTTGGCTTTTGTTTTTGAGTTCAGTCTCCAAGTTAATTCAGAACAAAAGACAGTTACTTAAATCTGGATATTTTATCTTAATGTGGGCAATTGCCATAATATCACACATTAAGATGTCTGATTTGAGCTGTCACCAAACAGGCTGTCGTAATGTCATTTCAGATCTGTTTTATCACTGCACACACATGGGCTTCGATTCTGTTTGTGGCACATGAGAGCCTGTCATTAAATTGATCTCAGAGTTGAAGCAGAGAAAATGAACCAGTCAGACCCTGACCCTTCCATAAGGTAAGGGCCATTGGTGGGGGAGCAACAGGGGAGTGGAGTTTCCTACTCACACAAACAACACATGTAGCCATTATGCGTCACCCGCCACGGGAGGGGCTGGAGAGGGAGGAACAAATGGCCCATTGCATTTCAAAAGCCCCAAAGAGGCTGATCGAGGGGCTTTGTGTAGAAACCAGTCAACTGTTATTAGGAAGGTAAATTGCAAGGATGGCAGTTTTCAGCTCTCCTCAGCCCTCTCCCCCTTGTTATCACAGCCAAATTAGCGATGTGCGGTGTTGCTGTTTGTTTGGGATAGATTCTGCTGCCGTGGCACTGCTGTCCACCAAGAGATGCTGGGAAGCTGCCAAGTGATTAAGCTATTGTGGCTAGCCTGCTCCTAGAACTGATTTCTTCTGGAATATTAAAAGTTTTACAGCCTAAAGTGTTGCACTTTGACTCTTGGTAATTAATACTGATTTTGCCATAATATCTTATTTTTTATGAGCATTATCTTGTTTTTCATGAGCTGCAAAAAAAATATCACTGCAGCTTATGAAATAAACTATAATATCTTGCTTTATACAATCTCATTTGTGTCATTATCTGGCCCCTGGAGCAGCTAATTTAGTCCATATGATACAGAACAATATTTATTTTTTCCACAGATTACCGGAGCAATGGCATTTCCACAGCGTTGTACACATGAGTTGATCTACCCCTACCCACAGAGGTCCAAAGATCCTTCTTCAGCTATAAAGGGCAAAATGGTCAGACCTAATGATTTAGAGCTAGAGGTCAAGGGAGAGGGAGGGGCCTCCTCACATGCTTGCCAGCCAAGTTGTTGGTTTTTTTTTTTCCACATGTGATAATGTCAGAATATCCAGCCAGGGAGAGTTGGATATGGAGCCAAAGAGGAGACAGGCATTGGCAGAGATGGGCAGATGAATCAAGAGTGGTTGAAACCATTCGAATCAAATCAAACAGTTATTGTGTGCAGGGCACTGGGAGAGATACCTAAAAAACAAAAACGAAACATAGGTCATGATCTTTGCCTTCAAGAAACTTACAGTGTGTTTGAGGAGCCAAGGAAGAAATTTTTACCAATCTGCAAAATTCTACTGGAAAGTGAAAATGTTTAAAAATACAAGGATATGTGTTAGTAACTTTTTGGAGGGCCCATCCCACTTAAGGATCATCAAAAAGGATTCATCAAAAAGAAGTATCAACATCACTGGTCCTTGGCTAATATGCCATAGCTAACTTTCCTCTGCTAGGCAAACTCTCATTCTCCAGGACTTTGTAAATCCACCTGCATCGGCAAAGCAGGATGAGTATAATGAACCCCACCTACCCTTAACTCCTTTAAGTTCATATAGAAAATGCACTAGAACTATTTCTGATAGGTAAATGTAAGAAAAGTGAGTCATTTTTTTCCAGCTCAGGAGTATTGGTATAAGGTATAGCCAACAGTGACCATAGGGGCAGAGCATCCCAGTAGAAAGAAGAGGTTGTACGTGAGGGTGAGAGAAGATTCTGGATCCACATGGGCACTTTAATAAGAACAAGTGCCTACTGGTAGTTTCATCACTCACTACCCATTTTTAGTCACAAAATCAGGGTAAACTGAGGAGGGCACCTGTGCCTCGGGCTTGTATTCCAGAAAAAAAGAGCAATGACAGACAGTATAGTGAGAGAGTGGTAAGTAAATTGAGATACCACCAGCAGCAATATGGCTCAGATCCCAGGAGCAGAACAGAATCTCAGTTCCAGCTTCTAGCTCAGTCTGAAACCTGTAGAGGAATAACTAAGACAGGAACCCCAGAACAAAGGAGGTCCTGCATTTCTGTCTCTCTAAACCAGCAGAGTTGCCAACTGGCTGATAGGAGTTGAATTAAACAGCAGTCTACTCTTGCACAGATTCAGGTCAGTTACTAGCAAAGCTCAGACTAGTGGGACAGTAATCAGACTTCGCCCTGGATCTGAGTGCTCTGGAAGCACTGAGAGTTTGCAAGTCCTCAGATTGAGCTGTCTCTGAGACCCTGAAATAACCTAACACTAAATACCCCCAAGAAGGCAACAACAAGATAAGCCCAGACCTACTCTCCAGAAGGCTTCAGAGCCCAGTCCTAATATCAAGTCCAAAGTCAGGAAGTAAGTTAAAAGAATGAGCAAACAAACAAAAGAAAGAATCTCACCATAAAAAACCATTATGATGACAGTGATGCCCAAGATCCGAACCAGAAGAAGAGAGTGACTCCAAAACTTTTACAAGCAAAACAAAACAAAACAAAAGCTTAGAAACAAATCCAACAATTCCTAGAAGTGATAAACAAAGAATTTAAAAAATTAAAATTGTTTTTATGAATGAAATGAGAATGCTAGAGAAAGTAATTGGAAAAGAAATGAGAGATATCAAAGAAAAAACTGGACAGGAAATTAATAGCATAGTACAAGAAGTGTAAAACCTTGCCCAAGCAACAAATTCCCTGAAAATTAGAATGGATCATATAGAAGCCAGGGACTCCCTGAGACAAATATTAAAACAAAGTCAAAAGACTGAAAAAATAGGAAGAAAGGGTAAGATCTCTAATAGTCAAAAGAACTGAACTGGAAAACACATCAACGAAAACAATTTAGGAATCATTGGTCTACCTGAATGCCATGACTCGAAACAGAACCTATACATCAGATTTTAAGAAATCTTAAAAGAAAACTGCCCATATCTCTTAGAACCTGAGGGCAAAGCAGGAATATAAAGAATTCATCAGTCACCTCCTGAAAGAAACTTCAAAATGAAAACTGCCAGGAACATTATAGCTAAAATTCGGAGCTTCCAGGTAAAAGAAAAAAAATGCTCCAGGAAGCCAGAAAGAAAGAATTTAAGTACCAAAGAGCTCAGGATCACCATGATAACAGCGGCTACCACCATAAAAGAGAGGGGAGCTTAGAGTATGATATTCCAGAAGACAAAAGATGTGGGCTTATAGCCAAGAATAAGTTACTCAGCAAAACCAAATATAATCCTATGGGGGATTTGGTGGGGCGGGGCAGAACCTTTAATAAAATAAGTACTTCCAAGCCTTCCTGATAAAAAGACCAGAGCTGTGCAGAAACTTTGAAGTTTAAACATGAGTTAACAAAAACATAAAAAGGTAAATATGATTGAACAATCATTAAAAACATGTAAGGATAAACTGCTTGCATTCAAATATGGGGAGGTGATACATATGTCCTCTCTGAACTTGATCATCATCAGGCATCATAGAGAGAGTCTAGTTAAATAGAAGACTGGGTAGTGTTTCCGTTATATCTTAGTGATCTTAAGTAAAGAATGGAATGTGAGGCAAGAGGAGTATACTATGAGGTGGAAGGGAAAGTAAGGTGAGGGAAAATTATCTCATATTCAAGGTATGCAGAAGGATATCTATACAAACAGGGAGAAGGAGTTAGGGAAAGTGGCTAAGACTTGAACTTTACTCTCCTGTCAGAGAAGGAAAGAATACACACACACACACACACACACACACACACACACACACACACACACGCACACACACACAAACAAATACAATTCACTCAACAGGAAAATAGAAGGGAAAGGTGGGGGAATAAGAAAGAAAGAGAGTAGATTAAGGGAAGGATTGGTCCTAAGTGTAACAAATTCTAACAAAGGATATACAAAACTATTTATAGCTCCTTTTGAGTTGTCAAAGAATGGGAATCCGGGGAGAGGGTGCCCATCAATTAGGCAATGGCTAAACAAATTACTGAATATAAATATGATGGAACACTATTGTGCTCTAAGATATGATAAAGAGGATGGTTTCATGGAAACTTAGGAAGACTTGTATGAACTGATGCAAACTGAAGTGAGCAGAACTAAGAGAACAATTTATATAATGACAATATGGTGAAGACAAAAAATTTTGAAAGAATTAGGAATTCTGATCAACATGATGATTGACAATTCCAGATTACTAGTGATAAAACATATCCACCTCCTGATAAGAGAAGTAAAGGACTCAAATTGCTGAATTTTATATGTAAATATATATATGTATATACACACATGTATTTACACACATATGTACATGTATATATGTGTATCTATGTATACACATATATATGTGTACATATATGTGTATATATATGTATATATATATATATATGGATTTGATCAATGCAGAAATTTGTTTTGTTGGACTATCCATGTTTATGATGGGGGTTTTTGTCTTTATTTCATTCTCAACAGAAGGGGACTTTAAATGAGAGATGAGAGAGAGAGAGAGAGAGAGAGAGAGAGAGAGAGAGAGAGAGAGAGAGAGAGAGAAGGCAGGCTTTCACTGATTAAAAAAATAAAATACATATATTTTTTTAAAATAGACATATATCATATAACATCACTAGGTGATTCTTTAAAAAAAATGGAGTTAGGTGAAAAAACCTTTAAAGGTATGGTTAGTTGTGGGAGCAATGCAGATGGTCAAGCAAATAAGCAATAAGACTGAAACAGACTAAAACTGAAGTGTGAATAATGTTCAGACTCAAGAGTTTGCTCATATCATTTCCAAACAATGAATTTACATTTCAAATAATTGACCAAATATGTGGGGCTTCACAAATGTATGAAGGAGCTCCTTATGCTACATCAATGACATTCCGAACTGTTGTAAGTGCTTGGAGTAATACTGTACTGCTTTTTGTAACGATGTAGCTATCTCATTGGTCTATCTCTGGACAGGAAATGGCACTCAGGTAGGCTACTCCCCTTCACCTTCCACCACCAAGCCTACCTCAAACTTCTCCCTTTCACCTTTTCTCCACCTGAATGGACAATGGATACTTCCCCTAACTCTGTCAGAGGAAACCAAAATCATATCTCCACTCTGACTCTAAGATCCGTTCCCTTCCCAATGATGGTGGGCTGCTACTGGGGAGCTCAAATCCATCCTAAGTATTCCTAGGCTTTGCCACCATTATTGTAGCTCCACCTTTATGATGTTCAGGGCTTTTCATCTGCCCTGAATCAAAGCTTTCCTACATGTGCTGTCTTCTCCAATTAGATGGTGAGCTCCTTGAAAGTAGGTACTATCTTCTTTGTCTATTTCCTCAGCCCTTAGAACAGTGAAAGGGATAGCTATGAGAGGTAATTGGAGATAGTTTCAATGAGACTTGGCAACTAATCAGATATGGGGTTTGAAGAAGAGGGAAGAGTCAAGGAAAATTCCAATCTTGTGAAACTATATGACTGGAATAATGGTGGTGCCCTCAAGAGACATTGGAAAGGATGACTTTTTGGGGAAATGTGAATTCTGATTTGGACATGTCAAGTTTGAAGTACCTGAGATATCCAGGTATAGATGTCCAGCACACAATCAAAAACGTAGGACTAGAGTTTATCAGATATTGGGGCTAGATATGTGGATTTGGGGGTCGTTTACCTAGAAATAATACCTGAAATCATAGGGGCTAACGAACTCAATAAGAGAAAAGAAAAATAAAGAAGAAAAGAAGGCCCAGAACAGATTCTTGGGTGATGCCTACATCTATGGGGCAGGGGGAGGATGAGCTAGCAAAAGAGACCAAAAAGGAATGGTCAGAAATATAGGAAAAGAAAGAGAAGACCATTATAGAGGCCAGAGAAGGAGAAAGTATCTTGTTTGCATGTTATTTCCACTGTTAGACTGAGTTTCTTTAGAGTAGGGGCTATCTTTTCCGTGTGTGTGTGTGTGTGTGTGTGTGTGTGTGTGTGTGTGTGTGTGACTTAGTACAGTGCCTGGCACATAGTAAGTACTTAAATGCTTATTGACTGACTGACTGTGGGGCAGTGACACCTTGGTAGTAGTTTACAAGAAATGGTACAAATAGAGTTGATCTGCCTAGATACCCCGACCCAGAAAACCTACTCTTACGACAACTCTTTGGCTGAGGACATGGTGTTTATTTTGCCCCAACTACTTCACTTTGTACTGTCTTGCTCTGCCGCTGTTTTCTCTTGATCCCTTAATATATTCATGAACTTGACAAGCATAAAAGAGAGACTAAGTCTCCTCCAGCTGTCAGCTGATTGGTCTACTGGGACCCAGCTTCATTTGTGCTACGTGAGTGATCAGAAGAAATATTATTTAATGCCTGTGCTGAGGAGACTCTCTGGACCATTTGGATGGAATGTCTTTGCATCACTCACTTTTGGCTAAGAGGTATCTCCTTGATTGGAGAGACTTTTCTCTACTAGGCTGCCTACAGCCCATTATTTCTGTGCATATTCTAGCTAAACCAGTGACCAACTCCACACCACATGTCTGCACTGTGACTGTCATCCAACCCTAGAATGTTACAAAGCAAGGGCAAAGGTGAATCCACAGAGACACCAGGCTCAGCATTCTATTGAGTCTGCTGACTGAATTCCAAGTAAGGTGGGCATTGTCCCAGATGTGTTGAGTGGCTCCATTGAAGCCATGAATGGCTCAAAGTTGGATTCTGTGAGCTAATTGCTGCATATTGACTGGGCAATTAGCATAGAAGGGGCCCTGAGTGAAATACCTCTGGAAGTCACCCAGTAGTCTTCATTAAGCAAATGAATTAAAATCAACTAACTTTGGAAAAATCATGGGATTATAAGATTGTAGGATTTAGAATTGGAAAGGACCTTAGAGATCATTGAGGCTCAGGTTCAGTGACTTGCCCAGGTTTACATAGGTAATAAGCGGCAGAAGCAGGAAGCAAATCCCAATGAGATTGCTCAAGCAGTCTTGGTCTCCACACCGAACTTCATCTAACATCCAAGGTCTTCTAAAGCCTTTGCACAAAACTTATGTTGTAAGTATGAGAAACCGCGTGGTACCTTCCTGAGGACCCGCGCCATTTTTCTCCTCATGGCTGATGGGGACTTTAACATGGGCTACCAGATAGTCCACATTTTTCATTTTCCACAAGAAGGGGGAAATATTCCCCCTTTTACATGTGGACTGCAACTGTCCTCAGCCTTAATGAATATGCTTTTAAATGCCATTTATAGGTTGCATCTGTCATACCTACTGCCTAGTTTCTAGGCCCCAGAAGAGTGGCTCCTTTAGCAAGTAATAATAATAATAGCTGACATTTATATATCGTTTAAAGCTTGAAAAACATTTTGTGTACATTATTTCATTTAATTTTCATAAAAACTCCATGAGTTAAGTGCTATTATCATCCCTGCTTTAAGTTTGGAGAAGTTAAGCAATTTGTTCAGAGTCATAGTAAATTGTCTAGGGGAGATAGAAGTATTATAGTAGTCTTTTTTTTCTTTTCTTTTTTTTTTTGTGGGGGTGGGGATGGTAATCAAGGTTGTGACTTGCCCAGGGTCATGCAGCGAGGGAAATCAAAGTTTGAAAGGAATTTGAACTCAGGGCTTTCTGATTGGAAGTCTAATACTCAATCTACTTATACAATGTCATTTATTCCGAGTAAAAGGGATTGTGGATGACATAGCCCTACTCTTCTGAAGAGAAGACTAGGCTAGTCCTGACCACGCCTTATGAATCTCTGACTGCCTGTCTCCTATCTCAGTCCTTTGGTCTCATCCACACACTACATCCTGAATCGCTGTGCTTTTCCGGCCCTATTTCAGACTGCTCCTATCCAGAAAGTATCCACTACAATCAAACTGCTCTTCCCACATGCAGCCCCCATGCCTTCATTCACAATTTTCCCTAAGCCAGAAATGTCCCACCCTGCCCCACCCCACCCTGTATGTTCCTATTGAAATCCTTTTTATCCTTCAAGGCCAATTTCAAATGCTCACTCTGTGAAGCTTCCCAGCTCTCCCAAGGATGTTCTACTGTCTCCCTCCTCTGAATTGCCATAGGATTTTGTTTATATCCCTCTTTTTGTCCTTACCGTAGTCTACTATATTCTGTAGATATTTGTGAGCCTCTCTCATCTCCCCTACTAACCTTTCAGGGTTGGGGAACCTGCGGCCTTGAGGCCACATGTGGCCCTCTAGGTCCTTTGCCTGAATCCAAACTTCACAGAACAAATACCCTTAATAAAAAGGATTAGTTCTGTAAAACTTGGACTAAGTCAACAGGCCACACCCAAGGACCTAGAAGGCCTCAAGGTCCAGGTTCTCCACCCCTACTTAGTCCTTTTATGACAGGAACTATCTTATTCATCCCCTTCTTATCCTCTACTTCCCCGTGCACAGCAGCATGATTATTTTAAGTATTTAATATTTGTTAAACTTAATTAGCTCTGTGTGAAGCAAGATACCATAATTGGAAATGAATGAATGAATGAATCAATGAATGAAAAAGCATGTATTAAGTACTTGTTATATGGAGAGACCTGGGTTCAAGTCCTGCCTTTGCTGGCCATGTGACCCTAAACAAGTCCCTTTATGTATCAGTGACCCAGGCATCTCACCAGGACTGAGCCACATTGGAAATGTTGGTACACATTGGTAGAGGGGTTTCTCACAAGGGCTCACTCCCCCCAAAGAATTCACAAAATCTAGTCAAAAACAAAATGTTGACATGCAGACTAAAATTCAGAGCACCAACTTAACCAATTCTATTTAGTCAGGAAGTATTCCGTAAGCGCCTACTAGGTGCCCAGTCTCATGGGAAGTAAAAACTCTATAGGGGAAGCAAGAGAACAAATCTTAGTCCCTGTTCTCAGAATTTTTTTTTTTACATCAAGTATGTGATTTCATCCCCACAGGGAACTCCTAATGAGGGATCTCCCTCTACTGATGCATACTGGCAGTGATGCTATGATTTACAATCTTAGAGAGCAGCCTTGGGCGCCAAAAGGTTAAATGCCCAGGCTCACAGAACAAGTAAATGTCAGAGATGCGACCCAAACCCCAGGTCTTATCTCAATGACTCTGGGATCATTGGTTTGGGTACCCCCTCCAATGATGGGAATCACCAGCCATCTGGTCCTTCTCATGCTGTGAAAATAGTGTTGGAGTCCTCCCACAAACCTCTGCCAGGGATCCCTGACCTCGAGGACCTTAAAATTGAGTTAGGAAAGGAACACAAAAACCTTTGAACATTCAAATGACTTGACAAAGTACTACATGGTAAGTGCCAATTTGAATAGTCGAGAGAAAGCATTTCCTAGTTCCGAGAATGGAGAGGTCATTGTGAGTTCTAGTAGTTAGGGGAAGGTTCATGGGAGAAGGTGGGCACTCTCTATTCTCTAGGGTCACAGATACAGGATGCGAGCAGAGAGGGCCTTCAGATGTCTACAGAGCCCCCATCCATGGGAAGGATGCACCTTTGGTCCAGATTCTCTTCTAATGCCCTTGCATCCCTTCTTTTGCTTCCAGGCAGACCCAGTACCCACTCACAGAGCAGGGGAAGTGTCAAGTCATCACAGAGAGCTCCCATTTAGGAACAAATAGCTGTTTCCCCTGACAGCAGAAGGGAGGCCACCCCATTAGCAGGAACCTGGATGGCGTGGGGCATCTCTTCTCTGGAGGAGCCAGGGGAAGTAAGGAGGAAGGGGCAGCTTCCCTCACCCCCAAAAGGCAACCTGGGCCTTTTAATTAGTGTCCCCCGCTTGCTATATCCAGCACTGTTTTCCCCCCAGGGACCCTGCTGGGCCTCACATGCTCTGACTGTTATCTTTCAAGAGCTCAGAGCACAGTGCTTTTTTCAGTAACCTCATCAAAGGATAAGGTAGGATTCAGATAAGCTTTTCAAGGAGGAAGTCAGGGTTATAATTTTCAGACACTTCTGAATGTCACCTCCAATTTTCAACTGTTCAGTTCAAATGCCAGTTTGGGGGAGCCACGCAGCCTCAGATATTGAAATGGGCAACCTTTGACCCTGGTCCTTCTACATTTCTGGTCATCTTAGAGCCTAGCAGATCCCCGAGTTGAAAGTGTTGGAGATGTCTGACTTTATAATAATGCAGTTTCTCAGAAGTGCAAATTACACAGGAATTGGTGCTAAACTCCCCATTAACTACAGAGTCCAAGGAACCTTTAGTTTCCCAAATTACCTGTCAGTTTCTCTGCGACGCCATATAATTCTGTCGCTTAGAAAAAATGGCCGTAATTTGAAATTTCAGAGAAATTTCTAATTGAATCTGCGCTTAACTTTGCAGATTTGATGTTCCCCAATTTCAGGGATGCCACACCAAGCATCCTAATTACTCTAGCCATCGTCCCCCAGATCTATCCACTTCTTTTTCCCTATCCCAAAAATAGGAAGAGCTTCCATGATCCCCCTTGAATTCATTGTAAAATCTTTAGGCCCAAAGGCGATTTGTGAGGACCATCTTATCCATCCCCCTGTCTCAGGGTAGGGCCTCTACCCTCAAGTCATCCCAAGATTACGTCTTTTCTTAAAGTGCTCTGGATAAGGACTCTTCACTTTTTTTTACTGCCTTTCAGCATCTCGAGGTACTCACAGAAACTTCTTAGTCTACCCTAAATCCTACCCGCTGTAACAGAAAAACCTTGCTTAATTCTGACAAACAATAACCAAAGACGTTATTGGCCCAGACTCATATCTTGCCTACTGTTCGCCTTTTCCCTATCCAAAAGTTACATAGTGAATAAAATGGAGTTTATTTTCCATTTTTTGCATGTAGTCTTTCCCCTTTGCGGATTATCTATCAGATGGCTTCCTGGGCATCTTTCCCAGCCACCAGTCTGTGTATGTCCAGGGAGGGAAGGCTCATTTAAATATTAGGCTAAGCCAAATATAGACCTGCAGAATCACAAAATAAGAATTTTTCAAGTCCAATAGAAATGAATTCTGGATTATCCAATGTTTTGGATTATACATGCAGCTACTTTCTTCCATTAGCATGGTGAGTCCTCAGAAGGAAATCTGAATTCTGTCTAACCAAAATTCTGTCTTATTTCTCTTTGACACTCACCTAAACAACTGGTCATGGGTGAGTCTGAATAAATATGGCTAATAATCATGAATGTTTGCATGATACTATATATTTTATAGAAGCTTACTTATACATTAGCTTATTTTGACCCCGACAATCCCGGGAGACAGGAATTTGTTGTTGTTGTTCCCTCATTTCAGTCATATCTGACTCTTCATGACTCCATTTGGGGTTTTCTTGGTGGAGATCCTGGAACGCTTTGCCTTATCCTTCTCTAGCTCATTTTACAAATGGGGAAACTGAGGCAAACAGGTTTTGGAACTAGTGGAACATGAGTCTTCCCAACTCCAGGTCTGGTACTTTATCCACTTCGCCACCTCGCTGCCCCCAAATAGGCAGGAACAGGTATAAATATCCCCATTTTCTTGATGAGGAAATAGATGACAAGACTGGTTAATGGACAAAATCCATGTTAGAATAAGGGTCATCCAGCTCCCAAGAGATATGGCTTCTAGTATGTGCTCTGCCACTTCTTATCTGTGTTCCCTCAGGGTAGTCACTTTAATTCCTCTAGGCCTCATTTTCCCCATCTATAAAAAAGAATGAGATGATGTGGATGATCTCCAGGATTCCTGGTAGCTTAGATAGTCTTTGATTTTTTTTTGACTCTATCCTTGTCTTCTTTCTTCCATGTTATGTTTGATTGGCTACAGACATGGGATAGAAAAGACTCAGAGATGGTAAGTGTCTTAGAACAGAAGGTGATGCAAAGTGTGCCAGACTTAGGATCAGACAGACCTGGGTTCTAATCCTACCTTTGACACTTGCTTGTGCCACCATGGATGAGTCCGTATCTGGTGTCTAGGTTCTAATACTTCCCACGACTTGGTCTTCAAATGGGGGTAGTGGCTAGGGGCTTAATCTTCACAATTCCCCATCCCCCATTCATGCTATCATCCACCCACTCCAATCTTGGGGAAGTTTTTTATGTTCTTTGTACACACGTGCTTGTGCTCTAGAAAGGGACCCGATTGCCACGTAGCCAAAAAGACAGAAGAGAGAAGATCATAAGATGAACAATGGAGAATGAGAGGGGGCCTCAGAAGCCATCACCCTCATTTTGCAGATAAGAAAACTGAGGTCAGGAACTATTAAGTGATTCACACAAGACCCCATTTGTAATAAGCATCAGTGGCGGGTTTTGAACCCATGTCCACTGGCTCTATAGAGACAGTGTTCTTTCTATTGTACCATACTAGACAACTCTCAAATGGAAAAATGTAGGTTTTGAGTCAACACAAATTAATTCAAAAAGTATTTTTGCACACCTGTTCTGCACCCAGCACTAATCATTGCTATACAAACAAAAAATAAACCATGGTGTCTTGATTGTGGGACTGGCCATATTTTGGGGGAGAGAAGATGAACAAACCTATGAGATCAGAGTCTAATACCATACAGAATTTACCTGGGTCCTAGGCTGGGTGGTATAGAGTATACCCCTACAGGTGTTAATGTTAATAATAATGGTGTCATCTCAAAGTGGCATTTATTTATATACTGATTCAGTTCATCAGTCTTATGTATTAAACTAAGCTCTGAAGATACAAAATAAAGGAAAAAAGGAGAAAAAGATAACCCCTGCCCTCAAGGAGCATACGTTCCAATTGGGAAGACAACCATAAACAACTAGGTTCATGGAAGATATGTGCCATGTAGGTGGAGGTAGTCTAAAAAGGAAATGCATTAGTAGCTGGGGGTGGGAGGGACACCAGAAAAGACCTTCTGAAGAAGGCAGGATTTAAATTAAACCTTGAAGTAAACCAGGAAAATTAAGAGACACAGGTGAGGCAGAACATTCCAGGTATGGGGTACAGTTAGTACAAAAACAAGGAGACAGGAGATGGAGTGTCCTCTTCAAGGAATAGCAAATAGGCCAATGCTGCTAGATTGTGGAGTGTATAGAGGGGAGTAAGGTGTAAGAAGACTGGAAAGGTAGAAAGAGTGCAGGTTATGAAAAGCTTTAAATACCAAAAAGTGCAATTTGCCTTTGAACCTGCATGTAATAGTGAGCAACCATAGGTCATTAAGGGAGGGAGGGGTAAAATAGTCACGTACTTTAGGTATATCACTGTGTCAGCTAAGTAGAGCATTGACTGCAGTAGGGAGAGACTTGAGGAGAGATCAATTAGATTGTTATTGCTCCTGGGCAGGATGGTACATGCTTGTAATCTTTGCTACTGATAGAAGCTGAGGCTCCTAGATGGCTTAAATTTGGGAGTTCTGAGATGCCATAGGGCTTAAAGTTGATCACATGTCCACATTAAGACATGTACCAGGATGGTAGCCCCCAGGCTGCCTAAGGAAGGGTGAATCAGTTCAGATCAGAAAAAGCAGGTTAAAGCTTCCAGGCTTATTAGTCTTGAGATTGGATCTCTTGTGGCCCCTGTCATACTTTTGAGGCTGAAACCCAGTGTTAAAAGAAAAAAAAAGGCTATCACAGTAGTCCAAGTGAGAAGTAATGAGGACCTGAACTAGACTGGTGGCCATGAGAGCTGAGATAGGGATATAGTTGTGAAGGTAGAAATGATAAGACGTGGCAATAGATGAGAAATGTAAGAGAGTAAAAATGAGAAGTCAAGCTTGCAAGCCTCAGTGATTGGGTGGGTAGTGGTGCCTTCTACTGTCCTAGGAAGTTTGGAAAGGGCAAGGGTTTGGGGAGAAAGAGAAGGAGCGCTGTTTTGGAAATGTTGCATTTGAGCTATCTTGGGGACATCCAGTTCTGATGTCCAAGAAGCAGTTGGTGATGGGTGGTGGTAGCTCAGCAGAGAGACTAAGGCTAGATCTCTAGATCTGAGAATCATCTGCATGGAGATGATTGAATTTATGGGAACTGAGGAGATCATAGAGCCAAAAGGAAAGGGGATACAGGACAGAGCTTTGGGGCACAGTCATACTTAGGGGGGCATGGCATGAATAAAGAGCCAGGAAAGAAGATGGAGTGGTCAAACATATAGGAAGAGAACCTGGGGAGAGCAGTGCCACCCAAAAACCTAGAAAAGAGGTAGTAAGGACTATTTAAACTTTTAAAAGCACTTTGACTTCCATTATTTCTTTTAAGCCCACAATAATACTTTGAGGTAAGTAGTACAAATATTAACCTCATTTTACAGATGAGAGAGATTAAATGTCTTCAAACAGAATGTAGTGGATAGAGTGTCTGATTTGGGGTCAGATAGACCCAGTGGTATGATGGTAAATGTTTAACAACAAGCTTTCTGAAAAAAAATATATATGTGTACCAGAAAATTTTTATGTTTAATCAGCATCATTGACATTTTCTCCATCACTTCCTTAAGTCTAGACAATCAACAAACCAATTAATCAAACTGATTTATAGGATTTGCCAAGTTCAAAGGTATAAATGCTCAAACTGAAAATTAACAATCAACTCTCAGAGCTTGTAAAAGCTGGCTCCAGGACACCCCTGTCTAGATCTGGGTTCAAATCCTGTTTCTGATACTTGGTAGCTAAATGGCCATGGGATTTTATTATCTATTTTAAGATAATAAGATATAACATACCGCACAGGATTTTTATGTGAGCCAAATGAGATCAAATTTCAGCTATGATTAAAAAGAGGTAGCCATTTTGATTTTCTGGATCTAGGCCTATTTATAATATGTGCTCTCTGCATGTCTCCTTCTCCTACCTGACACCCCCTTCTTCTTCTGGAGTCTTTCATGCCTGGGACTTTTCATGAAAGGAACTTCCAGCTTCCTAGCCAATCATTTGAGGCCCTATCCCTCTCTATAAAACCTCTAGCCCTTATTCACTTCCCTGAGCTGTTCTGGTACATGAGATGCTGAAAGGCCAAGAATCCCCATCATCATACCCAAGAAAAGTGGTGAGAACTCAGTGATACACCAAGTCCAAGGGACACCATATTGTGGCACCATTGCAGAATCCTTTCTCTTGTCACGGCCTAAAGACCATCAAGCTTGAAGGTTTGACAACTGCCTATTTTCCTTTCTTTCTCTGATATATAGCCACTCTGGTGATTTTGGGGTGGTGGTAAGTGGTGCCCTAGTTTTGGAGATCAGCTGCTGTGCTATTTTATGGTGTAAGTGCCCAGTGTTCCTCCCTTATTGTCACTATATTGTAGCTAAGCCACACTCCCTCCATAGGGTTTTAAATTAACTTTGCTTTGTATCAAATGGTCAGTGTAATTCTTCTGCAAAGCCTCCTAGTAGTCTCAAAACTACTGCACAGAATTGTAAATATGTCTTCACAAAGAAAATGAAAATGTTAGGTGTATTTGTTACTGCTGCTGACTAAAGACAGAAACTTCACAAGAGGACAGACTGGGAAATAAACAATTGGTTAAAGGGAAATGACGTCTGAAAAAGGAACTGTGAATTTCTGAACTCTGACTATGACAGGGTTGGAGGACATCTAATGAGAGCCAGTAAAAATATCTTAGAAGGAATTTGAAACAGATGCAATGACATACAGTTGACCTGATGAGATCAGGTCACTTGGCCCAATTCCACTACATTCGAGGGTACTAAAAGTACTCACAGATGTGATGGCCAAGTCACTGTCAATGATATTTGAAAGACTGTGGAGAACTAGAATGGTATCAGAGGGAGGCAAAGTTATCTCGACTTTCAAAGAAGGGAATTAGAGTCAACAAATGTAAGCCAATGAGCTTTACACGGATTTCTTGGAAAATTCTACTATACATTATTAAAGGAATGGTTATTGACTATCTAGAAAAGCAAGCAGAGATCACAAAAAGCCAAAATAGAGAATCAACAACAAGTCATCCCAAACTAATCTTATTTCCTTTTTTGGAGGAGTTATTTTTCTGATAGACAAAATGAATGCTGTAGCTAGAGTTTACCTAGATTTTAGCAAAGGATTTGACAATATTTCTCAGGCTCTTCTTATAGAGAAGTTGGGGGGAAAATGTGGACTACACAACAGAGTTGGTAGAATGTCCAGATCGTTAAATAGTTGTTAATGGTTCAATGTCAACTTGAAAAAAGGTCCTCCTTCAAGTGTCCCCAGAAATATATACTTGGTTCTATGCAGTTTTGCATTTTTAAATGTCTTAGATAAAAACATATGTGGCCTGTTTATCGAATCTGCAAATAACACAAATCTAAGAAGGATAGCAAAAACACTGGATGAGAATCAGGATTCAGAAAGAATTTGACAGGCTAGAAAAAACTGGACCAGACCTAGTAAGATGAAATTTATTAGGGATATAAGGTCTAGCACTTCAGTTCAAAAACAACAAAAATCAGCTTCACCAAGTTAAAAAAAAATGGGAGTTGCCTGGCTACAAAGAATTCTTCTGGAGAAAAAGAAAAAAGACCAATGACTTTTAGAAGATTTCTAGCTCTCTGTGAGTCAACAATGTGGCAAAGCATCCAACAAGGCAATCTCAGGCTATATTAAGAGAGGAATACGGTCCGAGACTAGGAAGTTCTTCTCTAATCAAATCGCATCTGGAATATTGTGATCAGTTCTGGATACCACATTTTAGGAAGGCTACGTATAGCCAGAGAGAGTCCAAGGAGGGTAACTGGAATGATGAAGGTCCCCAAATTCATGCCATGTAGGGACCAGTGAAAGTAATAGGAGATTTTTTTACAGGGAGAAGACTTGGGGTTGAAGTAAGGGCTTATGAGGTAAGGGGCTCTATCTTTAAATATTTGAAGGGTTCCCACATTAAAATGAGTGTAGACAATCTATTTTGCATCTGAGGGAAGAACTGGGGGCCATGAGTAGAAAAATTTTAAAAAGGCAAATTTAAGACTTGATACAAAGAAAGACTTCCTATTACAGGTATTCAGAAGTATTACAGGCTGCCTTGGTAAGTAGTTGGTTTCCCCTCACTGGAGATCATCAAACAAAGCCCAGATGACTAAGTTGGACTAGATGGTCTCTGAGGTTCTTTCCAACTGAGATTCTGTGATTCTGAGACTCTTAAAATATATTTTCATAGAGACTTGTGAATCTGATCAAGACAGCTTTAAACGGAAGAGAGGAAATTTCCAATACGTATCTGCCAAGGTAGATATCATAGAGCACAGCAGGCACAATGCAGAGAAAATAATATCTATGGAGAAAACCAACAATTCCAGGAGAAAATAACCAAGAAGGGAGGCAGTAATAAAATCGATGGCTTCACACATCTCTACACAACTACACCAAATATCAGCCATCAACCAGGTGAACTAGAAATCTTAATGTAAAGAGGTAAATTTAACCTCTGAAATGTGACTGAGATAGATGAAATGTGACTCATGCCTGGATTGTAGTTATGGAAAGGCATGATTTATTCCAAAGAAATATAAAATATACAACATTCAAGTCACTCAACATTTATTAATTGCTTACTGCATACAGTGAGTTAGGTACTAGAGAAACAAAGACAAAACAACAACAACAAACCAGGCTCTGATCTCAGGGAGCCTACATCTGGGATTGGGGGTGGGAAACAACATCAGTCAATCAGTAAGCACTTATTAAGCTCCTATTGTATGCCAGGCATTGGGAATAAAAGGACAAATAATGAAACAATCCTTAACCTCAAGGAATTCACATTTTATTAGAGGAGACAAAACATACAAATGTACAAAATATACAAAATAAATGCTAGATGTATCCAGAGCAGTTAAATACAAAGTAGTTAGGGGAAGAGCTCCTAATTGGGGAATAATTCCTCTTACTTGGAGGAGAATTAAGTAAAACATTTAAATAAATAAAAAATAGAATATGGAATGAAAGATCTTTGACAACAGGGGTAGTTCAGAAAAGACTTCCCATATGAAGTGATACCTGAGTTAAGCCTTGAAGAAAGCCAAGAGTTCTAAGAGGCATAGATGAGAGAGAAATAGATTCGAGGAATGTAAGACCTCCTAGGCAAAGGCAAAGGACTAGGGGATAAAATGTCCTATTAAGGGAGCAGCAAGTAGACCTATTAGTCTATAAATGTGGAATACATGAAAAGGAGTAATGACTTGCACTTCAGTTCAAAAAATTAACTACACAAGTACAAGGTGAGGGTAAGAGAGGTTGGAGCCAGGCCATGAAAGACTTTAAATTCCAAGTGGAGAAGCTTGCACCCCTAGAAGCATTAGGAGTCATAGAGGCTTTTTGATTGGGGGGATGACATAGTCAGATCTATTCTTGGGGCAGATTATTTGGGTAGCTATGTGATACCTAGATTGGAGGGGGAAGAAGGAGAGACTGGAAACAGGAAGCCAAATAGAAAGCTGTTGTTATAGACCAGGATAAAAGATGAAGGAATTGGGGCAGCTAGGTGGCACAGTGAGTAGAGCACCGGCCCTGGAGTCAGGAAGACCTGAGTCCAAAACCGGCTTCAGACACTTGACATATTTACTAGCTGTGTGACCTTGGGCAAGTCATTTAACCCCAATTGCCCAGCCTGCCCCCCTGCAAAAAAAAAGATGATGGAATCCTGAATGTGGTCCTAGTAACCGTATAAATGCAGAGAAGGTAGCATAGGCAAGAAGCGTGGAGGCAGAAATGCTGAAATTTGACCGCTGTTTGGATATGGAGAACATGGGAGAATGAAAAGTTAAGATTGCCTCCAAGGTTGTAAACCTAAATGAACTGAAGTATGGGGTGTCCTCAACAGGGTTTGGGAAAGGGGCAGATTTAGGAGACAAGAAAATGAGTTCCGTTGAAAGTCCAAAGGAAGCATAGTGTAGTAGAATACAGGACCAAGAATCAGGAATAATTGTATTCAAATGCTGCCTCTGATATTAACTAGCTCTGTGACATTGGATAAATCACTTAACCTCTATCCTCAATTTCCTCATCTGTAAAATGAAAGATTTGGCCTCTAAGGTCTCTTCCAGATTGAGCCTATGATCCCATGATCCACATGGAGATATTCAGCATTCAGTTAGTGATACAAGCCTAGAAATCTGAAGAAAGATTAAGACTAGGTATATAGATTTGAGAGCAATCTGTATGTTCATACTGATGGTACCCATAACTACAGTTAAATCACCAAGAGAGAAGGTATAAGAAGATGAGAGGAGAAGAGAAGAAAGGAGAGGAGAAAAGAAAAGGACAAAGGAGGGG
The DNA here is from genome assembly GCA_028646595.1 of Phalanger gymnotis. Classification (NCBI taxonomy): domain Eukaryota; kingdom Metazoa; phylum Chordata; class Mammalia; order Diprotodontia; family Phalangeridae; genus Phalanger; species Phalanger gymnotis. The sequence continues at coordinate 707,490,418 of CM053622.1, read as the reverse complement.
AAAAGAGAGTAGAGAAGCCCTGAGGGACAGTGGGGCCACCTAAAATTAGGAGATGGTGATTCAGCAAAGAATATTGATAGGAGAAAGGCAAACAGGTAAGAAGAGAACCAGAAGAGTTGAACATCATAAAAATCAAGTTAGAAAAAATTCTTTGAAAGATGCACAGTGTCAAAAGTGTCAGAGAAATCAAAAGCGATGAGTACTAAGAAAAGGCAACCAGATTTAGCAATCAGTCATCTTGGAGAGAGCAGTTTCAGTCAAGTGGTGAGAAGGGAAGAATAAAAGTGATGGAAAAGTGACAGGGAAACAAGGAAGCGGAGGACACAAATGTAGATGGCTTTTTTCTAAAAGTCTGACTGTGAAAAGGAAAAGATATAGGACAATAGCTTGAGGAGGGTGTAAGAGTAGAGTGCTTTTAAAGATGTGGCAAACCTGGGCATGTTTACAGGTAGCATGGAATGAGTCAGTATAAAAGGAGAGGTTAAAGATCAGAGAGGGTGAACAACCAAAAGGGTAAGCTTCTTTGCTCAAAGAGCTGGCCAGAATCAAGAGCATGAATAGAAATGTCATTCTAAATGAATAGAAAATCCACCACTTTTCCAGATCCTGAAGCAAAAGAATAGAGAATGGGGAATAATGTGGATGAGTTTTGAGATATAGAATAGAGAAGGAGAAGCTCATGACTGATTCCTTCTATTTTCTCAGTAAAGTCAGAGGAAATTTCCTCTTCTGAGAGTGAAGAGAGAGGGGGTGGTAAACAAGTCTTGAGAAAATAGGTTTGGAATAGCCTCTGTGGGGAGTGCAGTAAAGTCAATCAAAGACTAATGAAAAAGAGTGAGCATAGGGTCCTAGATTTAGTGCTAGGAAGGATAGGACATATGCATTTGATCTGTATTATGAGTTTGTGTTCCATATATTGTGCTATTTGTACATCTGTATCATCACAGTCTATTTTAGTACCAAAAAGGAGAATATGACATGGCTAAGGGAACATAAGATCACAGTTCTGTAGCTGGAAGAGATCTCAGAAGCCATCAAATACAACTACCTCATTCTATAGATGAGAAAACCCGAGATGCTGGGAGATTAAGTGGCTTGCCTAGCTACTAAGTGTCAGAGACATATTTTGACCTAAGTCTTCCTGACTCAAAGTTCCATGTTCTACAAGTGTATCAGGCAGCCTCTCTGGAGAAGACCTAAGGGCCAAGTAAGATTAGATGTTATCAATTTATATTGGATCTAGTTTGTGTGTGTTTTAACAAAAATTTAAAAAAATTAATCTGTCCTAATCCTCCATGAGCAAATTTAAAACACACACACACACACACACACACACGCAAAGAGAGAGAGAGAGAGAGAGAGAGAGAGAGAGAGTGAGAGAGAGAGAGAGAGAAGCCCTCAATACATATCTGTGTTGTCCAGCAAAACAAATTCCCATATTAGCCATGTCTAAAAATGCTTCTTTCTTCATTTTAAGTTCATCTTTTTCTTGTCAGGAGGCAAGTAGCATCTTTTATATTCATTCTTTTGGACTCAAGTTTTATAATTGTGTTGATAAGATCTCTAAGGTCCACTACTAGGTCTGTATCTCAAAGAGATCCTAAAAAAGGGGAAAAGGACCCACATGTACAAAAATATTTATAGTAGCTCTTTTTGTGGTGGTAAAGATTTGGAAATTCAGGGGATGCCCATCAATTAGGGAATGGATGAACAAGTTGCAGTACATGAATGAAGTAATGGAATACTACTGTAAGAAATAATGAGCAGAAACTGATACTGAGTGAAGTGAGCAGAACCAGGAGAACATTGAACACAGTAACAGCAACATTGGGTGATGACCAATTTTGATATACTTAGCTCTTCTCAGTAATGCAAAAAACTAAGAAAATTCCAAAAGATTCATGATGGAAAATGCAATCCAGATGCAGAGAAAGAACTATGGGGTCTGAATATCAATTAAATCATACCATTTTCTTTTTTGTTTGTTTTTTTTTCTTTCTTATGGTTTTTCCTTTTTGTTTTGATTCTTCTTTAACAACACGACTAATGTGAAGATATGTCTAATATGATTGTACATGTATAGCCTATATCCGATTACATGCCATCTTGGGGAAGGGAGAGGGGAGGGAAAGAAAAAAATTTGGAACTCAAAATTTTATAAAAGTGAATGTTGCAAACTAAAAATAAATAAATAAATTTTAAAAAGAAAAAAGTTTTAGGGTCTTTCAAAGTCATTTTTCTCTGTATTATTGTATATATTTTTCTGTTTCTGCATTTACTTCATTCATCATCAGTTCCTTCCAGTTTTCTCTGAAACTGTCCATTTCATCATTTCTTACGACACAGTAAAATTCCATTATATCTATATTCCACAATTTATATAGCCATTCTCCCTTAGTTTCCATAACCCCTTAGTTTTCAATTTGGGGCTACCATAAAAGAGGTGCTATAAATATTGTTGTACGTTTGTATTCTTTTCCTCTTTCTTCGATTACTTTGGAGGAATAGGCCTAGTAATGGTATTGCTGGGTCAAAAGGTATGCAGAATATTGTAACTTTCTGGGCATATGCCAAATTACTTTCCAAAATGGCTGGATTGATCCATTGCTCCACCACCAGTGCAATAGTATGCCTATTTTTCCACAGCATCTCCAACATTTATCATTTTCCTCTTTTGTCATCTTTACCAATATGATAAGTTTGAGAGAGAATCTCAAAGTTGCCTTAATTTGCATTTATCTAATTACTAGTGATTTAAAGCATTTCCCATACAATTATTGTTAGCTTAGATTTCTTCCTTTGATAATTGCCTTATCATACTCTTTGACCATTTATCTACTGCAGAATGGCTGTTAGTCTTCAAGTATAAATCAGTTTCTTATATATCTTGGATATGAAAACCTTTATCAGAGGAAAATGTTGCAAAGATTCCTCCCCCCCATTAGGCACCTATTTCTTTTCTTTTTTTTTTAAACATTCTTTTCAAAAATTTTAAGTTCCAAATTCCTTCCTTCCTCCAAGCACTCCCTTACCCACTGAGATATCAAACAATGCGATATCAATTACATATGTGAAATCATGCAAAGCATATTTCCATATTAGCCATGTTGGAAAAAAGCAAGAAAAATAAAGTGAGAAAATTATACTCCATTTTTCACTCAGAATTCATCAATTCTCTCTCTGGAGGTGGATAGCATTTTTCATTAAGGGTCCTTCAAAATTGTATTCAATCGTATTGATCAAAGTACCTACATCTTTCACAGTTTATTATCATTACAATATTGCTGTTACTGTGTATAATGATCTCCTAGTTCTGTTCACTTCACTTTGCACCAGTTTATGTAGGACTTCCCTTGTTTTTCTGAAACCATCCTGCCCATCATTTCCTATAGCACAATAGTTTTCCGTCACAAACATATACCACACCTTGTTCGGCCATTCCTGAATTGATAGACATACCTGTAATTTCTAATTTTTTGCTTCTACATAAAGAGCTGCTATAAATATTTTTGCACGTGTAGGTCATTTTCTTTTTTCTTTGGTCTCTTTTGGGTACAGACCTAGTAGTGGCATTGCTGAATCAAAGGTTATACACAGTTTCACAGCCTTTGAGGCACAGTTCCAAATTGTTCTCCAAAATGTTGGATGAGTTCACAACTCCACCAATTGTTCATTAGTGTACCAATTTTCCCACATCCTCTCCAGCATTCCTCATTTCTGATAAGTGTGAAGTGGTATCTCAGAATTATTTTAATTTGCATTTCTCTAACCGATAGTGATAGAGAACAATTTTTTTCCCATATAGATATCTTTGATTTCTTCTTCTGAAATCTGCCTGTTCATATCTCTTGACCATTTACCAATTGGGGGATGATTCTTACTTTTTTATAAATTTGGCTCACTTCTCTATATATTTGAGAAATGAGACTTTCATTAGAAAACTTGCTGTAAAAATTTTTGATGTGATTTCATTATATATGGTACCTTTTAGTAAGTACTTTCCCTTATTGTTTTAATTAGGTCTATTTTTGCTTTTTAAATTAGCTCTATTTTTGATTTTGCATTGTTTGAGATCATGATTGCTATTCCTGCTTTTTTTTTTTTTTACTTCAGCTGAAGCATAATAGATTCTGCTCCATTTCCTTATTTTAACTCTGTGTCTGTCTTTCTGCTTCAAGTGTATCTCTTATAAACAATATATTGTTTTATTCTGGCTTCTAATCTATTCTGCTATCTGCTTCCATTCTATGAATGAGTTCATTCCACTCACATTCACAGTCGTGATTGCTAACTGTGTATTTCCTTCCATCCTATTTCCATCAGTTTATCCTTCTGTCTCTTTCTCTTTTTGCCTTGTCCCTCCCAAAAAGTTTCGTTTTGCTTCTGACCACTGCCTCCCTTAATCCACCCTACCCCTTTTATCATTCCCTTTTTTTTCTCATCTCCTACCTCTCCTACTTCTCTACTGGGTTGTTAGATTTCTATTCCCAAATGAGAGTATACGTATATGTGTGTGTGTGTGTGTGTGTGTGTGTGTGTGTGTGTGTGCATACATATATATTTTTTCTTCATTCTTTGAATTAATTTAGAAGGGAGTGAGGTTCAAGTATTGCCCAGCCCCCTACATGTCCACTTCCACCTTAAAAGTTCTTCCTTGTGTGCCTCCTTTATGTGACATAACAATTTCCCTATTTTTACACTCCCTTCCCCACCTTCTCCCAATGCCTCCCTCTTTCTCACCCCTTCATTTTTTAGAGATCATCCCAATATAATCAATTCTTACCCATACCCTCTATCTATGTAGACTCCTTCTAACTGCCCTAATAATGATAAAGTTCTTAGGAGTTATATGCATCATCTTCCCATATAAAAATGTAAACAATTTAACCTTATTGAGACCCTTATGATTTCTCTTTCATTATTGCATTTTCATGCTTTTCTTGAGTTTTATGTTTGAATGTTAAATTTTGTATTCAGCTCTGGTCTTTTCATCAGGAATGTTTGAAAGCCCTCTATTTTATTAAATATTCACTTTTTCCCCTAAAGGATTATACACAGTTTTGCTGAGTAGGTGGTTCTTGGCTGCAATCCTAGCACTTTTACCTTCTTCAATATTCCAAGCTTGCCATTCCTTTAAGGTGGCAGCTATTATATTGTGTGTGATACTGACTATCCTGGGAGCTCTGGAATTTGGCTGTAATATTACTAGGAGTTTTCATTTTGGCATCTCTTTCAGGAGGTGATCAGTGAATTCTTGCAATTTCCATTTTACCCTTTGGATCTAAGATAGCAGGGCAATTTTCCATGATAATTTCTTGAAATATGATGTCCAGGCTCCTTTTTTGATCATGACTTTCAAGGTAGTTCAATAACTCTTAAATTGTTTCTCCTCAATCTATTTTCCAGATCAATTGTTTTTCTGATGAGGTATTTCACATTTTGTTCTTTTTTATTCATTCTTTTGACTTTGTTTTATTATTTCTTGATGTCTCGCGGAGTCATTAACTTCCACTTGCCCAATTCTAATGTTTAAGGAATTATTTTTTTTCAGTGAGCTTTTGTATCTCTTTTTCCATTTGGTCAATTCTGCTTTTCAGGGAGTTCTTTTCTTCAGTGAATTTTTATGCTTGTGTCAGTAAGGCAAAATGGGCTCCTTAGCACTTCAGGAATTTGGCTTTTGTTTACTCTGAGTAAAAGGCACTTCAAGAGTTTTGGCTTTTGTTTACTTTGAGTGAAAGTACTTTCAGCTGTTAAGTGCTAAGCCCCAGGCCCAAAGCCCTATCAGGTGTGAAACCTGTGTGGGCGTAGATTAATGACTTAAGAGGGTCCAGCTCAGGAACCAATGGTCTCTGGTCGTTGAGGTGGGGCTTGAGAACGCCAGAGGCTCGGCTGCAAGGAGAGGTGAACTAAGAGAGACTACAGCTGAAGCCGAAAAAAGCCGAGGCAGGAACCGTGGAAGCAGAGCCAAACCCAGGAGTGCGAGCAAGGATTTGAGGCCAGTAAATATTACCATCTTGTTTTTATGTGGCCTCCTGGTTACTCTTGTGAGGCGGGCCTACTGGGCCTGGGGTTTTTTGGTCAGGATGTTGGAATGGGGAGGCTGGTTCGCTAATTTGTTGCTGTGGGGCTTGAATAAATGTTTTGATGCTTTCTACTTAGAGAATCCCTCATACCTTGCGATTTCGAACCATTCAAACATATACATGATTATATTTGAGATTATAAATTTGGCCTTCCTACTACAATGCTTTTTTTTAGTTACCATTAGGCCAGTTCTGTTTTTTAAGGTGTCATTTTCTTCAGTATTTTTGTGCCTGCTTTACCAAGATATTAATTATCTTTTCACAATTTTGTTGCATCACTCTCATTTCTTTTCTCAATTTTTCTCTAACACTCTTTATCACTTCATACTTCATACTTCTCTACCACTCTTTATCTCTTTAACACTTCAACACTTGTTAGACTTGTGTTCAACTAGCATTTTTTTTTGAAGTTTTGCCTATAGCTGTTTTTGTGCTATTGCTTTCTTCTGAGTCTGTTTCTTGTTCTTCCTTGCCACCTTGGTAGCTTTGTATTGTAGAATTCTTTTTGGTGGTTTGCTTATTTTCCAGTCTACTTATTGACTTTGAACTTTATGGTGAAGTGAGGCTCTGCTCACCCTAAGGGTGGGGAGGCACTTTCCCAAGCTTCAGGCTTTTTTGCGATGCTGTTTTCAGAGCTAGTTCTAGGGATCTGCATGTTTTTGGTACTTGCAAGGTGGTATGATCCAGAGAGAGATGTGTGATCCCAAGAGATCACTACTGTCCTGGTCTGTGCTCTGGTCTTTACCCAAGAGGGTCCCTGCTCTCCTGCAGCTATAAGCACTAACACTAGCATTCATCAGGCCCTGGAACTTTGACCAGGTCCCCATGCTCCCCTATAGCCACAAATGCTAGTGTTCCTCTTAGCTCTGGAACTGTGATAAGGTCCTGATCCCTTGTGACAAGGTCCTGATCCCTTGTGACTGACAAGAAGTGCTCTTTCCAACCTGTAAACGCAACCTGGAACTCTGTATGGGCAATACAACAGGATCATGCACCCAGTGAAAACTCAGGATCCCTTGTAATGTCTTTCTGACCAGTAGTACAAACCTTTTTCTTTGGGAGCTGAGAGTTTCCAAAGCTGCTGCTGCCGCTGTCACTGTCACAGCCACGTCCAAGGTCTACCAGTAGAACTGCTACCCCTATGCACTCCAGGCTGTCCCCCACAGCAGTGTCACAGATCTCTCTTGCTGACCTCCTAAGTTGTCTTGGGCTGGAAAAAAGTGTCTAACCTTGACCTTTTGTTGGCTCTGCTGCTTTAGAATTTGATTTGAGGCATTATTTTAAGCTGTTTGAAGGTGAATGTTGGGAGAGTTCAAGTGTGTTACTGCCTCTACTTCCCCATCTTGCCTCTGCCCCAAACTGTTTCCTTTCTAATTTTACTTAATTGTGTTTATTTGGGTGTTAATTTTATACAATCAAAATTTGGATCCAGTTTGCACAGTTATGTGATAATCTGTAGTGGGATTTGACAAGAAAACAGGATGAAAGAAGGTGAAGGTAACCCAGGGTTGGGGTTTGACAAGATATTGGTGGTGATAGAACAAAGAGACATAAAATTCAAGGATGGAGAAGAGTGAATCACTGAATTCTTTAACTATAGAGTCAAAATTTCAAAGGGAAAAAAAGATACAAGAGCAGTGCTGATGAAATGTGAGAGCAAGGAGGAATGAATTGCTTAGAAGTCATAGTGAGAATGAACATTAAGTTTAAGAAGAGTGAGGTGGAGAGAGATGGAGATCGTGAAAGGTAAAACACTTGTAGGACATATTGGATACACGAACATCTTTGTTTGTGACCAAGGTATAACAAAGACATCAGTGATGCAAACTGAAGAGGTTTGCCAATTAGCATCCTGGGATATTTGAGGAGGCAACAACACACTGAACTATGGCCCTCGACGATGAGTTTAGTGGTTGATGAAGAGAGGAATCTTCATATAAGGAAATCCTCCAGTTTGAATGAGGATTGTCAGAGACGGAAAAAGAAGTGAAATGAAACGTACCATATATCTACGTCTGTATCTACACACACATATATGTATGTATACATGTACGTACGTATGTATGTATGTATATTTGATATCTATCTAGAAGGAGAAAATTGGTTTAAGAGCCAGATCACTAATCTGGCAAAAAGCCTTGCTATAGTAGTGGTGAGGTACTCAATTAACTAGAAATCTACTTTGTCAAAAACAAAGTCACAATACAATTTTTTTTTTATTATTTAAATGGTAGAGGAAGCAATGAGGGGGGAACTGCTATTTTTTACCCAATTTTTGTTTTAACAATCAGGACAACTTGTTGCTAGAGTAGAAATGATGATGACTTGGAAGAAAGAGACAACTCTATTTTATAGTTTGTGACAGATAAGAAAAGCATAGCCATAGATAGTTTCATAAAAATCCTAGATTTGAGAAGAGTGGTTAAAAGTTAAAGTTAAGAGAAAGAAACAGAAGCCTTTTTTGACTTCAAGTTCCAAGAGAGATGGAATGGGTCATGACAACATCATTGACCGAGTTGGATTTTTTAAAAGCATGTATAGAACATGCAAGTAAGGGCAGGTAACTTGATAAAAAGGACTTTTAAAGCTATGCCTAGACCAAGAGAAATATCAGAAAAAGTATAGGACTACTGTTTGGAGATGATTCAAGCGTAATTGATGGCAAAGGAAGGCTCTAACCCATTCTCTCCTGTGAAATCCAGCTTTATATCACCAATTGCCTTCTGGACATCTCTACCTAGATGTCCAGTTGGCTTCTCAAACTCAACATACCCATCATAAAATTCATCGCTGTCACCTCAACTCCTAAAATCCTATCTCTTCCAAAAGTTTTTATGATGTCCCCACCATCTTCCTATCCTTCTACTTACATAACTTCAGAGTCGTCTTTGTTCCCCTAATCCTCACTGCCCACCCCCAACTCATCAAACCAGTTGCTAAGTCCTGTTGATTCTGTCTATACAACATTGCTCTTTTGCCTAACCTTAACCTAACATTTAAGGACCTCCAGTATTATTCTACCTTCCTTCTTACATCTTTTTTTCACATTGCTGCTGCTTAAGTACACTCCATATTGCAGGCAAAATGGACTACTTACTATCTCTAAACACAGCTTATTGGCACAGTGCCTGGCACATGGTAGGTACCTAATAAATGTTTGCTGATGGGCTGCTGGCCTAATGTTCTGCCTGCTTTAACTCACTCTCTACCATGCCTTCGATATGCTCCCTCCTTCTCTCCAAACTCCAGAATCCTCATTTTCCTTGAAAGTTCTCTGAGCCCAGTTTTTACTGTCTATAAAATGGGAGTGATAATGCTTGGGCTACCTTCCTAACAGACCTTCTGTGAGGAAACTTATTTATAAACTTTAAACCAGAATAGAAGTATGAGATGTAGTCATGATAATTGTTATTACTATCATTACCCATAGTTCTCTGGGACTCAGATCTGATCCCCACAGGCAATCTTGAGAAGCCCCCTAACATAAGGAAAAGAAATAATCACTGGACTCAGAACTTCACAATTTTAAAATATCTCATCAGAGGCAGCCAGGGCTCCCTTTGATGGTCCTTTAGGGAGGGATTGTCTGAGCTTTGAAGACTGCTAAGAAGACCCTTAAGGTTGAAGAGCTGGGCCTTCTCTTTGGAAATTGGTCCTTAAAAAAGTTCTAAGCATACCCACACTCACACATATCTGCCCAGCCAGTCTCTCCCCTCCTCATGACCCCAGATGCTCCTTCTCATTCTCTCTCTCTCTTACTTTATCAGTATCTTTATATCTCTTTCCTTTATTCCCCCCTCATAAGTGATTCATTCCTCCATCCAATTCCTTCCCCTTTGGCTCTTTAATCTTGGAAATTTTGCCTCAAAACCAATTGCACCAAATGACAAGGGCTTGGCTTAAGTAAGAAACCCCCCTCCCCCCACCATAAGCTAGAAACTAAGTTCACCACTGTAACTTATTTTTATCTCAGCCAGATTCACAACTCCCCTCTCCATCTCCAAGTTTCATCCATTTCTGTTAAGCGACACTAACTACATTGTAAGTAATAACCCACCAGCAGCAGTGTCGCTAAAGGGTCTGTCTGTGCCTGGGTTATGAATAGTTCTATCCAAGACGGCAGTCAGACTGCTCTGGGCTAGGAGCGCATCCCATCTTGCAAGGTCAGACCTCATTGGGTTTTGGACGGTGGGGAAATTGCCAAGGAAAATCTGCAGTGGGATATAGAGGGTCAGTGTCCTCCCTAAGAAGTAAGTTCATGTCTTGCCTTTCCTCCCCGCTTGGAAGCCCCCAGAAGCCCCTCAGGAGGAATGCCTGGCTTTCAACCTCTTGGACAGAAACCCATGGTCACTGTCCTCTGACCTTGCCTACATTCCTCTCTGAGGTATGAACATCCATACGTGTAAGGGCAAAAGGAAATGATCTTTTTTTTTCATTGGGAAAAGGGCTAATTTTACAATTGACCTATAGAGACAATTTCTCAAATATTGGTTTTGGGGAGCCATACTTCCATAACCCTTAGGCATCAGTCTTGGTTATCCAAGGGGCTGTTGGGAGTAGTTGTTCATGGAGCATCTTGGGGAGCTGTACAAGTGCATAGATCCAGGCTCAGATTTGGAAACACTTGCTCTGGGGCACCTTTAGGAGCCAAGCTCCTGGGCCTAATTGCCCTATCTTGTCTTCACATGCCATTGATTTCCTATTTTCTTTCCTCCATCTTTCCAAAGCTGTTTTTTCTCATGCTGCAGACACAGGTGTGTTTGGCTTGTCCATCTGGCCTCTGTGGAGCAGAGCCCTTTTATGCCAGCACACAAATAAACCCAAACAAGACCATGGAGCTATAGAGGGTAGCAAGGTCAGTGTTCAGATGAGGGCAGAGGCCAGCCACAGATCCTACTGGTGACAGAAAGACTTACAAAAGTATTCTGCCTCCTGTGTCCCAGACCTTCCAAGTGGACAGAATGGATCCCTAGGGCAAAAATACGTGTTTCCAGGACTTCCCAGGTCTTGTACTTCCTTCACTAAATTTTCTTCTAAAGCTCTGTCCTAGCTTTGTTTTCCAGGCTTCTTTGAGCTAGCCTGTCCTGGTCTACATTCTGTAGTCAGAGAAGCAATAAAGTAGAGTAGATGGAGTGCTGGATTTGAAGGAGTGAAAACTTAGGTTCAAATGTCCTGTCCTAAGCTTACTGGCTATGTGACCTAATTGTTCTGAGCTTCAGTCTTCCTATCTGAAAAATAGGGATTTGTTGTTGCTGACTCTTTGTGACCCCATTTGGGGTTTTCTTGGTGAAAATACTGGAGTAGTTTGCCATTTCCTTCTGTAGTTCATTTTACAGATGAGGAAACCGAGGCAAACAGGGTTAAGTGACTTGCTCAGGCTCACACAGCTAGCAAGTGTCTGAGGCCAGATTTGAACTCAGGAAGATGAGTCTTCCTAACTGCAGGCCTGGCACTTCTATCCAGTGCACCACCTAGCTGCCCCAAATGGGGATGATATCTGTTTTACCTACCTCCCAGGTAGGTCTCAAATGTGATATTCTAATCGCAAGTGATACTTCTAAAACATAAGTCTGAACATTTAACTCCCCTTCTCAAAAATCTTAAGTGGTTTCAGTGGATCAAATATAAACTTCATTTGGTGTTTAAAGTTCTTTACAATCTGGCACCAGTCTACATATCCAGACTTACTACTCATTACCCCTCTTCATGTACTCTACTGGCCTATTTAGTGTTTTTCACACAAAACATTTATCTCCTGTCTCTGTCTTGAACACCTGGCTTCCTACAAAGCTTAGCTAAAGCATTATTTCCTATGAGAGGCTTTTTGCCCCTCCCTCTCTTCTCAGCTTCTAGTGCCCCCCTTACAAAATTACTTTGTAATATTTTGTATTTATTTTTATTATGTTCAGCATATTGGGTTGTTCCTCTCAATAGAATGTAAGCCCTGAAAGCATGGATTACAATCTTTGTCCTTGTATTCCAGGGCCTAGCACAGTGTGGGCATGGGGTGGGCACCTCATAAATAGCTGATTTATTGAAATTAGGTAATGTAGATGTGACAGGGTGTTGGAGCGTGCCCAGATCACCTAACACGGAGACACTCTGATGCTGGAAAAAAGACATCCTTGTGTTCCCTTACCACAGGAGCAGGAGTAGCTTCCTTTGATTGGCTACATAGCCAGAATAAACCACATCTTTAAAACTGCCAGATTGGGATGGTCTCAATCTCTTTTCTACACACTCTTTCCTACTTGAAGTCCATGGAAAGTGAAGGTTCACTCACACTATGGTTGCCATGAATTGAACCAACCAGGGGGGGAAGGGCTATTTTCTATTACTTTCTTTCCTCTTAGGCCCCATAACCCCCCAGAAAGGGTCTGGGGTTTATATTTGTTCCATTTTGCTTGTCCTCAGTTTCATTAGCAGGAGGTTGAATCCCAACTGGTCCTGTAATCACCAAACTATGGTGACCTTACAGGCTAGAATTCCAGGCTTGATGTTGCAGCTGGCCAACCTAGCAGGAAAGCCTTGAGAAGCCAGGATGCCTGTAACTCAAGGCCAAGGATAGTGGGGGGTGGGAGTAGGGGGAGTTGGACTTAGAACTTGGGGCTGCTATATAGGAACTAAACTAAGCTGTGAACCCTAACTGTGAGTGATGCAAGGTGGGAGGGATTGTGCCCTATGTGTTAGGGACTATGTTTATAGAGTTTTTATTAAACCTTTGAAGTAAATATTCCTTTGTAAAATCTAAATGGAACTAGGGTGCGGAGAACCTCCTACGGTTGGGGGAGCACCATCAGTGGGGGGCTAGAGGTAATACCAGGGAATACTCCCCAAATCTCCTTAGGAGACCAAAGAACCCTGGGGGAAAGGTGGAATGTAACACACTCCACCTTCAGGTAGCAGGGCCAGGGTAGTTACTGGTATATATGCAGTAGTTTTTGCAAATTTCCAAGCACTTCCTAAATGCCAGTTATTTTATTATTCTAGCTAAAGGATGTGGAGGATCCAGAGAAGCACAATGAAAATGATTAAAGAGAAATCAGAGCCTTGGTGGAATTACTACAAAAAGGGGGATTGTCTAGCCTAGAGAAAGAGGAGTCTGAGAAGAAATTCTAATAACCACCTTCAAATTTAAGAAGAGCCATTACAGACAGGATTGGAAGTCCTTTTCTGGCTTCACTGAATATAGAAGAAGAATTTGTCTTAAAGTTCAGCAAGATGGATATAAAGAAGAACTTTCTGACTAGAAACATGACTGGATGCCAGAGGAGGGTTTTGACCTTAAGAATGCAATAGTCACTTGTTTTTCAGTCTGTCAACAAGTATTCTACCAAGAAACCACTTGTGCTAGGCACTTAAGGGGATTCAAAGAAGCACAGGACAGGATATTTTACCTCAAGAAGATTATAATCCAGTTCATGACAGAGAACAGATGAAAAACTCAGAGAACAATGAACAATTAAAAGATAATGTATAATCAAAAGCTAGGTGCTGAGGGACAGGATGGGAGGAAGATCTGAGAGGAGAGATCGCTAAAATAATCAGGAAGGCTTTAAAGAACAGCTGAAGCTTATGCTTGAATGATAGGAAGGATTTGTTTAGCTGGAGGTAGTGATTTGGATTGAACAGGATGCAATTCAGGTGAGGAAACAACAACAAGCGAAATCACAGCAGCAGGAACCTGTGTGTTGTGAGGAAGAAGGGTACAATCTATCTGGCTTGGTTTAGATTGGATCCCATCTAGAAGTGACAGAGAGGTGAGATGTCCTTAATGGATCCTGGGATCTGGAAAGGATTCTCAGAGGTAATCTAATCAATACCCCACCCTTTCAATATGAAGATTGTCACTGCCTGATTCAACTGTAGAAGACTTTGCCAGTGTTAGGTTTTTAGCAGTCCTGAGCAGCCATCTGCTGTGTTCAATTTAAATGTTTGTTTTTTAAATAAGACATGGTCTGTCCCTGACCTCATGAAGCTTACATTCTAGTGGATGGGGTGATATCAACATCAATATAGACATATAATTTTGCTACAGAAGTTCCCAGAATTTGCAAAGGGACAGAATAGAAATAAAGACATAGCCCCTGCCCTCAAGAAGCATGCAGCCTAGCTGGGGGACAAATTCCAAGACACATTTTTTAAGTTGAGGAGAGAGGCAGAACAACATATTGTATGTACTAGGGACATAATGTCTTCTAAATGAATGAATACGTAATGGTATAGATGAATACAGGGCAGACTAAGATTGTAAGCAGAATAGAATAGAGAAGTGTTGGGGAGTATGTTTATAGATTTGTTATTATATTTTTGAAGTAAATACTCCTTTGTAAAATCTGATCTATTGGTGGTTAAAAGGAACTGGGGTGCAGAGAATCTCACACAACTGGGGGAGCACCATTATTAGAGGCTAGAGCCAATAGCAGAGAGAAAAGACACACAACAGAGAAGTGTTTTTCAGTGATCTCAGTCCATGACACATCCAAAGCCTTGCCCATCCAGGATGGCTAAGATCAAATCAAAGACAGTCAAGAAATTCTAAGTTTAGGTGAATGGGTGGATTCCTGATCATTGTATTTACTCAGTTAGGTCAGGGAAAATGGTCAGACAGGTGATAAGGAAATTGATTAGTCTCTTTGACCAAGATTTGGGTGCTCAGGGTCAAGACTCTCATTATAATATTCATTCTCTCATAAGCTGTTAACCAATCAGAGTTGATTGCCACCCTCAGAAATACCCACTCTTCCAAGGGCATATAAAATGTGAGCCCACCACAATGAAAGGTCTTTGGCATTCAAGAGTGCCACTGACCTCTTTTATTAATAATATGCTAACCTTATTAATAAAATGATAAATTGCCCCAAAACTGTCTCTTGAACTTTTTAAACCTCACACCCATTATACGTGTGTCCATACATAACACATACTCATGTCTTCATCTTCCGTTCTCTGTTCTCTGTGATGGTAGTCACCATCACATCCAGCAGAGTGTAGTGGAAAGAATCCTGAACTTAGGTTCAAACCCTTATTTGATAACAATTTAACAGTTATGAAGGGCCTGCTCTGTGCAGAAAAGAAGCAGGGAGGTATAACAGAGAGAGGGTTAGTGAGTAAGAGCTAGATTCAGATTTCACATCTGTGGCTTACCAGCTGTACGACCCTGGGGAAATCACTTATCTGTGTTTCACAGACCACTCCCTAGGACTTGTCTGCCAAAACTTAGGTTGTGATCTTGCAATTGGTAACGATACCTAAGTTGAAGAAATTACAGGTCCTTCTAGTATTCACATATGTGCAGAGAATTGTTCCAGGATCTGAAGCAGTTACAAAGTTTAGTCAAGAAACAGCCTCTGTCATCATGGAATTTGCCATCTAGCAGAGAAACACAATATACATGGATTACTATCCTACAAAGAGTTTGATGTTACTCCAGTCTCATTTTATTGAATATATACTAAGTCCCACCTATGGAAATCCCCGCTTTGCTATTTATTAGTTGAATGTAATTCACTTAACCTTCCTGAGCCTCAGTTTCCTCATCTGTAAAAAAGGATAACATTTGCACCACCTATTTTATTGTCTCCCTAGGTCCTAGAACAGTGCTTTGTGTATCATTGCACTTGATAAATCCTTGTTGCGTTGAACTAAATTTTCAATTATTAAATATGGACTATTATTCTCCATTTTTTTCCATTGTAGTATTGCCTCTGAGCCACCCCTCAATTCTCACTCACGGGTTGAGTCCCCAGGGGATGACTACCATTGAAGGTAGCTGTCGGGGAGTGGTGGCCCACTGGGGCAGGGAAGAGGTCCACACTCCTAAAATTATTATTGTTAATGGGCAAGAACTTACAAGTCCATTTGCCTTTAACAATCAGCCTCTTGACAAAGTTAGCTCAAAGCAAAGGCATCAGTGGAAATGGCATAGTTTGAACATTAGCCCCCAACTAGCCTAGAGCACATTGTCCCGCAAATGTACCACATAGAATCAGTGGGAGGAGTAGGCACATACATACAATATACTAGCCAAGAATCAAACTCATAGAGCACATTTTTGGCTTAGTTAACTCACACTTCAAGCACTTCAAGGCCCGAATGTCCTTTTTCTTCTCAGTTTTCTCATGCTGCTCCCTGTGTGTACCTTCTCTGTAGGGCAGAGCTCTCTGGGCCTAATGCATTCTGCAGCTCAACTTTTTTAGCTAGAACTAGGTCCGTTCTTGGCTAACAGAGCCCACATTCCTTAGAGACTTCTCATGATTCAACCCATCCCCTAGAGAGTGTGTCTTTCTTTTTTAAAGGGCTGCTAGGGGTATGGCTAGGTCTTTCGATAGCCAATGGCTAGCTTCCTTCTAATTCCATCAAGGTTTTTTTCAAAGAACATCTTTACCTCCTAAAGACTTAACAACATAAACACTTCTTTATACTACATCCCTAGGTCCTAGAATAGTGCCTTGCATATCAATATAGGACTTAATAGCTCCTCCTTTGCTCTACCCCCTTACATTCTATAATTCCATAAGCTGGGCTGTGGGGAAAACCATCTCTCAGATGTCTCCTGATTAGCTCTACCTTCCCACAGACACTCTTATTGTTGTTGTTGATTGTCCCATTTTTGAAGAGAACCAATGACATCACAAGGTCTACATTCCTGTGAATTGGATTCAAGTGAGGCAGAGCTGCTCAAAGTCACCAGCCTCATTTTCTCTTCCAGAGTCATTGAAGTCAAGACAAAAGTCAGGATAACTGGTTATAGCTTGGGATGCAGTGGACGACCTTGGCATCTTTGATGTCTGACCAAGCTCATCAATGCTTCACATCACCTGTTTCAGCTGCCTTCATGACCATTGGAACAAACTGTTCTCATCTGCCCATTTCACCAGGGAAATCTTCACATGCTTGGAGTAGACATTCCCCCAACTCACCAACAGGTTTGTGGCTGGTCAGTTACCCTCAGCCTGGTTTGGTTACCCTCAACCTGGTTTAGCCTTTCTGTCAAGATGGTGTGGCTGATACAGCTTCTTGGAGCTACAGGTAAGAGTTGAGTGCTACTCATACCATAGGTGCTAGTCCTTTCTGAATACCCATACAACCCAGATACTCTGATATGATTAAAACAATGACACAGACAAGTGAAAGAATCCAGGATACTGAGAAACGCTAGTGATGTTTTTTTTCAATAGTCTATAGCATTCTACTTGGGAAATTGTTGGAGTAGGAAGAGCTGGGCTCAGAAACAGGAATCTCTTCTACCCATCAGCCCTGAAAATCACAGGTTCACAGAATTCTCTCATTCTCTATAGTTAAGGCGGGGAAGAGTGATTGTGTTGGAACAGCAGGGGTAGCAGATTTTCTGGTATCATGTAACAGGACCCCCATACCCATGTCTCAACAATTCAGAGGATGTCAGAGCTGAGGGAGGAGGGAAGAGAGGAGAGGTACATTTCCATTGCCTCCTTCAATCTGGCTCCCTCTGCCAGGCGTGAGGTTGTACATTTCCCAGCTGCAGGCCATGGACTTCTCTGGATAATAGCATCTGTTCAAGTGCATATTAGCACTCAAGATGCTTGATAAGGGGAATTAGAGCACTGCCTGGCTTCTTTATTTTTTGCCTGGCTGAATCAATAATTAAGTGTATTCTAATAGTGCCGTTTTGCTCAAGATTCTCATTTGGCTCAAACATTAGGTCCAAATGAAATATTTAGTTGACAGGATACAGTCATGAAGGAAAACTACATTTCTGTCTGTATATTTTCATTCTTCTAATGATGAGAAACCATGGTACTTCTTCCAGTCCTGGCTGCCTGTGGGTTCCTTGTCATTCCCCTTTCCAGGACAAAGATTAAAAACTCCTCTCCTTCCTTTAGGAAAAATGACATTGTCAGATTCTAGTGTCCACAACCTTATGAAGTGAAGGCCAATAAGAAATCCTCCTCCTGGTCCATTTTCTGGCAATGGGTTGGACCCATGACTTAGCTCTTGAGTAAATGGAGTGTTTAAAAGGAGTATCAGAGGGACAGATTCTCCAGGAATTTTTAACCTTGGTAAAACTTGAGGTCTGTTCACTACTGCCCATCTTCTTACTGGATCAGGCACGTAAAGGGGAGAAGCCATCAAAACTGCTGATGGAGTGTTCCAGGAAATGAGCCACAGTGGGGCTCCCAGCTCTCACCCAATCCGGCTGAATGCAGAGAGTGATTATTTATTTTATTGTCTGAGAAAGAGTGAGCAAAAGCAGGTCCTGCCCACTCTTTCAAGCCCCGGTGTCTCCACTTCAGATAAACAGAAATTCTATTTCTTTATTCATCTTCACCTTCATACATGAAATATTTAAGGAAAGAACTAAGCCAAACACAAGTGTATGTTTGTCATTTATTCAACAGCACTCTCACATATAGCATTTTTCTGAAAATCTTTTCCTCACAATGACCCCATGATATAGATAGCTGAAACATTATTTCCTCATTGTTATAAGTCAGAAAACCGAGTCTCGGAGAGCTGAAGGGATTTGCTCAGAGTCACATAGCTACTATGTGTTGGAGCCAGGCTCTGACTTCAGAAGTAAAGTCTAGTGTTCTGCCCACTATGGGATGCTAAGTGCCTAGTCAATGCAAAGTGTTAAGGATGACAAAACCATGGGAAAACATGCTATCTGCCCTTAAGGAACTGAGTCTAGTCGGGGATACAGGAACACAAATATCTATAATGCAAGGCAATAATGTTATAATAATAGCTAGCATTTATATAGTGACTGTTACATGCCAGGCACTATACTAATCACTTTACAAACGTCTCATTTTATCCTCAGAACAACCCTGGAGGTAAGTGTTATTATTATCCCTCATTTTACAGATGAGGAGACTGAGGCAGACAGAGGTTAAATAGCTTGCCTAGGGTTCCACAGAAGTTATGTGTCTGAAGCCAGATTTAAACCCAGTACTCTATTCACTGTACTGCCTTGGTGCCTCTGAGAAGTTCCATGATTAGAACAAAATGAGCATTAGAGGAATTCCAAAGAGCAAGGGAGGGGAGGATCACTTCTGGCTGGAGTGCTTGGAGGAGGTGATATTGGAGCTGGGCCCTGAAGGGATAAGTAGAATATTGATAGGTGGAGATCTAGGAGGCAGCAATCGAAGCACAGGCAATAGTACGAGCAAAGGTACACAGCTGAGGAAGATGAACACCTCTAGAGGAATAGCAATCAGCAGTTGTGCAGGGCTCTTGAAGAGGAAAACCTTAAGAGATGAGGCCAAAGAGGAAGGGTGGGAACAGATAATGGAAAGGCTTACATGTTGCTCTGAGGAAGACAGACTTAGGTCTGGTAAGCATTGAGGAAGGGTAGCAGATACAGAGATAAGATGGTAAAATGGAGAGCTAAGGAGGGAAAGAGAGAGGAGAGAAGGCAAAAGAAAGAAATGAAAGGCATTCCCTTCGTATACAATTGGTTTTTTGTATTCTTTTTTTAGGCAATCAGGGTTGAATGACTAACCCAGGATCACACATCTAGTGTGTGAGGTCAGATTTGAACTCAGGTCCTGTGCTCTATCCACTGTGCCACCAAGCTGCCCCTATACTTGGTTTTTTAAACAACATGTACCTAACATAAATTCAGAGTTTTGTATACAATCATTTCTGTACTGAAGTATTCATATTTGTTGGTGATTGTTAAGTTCACAAAGAAAAAGAAAAAAAATGAAATCCTTTTATTTTAATGTTTTTTTTGACTCCCCTTGATGTTGGAGACAAAATTTTACCATCTGCCTTCCCAGCTCCATGCCATATCTGAAAGTTGTAGACTTTATTTGGAAGTGGCATTTTTTTTGAAAAGAAAGAAACTGAGAGAGATCTGTACTATAACAACATAAACGTTTGTCTCAATCCATCCCCTAGCTTAGCTGTTGCTACTTTTTCAAAGACCTGTCCATTGTGCTGACATGAGCTGGGGAGTAGGAGCACATGGGTTTTCACCTGCTCCCTATATATAGCTTGAACTTAATGATCAATTATCATTTGATAATTATATTAGCAGCCTCTTAACAATGAGTCAGAGGGGGAGGGGCAAGAGATTAGGAGACTAATCAGAAAACTCTTAGAACAACCCCTAAGAGAGGTGATAAGGGCCTGAACCAGTGGTAATGTGGGTAGAGAATAGAGTAAATGGATGCAAGAGATATTGTGGATTCTAGTCTGACAGAGAAGGTGCCATGTGAAGTAGTGATTCAGTGAGACCTAAGCTCTAGGAAGACCTGGGTTCATGGCTTTGTTTTAACTGGTTCTAGTTGTGTGACCCTGAATAAGTCACTGTAACTCTCAGACTACAAATTGCAGACTAAGTGCCCATCAGAATTGGTTAAGGGAGTTTCCTTACAGGGAGTTCCTATGCCAGTGAAATTACAGGTCCAGGACCCCCAGGAAGAACAATTGACATGACTTGTCAAAGTGGGGGAGGAGTTGGTGAAGGAGAGGGAAAAGTCAAGAATGACTTGGAGGCATTGAGTCTGAGTGACTGGGAGGATGGTGGTTCTGTGTTCAAATTAGGGAGAAGGGAATGTCCTTCCCTGCAATATCCCAATGGATCTTTGGCTCTTCTGGCTCCACAGTGCTGTCTGAAAACTCTCCAAAGATGTGAAAAATAAGGGTGAGGATTCACTTGGAACATTCTGGAGCAAGCTGTGTGGCACGAGACTGGGCACAGAATCCTAGCAGAGGCAAGAAGAAATGGGTGGCTGGGGAGGTCTGATAACTCAAAGGTTCAGGCAATATTGATGTTTGATGCCAAAGCCAAGTTCAACACCAGGGACTGCTGAATATATCATTGAAAAGACTAACAGAAAAGTAGCCATGTCTGAGAAAAGGGCCAGGTCAAAACTGGGAGCATGGTCTTGTCCAGGGAAAACCAGCAGGCAGCAAAAGCTGAGGTTTAGGAATGAGTGGCTCAGCACAAGAAAATTCCAAGTTGCAATGCTTCCTACTCTCCTGGCTCATGCAAGTGTTAAAGTACAATTGAGTGTGGCCAAGTCCAGACTTCAATCTTCTGCTGAACTTTTCCTTCCACTGGAAAGCTCCCACTATTGCCTCTATTCTACTACTGCCTCAGTAACACCTATTGTAGTCATGGAACCTACATGGCCAGGGACAGGGTGGGGAATGTTGAGTTTAGGTATCAGTGGAGACTCCAGGTGGGACTGTCCAATATGGAGTTGAAAGTGAGGAGCTGAAATTTATGGGAGAAGGCAAGGATAGACAGACCTGGAAGTCATCCACATAGATCATTGAAGGTCTAAGAGGGAATGAGGCAACACGATATGGTGCAAAGAGAGCTGGATTATTAGAGTCAGAGGCCCTGGGTTCAAATTCCAGCTCTGATACTTTTTTTACCTCTATGACCTTGGGCAAATCACTTAAAACTCAGGTCCTTCATTTATAAAATCAAGGCATTGACTTCTAAGGTCTCTTCTAGCTCTACATCTATGATCTGGAGTTATCTAATCTCTCTGTTTCTCAGTTTTCTCATATATCAGATAGGGGGTTGGATTAAATGACCATTGAGTTCCCTTCTTGCCCTACATCTTTGACCATCAAGGAAAAGAATATGTAGAGAGAGGAGGGCAGGAGACGGAGCCTTGAGGGATACCCATACTAAGAGAATAAGAGAAAGAATGGCCAAAAAAGAATCAGTTAGAAAGAAGGGAGGAGAACACTAAAGAACAGTTTCAGAAAATCCAGAGGAAAAGGACATCCACAAGAAAGGCATCAGCTTCCAATACCACAGAGAGACCAAGGAAAATGACAAGACCGAGGCTATTGGGTTTGGTGACCGGGAAGTCACTGATGACTCTGAAAGGAAAAGAGAAGGAAATTTTACAACTACCCCCCAGCCCCCGCCAATATCAAGCACAAACATTCTTCACTGCCAAAAGTTCTCCCTTATATCTAACCTAAAATCCTTCCACAAATTCTGCTGCCATTTGACAGATTGTACAGCCTCCATTTCTGTGAGCTTCTCAGCTAACAAATTACCTCCTAATCTTGAAAGGTATAATCTGAGAAGGTTCTGGATGACCACATGCCCTGGGGCGTGAGAGAAGCTCATCCCCAGTTATCCACAGGGGCTAGGAGCTAGGGTTAAGGACCAGCAGTGCAGGGAATACTGTCCTTCCCTCAGAAGCCGCACAGAAATGAAAAAGTCCAGAGTCCCCTGTTTCAGGTGACAAATAGCCTCAGCTAGCTAATTATTTGCACAGCTTGCCTCTCTCTCCAATCTCCTCTGTATTTTAGATAAATATTTTGTATACGTTTGCACTAGAAATTAGAGAGGGAGGGGAGAAAAAGGAAAGAAAGTCAAGCGATGTTGATCTTGAATCCAGCCTTGCTGGCTCGCTCTTGTAGTGTTTGAAAAGTCAATCCATTCATCTCCAGCAAAGTGGGCAATGCAGAAAATTGATATTTGTCTAATATTTGCTCAGCCTATTGTGTCTTGCTGTGTATTCCCAGGTGCTCTGGCTTTCGGGGAAAGTTAATCACTAAATCTTAAGACCTCCCCAGCTGTGCCATTTCTGAGCAAAAGGTGTGGAAAATGTTAAAAAAAAAAAAGGAACTAAATATATATGTGCATTTCCATCTGAACTGCAACTGGGCTGATTCCTAGCAGTTGTCCAAGGGAAGAGGACCACTTAGAGGGGTAGAGTGCCTGCCAAGAGAAGGGATGGGGACAGAACAACCTCTGAGTTTGAGTGACCTCTGTCCCAGGGCACCAACTTGAGGGTGTGTTTTCTTCCTAAGGGGGAATCCCATCTGTAACACCAAGACTGCCCTGCCTCTCCCAGACCCAACTTCAATCATAAGGGCCCTGTCCTGTCCCCTACTCATCACCTCCCCTCTTCTTTTTCTACCCACAAATGAACCAGCATGATTCTACTCCTATGGGGTAAACTGCTCTCTCTTTCAAACCTCCCCTCCCTCACTCCCATGGGTCAGCAAGTCTGAATACAACTAAGGCAGACTGAATTTGCCCCAAAGATCAGAATTACTAATTATGGCTCTGGTTGGGAGTTTAAGAAGGGCCAAGGTGGGACTATGATTGGGCAATTTGTCTTACTCGAAACACTCCTGTTGAGGAAGGTGAAGTAATGGCATCTAATGGAGGAGAGAGATCAGTGGGCCTGTTGGAACTCTGTTCTCTCCCTGGAGCTGCTCAATTAAACCAGTGAGTGTGTCCCCATGATTGATTGATGGTTGGTATATTATTAAAATTTGTGTCTGTTTAAAAAAAAGATGACATTTGTCATCTTGCTATGGTCATCACAACAACCTGACGAGATATGAGAATATTGTAGCATGGTGGAAGGTAGTTAGAATGAAGAAGCCTGGTTTTTGACAAGTTCTATCTAGTGCAGGGGTGGGGAACCTATGGCCTCAAGACCACACATGGCCCTCAAGGAGGCCCTTTGACTGAATCCAAACTTCCAGATTTGTTCAGTAAAGTTTGGATTCAGTCAAAGGGCTGCACTTAAGGACCTAGAGGGCCACGTGTGGCCTCGAGGTCACAGGTTGCCCACCCCTGATCTAGTGGCTTCTCACCAGTCAGTACCGTGAAGGATATATCAAAGGAAGATGATGTCATTTATTTTGCTCCTTCTAGAAGGGAACTCAGAAAGTATAGCTGGAGACTGGAGTGGGAGTGAGATCAGGCAGCAAGACGGCTTGCATAGTTTTGTAGTCTGGTGAACTCAGCAGCTCATATGCAAAGCAGGAGACAGAGGCCTCAGGTTAAGGCCCAACTTTGCTGAGTACAAGCTGTGTGATCTTCGGCAAGTAACCTTATAAAATCTCTGAACTACAGTTTCCTTGTCAGTAAAATGCTGAAAATAATAACTTGTACCACCTCCATCGTGATGGGGTTGTTGTGAAAATCCAACGAGATAATGTATGTAAAGGGCTTTAAAAATCTGAATGCTCTAGATAAATGTCAGCTGTGATCAAGAGATGAAGGCAATGCTTATGTCAAGAAAACAGAACTCCTTCCTTCTAAGCTTTCTTTCATGTCTGAGTTGTCTGCCCAAGGCAGAGGAGTCCATCAGTATAGTCACATCCACGGCCTGTCTCCTCCCCTACTGAATGCCAGCAGCCAAGCTGAGCCATATTAATCAGAAGTTGATGCCAGTTTCAGCTGCTATTGGTTATGTTTTCTCTGACACCACATTTTCCTCTGACTTGAAATATATGTCATCTCTTAATCTACCCGGATGAATCGTCTGATGTATAATCATCTACCTGATCCAGTCGCCGCTTTATGAAAATGGCCCCACTCCATGAAACGACAACTCCGTGCTTTAAGTGCCAGTAACTTTATCAGATAAAATCCCAATGAAAAGAATTACTGGGATTTCACGTCTATACTCCATTTAGGGAAAGGAAGAAACCAATTTGGAGTCCCTGTGAAGTATATTTGAGGTGCTTCTTAGAAGTGGTTACAAAAAGTCTTTGAAGATTCCTATCTTCAAGTAGGCTGCCTATGAATGAGATGGAAGACTGTTCCTTATAGGGGAATACATACCACAGTTGTGAAATCAGGATCCCTTTACAAAAACAAACTTACCAGGCTAAGAAGCCCTGTAAAGACACAGGTAGCTGTTCTACCTTTAACCTATCTCCTTAAAGTTTTGACTATGTCTCTCATTCAGTTGCCTACTTTTTCCTCTTTGTGCCAAAGAAGGCATATTATATGATGTAAGGGACACAAAATGGACCCTTCCCTTCCACCTCAAGCCCCAACTAGTCTATCATGCTGCCTAAAATTCCCACCATTAGTCATCTTTCTGGATTAACACAATTCCTTGGGAACAGCAGTCTCCAAAGTTGCAGCCATACAACGACTACAACAGGGCTATGGCTGGATCCCAAGGGGTGTTTGAGGATAGTAAGATAAGTTGTATTCCACCCTCCCCACAAGAGCCAATCATGGACTCGTTTCTAAGAAAACTACCCCATCCCATTCCCTAAACTCCCTTCATTTCCTTCACCCCTCATGTCAAATAAGTGACCAAATCTTGCCAGCTCTACCTCCATGACATCTTCCACATACATCCCCTTTTCTCTGATCACATAGTCACTACCCCAGGTCAGTTCCTCATCACCTCTTGTCTGGATGATTGCAAGAGCCTCTTAATTGGTCTCCCTGCTCAAGTTTCTCCCCCTTATAATCCATCCTCCACACAGATGCCAAACTATTTCCCCTAAAGCCTTCTTTCTCAGAAAACTGGCGGCTCCCTAAGATAAAACATTATTTCATCCTTCTTAATTCCTGTTTGTGTATTTTATGTCTGTATTAGTTTTATAACTTATATAATTATTAGTATAGTAGTACATGCAAATAAGTTTTAGAGAATTATAGGGACACAGTGCTCTGCGTATTTCTTGGTACGAGACATCATTCTGATACAGTTTCATCTTGCAGTAACAATGGCTGAGCACATGTGCTTCTACTACCAGGGGAATGTTTCAGAACATCTGACCTTGACCAGATAAAAATGGATTGAGCTAGTTTTTTACACACACACACACACACACACACACACACACACACACACACACACACCTTTTGTTTGTTCTCTTCCATTTTAATTCTGGATTTCATCCCACACTCATACCTTTCATGGCTTTCTTTTCCTGAGTTTTTAATTCTGTAATTTTTTAAAAATTGATGTCAATCCTCGGAAACCCATAAAGTGTAGTAGCTCTTAAAAAGCACACTGTAATGACTGTTAGAGATATTGCAGCAGCTATGGATGTGCGGTTGTCAAGCATTTCAAAGCTCATTCAAGACCACAAAGAACAGGATCCCCCACACCAATGTGCAAAGGAAGCTACAGTCAAAAACAAATTCTGACAAGCTATTTTGTCATGTATTTATTGAGCACCCACCATATACCAGGTACTTCACAAATGTTACCTCCTTTGATCCTCACAACAACCCTGGGAGGTAAGTGCTATAGTTATCCCCATTTTATAGTTGGGAAACTGAGGCAGAAACAGTTAAATGACTTTAAATGCCTAAGGTCACACAGCTAGCAAGTGTCTGAGACTGGCTTTGAACTCAAGCCTTTCTGGCTCAAGGCTCACCACTAAAACCACTGTGCCACCAGTTGCCTATTGTTATCGAGCAGGCTAATCGATCTTCATAAAATAAACTAGGACCTTCAGAGTGATCCTGCAGCTGGAGGAGTTGTTGCCGTTTCCTCTTTACTCTGGAATAGGCTTCCTAATAGTGGAAAAACATAGACTTTTTTTTTTAATAGCTGCTACATTTTGCTGTGAAGAAAAAAAATCACATTTTGGGAAAGACAATATTAAAACTGGAATACTGAAGGTGAAGAAAATGTAATTTTTATTTCAGAAACTCACTTTCTCATTCAAGGCTATACCAAAACTATTGTCATAAGTCCAAGTTAGCCTGTAAAATCTGAGCACTTTTATCAGACTGTAAAACATGCATTCAAGAATATCGGGAGGATTTTCTTACCCCATTGAGGGAGTGATGAACTCTGATAAATACCTTACTATGATCTGGCACAGAATTGGGAATTAAAGACGTCTTACATGAAGATAGAATATTGCAGCACAACTTTTATGAACATGTTTCAATGGCCTGAGAACCCACCAGATTTATAAGCTCTTGAAAACCTATGGGCAATATATAATAAGTGGCAAACTTAGAAAAACAGACTATTCTTCATAATTACATTTAATATCTAATGTGGTAAAAGTGTGGTTTCAGTATGAAGAATTACAGAAGATATGTCAAAATCTTGTGAACTCAATCCAAAATATTTTAAAAAAAGTGATTTCAGCAAAAGGATGTATTGAATATTAAAATCTTTTTAAAGAAGTAAAAAGTTGTCAAAATGATTCTAAAGTATAAAACCTCCATAGTTCCATTTCCTTGGTCTCAGAGGTTCATTTATCCATGACAACATTTCTCCCAAACACATAGTACTCAGGTTCTACCTTCTCCTTAGAGGCAATGGTTAGTTAAGTGGTTACAAGGTCACAAGGGTAGTAAATTTCAGAGACTGGATTTGAACCCAGGTCTTCTGCCTCCAGAGTTGGTGCCCTTTTCCCTGGGTAGATCAGGGGAGCTTCTTGATCTACCTCCTACATAAACTTCACCCACTTCAAACTTTACCCATTTGGTCCAGAGTTTGCTCTTCTCCAAAGATTCTGTCCCTCCCTCTCACCATCACTTATTTCTGATACAGCAACGGGTTGGCCTTCTCAGTGAAAGTCACTTGCCCTGCTAAGTAACCTCAGGGAGCAGTAGTGGCCTCAATTTGCGCCCTTTCCCTGACCAGATCCTCTGCTCTATTTCTGGCATCCAGGGCCTGGGCAGACCCTGACAGCTACTCATCTACTGCCTTCTTTCTTTCCCTCCCTGGTTGATTTTAAACAGGGGGTTGAAAGCACAGGCAGCAACAGTTGGTTTTAATCCCCTAAGGCAACTTTAGAGCCAATAGCTGAGTTAAGCAAGACAGAGGGAAGCAGCACATGGTTTTCCCCTTCATTAATAAGTTTTTGTGACAGTCAGAAGGAATTCTTTCTAGTCAACTCTTTGTAGTTGATTCCTGATCGCCGTCCTCCCGTTGTTAATATTGTTGTTAAACTCCCGAAGCCGCACTGAGTGAAAGCTAATTATAATAATTAACAGAGAACTCCTGAACTTGTCAAACTGGTAATTATAAACCACGGGGACTTTTATCATTAATAGATGCTGTGGAAAGTGAACGTGGAGGGGCGCTGCTGGAGGAGAGATTGCACTAGAGATGTTCCAGGTCTGCAGCCAAGTCTGAATGACAGTGAGGGCCTGACTTCCCCTGGCTCAGCACCCAATTCTCCAGAGCCACCTTCAAAAGATGTCTCCTGCTCCCCACAAACTAAAGGACCAAGTTATTTACACCCAGGCAGGTTGGTCTTAGCAAATGGCTGGGTGGGATGTCTCCTACATAGTGTGATTTCAAAGGACATCGGTAAGGACACGTGGACGCCCATAACCTTCTCAAATGATGATCACGGTGCTTACATTTCATTAGTGTGTGTGTGTGTGTGTGTGTGTGTGTGTGTGTGTGTGTGTGTGTTGAAGGGTATTTTAGTCCTCCGTGACCCCAGTGAA
The DNA here is from genome assembly GCA_028646595.1 of Phalanger gymnotis. NCBI lineage: Eukaryota > Metazoa > Chordata > Mammalia > Diprotodontia > Phalangeridae > Phalanger > Phalanger gymnotis. Next base: position 707,462,173 of record CM053622.1, on the reverse strand, counting down.
AACGCAGACGTCCCTAGAAGGGATAATGCTTCAAGCTGCGTCAGCTATCTCCTTAGCCACGGATTAATTGACAGCAAGCTAAGAAGAGCAGGATACAAGATAGGGAAGGCAAAAAGACAGGGAAATGAGGATGAGGGAGAGGAGTCCTAATGGGGGAGTTTGGGGAGTGCCAAAAATAAACTCTGCTGACTTCATCATTTTTTCTAGACCCAAACTTCCCATCAGTGTGATACACCTGAGGCCCAAGAAAGAAGAACCACGGAGAGATAATTCCTAGTATCTTTGAATCTCTTATAATGCAATGACCCCAAAGGACAAGCGGGTATTTTCCTTATAGCCTGCAAGATAACCTGCATCTTTTGCAGGGAAGAGAGGGAAATAACAGCGCCGGCTTATTTTGCCCCAAGATTCTTCCTATTTGGAAGATCATACCTTTTAGAGCTGGAAGGAGCCTTGGGGCGGGTCATTTATTCAAACCCACTCGTTTTATAGCTGAGAAAACCAAGGCCCAGAGAGGTTAAATGATGACCCGAGATCACACTGAACCAGAATTCAAAGGCAGGTCCTCCAACGCTGTATTTAGGGCTCTTTCCATCATATAGATTTGTATGAGTCACATTAGCTCATTTTATGAATATTATCCACCCCTGTCTTCTGGCTCACCATTGGTCTTCCTCTCTTGCATTGAAAAGAGCATTGTCCTATGAGTCAGAGGACCGGGTTCAAACCTTGGCTCTATCATTTATTGGATGTGTGACTTTTGGCAGCCTTACTGAGGATCATTTTCATCATCTCTGAAATGGGCATGACAATATCTTCCCTCTTTCACTTCACAGTGATTCTGTGAGGGCCAAGTGAGGCATTTTATATATGATAAAGTAGTCTATATTGATTGTAATATAAGGAACAATTTCGATTATCCCTAGAAGTTAGTACTATGTGGAGGACCCAAATTAGAGGAGGGAGGAGAGGGAGAGAAAGACAGAGCAGAGAGACAGAGAGAAAGAGACAGAAACAAACAGGGAGAACTGAATCATTCATAGGTTCCAATTCTTGCTCTAATCACAACTAACTCCCTAAGGCTACTCTTGATACTGAGACAAGAATCAAGAAATGAGCTTTGAGCTTCATTCTAGTACTGTCTCCCTATGAAGGGAGAAGAATGGGTATTGTACTCTTCTGTCCTCTCCTACCATCACCACCATCAGACATCATCATCATCATCATCTTCAAAAGAGAAACATAGGAACAGGAGAGAGAGTGCATACCAATCTCACCCATTTGCCCTTTTCCTTCAGAATCCAACCCTAGTCTCTGTTACTTCCTCTCTAACCACAGAATTTTGGAGCCTTAGAGTAAGCAGGTACCTCAAAGGTTAGTGGTCCAATCCTTTTCCTAAGTTCTTGAATCCCTTCTACATCATCCCTAGCAATTTGCCTCTAAACTCCTTAATGTTGGGTTGCATCTGAAATCCGGCTCTGACATCTCTCGCTAGCCGTATCTGCTAGTATTTTGCTATATGCAGCAGGCACACACACCACTCCCACTGCTATAGTTAGAATTCTCTGTTCACTGCACCTCCAGAATTCCTGCCTAATGGCCTTCTCTGCTCTTTCATGCCCTCCTCTGTCTTTAATGACCAAGTTCATTCCTACCTCCTTCATGAAATCAGTTCCCTGACTATCCCAGCCCACCTCTGAGCTCCAGGAGCACTTAGTGACTAAGCCATTTTCACTTACCATAAGCGGACCTCTTCTCTAATTTGCTACTCATAAAAGACTAAAGATGTAGATCTGGAAGAGATGAGGGATTATCTAGTTTAGCTTCATTTTACACATGAGAAAACTGAGGCTGAGAGATGTCAAGGTGTCATAGGGAAGCAGACCTGGGGGTGGAAGTCACTTTAAAGACAAGGAAAACGAGATCCAATCCGGTGAGGCAAGTTGGCCAAAGTATCGTAGGTTCCTAGGAGCAGGAGAGCCACAAAGATTCAAACCCAGTCCCTTTAATTGCAAAGCCACAATCAACATTCCATCCACCCCAGCCATATCTAAAGTATGGCAGATTGGACTATGAGTCAGAGGTGCTGGGACTTTTGGTAAAGGGAGATGTAGCTGTACGGACCGGAGCAATGACTCAGAGAGACAGATGGATTGTGTGTGATGGTGGGGGTGAAGGGGAGATAGAAGAGTTTGAGGATGGAGGGGGAATCTCCCATCTACTGGGTTATTGAAATTCCTCAGGCTCTTATATTTACTGTCAGAACTCAACAAGGTGAGCATAAAATTGGTGCTTATTAGTATTAACTAATTATTTTATTATGCCATTTTAATTGTCTATAGAATGGATTGAGGATTTAGGTTGGAGGCACCTAGGTGGGGCAATAGATGGAGTGCTGGGCTTGGCATGAAGAAGAATTGAGTTTGAATCTAACCACAGACACTTACTGTGTAACCCTGAGCAGATCATTTAACCTCAGTTTCCTCAGCTACAAAATAGCACCTGCCTCCTAGGGATATGGCGAAGAGATAATATGATGAGATAATGAGATAATATTCATAAAGCGCTTAGCACAGTGCCTGACACATAGTAGGTGCTATATAACACTAGCTATTAGTGTGTTATCCCAGCTCAGCCAGTGACTACTCATATGACCTTGGACAGGACATTTGACCTCCTTGTTTCTTCATTTATAGAAGATGGACTTAGACAACATAACCTCTAAGGCCCTTTTCAATGCAAAATCTGTAAGCCTATAAGCCTAGGAATTCACCTTGACTGCATTGATTTTTGGTTCTGAGTCCTTCTTTGTGCTAATATCTCCAGTGCCTAGCACGATGCTTGGCACATAATACACACTTAATAAATACCTCTTGATAGATTGATGTAATCTTGCTCTCTGCTTCTGTTCACTAAGAGAACCCACTAAAGTCCTCAGCATCTCTAGACATAGCTTAAGCTGGGACTGCAAAGCAGCTCCATAGCTGAGCCTCAGGTCCATCTTAAGGAGGTATGATTGTATGTGAATAGGTCTGTACTTCCCACAGCCACTGAGGAGCAATCCATGGTAGGTAACTGCTACGAGCCTCTTCCTGAGTGCCTGGGGTACCTGGTGCCTCCTACACCTCATAACTTGGCAAGAGATGAAAGTCTTTCACCCACAAGCCTACTGAGACATAGCTGAATTAAGAAACATGTCCTTACTTTGCTACTAAAGGTCCGAAGTGACAGAAAGCAAAGAGTACAAAACTCCAACACTGAGGGTTACCCTAAGTATAGAATAGGTTCCCAATAACCCAGGTCTAATCCTCTTGGTAAGTGGGGCTCGGTTCACCTTGGTTAACTGGCCCTCCAGCCACTCTTCCTCCTAACCTGACAAGGGAAAGGGAAAACACATCTGCAAATAGGCTGGGCCAATCAAACTGGAAGTTCCAAGGCTTGTTCTAAGGAACATAGAGGATCAAATGTATCAGAGTTTATAAGGGGGAAGAAGCAATAGACAACTCTGAAAATCATATTTTTACTAGGATCCACTTGGAACTGTCTACATTAGGGGTTCTTAACTTTGTGTGGGTGCCTCTGTGTGTGTGTGTGTGTGTGTGTGTGTGTGTGTGTGTGATGGATCCCATGGCAGTCACCTGGTAAAGCCAATGAGGCCCTTCTCAGAATAATGTTATTAAACATACAAAGTAAAATACATGAGATTACAATGAAATGTGGAAATACAGTCATTAAAATATTTTCTAGGGGCAGCTAGGTAGAGCAGTGAGTAGAGCACTGTCCCAGGAGGACCTGAGTTCAAATCCAGCCTCAGATACTTGACACACTTACTAGCTGTGTGACCTTGGGCAAGTCACTTAACCCTCCAAAAATAATTTTCTAAAAAACAAGACCCTCTGCTCTAGAGTCTGAGTCTGAAGGAAAAGGGGAAAAGGTAAGATGAGTTGGGGATTAGGGAGGGTGGGGGAAACACTTGTGGCTCCTCATAAGCAGAAAACGCTACTGTCCAAATTCTCTTTAGGGTTTATATCCATTCTGTGTTTTCCTGTCCCTACCAAGCCACAAGGATGAGGACAGCCAAGCCAGTTCACATGAGGGCAGGGCTTGGGGTCCACCCACTTCAAAGTTTCAGGCAAGTTTTTATTTATAGACCAACTTCAAAAAACATGAAGGAAACTTCAGCATCCCTCAGGACCCAGCAACCTCTTCTGGGGTTGGCCAAGACAAGGAAAAGAGAGACCACAAGCCACTGTGGGCCGTGGGTGGGATAGGGAGGGAGACAGTGGAGCAGTCAGCCCCAAAAAGGAGCCTGGAGCGAAGCCCAAGCTAACCCTCAATGGGAGAGGTCTCTTGGGAGTGCCCACTAAGTTCGGTTGGACTTTTATAAATAGCCCACCAAACTTTTTCCAACCTCCTGCCAAGTTTGGGTTCTTGTTTGCATGCTGAGTGAAGGGTCGGGGCCAGGCCAGCTTTTATCGAGGTTGCTTCTGCCAGAGCCACAAAAGACCAATTTCCTCAGCCGGTGCTTTTGTTTTCAGAAGGGGCTGCAGCTCATCCACCGAGATGCCATTGTTTGCGAGGAGGATTTTTAGATCAGCTGCTTGCTCTTGGCTCCCTTCTCCTCAGAGTTCTCCTGTTCTTTTTGTGAAGCCCCTGCTCTCCTGGACAGTAAACAACAAATGGTCCTATTCACCCTGGAGATAAGATTGTGTGTCTCCCAAAGTCACCGCAGTCCACAGCAGCTCCTGGAACTGTTTGAATAATGAGGCTCCTGGAGAATTTGTGTTGTTTTATCCTTTTCTTCTAGGAGATTGGAGATTCCCCAGGCGGGCAAGGAAAGTGTCCACTGGGGGTTGCCTGGAGGTGGCTAGCACAGGGCAGCAAGCCCAAGCAAGCTTTTTTTGGTTTGTTTTTTATTTCAGCATTTGATTGTTTCTTGAGATTGTAGGCTTAACTTTTTTAAATAACTGCTTTATTTTTTCTTTCTTTCTTTGGTTTCCTTTCTTTTTTTCTTTCTCTTCAGTTTTCTTTCCTTTTCTTTCTTTCTCCTCCTTCCCTTCTTTCCCTCCTTCCCTTTTTCCTCTCTCTCTTCCTCTCTCCCTTTCTTCTTTCCCACCTTTCTTTTTCTTTCTTCCTTTTTCTCTCCCATCTTTCTTCCCTCCCCCCTCCTCTTTTCTTTTTTCTTTCCTTCTTCCTTCCTTTCTTCCTTCCTTCTTTCATTATTTTCCTTCCTCTTTCCTTTCTTTCTTCTCTCCCTCTTTCTTTCCTTCCTTCTTTCCTCCCTCCCTCCCTTTCTTTTTCTTTCTTTCTTTCTTCCTTCCTTCCTTCCTTTCCTCCCTTCATTCTTCCTTCCTTCCTTTCTTCCTTTCTTTCATCCTTTCCTTCTTTCTTTCTTTCCTTCCTTCCATCATTCTTCCTTCCTTCTGTGTTGGAAAGCAAAATGGGCTCCTTAGCATTTAGTGCCCTTGAAGAGTTGGCTTTTGTTTGCTTTGAGTAATGCTAAGCCTCAGGCCCAAACCCCTATTAGGTGTGGAACCTATGTGGGTGTGGATTGATGACTGAGGTGGGGCCCAAGGTAGGGCTAACTCCAGGGAGGGCCTAGTTTACAAGTCTGGGACAGCAGAGACTCTTAGACCATGTGGGTTTAAGTCCACCTCTTTGTGACAACTTTAGGTCATGTGGGTGAGTCGCATGTGTGACTCACCCCTGACGCTGAAAAAGATATAAAAGCCAGGGGCTGGCCTCTTCTTCCTTGGAGCTCTTTGCTGAAGCAGTGGTGGCACGTGACTCTGGGCCAGCCCTTATTCTGAGCTCCCAGGCTGAGCCTAGATGTTGGTAACTATGAATTGTATTGGGTCTGTTTGTAATTTGTTTAAGGGCTCTTGAGATGGTGTTGATGTTGAGATTCTGGGCAGCTGTAGCTAAGGAGCCCTCCAGCTTGTAAACCTGGATGCTGAGACTTTGTTGAACTCTGGTAACTATGTATTGGGATTTGAATCAGACAAGGTCTGTCTGTTAATGTGTGTCGTTTGCTTGTATTTTGCTCTGAAGTTCAGGATGCTGGCTTTTTCCCCTGAACTAAGTGAATGATATTTGTGT
>CM053622.1:707409908-707455574 GCA_028646595.1 Phalanger gymnotis | reverse complement strand
GTGAATCCTAGCAAACATTTACAGAACAATTAACCCTTATAGCAAAAAAAAAATGCTTGCAGAAATATACAAAGAAGGGGTAATACCAAACTCCTGCTAGAAGACAAATAACCAAACTAGGGAGAGAAATGCAGAGGAAGAAAATTATTAATGCATGTTAGTGAAAAAATATTGAATAAAATATTGTCAAAGAGACTATAGCAATATGTTGAAATTTTATCCAGTATAATTGTATTAGATTATGTAAAGAATGTAGGGTTATTTTACCTTCTTAGAATGTTATATGGAACACTACAGTTTAAAAGAATTGAAAATGAGTATCACCTAGTGGGAAATGTAGAAGTACATGATAGAGATGAGGAGACTATAATATGTTATTGTTGTTCATCCTTCAAATGACATCATGGGGTGATGTCTTGACTTACATGAGTTGGATTTACATGAGGCAAAGTTTCAAAAAGTCATCAGATTCACTCTCCCTTCCAGAATCATTGAAGTCCAGCGGCAAGACAAAAGTCAGGAAGACTGAGGATAGCTCAGGATTCAGTGGGTGACCTTGATGTTTCTGATGTCTGACCAAGCTCTAAGCACTCCACAGAACCTGCTTCAGCCACCTTCACGGCTGTTGGAGCAAATTGTTCTCATCTGTCCATTCTACCAAGGGAATAATATTATAATTATACATTATAAACAAGGGCTTAGAAAGGAGACATAGAGTAACATATGTCATCAAAGAAACGCACAAGCTAAAAACAAGATAGATTGGTCATGTGGCAAGAGTAAGGGATTCTTACTGCATAGTCCTGCATTATTTTAACATCTTTATGATGTTAAGAGAAAACAAGGAAGGGAGGACATGGGAAAGTCACACAAGATAAGCAATTATGGATGGATTATAATTTATGTCACTGAAGGGAATACACATATTTATGAGACCATAGTCCAATTTTAGTAGGGATGGTTCAACATTAGAAAAAATTGTGAATATATTAATAACAAATCAAAATCAGATTACTATTTCAATAGGCAAAAGGCCCCTAACAAAATCTTTCATTTATATTAAAAGCATTTTTTAAAGCTACTCAATGGCATAGGAATAAAAGACTCCTTATTCTCATCAAAAGTGACTACTCAAAACCAAGAATTAGCTTATTTGTAACAAAGTAACAGTATTAACTTTACTAATAAGATAGGCATATAGCAAGAATACCCATTGCCCTCCCTATTACTTGCTGGAGTACTAGAACTGCTAGACACAGCAACATAGGAAGGACAATAAATTGAGCAAATAAATATAAACAAAGAGGATGATAAATGATCTCTAGTGACATAAAACACTATGGTTTACTTAGAGAATCCCAGATGTTCAATTTAAAGAATTATTGAAAAAAATACCTTAAATAAATAGTAGGATATAAACTAAACCCACAAATTCATCAACATTTCTATATATTACTAATAAAACTCAGCCCAAGGAAATAGAAATAGAAATTCCTTTCAAAGTAACAACAAAATGCATAAAATATCTGGGATTTAACCAATCAAGGAACAAATAGGACAATAAATAAAACAATAAAACACTGCACAGAAATAAAGGAAAATTTAAATAATTGGAAAAATATATACTGTTCATAGTTCAGTAATGTCAATATAATAAAAAATAATGACATTACCTAAATGAATTTATAAACAATGCCATGCCAAACTACTAATGAGTTGCTTTATAGAACTATATAAAAGAATAATAAAATTCATTTCTAAGAACAAGATGTCAAGATTCTCAAGAAGAATATTGAAAAAAATTGAGAATGAAAGAGTCTAGTACTACCAGATAGCCAATTGTATTATAAAGCAGTAATCATGAAAAATTTATTTATCTTAACCCACAGGTAGATCAGTGGAATAAACTAAATAAGCAGGATCCAGTAGCAAATGAATGAAGATGCTCAGTGTTCTTTGACCTCAAAAATGCAAAATTCAGGGAGAATAATTCCATATGATATAAGAGCTGTTGGGAAAATGAGAAGGTAACTCCAATTTCAATTTAAACTAACATCTTACATCAAATAATCTCCAAATGGATGAATTACTATAACGTAATAAGTCACACCATTAAAAGAAGAAAAAAGACAAACTAGAAAAGACTACAAGAAAGTACATTTTATATCAATGGTTGGAGAAAAATATAACCAAAGAATGTGTTGCAGCTAGGTGGTACACTGAACAAGGCTCTGAGCCTGTGGTTAAGGATGACTTGACCTCAAATCCAGCCTCAGACACTAACCTTGTGATCTTGGGCAAGTCGCTTAACCTCTGCTTCAGTTTCCTTGTCTGTAAAATGGAGATGATAATAGCACTTACCTCCCAGAGCTTTTGTGAACATCAGTGAGATAATATTTGTAAAGTACTTGTTACATAGCAGGTACAATATGCATGTTAGCTATTATTTGTATAGAGGAGCTCACAAAAGGCAAAAGTGATCATTTTGATTATATAAAATCAAAATTTTTTTTTTCAAGAACAAAGTCAATGTAGCTAGATTAAGAAGAGAAACTGTCAATTGGGAAAATATCTTCACATGAAATATTTCTAGTAAAGGTCTGATAGCCAAGATATACAGCAAATTGATGGAAATATAGAAGAGCAAATGTCATTCCACAGTAGTTAAATCTAGTCAAATAATGGAAGTAAAATTTTCAAAGGAAGAAATGCAAACTAGTAACAATAATAATAATAGCTAACATTTATATGGTGCTTTAAGGTTTGGAAGGCATGTTTTCTTTTACCCTGACAACAGCCCTAAAGGTAGGTGCTATTATTATCATCCCTATTTACAAATACAAAAGCAGGCAAAAATTAAGTGACTTGAACAAGGTCAAACAACTCAATCTTCCTGACTCCAAGTCCAACACTCTATCTAGTAGGCTACCCTGCTACCTCAACTCAATTATCAATAGCAATGAGGAAAATAAATGTTTCAAATAACTAACCAGAAAAAATCTCATTAGAATAACTCTTAGATTTCATATCACAATCAGCCAATTAGAAAGATGACGAGAAATGAAAACATGCAATTTTGGAGGGACTGTAGGAAGACAGGTACACTATTACTACACTGTTGGCAGAGTTGTGAATTAGTGTTAGGAAACAATTTGAAGCGACCCTAGAAAAGCAATTCAACTATTCCTATGCTTTGACCCAATATGCCACTACAGTGTGTACCCCCAAGAAAGTTGTAGACAAAAGGAGAGTGCCTTTGTATGCAGTTCCAGGCACATGGTAGACACTTAATAAGAGCTTGTTAGTTGATGTTAATATAAACCAAGATATTTATAGCAAAACTTTGTTTAATAGCAAAAAAATCCCCCAAACTGGAAACATACTTGTCACCCATAAATTAGGGAATAACCAAGCAATTTGTCATATATGAAGGAATTATAGGGAGTGGAACTGTGATTTCATCAGTTTTGGGAATTCCCAGGTGAAAAAATTCTTTCAATGCAAGTTAATAGCTTTTCTGCAGCTTAAAGAAAAGCCTTGTGAAGGGAAGTAACCTTCCCATGGTCACGCACATGGTATGTATATATGAGGCAGACTAGAAGTCAGTTTTGCTGATTTCAAGGCTGACTTAATCACTATGGCATGCAATATTGCAATGTCGGAAACTACAAAACTACAGGAGCTGAGAGAAAGTTGGAAGAACTTTCTGGATTGGTGCAGATTGAAGGTCACAGGACAAAAATGATATGCCCAATCAACGCAATAATGTAACGGAAAACAACACTAAAAGACATCAGAATCAGATCAATGCAATAACCAACCCAGACTCCATAGGCTTGATGATAAAAACATCCTCCCCAACTCTTGAAAAAATAGGTATAACATGTTAGGCATGGTCATCATGTCTATTTGTTTTGCTTAAATGTACTTTTTTGTTATAAGGAAAGGTTCTATTATGCCTCTTAGCAGTAGTTATTGGAAATTGATAGTGATTTTTTTAAAAGCATCAACAAGGGTTTTTTAAAAGAAAAGTGAAAAACAATTCATAAAAAGGATTTATCTAAGCAAAGAGAAATAACTGAGACAAAAGTGACATGATAGAGAGATGTTGGGTGGAAGCCACACTAAAAAAGAGCTGCTAAGTGTAGGTTCACCTGACTGCCAAAACAGCAGCTTTGACCTAGACCTGAAGGGTTGGTCTTGGCTACTGTATGGAAGAGATGAATAACCCAAGATGAAGAACTAAAGAGTATAAACTCAACATGTGGTCTTCCAGACTTTTTTCAATGCCTTAGATGAGACGCTAATTATCCCCAGAAGAATCCCATTCTGCTTTTTGGTAGATCTAATTACAAGGAAATTTTTTTCTCATATCAAGAAAAATCTTCTGAATTTGCTTCTTTGAAACTCCCACCCATTGCAGGACACTTTTAAAGCAGCCTGAGATTGCATTAGTTTATTTGACTTTGTTTCACTTTGCTCTCTTGTATTGAGATTGCAATCCACTAAAAAACAAAACAAACAAAAAACTCTATCAGATTAATTACTCTTTAGCTACCCCATCACCATTTGTTATTATGAATTGAATGTTTGAACCTTCGTGTAAGACTTCAGAATTATCCTCATTAAACTTCACCTTATTAGGTTCAGTTCAACCATTCTAACCTGCAAGGATATTTTTGAATCCTGACTATCATCGATTGTGTGAGCTAACTCTCCCAGGTTTTTGTCATGTACAAATATGACAAGAATTCTGCCTATGCCTTTACTAAAGACACTGATAAGGTTAAACAGCCCAAGGCCAAGCAGCAATCCTTAGAGTACTGCACTGGAAGCTCCCAGTTTGCACAGTGATTGGCACATAGGAGACAACAAATGTTTGTTGATTGATCGAATCCTTCCAAGTTGACATCACTATGACTTTTTTGGTTCTGTCCAAAATAGTTTTATGCTGCTCTAGTTTTACTATCACCTAACCCACATTTCTCCATCTTCGTCACAACAAGAGTATAAAGCACTTTTGCAAAATGCTTTACTAAAATCTAGATAAATTATATCTACAAAGTTTCTATTATCTCCTAAACTAGTAATCCTGTCAAAAAAGGAAATAAGACTAGTTTGGTGTGACTACTTCACGCTGAAAAGGTTATCAATGTTTCCTTTTCTAGACGTTCATTAATCATCCCTTTAATAATACATTTTAGAATTTTGTCAGGAATCAAAGTGAAGCTCACTATTATTCTCAGCCTATTATTCTCTGATTCTGTTTTCTTTCCTTTCCTGAAACCCGGAGCAGTTCTTCTTTTCCAATCTTGAGGTACCTTTTCCCGTCTTCATGATATTTCAAGAGTCGTCTCCAGTGGTTATGCAATCAAATTTCCTATTCTTCCAGTTGGATGATTTCCTTACTGGTTCCCTGATTATCTTGGGTATCAGCTCTCTATTACTCATGTTTGTTCTGTCCTTTCCAGTCCAAAGATCATTCTCCTGGGAAAAAAGAAGCAAGACAAGATGTAGAAAGCTCTAACTTCTCTCTTTCACCAGTTTTCATGATCTAATCCATCCCCAAGCAGTGGTTCTATCATTTCTTTGATCCTCCTCTTTCCTCAGTGAAGCTTAAAAACTGTTTTGTTGCCCTTAGCTGTTCTTATCAGCCTTGAATCATTCTAATTTTTAGCATTTCTGATGCCATTCTTACAGAACAATGACATTTTAGTGAATTCATCTTCTATTGTCTGACTTTGTCTCCATCTGTACTAGCAGAACGCTTTAAAACCTGAGTTCGTTGGTGAGTACTTCCACATTGATATTTTTGGACAATGTATTGTTTTACCTCAGTGGAATTGCTTATCATTATGCCCTCAGAATTTCATTCTTGAGTGTTCGCCATCCTTGGGTTGACTTACCATATAGAAATGTAGTCCAGAAGATCATCTTTTCCTGTCTTTGCCCCCTCCAAAATCTGCTCGTCCAAAATCTCCTTCTTGGTCGTAAATTCTATGATAGAGTAGTCATTTTCCTGAAGGTTTCCATCTTTTTTACCCAAACAGCCAGTTTTTCCTTGTTAGTGAGAATTAGACCCAAAATACAGTTCTTTCTTTGTTCCTTGTGAAGACCTACCATTAAGGAGAGTCAACAAATTATTTGTTGTTTTAAATTTGTCAGAGAGAAAACTCTAGCGTGTGCTTGGATATTTAAAATCCCTAATCATTGGACTATCATGACTCCATATCATCTCACCAACCATTCAGTCAATTTGTCATTCAGTCAACAACCATTAGATTTGTGGATGCAGCTGTTCTCATTTCAGCTGTTCTATATCATGTCTTGTGAGATTCTTTTCCATGTTTTCCTATAAACTTTTCATAAAGAATCCACCCAACACACTTCAGTCTTGTTCTTTTAATATCTTGGGGGACCAGTTCAGCCCTTGGAGTATGCATTTGCTACCTCTTGTTTGGCTACTTGCCTGGTCTATCTCTTTTTCCAGTCAAACATGTCCTTAATACTAATTTTTATACCATTTCTCCAATGCAAGGTACTAATTCTCACTTCTTATAGTTAGGGATTCAGAGTTGTTTAGACACTCTATGATGCAGCACAGATCCATTTGCCAACTGAGAAGCTGATCAAAGGAATGAGTCAGTGTCCGCCCCCAGGCCAGCTCTACTTTATTCATATTTCCAGTGACCTATATAATATTACATACCACCTTTAAGTATACACAGGTGCCCACTCATCCTGTTCTCTACCCCAACCCTTCAGTTTCTGTTAGGCTTTAACCAGATCCAGTTATCTCTAAAGATATTTTAGGGCTGACATTGGCGATGATTAAAATTTAGCTAGTGGTTTTATGATAATAAAATATCACATCGTCTGAACCTGCTATAACCCTGTGAGGTAGTTTGTAAAAGTACTATTATTTCCACTTCAAAACAGGAAATTGAGTCCCAGACAAGTAGACTGAATCCCCCAAAGTCAAGAAAAGCTAGTGCTCAAACCCAGGTCTTCAGGCTTCAAAGTTAATGCTTTTTTTCTTCTTATGCTATCAATCTCTCCCTTCTTTGCCCCATTTTGGGTTCCTGTTGTCTCTCCTTATTTCTCTCCCACTCAGCCTGTAAAAAAAATGATGTGCCCTCCCTCTCTCATGCCCCCCCTTCCCCCAAGTTGACATGTTTGAAGGAAGCTGCTTCTTGCTGCATTCACATTAAAATTTGAAGAAGGGGAAGAAGAAGAAGAAAGCCACAACTAAATTAGCCATGTTCACTCAGCGTGATTTTGCTTTAATCCAGACCTGCAAGTTTGACAGGGCTCAAAATAAACCAAAGCAGATGTGTCCATCACACCAGCAGATATATTACCACTAATCCCAGACAATAAGGCAAAAACACATCAAGCTTTCGCCCTCACCCTGTTTCAGTCTTAAGCCGCTCCTAATTGTGCCGGGCATGTCGCCTGCTCACCTCCGCCCTCAGGGATGCAGGATGCAGCACTGAGTACATTCTCCTCAGGCCCCCACCTCCCACTTTGGCCTCTGGAGCTGCCATTCATTCCGTCAACAGGGCTCTTTTTAACGGAGTAAAATTGGAGAAGCCTCTGGGGGGAAACAGCAGTTCTCAAAAACCCTAGCAGATCAGGGATTCTCATTTTCTTCAAAGGAGAAGAGAGAGGCTATAATGGAAAGAACACTGGATTTGCAGTCTAGAGAACTGAGTTCAAGTCACACCTAGTTTGGCCAATCAAGTATCTTTGTCAAATGACCTTGGTCAAGTCACTTGACCTCTCTGGGCCTCAGTTTTCTCATCTGTAAAATGGTAGAGGTGAGAAGACCAACTAAATGATCTATAAGGTCCCTTTTAATTCTGTTGTATATTTTCAGTGGAAAGATCCCTGGGCTTAAAATTAGGAGACCTTGGCTTGGGTGCTAGATCTGCCATTTAGTTTTTAAAACTTGCTAAAATCTCTTGCTTTTTCTGAATCTTGGTTTCCTCATCTGTATAATGATAGTGGGAAAGGCTAAGGTCTCTTCAGTTCAAAAGTTCTATAGTTCTATGTTTTGATGGCCCGATTCATGGTGCCTTGCCTGTCCCTAGCAGAATCAGAAATATAAGAAGCTCCACCTGAATCTATTCCCCTAGAAGACAGCCAGACTCAGGGATCAGGGATGCTGCGTGATAGCACTAAGATGAAAGAGGAGGAAACAGCATCCTAAAGGCTCGAGGTTGAAATTGAATGAGACCTCTTGGGCAAAAGGAAAGAGCAGACTGTCTGAGGACAGCACAACTATGTCACTTTTCCACTCAAAATCTTAAAGTGGCTCCTCCTTCCCACAAAATAAAGCCTAAACTCCTGATCCCAGTATTCAAGGCCCCCTAATGTCTAGTTCTGGCCACTATTGCCACTACTCTATGGCTGCTCACACACTCTGCATTCAAGCCAAACCATGCTATTCCTCATTGCCCAAATACACCCTGAGTTCTCCCATACTTGACTTTTGCTTATTATGTTCCACAAAAAATAATACATTGGAAAAGAAATCAGGATTTAGAGCTAGAGGACCCAGGTTTGAAACCTAACCCTACCATTTGCTACCTGTGATACTTTGGGAAATTCTCTTATTTCTCTGGGTCTCTCGTTGCTGTTGTTTATCCTTCATTCTCGAAGAGGACCATGACATCCAAGTGAATTGGATTTAAGTGAGGGAGGACTGTGCAAAGTCGCCAGGCTCACTTTCTCCTTCAGAGCCATCTGGGCCCAGTGTAAGATAGAGGTCAGGATGACCGGAGATGCCCTGGATGGGAGACAGAGACTAGAGGGTCTCTCACATCCCTTCTGGCTCTACATCTATGATCCCATTTTCCAAAGATCTCCAGGAGGTTGATATTTATTTTAGGTGTTCCTTTCGATCCTAGATCAATCTGGAATGTTCCAACCTTAAAACTCAGACAATTGAAATCCTACAAGGCCTGACTCAAAAGTCACCCTCTCCTGGAAGCCGTCTCTGCACCCCCTAACCAGACATATCTTTCTCTCTTTTGTACTCCAAGACCATTTTCTTTATATCTCTCTTGTGGTGCTTAAGTTGTTTTATTATCACCATAAGATTCATAATTTACAGGTCCAACTTTTTAATTATTCAGGTGAAGAAACCAAGGTCCATAGACCATAAGTGATTTGCCCAAGGTCACACGACTAGTAAGTAGCAAACCTAAGATCTGAACTTAGGACTATATTTAATCACAGGTATTTGTATGTATGTCTTATCACCCCTAAATTAATAGCTAATATAATATGGTGCCTACTATGTGCCAGGCCCTGTGCTGAGCACTTTATAATTATTATCACATTTGATCCTGACAATAGTTGCTATTATTGCTCTTATTTTATAGATGGGGAAACTGAGGCAGGCAACATTTAAGTGACTTGCCCAGGGTCACACAGCTAGTAAGTGTTAGAGGCTGGATTTTAACACAGACCTCTCTAATTCTAGGCACTCTATCCACTCTGCCACCTAGCTGCCTCTAAAAGATTATGATTTTTTTTTCTGTTAAGTCATCATACTTGCTTTATCTTTGCATTCCTCACAGCATACTGCACAGTGCCTTATACATAGCAAGTATTCATAATTTTTTTTCAATTGAATTGAGCTGAACTAGAAATTGAATTATACTGAACTGCATTGAATTGAATAGTGAGTATGATTTTGGCTTGGTCATTTTGTATTTTAACCTCTTCAGCCCCTCTGAAATTGATGGAGAAGCTATGTATTCCCCCTCGCTATATGCATTTAAGCAAAGGATGGATGATCGCTTGTCAAAGGTGGAGGGCATTGCTGTTTAGGCATGGGGGTGAAATAGATGATTCTGCAATCTCTTCCAACTTAGACATTCCCTGATTTTGTAGAAGTGGATAATAAGCTCAGAAGATTTCCCATGCCTTAACTTTTCTGTATCCTCACCAACTGTTGGCTCTGTCCTGGCTGTTTGAGCTTGGGCTTTCCACTTCCCATCTTGTGACCTCAATTTTCCGACTTGTAAAATTAGGTGGTTTAGAATACTGATCTCAAATGCAGCTAGAGCTGCATAAGAACCATAAGAACTTGTGAACTCATCCCTTCTGATTGCCCTACCCTCACTCCCTTAAGGTCAGAATAAGCATGAAGATAACCAGGAAGCGGGATTGGTGAGCCCTTGGACATAAAAACTTCAGGATAAGGCTGGCAATACCATAATGGCATGGACCCTGGATGTTTGCTCTCTGTTCTTCCTTTTCCTGGCTAGACAGAGTGAATCCTGGACTACATAGGAGCCCTTTACCAATCCCATATACCTCAGATCCTGATTGACTACAGGGTATGAGCAATCACAAGCAGGCTGCAGAAATAGCTCTGAAATGAGAATAACCCAGGATCTGGGCAGCACTACAGAACTGTCTAAGGGACTATGTGGTTCAAGTGCTGAATTCTGCTATGATACCCATCTCTCTGGTTGTAACATGGAGAAGAAGGTGAGAGCACATGAAAGGAACAGATACCAAGTAGGTGATGACCTTTCACCAAGTATCCCCCAGAGCATCATGTTTTAAAACCTATAGCAGGGAAACTCCTGATCTGCTGAACTGGGGTGCTTTCCATAGAACTGGTAATCTACTCTCCATGACACATGAGAATCGGTTGAAGGAACTAGGCAAGTTTAGCCTGGAGAAAAGAAAAGTTGGGGGGGGGACACACATGGTATTTCTTTTCAAGTATTTAGAGGGCTGTCACATGGAAAGGAGCTAAAATGTATTCCGTCTTCCCTGAAGGCACAGCCGGGAGCAGCGGATAGACAGAGCAAAGGACAATTTTAGGCTTGATGTCAGAAAATATTCCTAATAATTAGAGAAGGTTAGAAATGGAATGGGCTGCTACAAGGGTTGGTGGGCTGGTTCTCTTTTCTTGGAAGTCTTTAAGCAATTCTTGAGCGACCTCTGATATGTTATAGTGGAGGCAGCCAAGGGGCTTAGTAGATAGAGCAGTGGCCCTGAAGTCAGAAAGACTTGAGTTCAAATCCAGACTCAGATACTAACCAGCTGTGTGACCCTGGGCAAGTCACTTAACTTGTTTGCCTTATCCACTGGAGAAGGAAATGGCAAACCACATTCGTATCTTTGCCAAGACACTATAGGTGTGCTATGATCCACTGGGTTACTAAGAGTTGGACATGACTGAACAATATGTTACTCCTTTTATGTATGAGTCAGACTAGATGGTTGCTGAGGATCCTTCTAAATCTCAAATTTCAGGACTCTGATGTATGTCTTATTAGAATGACGCAGGCCTGATCCTTCCTACCACATTTCTAATGGGTTTATCCTGTATTATAGTACTTTAGTATGCTCTGTATTGTGGATACCCATATTTATGTCTTAATCTGCAAGCCTTGCATACACCAGGCACCTAATAAAGTATATTGATTTGAATGGAGTAATGAATCTCTTCCTTCCTCTTAGAGCTATTAAGCGATGGAGGGAATCACGGAGGTTAAGTGTCTTTGAGTTCTTTAAGAAGGGAGGATGGAGGAATTAATTCAAGGAGTCGTGACCAAAATCCAGAGCTTCCTTCCTCTTTTTCTTTCCTTTTATCATTGCTCCTTCTCATCGGACTCTCAATTTGGCCAAAGGTACGGTGAGATAGGAATAGGAGATTCAACAAGATTTGTGCCTGGATAAGCAGCATCCACACCCATGGCAACATGAAGGCCTTAAAAGTAGTATGTTTTGTCTGCTCTTTGCTTTTGGAGGGAGGAAGGGCACGGCAATTGGGGTTAAATGACTTGCCCAAGGTCACACAGCTAGTAAGAGCGTCAAGTGTCTGAGGCTGCATTTGAACTCAGGTCTTCCGGACTCCAGGGCTGGTGCTCTACTCACTGTGCCACCTAGCTGCCCCTTCTTTTGTCCTCTCTTCCCCCACTCACACCCTTCCCTTGAGATGCCCTTGAAAAGGTAGTCTGGGCAAGTTAGTGTAGGCCAAGTCTATGGGAGGAAAGGACACAGGCAGAAACTCGTCACTCAATAAGGTGTCCTGATGGGTCTTTGGATTGGCTGTCTGTTTTTTTCTGGCAGGAGAAGACTGCAAAGTGGAGGCCCATCAATTGTGGAGTAGATGAACAAATTGACCTATGATAGTAACATATATGGAAAAAAAAAGTCAATTACCATATAATTGTAATGGACATTCTTGGTCCTGGAAAAAGAAGAAAATGCTTCTCATCCTTTTCTTAGAGGACATACATGGTATGTACATAAATGTAAAAAGAAAAGTTATCCATAAAATGCTTATCTAAAAAAAAGTAAGCTATGTGGATGTCAAAAGCCTTTAGGGATTCTAACTCCAGAAGTTTCTTATAAAGTGAATTCAAAGCAAAGGGCCAAGTTCTAAATGTGTTTCCTTCAATAGACACTAACATCAATTGTAACTGTTTCTCTTTGGAACAGCAACCCTGAGGTCTTCCCCTCCCAGCTTGATTTTTTTTAATCTTTTTTTTTCTAATTAAAGGGACCATCCTTTGACTCACTTCTTAAAGAGGCCTATTCACTGAATGGGTGTTACCACACTCTAAGTGAGTACATAAAAAGGTCTGAGCCTAAAAGGGCCAGGGTCTCCCGATGCATCCTGGGCCATCTCCATTCATCTTGGTGAATATCTGGTCACTGCACCCAGAGGGCTCTGGAGGAGAAAGCGAGGCTGGTGACCTTGCACAGCCCTCCCTCACTCAAATCAAAGTCGCCTGCGAGTCATGTCATCATTTCCCTGATGCCGTGGTCTTCTTCGAAAACAAAGGACAAACAGACACAAACACCAGAACTACTCCAAGCTCAGTCTCCTGTCAGCCTCAGATGTGTCCCAGGTATCTCTAAACTTGCCTCCTGAGGAAGTAAATTTTGACCTACCTCTTCCCTCTCCATTATACTTTGAAATAAAAAAACTATTTATTCATAAATTTGTAGTAGTCTTGTTGGCAAGCCTTGGACAAGCTACCTGGGGGTGTGAGTTAAGGTAAGGGTAGGAAACTAAGCTACCAAAGAACCTACGAGTTGTATTCTCTTTCCAGCTTGGAGGAAGCTGTTGAGGGATCAGAATTGGAGGGCGGAATTTTCCACATTCATGGCAAAAATTGTTAAATCTCTTTAGAGAGTGATGTGGGGGAAGAGAGTTGGAGAGAAATAAGGAATTGGAGAGAAAGAGAAAGTGGTGCTAGGATCAGCAGAGAGCAGGTACTTTTCAGTGGTCTGATTCTAAGCTGGATATTTTTTTTTCCTTTTACTAGATCACAGGTCAGTTAACTGAGAGAATCCAGCAGGGAGTAATTGGATTATGGCTACCAAGAAATATCACTAGAACCAAGGTGAATAAACTCCATTCTCTGTTTATCCCATGAAGGCAGCCAAACAGCTGTTCCATGGAACGCTTAGAGCTTGGTCAGCCGTCAAAGATGGCCACGTCCTCCACTGCATCCTAGGCCGTTGTCAGTTTTCCTGACTTTTTTTTCCTACTGGACTTCAATGAATCTGGAAGAGAGAGACTGACACTTTGTGCAGCTCTGCCACACCTAAATCCAACTCATGCACAAGTCAAAATGTCACCCATGAGGTCATTGGACCTCTTCAAAACAAAGGATGAACAGCAATATCCCTTCTGTTTCATCGCTGCATTCAACAGGCAGAATTGATCTAATCTCATTAACTCCAAGCAGATAGGTCCATCTGTAACCAGGGCCCTTTGGGTTTTTCTCCTCCTATTTTCATTACATAGCTATGCAAGAGAGGTGAAGAGAAAGTAGAGACCTCTGGAGAAGGGCTGGCCCCAGCGGGTAGAGATAAGTATCATCAATTTAAAGTACTTTTAGCAAAAAGTGCTCCTCATCCAAACTGCCCTTTACAGCTGCAATGACTTCTGCTGTGGAACATCACATTCATTCATAACAGAATCTCAGCTGGAAGAAGCCACAGAGAGTGTCTAGTCCAACCCACACCTAGTCCAACCCATACTTGCCCAAGAATATTCCCTACAACAGCCGTAAGTAATCAGTTAGCTTCCTCCTGAAGGTCTCTAGAGAAGGGAATCAATAACTTCCCAGGGCAGCCCATTTTGTTTGTGTCCAGCTCCAATTGCTACAAAGTTTTTTCCTTAGAGGGTGTAGAAATCTGCTTCTGAAATTCCCACCTACTGCTCCCAGTTTTGCCTTCTGGGGCCAAGCAGAATAAAACTAATACCCTTTCTACATGATTCATTATTCAGCTGTTTCAGTTGTGTCTGATTCTCCATTACCCCATTCGGGGTTTTCTTGGCAGAGATACTGGAATGTTTTGCCAGCTCATTTGACAGGTGAGGAAACTGAGGTAAACAGGGTTAAGTAACTTACCCAGGGTCACATAGCTAGTAAGTGTCAGAGGTGAGATTTGAACTGAGATTTGAAGATGATTTTTTCTGACTCCAGGTCCAGGACTCTATCCACTACACCACCTAGCTGAACAAGATAGTTTTTCATATGCTATTCAAAAGTAGCTATTGTGCCCCACCCTTCCTCAAGTCTTCTCTTCTTCAGGCTAAAAATCCCCAATTAATTCATTCGAATATTACCTACTATGCACCAACAAGGTTGAAGGTACTATGTTAGGTTCTGTGAGGACCTTACAATGTAGCACGTGGGATAAGACGACATCATTCCAGAATCCCAGAGCTGGAAATCAATTCAGAGGTCATAGTCCAGTCAATACCCAAATAGGAGTTCCTTCTCTTACATTCCTCATTGATTGGGGATGAACCAGCCTCTACTTGAAACCCTCCAATGATAGAAAGCCCACTACCTCTAAAGCAGTTCAATCTACTTTCGGACGCTTCAAAATATTAGGAAGGTTTTCCTTAAATCGGACTAAAGTTGGCCTCTCTGAAACCTCTACCTGGTGTTACTAGCTCTGCTCTCTGAAACCCAGAAAGACTGATCAAACTCTCTTTCTTCCACATGGTTGACTTTCAGATACTTGAAGACAGCTGTCACATCTCTCCTCTATGGCTTCTTTCCCTTAGGCTAAATATCTCCAGTTTATTCAATCAATTCTCACATGGTAGTCCTCTCACAATCCTGGTTACCCTCTTCTGTCTAAGTCCCAGTCTAGCAACATAATTCCTTAAATATGATAAGACTGGACCCAATAGGTCCCTGCCCAGGCTCCACTTAACGGCTGTATTTTGGGCCCTCCTGGCTTCAAGTGAATGTCAGTGGTAACTGTTTCTCTTTTGAATGGCAACCCTGAGGGTCTTCCCCTCCCAGCTTGATTTTTTTAATCTTTTTTTTCTAATTAAAGGGGCCATCCCTTAACTCACTTCTTAAAGAGGCCTATTCACTGAATGGGTGTTACCTCACTCTAAGTGAGTACATGAAAAGGCCTGAGCCTAAAAGGGCCAGGGTCTCCCAATGCATCCTGGGCCATCTCCAGTCATCCTGATGAATATCTGGTCACTGGCCCCAGATGGCTCTGGAGGAGAAAGTGAGGCTGGTGACCTTGCACAGCCCTCCCTCACTGAAATCAAAGTCACCTGCAGGTCATATCATCATTTCCCTGATGCCATGGTCCTCTTGAAAACGAAATACAAACACAACAACGACAACCTATGAATAGCTAAAAAATTACAATATGTGATTAAAATGGAATATAATCATTATGTAATAAGAAATGATAAATATGAGGAATTTAAAGAGCCATGGTAAGATTTGGAGCAGCTAGGTGGCACAGTGGATAGCCTGCTGGGCTTAGAGTCACTTAATTTCTAAGTTAAAATCTGGCCTCAGTCACACACTAGCTGTGTGACCCTGGGCAAGTCATTTAACCCTGTTTACTTCAGTTTCCTCATCTGTAAAATGAACTAGAGAAGGAAATAGCAAACCACTCCAGTATCCTTCCCAAGAATATCCTAAATGAGGACATGAAGAGTCGGACACAACTGAAAATGACTGAACAGCAGCAATAATACAGAACGAATTAAGGAAAAGCCAGGGAACAATACACATTTTCAAGACTAAAATGTGAATACTATACATATATATTACACACACACACACACACACACACACACACACACACACACACACACTAAAGGAAAGCTAACCAAAAGAAAAACAAGCACTGAGTAATTAATAAATCAGTGATTATTTAAGAGGACATATAATGAAACATAACTCCACCTCATGGCAGAGAGGCAGGGGACTACCATGTCTGCAAGGTCTATCATACCTTGTTTGTTGTGGTCACTGTATTGCCTGCTTTTACTTATTTGTTTTTTGTTAAAATGGAAGGCTCAATGTGGAAGGAACTCTTTTTCCAAAAATGACTGTGACTTAAAGACAATGGCATCAACAAAGCATATTTAAACGAAAGGAAAAGCAAAGAAAACAGAACATCATATAGACGTGGTCCAATTAGAACATAGTGCTGTGGGACTATCAATCACTCACTCCATCAACAAACATTTATTAAGCACCTACTGTGAGTGAGATAGTGCTAAGCACTGGGGATACAAAAACAGGCAAAAGATAGTCCTTGCCGTTAGGGAACTTATAATAATGGCTATCATCTCCTTTGTTCTGGGCAATATGTCTCTTTTAATGTAGCTTAAGGCCACGTTAACTTTTTTGGTTTACGTCTAAAGTCCATCTAAAGCCCCAGAACCTTTTCCCATGAACTGTAGTCTGAAAACACCTCTCACTCGTTGGTGCAATTGATTTTTTGATCCCAAGTATACGATTTTTCATTTAGCCTTAATAAACTTCCACATCTGATAGGAGGAGGAGGACAAACTAACTTTTACATAGCACTTGCTGTGCACCAAGAACTATGCTAAGAGCTTTACAAACATTATCTCATTTGGTCCTCACAAAAACTCTGGGAAATAGGTGCTATTATTATCCTCATTTGACAAATAAGGAAATTGAGACAAAGGTTAAGTGACTTGCCCAGCATTACAGTGTCTAGGTCTAGTAGGTGTAGTAGGTGTCTAAGGTCATATTTGAACTCAGGTCTTCTTGATTCCAGGCCCAGCACTCTATCAACTGTGCCACATGGCTGCCCCCAAAATATAAATAATATATGATAAAAATTAATTAATATTAAATAAATAAATAATGAAAGATACAAATTAAAAAAAATAAAAGTCCTAGAGATCTCAAGATCTTAGTATATTCAGACTCATGAAAGAAGTAAAATGTGTTCAGGGTGATTTGAATATTAAAGCTAGTAACAAGTATGTCTCATGGCAATCTAATTAGTTGAAGAAAAATAAAACATGTATGATATAGCAAACATGGTAAGTCTCCTTTAAGCAAAATATTGTAATTACCAAGACATCATCTTTCTTAACCTCATGCTATAATTTGTCTTTTGAACTGGGCCCAGTTCAAAACTGGTAGAGGAACGATAATACCTTATTTTCCTGTGAAATTTAGAATTCTTTTTATTCAAACTATGTTCGTATCCTAGCTCTACAACTTTCTATGTAACCTTACGTAAATCATTTCATATCTCTGGACTTCAGTTTCCTTATCGTAAAATATAATATATATGTATAGGGTTGAACTAGATAACCCCTGGGGCCCCTTCCAAGCTTTAAATCATATGTTATGTATATGAATAAATATATACATATATATGTAAATATTTTCGACTCAATATTACAAAAATCACCATTATCCCTGGTTTTCTTTTTCTCTTTCTTTCTTAGTTTCATTTGGGGATTAAATAGGAATCTGTTTTCTGAAGCATAGAAGAACATGGACATCTGTGTCTGCCTTTTTCAAAACTTTGGGGGGCATTTTAGCAGCAGAAAAGAAGCTAAAAATGAAAGATTTCCAGGGAAACATATTTCAGGTAGTGAATGTCAACTCTAAAGCAACAATATGCACATGGTGAGGATAACCTCCCATACTTCCATAATCTTCTATTTTACATAGTCGTAATCATCAAAGCACTCTTATTAGTATTTTAACACACAACAGAAGTACAGTGATACAGTAAATGCTGGTTTATTGAGCATCCTACCAACTGGAAATCTCTACTAACTGGCATTTCCACCCCCACATATAAAGACCCTGAGGCATTGTAAAAGCTTGGTGTATTTTGACTCACAGAAGAACTGAAATATGTTAGTATGTAGTCTGATCGTTATGTATATTTTTAGGGAATTTTGGTGGGGAGTGGGGCTTGGCCCTGTCCAGACCAATAATAACAGTGATAACTAACATTCATATAGTGCTTTATTGTATGCTAAGCATTTTACCATTATTATCTCATTTGGCCCACACAACAGCCCTGGGAAGTATGTACTATTATTATCCCCATTTTTTAGATGAGGAAATTGAGGCAAATGGAGGTCATGTGACTTGTCCCAGGATCACACAGCTAGTGAGTATTTGAGGCTTAATTTGAACTCATGTCTTCCTGACTCCAGGCCCAGTACCCAGCTCCCAGTGTAGTGACTCCCTTCATTTATGCAAATTGTCAACTCTTGTTGTGATGTCTTAGAGAGTTACCTGGGGGCACTGAGAAGTTGTAACTTACCTGTGATGTTTGTTACCAAGCTAGACAACTTTGTCTATAGATCTAACTTTCATTGAAGTTGTAGGGAAGAGGAAAGTCCACAAGGGACATATCAATGCCATACAGAGAGCCAGGTTACTTCTGGCTGGGTTGTCTGAGAAGGATTAACATGGGAGATGGCATTTGGCCTGGGTCTTGGAAGATGAGTAGGAATTATATAGGCAAAGGTGGGAGGTATAAGGTTGACTAAATTGGACTACTTTGGGTTCACTGAACATACACAGAACATTCCTGTCACCATGCCTTTGCTCAAGCAACAGGTTCCTTTAGTTTCAATTTCTTCCCTCTCTCTCTTTGCCTCTGAATTTCTAATCATCCTTTATGCCCTATTTCAAAAGGCACCTCTCCCAGAACGCCTCCCTCAGACCTTTGTTTTGTACCACTCTAATGCTCTTATCATGTAGCATTATGTATTCCAATGATCCATGTTGGTGTCTTATTCCCTATATTAGATGGTAAGATGCTTGAGCAAAGGAAATTATATAAACTTTGTATCTCCCCCAACACCTAATACAATCCTCTGAGGGCAATAAGTGCTTGATAAATAGCTGTGGTTCTTCTAGATGGAGAGAACACTGCAGTGAGCAGGATGGAATCATAGGGCCTTTAGTAAATGACCATGGGTAAGTGTTGAACATGGAGCTCTTCTAAGAAAGTCATGGATGATGAAGTTCAAAAGACACTTTACAGCTGGATAACAGAGAGCCTTGAATGCCAAGGTAATAGTCCTGACTTTCTTCTTTAACCAGTAGAGAACCATTCCCCTGTTTGGTAAATTCTAGCGGCTCCCTATGACCTCTAGCAAAGTTTTCTGACGTGTAACCTGGCTCTAACCTACCTTTCCAAGTCATAACTCATCTTGCCACACTCTCAGGTGCAGCAGATCAGACCTTGTTATAAGCTCCTTATTGTTGTAAGCTCCCGTTTCGCTTCTGTCTTTGTAGATGCGGCATAGTGCCTTGCCCAGTGCAGGTTCTTAATGAGTATTTGCTTGATTGGAGGTTTTTGTGCCAGGAAGGGTCACAGCTGCTCTTTGCCTCAGTTTTCTCACCAGGAAATACTGATGCAATGTTTATTATCTGCGTCACAGGGTTGTCTCAAAAGAGAAGGGTTAGTATAGCTTAAATGAGAAGAACGCTGGATTTTAAGTTTGAAGATTCGAGCTCAGATTCTGACTCTAATGTCTGATGTTGAACAAGACTACCTAATCTCTCTGGGCTTCTGTTTCCTCATGTGAGAAATGGAGGAGTTGGACTACGTGGCTTCAACATCTCTTCTCGCTTGGATCCCATGAGAACAGTATTTTTGAAACCTAAAGAACTATTGTAAATTTATTTTATCATGATGATAATTCCTCATTGCGCATTAGGAATGTATAGCTGGTGGTTGTGTGCAGAATGAATAGGAAGGGGAAATTATGAGAACATTTGAATAGTCTGAACAAGAGGTTTCGGGGTCATGAGCTAGGGTATTGGCAGTGGGGATGTGGGAAAAAAAGATGGATTATAAAGATATTTTAGAAGCAGGATTGTTAGGGTTGATTGGAAATGGAAAGCACAGCTGTGACTTGACTAAGGGGAAGAGAAAGAGTGGAGAAGGGGGGAGGGGTAGTTCACAAAAAATATTATATAGGTGACTAGCTGAAGGAGTGTTGGAATCAACAGAAATCAGGACACTTAGGGGAGAAGGAGCAAGGTACAATGGAAAATGATGGTGGTTGGGGGTGGAGATAGAGATATTGAATCATCATGAAGGTAAAAATTGATCCCATGGGAGCAAATCAGAACACACAAGGGAAGAAGAAAATTGGAGAAAATCTTATAGAAAGAGTTAAGACAATGCATGAATAAAAGCTAAAGGCCATGTGAAAGAAAAAGGAGCTGATCTTTCTAGTCTGAAGATATCTGTCAAAAAAAAAAAGCTATCTGGCCCTCCCAGATGATCATAGAATATCTACTGACTTCTATTTCCAACTTATCATATTCAAATTTAGACTTCCCCAGCCTCTTTCTACATTGTCCACCCTATTTCAGAACCTGTCCTTGTGCCTTCAACTTTTACCTGCATGTGGTACAAATATATGTCTTATTGTTTCTCAAGAACAGATTATGCCAGACTAACTTATTTCCTTTAAAACAAACAAACAGAGTCATTGGACTAGTATATTAGGGGAATGATGTAAATAGAATACTTTGGACTTCATTATGGCATCTCTCTCATGTCATTGTGTTAGATGACCTGGTGAGAATTGGACAAGATCGTGGTAGATGGATTCAGAACCAGTTGAATGACCACATGCAAAAAAAAAAAATGGTCTAATGGAAAACCCTGCATACTCATAAGCATACCTTCAACATTGTTATCCAACTCACTAATGAAAACATCAGATTTGCTAATGATGCAGAACTGGGAGAAATCAGTCATTAACATGTTAAATACAAAGTCAGGATCTATAAATAATAATAGCTGTCATTTCTAAGGCACTTT
This sequence comes from Phalanger gymnotis, assembly GCA_028646595.1. Taxonomy (NCBI): domain Eukaryota; kingdom Metazoa; phylum Chordata; class Mammalia; order Diprotodontia; family Phalangeridae; genus Phalanger; species Phalanger gymnotis. The sequence continues at coordinate 707,434,457 of CM053622.1, read as the reverse complement.
AATGTTTGCAAAGCATTTTCCATATTTCATTTCATTTGGTCCTCACAATAACCCTGTGAGGTAGGTGCTCTTATTATTCCCATTTTATAGGTAAGGAAACTGAGGATGAGAGGCAAAGAGACTTGTCCATCTAGAAAGTGTGTTCAGATCTTCCTAACTCCAATTCTAGTTCTCTATTCATTGTGCCATCCATAGAGACAGGTTAGAACAATGTCTAATAATACGATTTTTTAACTAGATGTGATTTTGCTGGTGTAGATGGGGAAACATGTCTAGATAATGCTGACCAACAAGTATTGAACTGATTAAGAGACTCTTCTCAATGCATATCTTCACATACTGTAGAACTTAGTTATAGAAAGCTGCCTAGTACACTGAGAAGTCGAGTGACTTGCCCAGGGCCAACAGTCAGTGAGCATCAGAGGCACAACTTGAACTTGGCTCTTTCTGCCTCTGAGGTTGCTGTTTTATGCTCCACTGCCCTGCTGATGAAATTCAATACAAATTAATATAAAGTCCCAAATTTTGGTTTTTAAAACTGCCCAAGTACAGAGTGAAAAATGCATAAATAACTGTGCAAAAAAGATCCAGGGGTTTTAGTGGATTGCAAATTCCATAAATATGAGCCAATGATGTGGCATTACACTACCTCCTCCCCATGCCTTCCCCCCCCCAAAAAAAAACCCTAACATGCCTTAGTTTCCATTAATGGAAACAAAGTGATGAGATAAAGTATGGTGACAGTCCTGCTGTATGCCATCCTGGTCATACTACATCTTGGTTAATGTGCTCAGTTCTGGGCATTGCCTTTTGGGAAGCAAATTTGGAAGTCAACGAGGATATTTAGGGATTAGAGAATCAACAATATGACAATGAAGAACAGGGATGGTTAGCTTAAAGAAGAGAGAACTTGGACAAATGTGGGTGTACATGATATCTGTGTTCAGGCATTTAAGTATTATCATGTAGAAGAGGAATTAGTATTATTTTTCTTGGTCTTGGATGGCTGACCTTGGAGTTCAATATAAGGGAAAAACCTTCCCAATCTTTAGAGTTATCCAAAGGTGGAATATGATACTACAGGTCCTCAACTGGAGGCTAGATGACTATATGTCAAGATCTCATCATTGACTATAAGCTTTCTTTGTTCCTAGTCTAGTACTGTTTCCATTATAGAGCAATGCCTCTCAATATCTCAGTATGTAATCCAGTGCTATAAAGAAGGGAGAGATCACTTAAGGTCAGAGAAATGAAGAAAGGTGAGTCATGGCTAAAATTATCTTCTTCCTCACCCCTGCCTACTGGCCTCCATAGCCTTCTCTAAGAATCAACCCTAATCCTACCTTCTGCAAGAAACCTCTCTCCACTGACAGTGCTTTCCTTCTTGGGTTATCTGCTATTTGTCCTATATATGTTTTGTATATACAAAGTTCTTTGTTCACTTCCATATCAGGCTGTGAACTCCTTGAAGGTAAGGACTGTGTTTTTTACTTTCTTTATATTTCTAGATCTTAACGCGATGCCTGGGACATAGTAAGTGCTTAATAAAGGCTTGTTTATCAATCATTTGATTGACTGGAGGATGTAGTCCTACAGCTGGATCTTAAAGGGTAGGATAGTGTTTGGACAGTAGACGAGGAGGGGAAATAATTAAGACTGGGGATTCATCATGATAAAAAGCATGAAGATGGGAATTATGACAGTGGGTGAGAAACATAAGACATCAATCTGACTAAGTAAAGGGTGGTCTGTAATAAATTAGTAGGAAATGAATTTTGATATAGTGCGATACCCTTTATTAGGAACTCTTTGTTATTTCTTGAGTAAAATGAAAGTAGTAACTATAGCCTGAAAATCATATGTAGGATGGATCAGAATTGTTATAGTTAGGAAGAACAGGTGCCTGTAGTAGTAATCCAGAAATGAATTAATGAGCGTCTGGAAAAGAGTCATGTCAGTGAAAATAGATAGCGAAAAAGTTGAGGAGCACTATTAAGAAAGAGATGACAGGACTTGGTAAGAACTGGAGTGAATATTGGACTTAGAAGTCAGAAAAGAAGGTTCTGACATTTCCTAATTATGTGACTATAGTTAAGTCATTTAACTTTTCTAAGCCCCAGTTTTTAATCTATAAAATGGGAACATTGTCCTTATGCTGCCTACCTCACAGTTTTGATGGGATGAAAGTGCTTTGTAAACTTTAAACGTGATAGAAATAAAACTTATTCTTACTCTTATTCTTGTTGTTGGTTGAGTATGAGGGGGAAGTCAAAGAGAGGAGTGAGTCAAAGATGATTGCAGGTTTCTAATCTTGAAGATTAGGAAAATGATGATTCTTTTGACAGAAAAAGAACTGGGAGCTCATTTTGGGGAGGCGCTAATAAATTCAGTATGGAACAGGTTGAGTTTGAGGTAATAAAATCATTCAAGAATATGTCCCCAAAGCAGCCAAAAGTATGAAACTGGAGCTCAGGACCAGAGACAGAGATTTGGAAGTCGCATGTGAAGAGATGATAGCTAAAGCCATTAGACTGGACAAGCTCCCTGAGGGAAGTAGTACAGCAGGAGGTGATTACAGACTTGGAGACAGAACTCAGAGGACACTTACATTTAGAGGGGAAGAAATTCCAAGAAAAGAGATAGAAAAAAAATTTTTCAGAGAGGAAGCATGAAATTAGGCAGTGTCATGGAAACCAACAGAAAAGAGACTTTCAAAAAGGAGAGAGTGATCAACAGTGTAAATTGCTCCAAAGAGTTTGAGTGAGAGGCATACTGGAAAAAAGACCTCTGGACTTGGTCATTGGTCGTTGATGAAACTTGAAAAGGTACTTTTGTCGAGACTCTCAGGACTCTGCATGACCAACCCTTTAAATTGTGTCTGCCAAAGCCAGTGGGTAGCTAAGACAGCATCAAACTGAAAGAGAATCAGAGTCAACTTTGTCAAAATAATTTGCAGACCACTTTGCCATGGTCTGTCCTCGGGGTGATATGAGAATGCCCAATTACTGATGGTAGAGGAGCTGTGAAAATATGTGGATATCACTATATGTCCAAGTGATTTTCACTTTTAGATCAAAAAGCATTTAGCCCCACCTATGAAATGAGGGAAGAGGGCAAAGAGATGGAATACACATTTATATAGTATCTACTCTGTGTCAGGCACTGTGAAAAGCGCTCTAAGAACATTATCTCTTTGATCCTCACAACAATCCAATGAGGTGGGTGCCATTATTATCCATATTTTGATAGCTGGGAAAAATGAAATAAAAAGAAGTTAAATGACTTGCCCAAGGTCACACAGGTAGTAGATGTCTAAGATTGGATTTGAACTCAGATATTTCTGACCCCATATCTGGTCCTCTATCCACTGTGCCACCTAACTGCTCCATCCATGAGGTGAGTGACCCAAATAGGATTAATGATATCACCCTAATATGAGGAATTGGTTGGATACCCAAATGAAGACAAGAAAAGTGTCCAATCTCAATTGTCTTTTTGTCACTTCAGCTCTGTTAAGAGAAAGGATCTGGGTTGGGGATACTAGCAAGAAAGAAATTGGTGACAATAGTCATTCAGTATGTGTTGTGAACTGTTCAGTTAAGGAACTACCTGGTCATAGACCTTTATCACACTACAATCCTTGAGACCTGACTTACCCACAGTGAACTAAGATTTTGGTTTGGGGCTCTGACCCCAAATCTGGTTCTTTTCACATTTACCTTGACCTCTCTCCCACTTCCTGATACTATATTGATTCAATTCAATTCAATAAGCATTATTTGTTAAGTACTTATTGTCAGACTTTGTGCTAGGCACTGAAGATACAAAGACAAAAATGAAATGGCTTCTTTCCTCAAGGAACTTATATTTTACTGGAGAGGTGTGACATGTACATAGATAAGTAAACACAAAATAAATACAAAGAAATTTCAGGGGGAACATGAATAACTGGGAGGGAACAGGAAAAGTCACTTACAGGAGCTGACATGAGCCACACTTTGAAAGGAGCTGTGAATACCAGAAGGCAGAGTTAAGGAGGGAGAAAATTCAAACCAGTGGGGGTCAGTTTATGGAAAGAAAGAAGACAGGAAGATGAAAAATAGAATAGTGGGCATGAGATAGAACTAGTAGGACACAGGCTGGAGCATAGAGTCTGTTGGGGTAGTAGTATGTAATCATCCTGGTATGAAATTGTGAAGGGCTTTAAATGCCAATCAGAAGAATGCATCTCTTATTTTTAAGTCACTGAGGCTTCTTGAATAGGGGAGGGATATGGTCAGATCTGAACTTTAGGAATATCAATCTGGTAGCTGTGCAGAAGATGGAGTAGAGACGGGAGAGGATAGATGCAGGGAGATGGATTAGGAGGCAATTGCAATGATCCAGGTGAAGCTAAGAAAAACCTGAGCTAGGATGCTTGTGGTGAGAGTGAAGAGAAATAAATGGATGTGAGAGATATTGTGGAGGTGGAATCAACAAGATGTATCTACTGATTGGATATGGGGGATGAGAGAAAAGTGAAGACTTCTAGATTGCAAACTTATGTGACTAGAACTATGGTAAATATTACCTTGCAGTTGAGAAGGTGGAATTGAAACCACTCCATTCTGAAACCTTAATTAGGTAAAAAAAAAATATTTTTGACTGAATCAAATAATTAGAACCAAATGTGAACAGGGCCTGTGCACCTCCTTGAATCAATCAAAGCCACTGTGTAAGAGACCAGGTCATTCCCTAACAAGTTTGTATGTGAATAAGAGGAAGATTCTCTCTTAGAATTAAGAATATGTAATTGGGAAAAGATAAAATTTTTATGTTAAAAGAAGAAGAAGAAGTAAGTGGTGGAGATTTTGAGGATCTAGATCTGAGAAGTTGATATCAGCACAGTATTTCCAGGACAACTTTGAGGACAAAGGGAGGACTGAGCTTTGGCAGAAAAGGAAGGTATAAAAGAGAGTCATTGGCTCTACAGGCATCTCAGAGCAGAGGGTTCAGGTTAAGGGGAGGCCTAAGAAAAGGTCAGGTCTTTCCCCAACTTCTCCTGGAACTTATCAATCGGCAGACACTATAATGTAATCTGCTCCTTTGTTACACAAATGTTTTCAATAAACTGAATATTTTGAACAAACAAGCCAGGGGTTAACTAGAGATAAATATAAATGTATGGTTAGTCAGGAGTCTAAGATCTGCCAAAGAGTTAAGAATTTTTCTAACTAGGAGCTCAGAATAATTGCAACTAAATTCAGAGCTTTTATACAAAAATTTGATTGGAGAAAATAGTTTGATCTTAGACGTAACAAACACCCGTTATTGTTCCCATATAATTCAACTTGCCCTCCCTTATCCACTAAGCCCATTCCCAGGATTCCCTCGCCTCAGTGGACTCCCTCCCCAAATATATTGACCTAACCTTCAGAATAAGGAAAGAAAGTGAAGGTAGTGGTTATGAATCATACATTTTAAGAAATTTTACATCAAACTTGAGGACAGAGAGAAAAAGAAGGGATATGTGAAAGTCAAACCTCACTTAGGATGAAGAATTCACAGTGAATGGCCTGTGAAAAGAGTTGCCATGTCTATGGTACAGGGGACAACGTCTGGACCCAGAGTTGGTGAAGATCTCGATTTGAGTCTTGGATCTGCCACATGGGTAAATCGCTTTATCTCCCTGAGACGCAGTTTTGCTCATTTATGAAGTGGGCATAGTAACACTTGTACTATGTACTTCAAGGGGTGTTGAGAATATCAAAGGAGATCACCTATACAGTTGGCTTTTTAAATTACATGACATTAATAGAATGTACATATACATATATGTCCATATATATGCATATCGTGATTATTTCAATTAATCAGGGACATGAAATACTAAGGATAGTATTATGCTATGATTGTTGTTGTCATACTTAATATTGCTATCCTTCTTCAAGAGCAAGCTTTCTAAGGGCAAAAAGTTGTTGCAGTTCTCATTGCCCTCAGACAGCTAGGTCCTTAGGAGAAAGAAGAAAAGAAAAAGGAGAAGGAGGAGGATGTTGATGAAGAACAGCCAACGCCAGGTTATCCGTGCTGATCAAAAAGCAGTGCCATGGAAACCAAGAGAAGAGAGAATGTTTTCCATAAATGAAACTCACAAAGAATCCAAAAGATTCATTTCAGCTCTTTGTTTCAGCCTTCCTCCCCACCCCCTCCTGCCAAGATAGCTCGCAAGTGGACATTTTTTTAAAGGAGAACAGACAAAAAGCAAACAAAAATGAGTGAGAAGAAGGAAGCCTGAATAATCAGCAAACAGGATTGATTACCTTCCCCCTGAATAATTAAGAGTTAGCTTTACTTCACCTTGTCCCAGAATCATAGAATCTCAGAATCAAAAGGGACCTTCAAACTCAGCTCATCTCTCACCTGAAGAAGAAATTCCCTCTACGACATCCCCCAAAAGGGAGGGAAAGGTGAGGAATTTATAGATTATTAAGGAATTAATCCACTCTTCCTACCACATGATAAGGCACCAAGTCAGCCCTCCCTAACATTTTGGTAACAAGGAACTAGTTTTCTTCTCTCAAAACCTGGACATCACTTCAGGGGAGAGGGGCAAAGGCACTACAGGCTACATCCCTGTGAGGGCAGGGCAGGGTCACTGCCAGTCAAGTCTCTGAAAGGGGGTGATCCACCAGTGTTGACTGCATATTTTTTTCCCCGAGGAAAATGATGACATCTGGTTGTTATAATAGGTAAGTCATTGGACTTGGAGTCAGGAAGACCTGAGTTCAAATCCTATCTCTGGAGTTTACTAGTCGTGTGATCTTCAAATACTTATTTAACCTTACTCTGTTTCCTCATTTGTAAAAGGAGGATAATAGCAGTTACTTCACAGGGCTCTTCTAAGGACAAAATGCAAAAATATATATACAGGGTGTTCCTAAAGTCTGGACACATAGGCAAAAATGCATATTTTCAAGAAATGAAATGAATGAAAATTTCAACCACATTTTATTTAATTGGAATATTAACAAATAACATCTTCAATATGATTTCCATCATTCATGATGCAAAGGTTGATGCACTTTGCAAGATTCACGTGAACTCAATGCAGTAACTCCACGTAGCCATCAATTTTCCTATGTGTCCAGACTTTAGGGACACCCTGTATATATAAAGTTGTTTGTTTACTTTCAAGTTCTATGCGAATGTTTGCTATTATAATGGGGTTTGGGAGAAGGCATGGCAGAGACAGAAGCATGGAGACAGCAACTGGACCACTCTGTGCTCTCATCCCCGTAGCTTTAAAAAAAAAAATTATTGCCTATAACTACCTCTATGGAGTGCGCTAAGGCATTGTCCTGAGCCTTTTTTGATGCACACGCGAGACTTGCTCTAGCATTGATGATGTTGCTTCACTAAGATGTAAAATTCCTTTGAAAAGGTTGGTTCCTTTATAATCTATAAATTCCTGGCCTTTTCTTGGGTGTTTATTGCCCAAGACTGATGTTGATTGATTGAGTTCAGTCAAATGACTGAATTATACCCCTGGACTTGGCCATTAAAAGAAAAGCTGGAGAGCTGGAGAAGAAGAAAATGAGAAGTGGAAGTTTAGCAGAGAGAAACCAGTTGGACACAAACAAAGGCAGTTTTGTGTAGTTTTGTGGAAAGGGTGCTGGATTTATAATCAGAAGACTTGATTTTTGCATCTATTGTCTGCCATTTACTATTTCTATGACCTTGGGCAGGCAAGTCAGTTAACTCCCTCAGTCCTTAGTTTCCTTGTGTGTAAAATGAGGGTGGTTGAAGTAGACTACCTTTAAGGTCCCTTCTAGCTCTAGCTCTATGATTCTTCTCCCTGCCAGTAAGGCTGGAAGCTAAAGTGACATCCGTGACTCCTCATTCTCTCTCTCACCTCCTATGTCCAACCTGTTGCCAAATCCTATCAATTTTACTTTCATTTATCCCTCATGCACGTCCCTTCCTCTCACCTAACCTGGTGACCACCTTGCTAAAGGCCATCACCACCTCATGCCTACACTATTGCAATAAATAGCCTGGTGGTTGTTCTACTTCCTCACGTCTCTCTCCATTCCTGTCCATCTTCCACTCAGCTGTCAAATTAATCTTCCTGAAATTCGGGTCATACTGCAGTGGCTCCATATCATCAGGACCAAATATAAAATTCTCTGTTTGCCTTTTACAGTCTGTCATAACCTGGCTCCCAACTACTTTCCCAGTCTTACCTTACCACATCCTTTCAAACATATTCTCAGCGATCTGCTGACACTGGTCTCTTTACTATACCCTACACAAAACACATGGGGCAGCTAGGTTGTGCAGTAGATAGAGCCCTGGGACTGAAGTTGAGCAAACCTGAGGTCAAATGCTGACTCAGACACTTACTAGCTGTGTGACCCTGGGCAAATCATTTAACCCTGTTTGTCTCAGTTTCCTCATCTGTAAAATGAGCTGGAGAAGGAAACGGCAAACCACTCCAGTATCTTTGCCAAGAAAACCCCAAATGGGGTCATAAAGAGTTGGACACAACTAATCAACTCAACAACAAAACACTCCATCTCCCCACTCCATGCATTTTCACTTTCTGTCCTCTGTACCCGCAATTCTCTTCCTCCTCATCTCTGTCTACTGGTTTCCCTGGCTCTTATCAAGATGAAGCTAAAATCTACCTTCTTCTAGAAGTCCTTTCTGAGCTCTCTTCCTGCTAGTGCCTCCCTTCTGTTGATTATCTCCTATCTAACATAAAAATATATGTAAGCATATATGCATATATATTATATATATAGTCTAATGGGAAAGACAACATGCAAATAACTATGTACACACAAGACATATATATACATATATATACAATATATACATATTTATATATCTATATCTATATATTTATATAGATCTATATACACATATATTTTTATATACCTATATATACAAGATATCTATCTTACGTGTACATAGTTATTTGCATATTGTCTCTCCCATTAGACTATAAACTCCTTGAGAAAAAACAGTCAGTCTTTTGCCTTCCTTTTCTTCCTCGGTGTTTAGCACAGTGCCCGTTACACAGTAGGTGTTCAACAAATACTTGTCGACCTTGACCGATCCTATATTTCTAAGGTCTCTTCAACTCTAATACTACGAATCTGTGACCCTATAACTTGTTTGTCTGGAGGGAAGCCACTACATCCATATGGTCTTTCCAGGGAAGCCGTGATCCAGGGAACCAAGTAAATCAGGAAATTACATTATCCCAGATATGGAAGTGACTAAGCAGGGAAGTATTCTCGGGTCTAGTCAGGAATGTGAGCTGATAACAATGCATTAGCAATGGTAAAGTGACAGAGAGGTTTCTGGTCTAAGCCTATTCAATATGGTGGAGAATTTCCTGAACCAAATGGAATCCTTTCCCTTGGCAAATACAGGAGGGACAAATGGAAGTCATGTAGAGTAATAGTGTAAATCTGGAGTACTATGAAAGTACCTGGAGAAATGAGCTCACCAGAGAGAGATGAAGAGTCATCTTTAATTCAAGGACTTTGTGGGTTGTTTTGGGTTTTTTTGGTCAGATTAAATAAAAGCTGTCCTATATTGAGTCCTGTTAACTAGAATGCTTGCAGGAGAGCTATGAGCCCCCTTCCGTGAAACCTAGGCTTGACCTACGTTCTGATGTTTTCAGAATTCATCTGCTTCATGAAGCCTTTCCTCATCCTCCCAGCTAGAATTTGCCAAATGGCAAAATTATAGAATGTTGGAGCTAAATGGGATCTTAGAGGTGATCTAGTCTAATTCTTATCATCTTACACATTATGGCTCAGACAATTGCTGACAACCTTAACATCACACAGCTAATTAACAATAGAGGTGAGTCTAAAATGCATACAGCTCTTTGCTTCTAAGACAGTGCCCTTTCTTTTATATCATGTTGTATTCTCATAAATCCCATGGTCCTTTGCTTATTTCTCTTCTCATAGTCTTCCTTGTATTTGGCTTGTTCATTCACATGCCTTGGCCACTTTACTAGATTTTAAGCTCCTACAAGGCAAATATTGTGTCTCTTTTATCTTGTATCTCCCACAGTACTGATAGAAATATAGTACTATCTGTAGTACTATAGAACCATAAAATCTTAGGGTTCAAAGGAGCATCAGAAGTCATCTAATCCAAGCCATACCTAAACAAGAATACTATGTACAACATATCCAACAAGTAGGCAGGTAGCCAGTGGAAATCTTTAGCAAGGAGGAGCCCATTGAAGCAGCCTATTCTACATTCCAGCACTTCTAATTTTTAGTAAGGTTTTCCCCATATGGAGTTAAAACCTGTCCCTCCACAGCTTTCACTCATGGTTCTCAGTTCTGATCACTAGGATCAAGTAGGACAAGGTAAGTGCCTCTTCCACAAACTTCAGTGACTTGGATACAACTACCACGTCCTCCTCTAAGTCTTCTCTTCTTCTGGCTAAACACCCCCAGTTTCTTCAACCAATCTTTGTATCTCCTTGTATACTTTGGCCTCTGGCTCTCTCTCACCATCCTGTTCATCTTCTTCAGGGTATATTATACCTTGTCATTGTGCTTTCTAAAATGCGGCACTCAGAACTGAATTCAGTATTTTAGATATGGTCTGTCCAGGGCTTTAACTTCTGCATTCCAGACACTGTTTTATTGTTTTTGTTTTTATCCAGACGTATCATTTCATCAGTACAGGAAGACATTTCTTAAAGTAGCCTAGGTTAGTATTAATTTTCTGTCTGTTTTATTATGCTGTTGACTCATTTGGGCATGCAGTCCACCAAAAGTCCCAATTTTGTTTCACATAAACTTATTTAGTTATGCTTCCTTTCTCCTTTATTTGGAAGGTTGATTTTTTTTATACAAGTGTCAAATTTTGAAGTTACATCCATTACATTTCATCTTGAGAGGCAGCCATGGCTTAGAGGACAAAGAGCTGGCTTGGCATCTGGAAGATAGGAGTTCATGTTCCATCTCTGACATAGATCAACTATGTGACCCTTAGGTCACTTAGCCTCCTTATACCCCAGTAAATTCTCCAAGACTATAGATTGCAAAATAGATGCTAATTTGCATCAGTGGAAGGAGTATCCTCACTAGAAATCCATGACATGGAAGAAATCATAAATCCAATCCAAAAAAAGCATCTCATCTTATTCAGTCCAGTACTTCATTCTGATCTGTCAAGATTTTTTTTAGATCCTAAATTTGCTATCCAAAGTGTTAGCTATCCCTTCTGGCTTTATGTCAGTTGCAAGTTTAACGAGCTTGCCTTTTATGGCTTCATCCAAGTCATTGATAAAAACGCTGGATAACAGATGCCTGGGATACTCTACTAGATACTCCCTTCAAGTTGGTAATTCATACATGATAGAATGTCAAGAATGGGAAAAAATCCCTAGAGATCCTCTATTCCAAGTTACTTGCTTTACAGATAAAGAAACTGAGGCTCAAAATAGATTAAATGACTTGTCCAAGGTCACAGAGGGTGTGACAGAGCTCGAACTTTAACACAAGATACTTTTTCCCACTACAGTGGAAGCTCAATATATATTTGTTGAATGAATATCTGCTTAACATCCCTTCTGGGTGTAGAAATCTGTAGGTATACACACCTGCATTTGCTCATTCATTAACTTTGGATCCATGGGCTAGCCTGGATCTCTGCTGCTTCTGTGGGCTTCTGACCTCCTCATAAGGATTTGGAGCCCACTGCACCTGAAAGACATCAGAAAGGCCCTAGGCCAAAGCATCCTTGACAGGCCTAAGGGCTCTACACCTGTTTTTAGAGTCTAGGACATGAAGATAGGAGGTAGGGTTGCCCTCATCTGCCATATGTAGAGTGGGCTGGGTGGAGTGCAGTTGAGCATTTAAAATACATTAAAGGCCCATTCCCTTTGAAGTTGGAAACTATCTCTATTTAATCAGAGAGAAACAACTTTTCAAAAGATTTTTTCCCCTCTTTTTTACCTTCAGCTTGCTGGCTTCTCCTGTGGTTAGTACCATGAATAAAACATGCATATCCCAATTAAATCTTGATTTAATTTCACTTCTTTGCAAAGCTGATGAACTCGAGTGCTTTCATAAAGACACCCGGCATTAGCATTCTTTTGTTATGCACAATCCATTCGGAGGAACAAGCGGCTAAAAATAATCAGCCACCTCTCTCCTGGCCCTGCCAAGCTCTCTGAGTTTGGGAGAAGGGAAAAGGGGGAAAGCCTAGCCCATTCCCAGACAGGATGAGCCTCCCTAAGGTCAGTACCCCTGGTTGCTTGAGTGGAGTAGAGGGGAAGAGGCTGGGCTCTCGATGATAGCTTTATCATCGAGAGAGATGCCCTATAGTGGACTCGAGAGGCCAAAGGCTTCCCAGAGGGATGGCCTCCTAGGACTGACCATGGGGAATTTCTAGGCCACTATCTTTGCCTTTACAAACATGGCATCATTGAAAGTAATTCCTATTTTAGGGAAAGAATAAGATTTTATTAACCTACCAGTAAGAAGGTATGGAGAATAGCATCATGTCCCAAATGCAAAACTAAACTTTCACTTTGCCATTAAGTTTTGATAATTTATTAAGTCCTATAAGAGAAATGTCCCAAACGGGAAGGGATTCAAAGTTGTTTTGCTTCTGTCTTACCTAGACTCTGCTTATCCTAAACTTTCACACTCCAACATCCTATCTAAATAACTCAGATTTATTTCAGGACCTGAGACAGCTCCTCAATTCTAGGATTGTATTTGAAGGGCCATTTCATGGAAGTGGGATTGGATTTAATGTTTGCCACTCAGGGACAAAACTAGAAGCAGTGGATGAAATTTGCAGAGGAGCAGACTTAGGCTGGATCTAAGGGAAAGACATCCTAATGTTAACAATAGCTGGCAATCAGACAAAAGTTGTTTTGGCTGCTTCTAGAGGATGTGGGTACCTCCCCCCCCCCATCATTGGATATCTTCAAATAGAAGTTAGATAACCATGTCAGGAGTGTTTGTAGAAGGCATTCTTAATAAGACATGGATTGGCCTCTGAAATCGCATGAGTCTATAAGATCTTCTGCAAAGGAAGAGAAATAATGACCAGTTCCTTCAGCCTCCTATAATAAATATTTCCTTATCTGTGAACTGAATGGGGTACTACTTACTATTTACTACTATTTGAGCCTGGGCAATCTACTCCCCCTCTCTGAACACCATAGGCTCCTAGCATCACAGATGCACATTTGGAAAATACCTCCAATTCCCTAGCATAGCTCATGTTGCAGGTGAGGGAATTGAGACCCAAAGAGGTTGTCACTTGTTCAGAGTTATGCAGTTAGTAAATTAAGAGGCAGGATTCAAACTCAAGCCTTTTGACTCACAATATAGAACTCATTCACTTGTACTAACACCTCCAAACATGCTCCCCCAAACTCTGGGTTCTCATTAAGCAAAGGATCCCCAACACAGACAGGACTTGCAAATACCCACACAGAGTTTCTTCTGGAGCTAGTGGAGAAGGATGTCTGAGTGGGTTGATGTAATCAATCAGGTGGAACAAAATCCAAACTTAAGCTAGAATTCAAGGTTATCTACAATCTGACTGTCATCTACCACTCGAACCTTATCTTCCCCTACTTTCCAATATAAACCCCTTGCTTTTAGGTCTCTTCCAGCTTTGAGCCAATGATGCTATGAATTATCTGTCATGCTCTGTCATACTGTTGGTTATTGCCATGCTCAACAATTCAAAAATATTCATAATAGTAGCAAGCATTTCCATAGCACTTTAAAGTTTGTGAAGTGCTTTACAATCCATGTAATCCTCACATTTGAACCCTGTGAGATAGGTAATACTATTATTCCCATTTACAGATGAGGGGCTTAAAGCTAAGAGGTTGAATAGCTTGCCCAAAATCACACAACTAGAAAGTATCTCAGGAGGGATTTGAACTCTGGTCTCTCCTGACTCCAAGTCCAGCACTCTGTCCCATCTAGTTCCCTCAACAGGCACCTTCTCTATACTAGACACTGTTCCAGGTACTAGGAATGCAGAAACAAAAAAAAAATGAAAGTCTTTTCCCTCGGGGAACATGCATTCTACTGCATGTTTAAAGGGTCCATGATATCACAATAGGGTAGCAGTAGAATTCTGGAAAACCACTGCCTTGGGGGCATCTAGAGGGAACTTTGGGAAGTGGGAAGTTACAGTGGTAGCCTGGACCAGAACCGGCCTCAAGAATCATAGGATACATTTAGATCTGGAAAGAACTTTAGTGGTCAACTAATGCAACCATCTTCTTTCATAGGGAGGGAAACTGAGCCCCAGAAAAGTGGAGTGACCCTGCCCAAGGTCACAGAGGTGGCAAATGACAGATCCAAAATTCAAAATCTGACCCAGTGCTTTTTGCTTGACTGGCTTCTTGGGTCTTTCAAGAAGCTGAGAATTCGAATTTGGCTTGGGTGGGGAGTTAGAGAATAAAGAACACTAGGAGTCATCAACAAGAATCCAATAGGAGTCCATATATACTAGGAATTAGAAGAGGGAGGAATCTCTAGATCACCCAGTCTAATGCAGTTATTTTACAAATGCGATCTAAAGAGAGTGAGTTGCCTGTGGGTCTCATAGGTAATACTTGTTCTGAGATACAGATATATTCCAGTGCAAGATTAGAGGGAGGTATAGTAAAGAGCATGGAAACACACAAGGCAAAGATGGGGAGGGAAGATCTAGATGAAGCATTCCCTGGAGGCCCTGGGAAGCCAGGGTTACCATCAGGCACACCTAATGGAATGTATGCTTTTTGATGGCAGAGAATATTTTGTTTTTGGGTCTCTAGCACCTAACACATTGCCTGATACCTTTTTTGGAGGGAGCAGTGGAGGGGAAGGTTGGAAGCGAAGCCAAGACATAAAATTTCATTGGTACAGGGAACTCCCAGTGAGGAAAATTCCTCTACCAATGCAGATGGGCACCTTCTCTGCAATTTGGACTTAAAGAATTGCCTGAAGGATAGAGAGGATAACTGTACTGCCCAGGGTCACATAGCCAGGGTTCATAAGGGGTAGGACTAGAACTGACTTCTTGCTGGCTCTGGGGTAAGTCCTTTGTCCACTACCCCAGGCTGTGCTTCACCTGAAACACAGTTGGGGGTTGTAAAAATATATTGCTAGATGGATGAATGGATGAATGATGAAAGATAGCATAAGATCAGGATAGCAGGCCCAGACCAGAGAAGGTCAGCAGATTTGTAAAGCTAGAAGGAACATTAAAGAGAGCACTTCATTCAGTCCTTTCATTTCCCTTAGGCAGTGTGGTTCAGAGAAAAGAGTCTTTGGAGTCGGAATACCTGGGTCTCACAATTATTAGTCCTGTGATTTGGGCAAGTCAGAGTTACCCTCAGTTTTATTTCTTGTTTGCAAAATATTTGTACCAGGTACCTCATAGGGCTGTTATATGTAAAGCGCTTTGTAAACGTGAAAGCACTATGTCATCTTGGGCAAGCCACTTCTCTCTGGGCCTCAGTTTCCTCATCTATAAAATGGGTCAGTTGGACTAGATGATCTTTAAGGCCCTTTCTAGTTAAGTCCAAGTCCTATGAGGGAAGCTAAGTGGTGCAATGGATAGAATGACAGGCCCAGAGGCAGAAACACTCACTTCCTGAGTTCAAATCCAGCCTCAGACACTTACTAGCTGTGTCACCCTGGGCAAGTCACTTAACCCTGTTTGCCTCAGTTTCCTCATCTGTAAAATGAGCCAGAGAAGGAATCGGCACACTGCTCCAGTTTCTCTGCTGAGAAATCCCCAAATGGCATCGCAAAGAGTTAGATATGACTGAAACCACTAAACAGGAAGTCCTGTGATTCTACATAAATGTGACTGTACTATTATTACCTGGGGAAGGAATAGACAAGAAACACAGTCCAGAACAGGAACTTATTACCTTAGGGTCTTACTGAAGCTTATACTATGTTTCAGACAGGCAGACTTAAAGCCCAGAGGAAATCCTTGGCCACAGTTTAAACGCTGGGTGAACTCCGCCCTCCCCCTTCCTAGCTCTCAGCTCCCCACTGTGACCCCCCCTGGCCACGCCCTCCACACAGCCCCTGAGCAGCAGGGCAGGGCCTCAGAACACCTCCTGCCAATAAATAGGCCATTCAGATCAGGGAAGAACGCACTGGGGAGAAATTTACACACTCATAAAGAGTGCACACATGCTAATATATTTACAGGTCGGGGGTCCTTTTCCTGAATGCAAACGAGATATTGCTGCAATAAAAAGGAAAATTACTCAGACCTCTTTGCCGGGCATGTGCCAGGGAGGAAACTTGGGCTCCTAGCAGGCATAAATCGCCCAGATTTCTGTTTGGCCTCAATTCCCAACATTTCCAAACATTTGTGGGTTGTTGTCTTTTCGTGGGGGAAGAGGGTTGTGTTGTTTTTTTAAAAAAATCAACAGAATAAAATGATAGATGTGCTTTTGTGATCAGGCTGCACAGATTACATGTTATTAAGTTATTGGTTTCACACCCCTCAGAGCACTTGGAGCATTGGTTATGATTATTGGATTTTGATCTATTGCCAACATCAACCCCAAATAAATATTTATCTCCACTGAGTGATGTCAGGAATGAAAGGCAGCGTGTAAACACAAAGCCCTTTCAAATGGGTTACTGGGGAAGGCCAGGAAGGGGGAAGGCAGGCAATAATATAACAGCTCACATTTAATGGCACTTTAAGGCTTCACCTCATCGTGAGGTAGGCAGTGCATATGTTATTAGCCCCATTTCATATCTGAAGAAAGTGAGGGTAAGACATTTTAAGTGATTTGGTCAAGGTCACTCAGCTAATAAGTATTAGAGACAGTATGATAATAATAGCAGACATTTATATAGCTATTAAGGAGTTTTCACTTTATATACAGTTATCTAATTTGAAAAAGTAAACCCTGGCGTTGTAATGACCAAGCTTGGCTCAAAAGGAGAGATAAGAAAATGCACTTCTCTTTTTTCAACTAGATAATATTTAAGAATCCTTGCAGGACTAAAACTTTGATTCTATTAAATCTTTTCCACAGTAACATACCCAAAGACTGAAATTCTACAAACTCTTTTACTCATCCATTCAAATAATTACTCTTTACTATTTGGTCTAATTCCCAAATTCTTCTCCTATCCAATCAATCAATTAAGAGGGACAATGAACATTTATTAATCACCTACTATGTGCCAGGCACTATGCCAAGCATTGAGGATACAAAAAGAGTCAAAAGACAGCAGTCAGGGAGCTCCAATGGAAAGGAGAGAAAGTTGATTACCAGCTTCTATTTCACTGCCCTTCAGAGATCCAGAAGATGGTTAATGATGTACTGTAGAGGAAGATTGGTGAAAAGGTGTTAAACATGAGCCCACATGCCCCCACAATAATCCTGAGTATAGCTGGAATTAGATTAAAATATAATCAGGAAATATTCAATGAAACAAGTAAATATATAATAAAACACAGATAATGTTAATTTGTGGTTTTCTAAGTCAATATGTGGCCTGAAGGGATCCATTTCTATTTGAGCTTGATACCACTACAGTGAATGAGATGCTGGCTTTGAAGTAAGGAAAACCTGTGTTCAGATCTTGCCTCTGCCCCTTAGCAGATGAGTGATGATAGTTAAGTCATTTAAGCTCTCTGAGCCTTGTTTTCCCCATTTGCATACTGAGGATATTAATAATCTATGCTGTACATGTGTGGGAAGATTTATTCTGAGGTTCAAATAAGATGATATTGCAAAAAAGTGTTTTTCAAACTTCAAAGCACCATAGGAATGGCTGTGGTTCAGAATCAGAAATCTAGCTTTACATGAACAAGATTTGGTCTCTGCAGCCTTACTCCAAAATCTCTCATTTTGGATCATTTTGCTTTTATCTAGTATTTATCCTGTGAATATCAGAATGTAGTTAATGTCTGGGCAGCTAGGTGGCATAGTGAATAGTAGCAAGGCTGGAGTCAGGAAGACTCATTTTCCTGAGTTCAAATCTGACCTCAGATACTTCCTAGCTGTGTGACCCTGGGCAAGTCACTTAATACTATTTGCCTCAGCTTCTTCAACTGTCAAATAAGCTGGAGAAGGACATGGCAAACAACTCCAGTATCTTTACCAAGAAAACCCCAAATGGGGTCACAGAGAGGCAGACAAGACTGAAATGACTGAACGACAACAACAGTGAATGTCTAGGTCTCTAGAGAAAATGTGAAATATTCTCAACTCCCTTGCAGATACTCAAGCTAACAAATAATAAAGCAAATGCAAAACAGAAAGAACTCTCAGCTAAAATGATAAAAAAAAAATAAGACAATTTTCCTTTCTTCTCCTTCCCACTTTACTAGGGACACAGTTTCCCAAATCTATAACACTGTCCTCCAGTTGAAGCTTCCTCTACAATGGGAAAATGCTTGGAATTGATAGAGAGTTGACCCCCTTCCCAGTGTCTTCCAGTAATTTAGGGACTTTGAAGTTTTCAGAAGAAGTAGATAGGCCAGTAATATGTAAAGCAATAGACTTTATTATTGGACAATGCAATTCACACAAAGGAAGGTCCAAAGCTTAAAATGAGATTCTTCAAGGAGGAAATAGGGGATGGGTAGAGGTATCAAGGGAAGGATGTAACCAGAGAGGTCCCTGGGATCTCAGATGCAGTGGTCTTCAAGGGCACAACAAATGTAGGAAGGGGTGGGGAGTGTCAGCAATGGTTGCTCTCAGGCTTAGGACATCCAGTTTAAACAACTCTCTGTCACTCTTCCTAGACAATGTGGAGACAGCTGCCATCTCATCTCCTAAATGCCAAATTTGACCTCATACCACTCCATGGTTTGTTTGTTTTTTTTAACTTCAGAATCTCAACTCTCAGTGCCAATTTGCTTTATTTCATTCATTCTTATTTAAATTTTTGATGGCAAAAGTAATGAGTCAACTAGTCTTCAAATAAATTAGCATTAGAGACTTAACAAGATCTAGCTGATTAGTTGCCTATCTAGATATTCTATGTTGTTAAAATTGCTTATGCTGCATAATTATAAGATATATGCACTTAGGTATGGATTGATCATTTCTCAAGCAGTCCTCAACTGGGCTTTTATGCAGCCAGTTTGGACTGGTGCTTGACTGTCTGGTCATACACAGTAAGCTTCAAGTTGGTTGGGTTTGAAAGTGGGTGATGTATTACAGAGGCCAGCAACCTCTGGCTGAGCAGCTTCAAGGTACCATTGTGGAGCTAAATTCTATAGTCTTCCTGGAGTCTATGGCACTACTGATTGGTTCTTTCAAATGTTGCATCTCACCCATTTGTTGACACAGTTTATGCCAGGCGTGTGAAATACCCATATTAGTATAACACTAGTCAGTTTGTTGAGTGGGTTCCCAGAAAAAAAGGTCCAGTTAATCAAGAAGAGTGGATGCTTGGATAGCATTCCTCCCCCTGCCTTCCCCACCTCCCAGTGGCCAAACTGAATTATAGTGCAGCAGAAGAAGAATGTATTTAGTAAGCTCTGAGTGTTGCAAACAAGTCTATGTTCTCAATACAGTTATTATAACCATTCACTGCCCTCTCCAGGGAGTCCATGTGCAGGGTGCTCCTGCCAGGATCCCTTATCTGCTTTCCAATAATCATTTATCCCAGGGCCCAGGGTGATGGCAGTGCTTTGGGGAGAGAAAAAGGGCTGAATGATGGCACACTGCTTGAGGTCATTCTTCTATCTTCATTGCAGAGAGTGGGATCTAGTCTTTGATTTTTTTTTTAAATTTTTTTGCCAAAGAGTTCTCTTCGGAGGACAGAGCACTGATCAAGGAGGATGTAGATGTTCTGGACGGAGTTTTTACCCCCTTCCTAACTTTTGCCCTTAAAATTTGAACTGGACTTCCTTTGTTGTTTTTGGAGACATTTATCTACTTCATGGTGAAATAGGATTAGGGGCAACTGACATTGGGATTGTGGTCTGTGAGAAAGGCTTCCTAACCACCATTCAGATGCAGAGGCAGGTTCAGCCTTAATAGTTAGGCCAAGGGTTCTCCAAGTCAGTCAAAAGGTTTCTAAGTCCTGCATTTCTATCTGTGGATTATTGGGACAGTAACAAGGAGACTGAATTTGACCAGGAGCTAGATCAGCCAAATGGGCAACAGCATGAGGAGTGTCGAATCAGGACCAGGTAGAAAGTCAGAGCAGGTCTGAAAGACAAAAGCAGTTGACTAGTGGTATGAGTACAGACCATCTGTACAGTACAGCTTGTAAACTATACTTATTTGCTGGTTAGCTATAAAATGACACTTTGTTTGGGCCTACAGAAGTCAGAAGGAGAGTCAATGAGCGCTGTTTACAATAGTGCAGTGTCTCAGATATCGCCTCGGACATCCATCGAATGTACATGGTGCTTGCAATACTGTCATATAATGAAAGACCACTCTGAGGCTCCACTCCCTCAATATTTCTGTGCCATGCTGGTTCCAGTAGGACCATCAACTCCACCTCTTCCCCCCTGGAACCTTGGACTCTGCATCTGGAAACACCCTGGGCTCCCATAGGTAAGCTTTATCAGGATCCAGATCTCTACTTCATTTCCCGGTCACCTTCATGCAGGGCCACTGAGCACATGCCTCAACCTTCTCCAGCTTCCCTTTCTGTGCTGTTCCCCCATTAGAATATGAGTTCCCTGAGTGCAAGGACAATCTTTCTTATTTGTATTTATATGCCCAGTGCTTATACAGTTTCTGGTACAAAGCAAATGGGCAATTAATACTGGTTTGTCTGGCTTCCTTCAGCTCCCAGCTAAAATCCCACCTTCTATAGGAAGCCTTTCCCAATCCCAATATAGTTTGGATTAGTTCAAATCAATCAATAAACATTTACTAAGCACCTACTATGTGCCAGGCACTATGCTAAGCACTGGGGATACAAAAAGAGGCAAAAGCCAGTCTCTGCCCTCAAGAAATTTACAATCTAATGGGAGAGATGATATGCAAACAAGCTATAATCAGTTCATTATAGACTTTAAAAATAAGACCCTTGTTAGAGAAATTTGCCAAAATATTTTCCCTAGTTATGTTTTTCTTCTAATTTTAGTTGAATTTATTTTGTTTGTACAAAGACTTTTTGTTTTGTGTAACCAGAATGGTCCGTTTTATCTCCTGTGATCTTCTCTATGCCCCTTTTGGTCATGAACTCTTCCCTTTCCCTTTCTCCTCTAATTTGCTTATGAGGTCGACCTTCATGTCCAAGTCATGTTTCTATTTGAAGCTTTTCTTCATAATTAGTGTGGAATGTTGATCTAGATCTACTCTCTGCCAGACTGCTTTCCAGTTTTCCCAGAAGTTTTTGTCTTCAAGTGAGTTCTTAACACAGTAGTTGGGGTTTGGTGAGGGTAATCAGATGCTAGCTACTGTGTTAATTTGCTTCCGTATATTTTATACCTAATTTATTGCACTGATTAACCTCTCTGATTCTTAACCATACCACATCATTTTTGATGATTACTGCTTTGGAGCACTATACAAAATCTGGGCTTCTAGGCTTCTTTCTTTCTCATTTATTTTTTCATTTTTTCCCTTGAGATTCTTGCCCATTTTTTTGCCAGATAAATTATATTTTTTTTAGCTCCATAAAGTAATCCTTTGGTAGTTTGATTAGTATATAAATAAATTAATTCAGGTAGTATCATTATTTTACAACATTGGACCAGCCTACTCATGGTCAGTTAACATTGTAGCAATTATATAGATCTACTCTCATTTCTGTAAAGAGTGTTTGTAGTTGTGTTCATATAATTCCTTTGTGTGCCTTGGCAGGTAGACTCCCAAATATTTTATACATTCTGTAGTTATTTTCAATTGAATTTCTCTTTCTATCTCTTCCTGATGGGTTGTATTCATAATATATAGAAGTACTGATGATTTATGTGAATTTATTTTATATTCTGCAGCTTTGCTCATTATTAATTGCTTCAATTAATTTTTAGTTAACCCTCTAAGGTTCTCTAGTTAAACCATCATATTATCTGCAAAAAGAAACAATTTGTTTTCTCTTTTCTTATGCTTATTACCTCAATTTCATTTATTTTCTTATTGATTTAGTTAGCATTTCTAGCACTATACCAAATAATGGTAGTGATAATGGAATCCTTGTTTTACTCCTGATCTTATTGGAAAGGGCACTAGTTTATCCCCGTGATGTATAAGGCTGGCGCTTGGATTATATGATACCACATATCTTATATCAAATAGATATCTATCAAATAGATGCTACTTAATCTTATGCTTTCCTAATATTTTAATAGGAATGGGAATTGTTTTTTGTTAAATGATTTTTCTGTATCTATTGATATAATCATAAGGTTTTTCTTGTTCTTGTTATTAATATGGTCTATTATGTTGACAGTTTTCCTATTATTGAACCAACCCTGCTTTCCTGATATAAATTTAACCTGGTCATAGTGTTTAATCTTTGTGATAGGTTTCTTCAGTCTCTTTGCTAATGGTGAGCTAGTGAAAATCAGCCTGACTGGTATGTCTTCGGCCCTGAGAATTTGTGTGTAATAAGGCTTAACTGACCTGAAGATCATGCATTATGCAGTCCTATCCCCACCCCCATCTGCTTGCTTGCAATGGCATAGTTAGAATTAAGTTCTTTGGGTCTACACTCCTCATTCTTCATACTTGTATGATGGAAGGAATTAGATAGGTTTCCTTTTCCTATTTTTTTTTTTTTGCAGTTTGCATAATATTGGAATTAATTGTTCTTTGAATGTTTGATGGAATTTGCTTGTAAATCCATCAGGTTTTAGTTCCTTTGGGGGGATTATTTGTGACTTTTTTTTTCAAGATTGAGTTACTTGTATTTCTTGTCCAGTTAACCTGGATGTTTTATATTTTTATAAATTTTATAAATTTCAGTTATGTTAGCATACAGTTGGGCAAAAAAAGCTTCCAACAATATCTTATTCATCATTTATTGTGCATTCTTTTTTGTCAATTTCGATATTATTAGGTTCATTTTCTTTTCTTTGAAAAATCAAATTAACTAATAATTTATCAATTTCATTTTAAAAATATGTTCCTTGTTTCTTTTATTAGTTCAATGAGTTTTTTTGCTTTCAGTTTTGTTGATCTCTTCTTTGATTTTCAGAATTTATGTTTTGGTATTTTATTGGAGCTTTTATTTGTTAGTTTCCTGGGATTTTGGTGGTGGTGGTGACAGTGGTGCTTGCCCAATTAATTGATATATTCTTCTCTGTTTAGAAATATAAAATTTCTTCTAAGGACTACTTTGGCTGTGTCTCACAAATTTTTGTATGCTCTCTCATTGTTGCCATTATCTTTAATGAAATTACCTAATTTTTTCTATATTTGTCCTTTGACCTACCAATTCTTTAGATTAGGCTATTTAGTCTAATTAATGTTAATCACTTCTTTAAGTGACCTTTTTAGAATATAATTTTGTTGTATCATGGCAATTAAATGTTTAATACTTTTCTGCATTAATTTGTAAGGCTTTATACAAAAATATATTGTTAATTTTTGTAAGTTGCTATGTAGAACTATGAATATGTGTGTTCCATTCTATACCTATTCAATAACAAGCAGAAGTCTACAACATCTAACTTTAAAAAAATTATTCAGGTCTTTATTTCTTTACAGTAGTAGTATTTGCTGTTTTTATTGTTGTTGTTTTTGCTTAGATTTGTCTAAACCTGACAGGGGCTCATTGAGGTCATCCACTATTACAGTTTTACTGTCTTTTTCTTCCTACAACTCATTAAACTTTTTCTTTAAGTATTTAGATGCCATTTGGTGTATGTATGCTAATTATTGATATTAATGTATTGTGTAGGGTACCTTAAAGAAAAATGTAATTTCTCTCTTCAGCTCTTTTGACAAAATCTATTTTTGCTGTTTCTTTGTCTGAGATTATTATTGCTACTTTTTTTTTACTTCATCCAAAGCATAATAAATTGTGCCCCAGCTTTTTATTATAACCCTGTTTGAATCTTTATGTTTCAAATGTGCTTCTTGTAAACAATATATTATTGGATTCTCCTTTCTATTGCATTTTTCAATCCTCTTCTGTTTTATGGGTGAGTTCATCTCATTCATTTTCTTTTTTTTTTTTGGATTTTATTTAATATATTTAGTTTTCAGCATTGATTTTCACAAGAGTTTGAATTACAACTTTTCTCCCCATTTCTACCCTCCCCCCCACTCCAAGATGGTGTATATTCTGGTTGCCCTGTTCCCCAGTCTGCCCTCCCTTCTGTCACCCCACTCCTCTCCCATCTCCCTTTCCCTTTCTTTCTTGTAGGGCAAGATAAATTTCTATGCCCCATTGCCTGTGTACCTTATTTTCTAGTTGCATGCAACAACCTTTTTTTGTTGTTTTTGAACATCTATTTTTAAAACTTTGAGTTCCAAATTCTCTCCCCTCTTCCCTTCCACCCACACTCCCTCCCTAAGAAGTCAAACAATTCAACATGGGCCACATGTGTATCATTATGTATGACCCTCCCACAATACTCATGTTGTGAAAGACT
>CM053622.1:707375267-707409408 GCA_028646595.1 Phalanger gymnotis | reverse complement strand
CAGGCTTTCGTTGTAAGCTCTTTGACTTTGTTAACTTCTTCTGGTTGTATGTTTTGGTCTTCTTTGTCACCAAAGAAGGATTCCAGAGTCTGAGACTGAATCTGGGTGCGTTTTTGCTGCCTGGCCATGTTCCCAACCAGCTCACTTGACCCTTGAGTTTTTCAGCAGGGTATGACTGCTTGTAGACTAAAGAGTTCTATGTTCCAAGCCTGGGGGGGATGCACCAGCTCTGCCACACCAGCACTCCTCCTTCCCCAAGAACCCCCAACCTGGACTGGACTTAGATCTTCAGCAGGCTCTTCACTCCTGCTCTGATCCACCACTGAATTCCTCCCACCAGGTGGGCCAGGAGCCAGAAGCAACTGCAGCCGTAGTTCTGTAGCTGCCCCACCTCCGCTGCCCCCTGGGGCGGTGGCCAAACGCCAAACTCCCTGTCTGCAGCAGCTTTTCCTACTAACCTTCTCTGTTGTCTTTGGTGTTTGTGGGTTGAGAAGTCTAGTAACTGCTGCAGCTCACTGATTCAGGGTGCTAGGGCTTGTTCCACCTGGCTCCTCATCTGGTTTGTCCACGCTGTCCACTCCCAGCTCCATGAGGGATAGACCTTACCCAGAGACCATCCAGGCTGTCCTGGGCTGGAGCCCTGCTTCCCCCTGCTATTTTGTGTGTCCTGCAGCTCTAGAATTGGTTCAGAGCCATTTTTTTATAGGTTTTTGGAGGGACTTGGCAGGGAGTTCACACCAGTCCCTGCTTTCCAGCTGCCATCTTGGCTCCGCTCCCCCATCTCATTCATTTTCAGAGTTATGACTATTAATTTTATATTTTCCTCCATCCTATCTTCTTATACTTTTCCCCTCTCTTTGTTTCCCACTTCATCTTTATAAAGAAGAGGGTGGTAAGCAAGGAATATGTTCTACACCAGTGCTCTGTGCTTGATACAATCTACTTCTGCCCCCCCTGCCCTCTCTTCTTTTTCCCTTGTCCAGAGCCCAATTACATCTTCTTACCCTTTGTTTCTTTCTTTCTCACCTTTTAAACCTCCCTTATCAATCCACCTTCCATGGTTAGAGTTTGTTTTGTTTATGATTAATCCCTCCATGAACCCACCCTCCCTCCTCTCACTGTTCTCTCCTGTTTCCCTGTTGAGTAAAATGTATTTCTAACCATTTCATTCTGCAGAAGAGAAACCTTCAGATCAGATAGGTTAAGTAATTCACTCAAGGTTACATAGGTACTGTTAAGTTTAAATTATAGTGCTTTTAAGTTCACAAAGTACTCTCTTCACAAAGCTCCGAGGGAGGGAGTTCAGTTTTTTTTTTTTTTGCAGAGAAGGAAATTGGGGATCAAAGAGATAAAGTGATTTTTGAAACATGAATCACCCTAGAAGGCATAGAATTCAGCAGGATGCTGCAGTGAGGGGTTTAGACCAGCAGGCGGATATTGGGAACCTGGGAAAGAGAGCCAGGAGAAGCAGAGGGCTACAGAAAGGTAGGTTTGAGGTTACCAAAGATAAATTTTGTGCATTTCAAAATGTTGCCTGGGAAGAAGAAACCCTACGTTCACCTCTTTCTCTTCATCCTTTTCTTTTTTCCATCAAGGTGCCTAATAATAATGTATAGCACACATTTTATTTTGATACAACCTACATTTTTGCAAGAAATTAAAACACTGCTTGCTTGAGAAAAATATGTTCTGAGTGTCAAGAACTTTTAGGAAAATAACACCGGTAAATTGAGATCTGACAACCTGTAATGTCTCAGAGTTCACTTAGTCATTCAGGTTTCCTTAGAAATCTAGAAGACTTCCATTCTCAGCAGAGAACTTCTCCCTAACCAAAGGTAGGATAGCAAAAGTTTCCTGTGAACCAAATGTGTCATTAGCTTAAGGTACTCCTTGACATCCAGGCTGTATGTGATAGAAGCAACAAGTCTGGAAGGTGCAAATAACCTGTGTATGTATTAGAATGAACTTGAAAAATGAAGGAGCTTTTTTAATGAACATCCCTTTGTTGACACCATTAATGAAATAATGGACTAGCCTTAGGACTGTTCATATCCACTTGACCAATCACACCTGGAACTTAAACACACTCTAGCATCAAGCTAGAGTGTATCATCAAAATAATGTTCTTGAGGAAAATAGCCTAAACAGCGTCATGGCCCTGAATGACAGCCACATTCTGGCTTAGTGTCCCAGGGACTCAGCTTCACCACTCAAATGCTCGGAACAGGCCTCATCAGCACCAAAACTGAGACTATGAATGACTAAATCTCTTTGTCCATGAGACAAGTTGCATGGATTGCCAATAAAATATCTTGTGCTTTAACTTATTCAGCTTTGGCTTGAGCTCTTGTTCTGAACCAGATACTAAGAGAATAATCCACAACATTGGGCCTTCTAGTCTGAAACAGAAATCACTCTTCCTACATCTACACAACTTTGGTTTAGAAACAGCAATAGGTCTGGTTTTAGGCTAGTGAAGGAAATTAACCTTCCCTCTTCATGTTCTTCTCAGGTTGAATAACAACTTGGATCAAGTGAAAGGAAAAGGAGGGTGTATCATTTGTATTGTTCCTGCTGAAAGGAGGCTGGGAACCAAAAGAACCCAGATTCAAGTCACAAGTCACTTCATCTCTACAAAAGTCAATTTTTTCATATGTAAAATGAAGATAAAAATGTGTCCTATCTCAAAAGAGACCATGGTGGGAAAAGGGTTATCTAAACCTAAATCGTTACTTGTTACTATACATCTGACTATAGTTCCCATGGTGTAGGCCTGATGGAAGTTCCTAGGACTTCAGTTTTCATGTGACTATATACTTGGGCACAGGGTGATTGCATCATGAAAGCAATGGGAAGGAAAGTCAGTACATAGATTCCAAGGAGGAGGCATCTGAGATTGCAACGGCAGTGTCCAGGAGCTCAGGAATGCCCAATATGACCCTGCCATCCGAAAGGGAGAAGCCAGTCAGATGGCAGAGAGAGTTAGCAAGACTGGAAGATGTTCCTAGCAGAAATCCAGGTGCAGTGTGGCTTAAGTTGGCCAACTTTCAGTCAGGCCCAGACTTAGACCAGACCATATTTCCCTTTTCCCTCTCCTCCATTTTGAAAGCATATACCTTGGAGAAACTGATTTGCCAGGCTACTTCATCAGGAACAAGGGATAAGGTTACACTCATTTTGGAAATGAGTATTGAGATAGGTTTTTCTATTGCTTTGCTTTGCAATTCTGCTGCAATTAATTTTTTTTCACTGTTTCAGAGTTTTTACTATTTCTTTCCTACTCTGTTAGTGAGGTGAAAACTGAATTTAGATGACCTTTAGAAGTTTCTGGGAAACTGAATGGAGAACTTGAGTCAGGTGAGATAAATTATAATTATAATTCAAATACTCCTACATTGAACTCTTCATCCCTAGAAGACCAGAGTTGAGTAGATAATTGGTTACATTTTCTAGGGTGTTTGTCCAGGATTATTTGTGGATTGTATAGAATTTCAAGTCAAGCTAAAGCTATCCTACACTAGTGTTGAAGCAAAGAGATTTGGGGAGAGGGGTTGAGAGAGGCCATAATGAAGTTTTAAGGTAATAATTTATTTACTTAAGTCATCTGGCAAAACCAAATTGCATTGCTTAAAATGTTCATACTAGTTGTGTTTCACCAATGGACTACATGGAGTGTTCTCCCTGTCCTTGCTACAGCTCCTTCTTGAGGTCTAGCATATAATTTGGCAAACATTCTTCTCAGCACAGACCTTGCTAGCAAGCTAAGCAAGTTGATTCAAGGAGCCACTGGGCCATTTTGTGCTAAAAATAGAGTATAAATGTGCTAAACTGTCATTGCACAGTTGTGTGCTGGAGCAAATGACTGCCATCATTACACAGATGCTAGAAATTTGTCAGGCAGAACTTTCATTGAGAACTTTTGGTGTGGGGAGTACCTGTTGAATGTGTGGAGAAGGAGGTTATAAAGAACATGAGACTTGGAGTCATCATGGCATAGTAACACAGACTTGGAGTCAAAAAGAACTGGGTTCAAATCCAGCCTCAGACATTAGATATATGAAGTGCAGAAAATCACTTAATCTCTCAGCTTCAGTTTCTTATGGAAATTGGGGGGTAATAATAGCACCTAACCTCATTGGGTGACTGTGTAGGTCAAATAAGAGGATGTCTGTAAAGCACTTTGCAAACCTTAAAATATTACATAAACATGAATTTTCATTATCACTGTCATCATTACTATTATCACTTTTATCTCATTCTCATCTTTGAAGGGAAAGGTTCAAATGGAAATTATTCAAAAACAAGTTGCTCTTCTGTTAACTTTCTTGTATATTTAATGTTCTGTGGACTATTGAATATGATGACAACTTTTTGGGTAATTGAATAAGAATATTAGGATGTCAGCTCATCTTTTGTAGCCTCACTGAAAGTATATTCAGAGCAAGTCTTAGAGCACACAGGACAACAGGGATGACACGGATCTCATTCTATTCCGACATGGTTTTAATTTCTTTTGCTAGTTTCTTCTTATATTTTGAAAGTTGTTTATTTTGTATTCTATAAAGATTAAGAATATTTAGTATGGTGACATCTATTAAAAATAATTCTGACTGTTTGTTTTATCAGGTTTTCCTAGGTTTGCAGTAGGCATGAAATTTTTGAAAACTATAGTAATATGCTGTACAGTTCCTGCTGTATCAATGCATTCGATCAGTAAATCCAGACTTCTTAATGATAACTTTTCTGTAATTTCTGATGGCAATGAGCTGGATTTAGAGGACATGGAGAGGATGAAGACTTCACGCTTGAATCTGGAGGTCAAGTTGACCCAGTAGATGAAAGCGGATACATTGGTCTCCTCCTCCTCCATAACACTCAATTTCTATAAATAAATACACATTTATTCTCAGCCATTTTTCTGACACTTTGTAATAGACGTATCATTGATTGGGTTCATGTGGATGTCTTATATGGAAGACCTTTGGATCTTAGCCATTCCAGAGGTTCCTTATAAAGATAAATAACTTTCAGTTATTTTCAACAAATCCAGTGGCATGTGCCTGTTACCAGTCTTCATTATTACACAATGAAATGGGACTAGAAAGGGAATAAGCATTTATATAGCACATACTATGTGTCAGGCACTGTGCTATGCACTTTACAAATATTTTCTCATTTTATCTTCACAACAACTCTGTGAGGTAGGTGCTGACACTATCCCCATTTTATGACAAGGAAACTGAGGCAAAAGAGGTTAAGTGACTTGACCAGAGTCACTGGTCTGAGGCTGGATTTGAACTCAGGTCTTCCTGACTCTAGTCCCATCACTCTGTCCATTGTACTACCTAGCTGCCTCTATGATGTCTATTTGTTCCACAAGTATTTCTGTACCTTTTTAACATGTTTATCATGTGTCCTAAGAACATCTATTAATCTTCCTCCTTTTTGATGAGGGCTTGTAAATCTTTCTATTACTAATTCGAAGTAACAGACTATGCTTTTTATTAACATTGTATTAGTTTTTGTTAAATTAATTTCTATCTGTTATTTTCCACTCTACTGTTCCAGAAGAATACATTAAGACTCATATTGCAGAGAAACTAATTGCCATGAATGTGTTTTTCCCCTTGCATTTTGATTCCAGGATGCCAGCAAGTCTCTTGACATATGCAGTCACAACCTTCTCTTTGTTGTCTTGTTATTGTTGTTTGTTGTTCAGTCATTTTTCAGTTGTGTCTGACTCTTTGTGACCCCATTTGGGGTTTTCTTGGCAAAGATCCAGGAGTGGTTGGCCATTTCCTTCTCCAGCTCATTTTACAAATGAGGAAACTGAGGCAAACAGGGTTAAGTGACTTGCCTAGGGTCACACAGCTAGTAAGTGTCTAGGGCTGGAATTGAACTCTGGACAATTCATCTTCCTGACTCCAGGCCCAGCACTTTACCCACTGAACCACCACAGTAACCCTTTGTTATCTTACCTGATGAATAATGCAAATGAAGAGGCTATTTGTAAGCATAGCTTTCATCATTGGTTCATTCTGACATCTAAATTAAAACTTGAATCTTTCATCTCTAGTTTCCCTCGGTGTACATTAAGGATTTTATACCTATATATTTTTAGATTTCTGTTATTATATTATATTTATATTATCATCTCATATTCACATTATTGAGTATCAATGACTTATCATTGGAGAAAGTTTCCATGAAATAAAGAAGCCACTTAATATTTTACAATGAAGCCATATAGTTTTCTGTGCTGTCATACAGCTTGATGACATCTGAGCACATCAGGTGATTCATATGATGTTTTAATGACAAATATGATGCTTTATCATAGTTGTTATCTCATTCTTCTCATCTTAGGTCAATGGAGCTCAAATAGAAAAGATGCAATTGTGCTATCATTCTTTCAGGTTGTGTGGATTCATGCTCAGATGTACAAAACATCTGCCCTTGGCAATTGAATAAATATTAGGATATAAGCTCAACTTCTGTACATTCACCGAAGGCATCTTCAGGACAACTCCGCTGCAAACTTTAAAGTGCTACCAAAATTCTGGCTGTTGGTGGCGGGAAGGTTGACCAAGTAATGATACATAAATCATTTTGTCCCCACGTGGATCTGGTTTATTCCACGCGTCTGCATTTTGAAAGCTTTTCACTCTAGGAAGTTTGGAAAGTAAGAATCTAGATTATAGCACTAAGAACATGGTTTTTAAATGTTTATGGATCAATGTTATATTTAGGCGATTATGGGCAACAATTTCATGTGTGATAATGCACTGGTCTAAGCATAGTGTACCGAATTCTCCAGGATAGTTTGAATTCTGATTACATCCACAGATTCACCGTCTGCTAAATTTAGAGATTTAAGTTTAGAGATAAGTTTAAAGATAGTTATCATCTGGTATATAGCCACAAAGTCAAGTCTTTCTACATATTTAGTAGGTGCGACATTTTTACAACCTGCACCGATGTCTGCATGGTGTCTACTAGCTCCTTGCATAATCTGAATTGATCAGCGAGTTCTGCCTCCTTAAGAATGAGGTAACCTTTCAATAATTTGTGGCAGCTAAGACCTGGTCCTACATTGCCGCTATAGAGAGCATCGTTTCTAAATAAATAGTTTGCTTCACAAACAAATCCACATACTAGATTCATTTGTTAGACTCGCTTTCTCGATATGTTCTTGGTCATGTATGTGGGTTTGTTTGTTACCCATGGAAGGTCTTTTAATTCTGCTCTTGGATCTTAGCTGGCTCGGAAGCTCCGTGAAAAGCAAAGTTATGTGATGTTCCTCAATGCAGGGGTAAAATACTTTGGATTACCTCCAGCAAAGCCTGTGTTGAGGCAGCTAGGTGGTACAGTGAGTACAGCACTGATCCTGGAGTCAGGAGGACCTGAGTTCAAATCCAGCCTCAGACACTTGATGCACTTACTAGCTGTGTGACCTTAGGCAGGTCACTTAATTCCAATTGCCCTGCCTCCCACTCCCTCCAAAAAAAAAAAAAAAAAGCCTGTGGCCATTTCATAAAGCACTTACTTTAGCACTCAGTGAAATGCTGTTTTTCCTCCCAAAAGTATTTCTGTACATTTTTAACCTATTTATCTAGTGCTCTGAGAACACATATCAATCTTCTACCTTATTTTTGATAAGGAAATATTATCTTTCTTGCCTTGGAATTATGGACCCCATGTTTTGTTAATATTGTATAGGTTTTTATTTGCATACAAATCTCAAGTATCCCATCTCTATCAGACAAATGAACAACTCAAACAAAGGTGTTTTGTGGACACCGTAAACTTACCATGTCCAAAACTGAACTCGTTATCTTTTCCCCAAAACCCTCCCTTTTTCTTAACTTTCTCAATTACTTCAGAAGGCACCACCATACTCCCAGTCACAACCTATATGTCATCCTAGACCTCTCTCTCTGTCTATCTCTGTCTGTCTCTGTCTGTCTCTGTTTCTCTCTCTCTCTCTCTCTCTCTCTCTCTCTCTCTCTCTCTCTCTCTCTCTCTCATCCCCCATATCCAATCAGTTGTCAAGTCCTGTTGTTTCTACCCTAATGACATTTCTTATACATCCCTCCCTTAGATCCACTGACCCTATCACCACACTAGTGAAGATCCTCATTATTTCATGCCTGGGCTATTACAATTGCTCACTGGTTGGTCTCCCTACTCCAAGACTCTCCCCAATATAGTCTATCATCAATTCAGCTGTCGAATTAATCTTCAAATTTAAATGCAAGTCTGACCATGTCACCCCACTATTCAATCAACAACAGTGTCTCCATATTGCCTCCAGGAAGAAATAGAAAATCCTATTTGCTTTAAAGCCCTCTATAACCTGGTCCCTTGCTACTATTTCCATCTTCTTGTTTTTTATAACATCCCCCTACCCAGAATTTAGCATTATGTCTGGTACGTAGTAGGCATTTATGTTGTGTTCCAGTGTGATGCAGTGACACTGGCCTCCTGGCTATTCTTCTCACAAGATACTCCATCTCCCATTGGTGAAGACTGGCTGTGCCCCACAACCCAGAAGGTTCTTTTCCTGGCTTCCTTGGCTTCCTTCAAGTCTCAGCTAAAGTCCATCTATTCTAATCTTGCTCAATCTTTCTGCCTTCCTTCTAAGATTACCTCCCACCTGTCCTGGATATATCTTACTTGTACATAGCTGTTTGCATGTAGTCTTCTCCATTAGACTGTGAGCTCCTTGATAGCAGGGACTCTTTTGTTTTTCTTTGTATGGCCAGCACAGCACACGGCACATTATTGGAGTTTAATAAATACTAGTTGAATGACTTACAATAATCACATCTTTCTCAATGGTT
Organism: Phalanger gymnotis; assembly: GCA_028646595.1. Classification (NCBI taxonomy): domain Eukaryota; kingdom Metazoa; phylum Chordata; class Mammalia; order Diprotodontia; family Phalangeridae; genus Phalanger; species Phalanger gymnotis. The sequence goes on along the minus strand of CM053622.1, from coordinate 707,400,565 downwards.
TCACCTGTGGGTATATGATTTCTGTTGTTCAGTCATTTCAATCGTGTCGAGCTCTTCATGACCCCATTTGGGGTTTTCTTGGCAAAGATACTGGAGAGGTTTGCTATTTCCAGGTTATTTTACAGATAAGGAGACTGAGGCAAACAGGGTCAAGTGGCTTGCCCAGGGTCACACAGATAGTATGAATCTGAGGTCATATTTGAACTCAGGAAATGAGCCTTCCAGACTACAGGACTGGTACACTGTACCACCTACCTCCCCCGAGTATATTATTAACAAGACAAAAGACCCCAAAGCAAAAGGGCCAAAGAAGGAAATTTGGCCTAAGTTCTCTGTCACTGTTTAGAGATTATTGGACCAAGAAATTTGAGCAAGGCTTTAAGCATTTGTTTAGCTGCCTCACACATGTATCCTTGTTGGCTGTTGCACTTCCAGACAAGTCTTTTGTGTTATATACTCATGCCAGCCTGGAGGGCTTGGAAGGAGTTTTTTTGTTTTGTTTTGTTTTGTTTTTACAAAGAGTGATGGCTACCAGAATCCTATTACATTTGCCATTAAAGGACTCAGTGACATTGAGACTCGTTATCCCATCCACAAATTGGAGTTCATGATTTTGAAGGGGGCTGTCACTGATAAGTTTCAAGACTGCATGTAGGAAGCTAGATTCCAAGTATGGACAGATAACAATCTGTCAAACAATATAATAACTTATATTCTGACAAGCAGTAAGTTGGATGCTGCCAGCCAGAGATGGGGAGTGGCATTAGACAACTTATGAGTTAAGCATCCAGAAAAGACTTATGTGGATGCGTGCACCCTAGCCCGGAGGCCCCGTTCATCAGAAGTGTAGGTAATTGCCATTGAGGGGAGGGAGGCAGTCTCTGACATAAAAGGAATAGGGCCACTCATCCAAGATGCCACAACTGAGGGTCTGATACTTCTTCCAGAGACTGTGCCATGCGTGGAATGTTACAGCCTTGAACCAGTCCTTCATGCCTTGAGTTTCCTTGGATTGTTGTTCAGTCATTTTCAGGCATGGCCAACTTTTTGTTGGATCCATTTGAGGTTTTCTCGGCAAAGATACTGGAGTGGTTTGTCATTTCCTTCTCCAACTCATTTTACAGAAGAGGAACTGAGGCAAATAGGATTAAGTGATTTGCCCAGGGTCACACAGCTAGTAAGTATCTGAGGCTGGATTTGAACTCAGGAAGATGAGACTTCGTGGCTCCAGATCTAACACTCTATCCACTGTGCTGCCTAGCTGTCCCCTTGGGTTATTAACTACAGAAAAAACAAGGAGTAATACAAGCTAAGAAAGCTAATGGGACACTCAGGGCCTCATGCACAAATCTTCAATGGGAACCCTGTTGTCGAAGGAGTAGTAGAAACTGAAACTCTCCATTGGAGAGCTATAGTGATCTTATATGAAATACAAGCAGTGTGCAAATCGGTTAGTCAGTAAGCATTTATTAAGCACCTACTATATGCCAGACACTATGCCAGGGATACAAAGAAAGGCAAAGGATATGCCTCACCCTCAGGGAGCTCACAACCTAATGGGGGAGAAAAGATACAAATATTTACCAATAAGCTGCATACAGGATAAATAGGAAATAATTAACAGAAGGAAGGCACTAGAATTAAGAGGGATTGGGAAAGACTCCCTAAGGAAGGTGAGATTTTAGCAGACAGTTAATGCTACCTAATATTTGCTGATTCATGGCTAGAAAAGCCCTCCATGATGAGTTTGGACATCTGAATCAAGAAAGAAAACTGTGGAGCTTATGCAGAACAAGTTCGATTGACTCACAATGGCATTGGATGGCTGTAAAACAAGTAAGATCTGTGTTCAGTGTGTTAAAAAACAAACAAACAAACAAACAAAACTACTGTCTAGAGCTGCCAACCAAAGAGCAGAAGCCGTAGCAGGTCTTTGGAGCAGATGGGCAAAGACTTTTTATCTCTAGGTGATAAGAAGAATACAATCAGCATCCTGGTAGTAACAGACTAGACTACATCTTTCAGCATACACAGGCCTAGCCAACCAGGAACCAGAGTTCTAAAATAGCTAAGGCATTACAGTAGCTACATTTTTCTGCATGTAGCTCTCCTGCCAGCTTTCCTGATAAGAGCTGAGATCTGGAGAGCAAGATAGTCAGGAGGGTGTTATATTTGGCAGGGATCAAGAAGTCTGGAACTAGACTCTACCACACCCCGGGAGAATTCTTGCCAAAACTCTATAATTGAATGCTGTTGGACACAGTGGAGACCCTGAGGCCTGAAGCAGAGGGATAACTGGGGTGAGCCTATGGCTTTTCTAGTTTGTGCATATAGTGTCACCAGGAATGATAGCCCTGGCTTCCTGATTATCTGTGCTTTGGAGTCTTGAAAGATATGGACAATCTCAACAATCATTTGGACGAGAGATCCATCTAAAGGAGGATTTGCCTACCAATGTCCTCAATGTAAAAGATCTTAGATCAAAACAAGGAATGGTGTTATGCTTAAGACCACTGTCAGAAATTCCAGTCAGGCAATAGAGTCCTACTATGAAATTGTGGGGTCTAGAAAAAAAAACACAGGACGGTGGACCCACCAACTCCAGTGGCTTCCTATTGCCTCAAGGGTAAAATAGCAACTATTTTCTTTAACTTTTAGAGACCTAAGCAACCTGGCCCCGACCTAATTTCTATCTGGCTTCTTTGGATATTATTCCTTCTCCCACATTTGGCAATACAGACAATTGGTCTTCAGATAGAAGAACAGATAGTTCCTCAAATAAGATACTATATCACCTGTCTCTGTGCCAATTAATAGGCTGTCCCTCATACCTAGTATTTGCTGATCCCTGGCTAGAAAAGCCCTCCATGATGAGTTTGGACACCCGAGTCAAGAGAGAAAACTGGGGAGCTTATGCACTTCCTTCTTATCTCCACCCCAAAGTGTCCTCTTTAAGATACCATCTTCTGCATGAAGACAATTCCTAATCCCCCAAATACTCTCCCTCCCAAACTGTCTTATACTGATTATGTAAGTTAATGCTGCATATGTTTTATACATACTTATTTTCTCCCCCATTAAATTGTAAGCTGATTGTGAACTGGAATTGTTTCATGTTTTGTTCTTGTATCCTAGTACCTAACAAAGGGTCTAGCACAGGGAAGGCTCTTAATATTTGTTGACTGATTGGACCATTTGTGAGCCCATCCCATACCAAGGAACTGAAAGATTGGATAATCTGCCAATCTACAAAATAGTACCAGAAAATACTCAATGCCCTCCAAGGAAAATGCATTGCAAGCACCAAGTCTTGCCTGATGGGAAATTTTTCATGTTCCCTAGCCACAAGGTGAGCGAGTGTGATGGAAAGTCATCCAAACAGCTCAGAGAACTGCCCATTAGTTGCAGATGGACATTTAATAATAGACAATGTCCCACTGGAGAAGGCTCCAGGGCAAGATATGATTGAAAAAGAAACTTCAAGTTGGTAACCCTTTGGGGGTTTGGAAAAGACTAACTTAGCCAGGGCAAAGGACTGAATCCTCAAACCACCCTTTTTCTTCCAAATACTCCACCCTTGGATTCTTGAAGCCACTAATACAGCCTGATTGATGAGGGTCTGGAGATAGCAGTGTTCAGCATTTGATCACTGCATTTGGGATAACTGCCTGTGACTACCATATATCCAAATCAGTGAGTTATTTATGATATGTATGTATAGGAATACACGTGCATACGATGTGATATTCAATCTTTTTTAACAGGTGGGAAGATGTATTAGAGATCTATCTGGATACATTTTCCCATGAGACTTGTGAGTCCTAAGGATTGGCCTGAACTAAACTTGAAGGGATCCTTTTCCACGGGCCTGGGTGTTTTCATACATGGTGATTATGTCACAGAAGCCAAAACAAGTTTGGGAAGGAGAGGGGAGGCTGGTACCTGGCTTGGAAGAAAGGACTATCTGAGGCTGCAGTTATTATACTCTAAAGTCCAAGAGACTACAGAGTTCCTGAGACCCCAGAGCAGAAAGAGAGATGAAAACTGGGCTGCAGAGAACCAGTTAGACTTTTCTGGTTATGTTCTGAGTGGAAATCTAGATAGTGATTGAAGCTAGTCAATTTTTGAGTATAAATATGATAGGAACTAAGCCATATTTTTCCCCACCCATGTCAAAAGTATGAGTATGAAAACATATTTTTATGGATGATTATAAAGGATCTCCATTACTTTGCTTCTCAGTTCTGCCATGATTAAATATTTTATTATTTTAACACCTTACTATTTCCTTCTTAGTCCTTTAATAAGGTACAAGTTGAATCTAGAAGACATTCTGAAATTTCCTGAGCAGGAACAGTTGAGTTAAATTGTAATTGTCATCCAAAATAACCCCATATCGCACATATAATCTATGTAAACCCAATGTTGGGTATAAAATAGGTTATGATGTGAGTAGATTTACTTGACTGTGCTGAAGAGAGGCAACGTAGTGAAGGAGATAGAGAAGATAGCTGTGTGACCCTGAGAAAGTCACTAAGTTGCTCTGTGCTTCGGTATCCTTATGTTAAAAGAAAGGATTAGAATGGATGGTTTCTAAGGTCTCTTCCCAATTTCAATCTATATTCCTATGAAAATTAGGCTCAGATGATTGAGGGAGCTGACTCAAGATTCCTCAAAGCTTAATGGAATATTCAGCATTGAACCTGTGATGTAGAGATAGAGATATATAGGTATGAAAATATACATATAGGGGCAGCTAGGTGGCACAGTGAGTAGAGCACCGGCCCTGGAGTTAGGAGGACCTAAGTTCAAATCCTTGACACACTTAACTAGCTGTGTGACCTTGGGCAAGTCACTTAACCTCAATTGCCCTGCCTTCCCACCTCCAAAAAAAAAACCAAAAAAAATGAAAATATACATATATACATATAAGTACACACACATACACACACATATATGTACATGTACACATATGCATATGCTCTTATTGTCTCCCCATTACAATGTAAGCTCACCATAAACAGGGTTTGTTTTATTCTTTATACTTCTGTCCTCAGCGCCCAGGACAGTGACTGACACGGCAGATTTGAATAAAATACTTGTTCATTGATTGAATGTATAGTGTGGTGGGGTTGAGGGGAGAAGTTGATAGGAAGTCACCATCATAAGCTGGTCTCAGAATCCATTTCTAGTTACATGTTTTATTATCCTGAAACTTTTAAATTTTTAATCAGTGGACTACAAGGGTCAGATAGGCTGCAAAATAAATAAATAAAAGTAGAGGGAGAAATGCCTTAGAAACAAATTACTTTTGGCATTCACCATGCCTTCCCATGATTTGACAGCTTTCTTCCTTCATATACTTCTAGCTAGGGCTCTATGTCTATTCTCTCTGCCCTCAAATCCTTCTGTCCCTTGACAGTCCCACCCTGGGTGGATTTCCAGATCCTGCTGACAAATATAGATTCAAAATCTGATTTATAAGGAGAGGGTGGTGATTTACAGTAGAGCAGCTGCTGTCTGAGAAGCCCCTGATTGATGGGTTTGCCATGACAAACACAGGGGCCCTGGTAAATATCCGATTTATATGTTAACTTTCCAACTGTATCTTCCCATCTGTGAATGAGCAAGAAACATTACGCTCCCATTTAGCGAACAAGTGCCTTAACCCACTGGATTTAGGTGCCTGATTTATCAAACCTGGGTCTGATCCATAAATCAGAACCCAGCTCTCTTGGACTGATTTTCACGCTGCCCTCGGTTCCCTCTTTGTCAGAGTATCTTTTACCTTCATCTTTATTCCAAAAGAAAGAATGTTGAAACAGATTGAAAGGACTGATTGATATGTCAGAGCTAGAGATTAACGACCCTGGGCCCCAGTGTTTGTGAGCTTGCCTGTTTTTCTTCTCAGGCTTTATTCTTTCTCCATTCTGATCGAAAATTGGCCCCTTACCAAGGATTTGCATGTACCGTGTTCAATCCCATTCACCCTTAAAGCAGCATCCCTGGACAAATCCTCCCCTTTCCTGTATCTTTACCCACTGGAGAATCTCAGATCATCCTTCCAGTGCTCAGGCCTCCAGAATGCACAAGGTGTTATCTCCTACCCAGTAAGGTGGTATCTCTGTATGAAAAAAAGTGGGGGAAGGAGAGAAGAGGGAAAAAATTAAATACTTCCTTAGGGATAATTTAATATAACAATAGCTCAAATTTCTATAGTGCTTTGAGGTTTAAAATGTCCTTTCTTTGAAATAACCTCATGAGTAGGTAGGATAATTGCTCTTGTGTTCATTTTATACATAAGGAAACTGAGTCTCTGAGAAGTTAAGTAATTTGACTTCTCGGGTCTCACAGCTAATATATGCCAGGACTAGAATTAAAATCCAGACCTCTCCTAACTCCAAAAACAAGTAGTCTGAGCCTCTGACAACTTTGGGAAAGCCCACCCACCCCCTACAGCTGAAGTAAGCAATTTCACTTTTGCCTTGTTCTTGCCCCCACTCTTAGTGACGGTTTGGGGGTAGTAACATCCCCAGAAATCCCCACAGCATCTCAGCAATCTTCTCCATCCCAATACATCCATTCTACCCATCTTTCAAGGCTTTTCGAATCATTTCTTTTTCCAAGAGGTCTTTCTGGGTTCCCTCCACCCAAGCTCACTGGGATCCCCCTTCCCTGAACTCTTAGAGTACTCATTGTCTGCACCACCCATCTCACTGCTTAATTTCATATTGCCTCCCTTCTTGTCTGTCCCACTCAGTTGTGATTTAGTCATATGCTGCCTTGTGATGCCTCTGGTTTCTTCTATCGTCCTTTAACTCTTGCATTGTGTTTTAACTTGTCACGAGTCTATGCAATGCCTCCCCAGTTAGAGTGCAAGCTCTTTGAAGAGAGGATTGAGTTCTCACAGTTGTTTGTAGCCCTGGCATATTACTGTCTTAATAGGAACTACATCATTCAAATGGATATCTATACACTGAGCACCTCGCCTACGACTGGGATGGAGTAACTGTAAGTGGGGTTTTCTTAGGGAAAAGATGATAAAGAACTGCTATCGTTTGGATTGAAAAATAGCAGATTTTAAGGTGATTTGATCACAATCAACCAGGCAGGCTGGGCATAGGGGGGCATGTCTGTAATCCCTACTACCAGGTAGATCACTTGGGTTTGGGAGTTCTGAGCTATAGGGGGCTACAGCCCACTAAGGTGTCTGCACTGTCTGATACCAGCCTTCCTGTTGTTGTTGGTTAGTCGTTTGCAGTGGTACCTGACTCTTTGTGACCCCATTTGGGGTTTTCTTAGCAAAGATGCTGGAGCGGTTTGCACATTTTACAGATGAGGAAACTGAAGCAAATGGGGCTAAGTGACTTGCCCAGGGTTATGTAGCTAGTAAGTATCTGAAGCCAGATTTGAACTCAGATTTTCCTAACTCCAGGCCCAGCAATCTAGCTGCCCTACCAGCCTCCTTAAGAATGGGTAAATCAGCTCAAGGCTGAAACAGAGCAGGTTAAAGCTTGTAAGTCAATTGGTACCAAGATTTGATCGGTAAATGGCTGGTGCATTTCTAACCCAGGGCAAGATAGGGAGACCCAGCCTATGCATGTGTATATCGATCAATCAATATTTATTAAGCACCAACCATGTGCCAGACACTATGATATGTGCATATGTATGCTTAGTGTCCGTATACACATATACATATTTACACTCATGTATATGCTTATGCATATGCCTATTATATTGTGTTATATGTGTGTGCTGCATACATACATACATAGCAATCTGCAGCAGGACCTGCCCACTAAGTGGCCGCTGCACTTTGAGCCAGGGTGAGGTAAGGAATCTTAATATATGTATGTATGCATAAATACATATGTGTAATATTTATGCCTTTATGCTTTATACCTTTTACCTTAAGTGCCAAAATGAACCATATAGATATGTGTGACATGAAAGACAATGAGGCAGAATAGAGCAGCCAGTTCCTTGATTAATCTCTTTTGAGGACAATTCGCATGTAACACCCCCTCTGAACTCACTCTCCTAGCCTCCACTGGACTTGTAGGTTGAGGCCCCATTTGGCAAAGACTGTTTCTCCTCTCAATATTCTATCAGTAACCCTGAGGGTTTGGGAACTCTAGTACAATAATTCATGAAGCCCCATCCAAGGCTTTACCATACTTAGTCTCTCCAAATAACAGTCAATTGGTATCTCTCTAATAACAATAAACCAGTTGATATCAATTAGCTTTCACAAAAAGATATTTACCAAGAAGGTATAATAAGGCTAGATGTTATAGAAACATCTCTCAAAGTTCCCTATGAAATCACAGATCTAGTTTTTTTTAATTGATATAATTTATTACATAAAGATATAATTTGTTAAATAATGCCAGTCTATTATAGATGTTCTACTCTGACATCTCATCATGGTATATGAAGAACACTGAATTCTCCAAAGCGGAATGAAGAGAACTCAAGGTCTAACAAGGCTGACCGATCAGGAAAGACTTCAGGTGTGGACCCAGCAGCAGACTATTGTCTGAAAATCATCTTAGACACATTCAAAGAAACAAGAGAATGAACTTTTTGACCACCGTGGAATTGTTTATCCGAGATATAAAGGGGTTGAACTTTTCAGAGGTGGAAGGAAACACTAACCTCAGTGAGATAATAGATCTTCAAATGGAGAACAAACAGTCCTCAAAAGAAATTAACAACCATATGAAAGAATGCTCCAGATCATTCATAATAAAGAAATACAAATGAAAACAAACTCTGAGATTTCATTGTATACCTTACAAACTGGCAAAGATGACAAAAGATGGGAATTGTCAATGTTGGAGGGACTAGGGGAAGATAGGTATACTAATGCATTGTTGGTGAACAAATATAAACATTTTAGAAAGCAATTTGGGATTCTACAAATAAAGTGATTAAATATTCATACCCACAAAGAATAAAAGAAAACCTTCAAGGAAGCAAAGAAAAGCTGGGAAGCACTGAAAACAACATGGAGTATTTACTATATAGGTTTTCTTGAAATGGAAATTCATTATTTTATACCGAATCCTTTCTTATGTTCTGCTGTGTAAATGGCAATTTTTTTTCTTTTCTCATTTCCTATTCATTTAAAATAAATTTTAAAATTTACAAAAAAAAAAAAAAAGGAAAGAAAACTATCATACCCTTTGACTCAGAGATTCTACTACTAGGTTTATAGCCCAAATCAGTCATTGGCATGAAAGAAAAAAACTCATACACACCAAAATATTTATAGCAACACTTTTGGGGAGAGCAAAAAATTGGAAACAAAGTGGATGCTCATTGATTTAGGAATGGCTAAACCAATTGTGAATGGCTAGATATTGTGGCTGTAATGAAATATTATTGTACCATAAGAAATGGCACTATGATGAACAGAGAGGCATAGAAATATTTGCACACTCATCTGTAGAGTAAAAAAAGCAGAACCAAGAAAACGACATACACAACAACTACAACAGTGTAAACAAAATAAAAATGATTACAAATTAATCAAAAGCAAATGTCACTAAATGCCAACAAGCAGAGTTACAAAGAAAAGACATGAGAAAACACTTCCATCCCATTTCTTTGCAGAGTTAGAGGTCCATTGCACTGGGGACACTGGACATATTTTCAGACTTTTTTGATGTATTGATAAGTTTTGCTGATTTTTTTTCTCTTAATAATTTGGTATATGGAATAGCCTACTGGGAAGGTGACTAAGAAGGATATAGGAAGAAAATCTTGGTGATTAAAAAAAAAAGATATCATTGGACATTTGTTTTTTTTAAAGATCTTTTGAAAGAGCTTTCAAATACATTATTTCATTTGATCCTCACAACAACCAGTAGAGAGGGCAGATGTTATCCCCGATTTGGTAGATTAGAAAATGAAGGCCCAAAGCCTGTGTCTTGGCAAAGTCCCTGGTTCCTTTGCTGCTGTAAATCAAACCTTGCCTATTAGAATTGGGGAGGGCAGGCCTCAAAGCATAATCCAGTAATAGTGCTTTGTTAACAACAAGCTATTTGTATAAATAGCATATCAAAAACCATTCATTCTTCCTCGATCCATCTTCCATACAACTACCAAAGTGATTCTCCTAAAGCACCGCTCTGACTGCATGACTTCCCCATTCAAACTCTGATGAAGTTGTTCAGTCACATCCAACTCTTCATGGCCCCATGGACAATGGCACATCTATACTGTCCATGGGTTTTCTTGGCAAAGATACTAGGGTAGTTTGCCATTTCCTTCTCTAGCTCATTTTACAGATGAGGAAACTAAGGCAAACAGGGCTAAGTAACTTGCTCAGGGTCACACAGCTAATAAATGCCTGAGGCTAGATTTGAACTCAGGTCTTCCTGACTCTAGTCTCAATGCTCTATCTACCTGCCTCTACTCAAAACTCTAGTGGCTCCCTATTACCTCCAGAATCAAATACGAACTCTTCTGTTTGATATATAAACTAGCTGCAACATGCCTTTCCATCTTCATCATTCATTGCCACCCTCACATAGCCCAACTGGCCCTCCAGCTGTTCTTCACACATGGCATTCCATTTCCCATCTATATATTTTTGCATAGGTGATCCCCAATGACAAGAATGCAGTCCCTCCTAATCTCTACTTCTTAGAATCCCTGGTTTCCTTAAAAAATCAGGTCAAAAGCCACCTCCTACATGAAGCTTTTACTGAATAAGAGATATGCTGGAGCCAGCTCAAAAGCTGGTTGTTAAATTTTCAGCATGAGCATTTAAACCTTGGAAATCAGCAAATGCTACAAATCAGAGCTTGATTTATTATTTGGTTAATTTTCTGGACTTAAGAAAGTCATGAAGAAAATGTTAATTATGCAGATTTAACCTAAAAGTGTGTCTTAGATACATCCTCCACCCCCTGCAGAAAGCTGGTTGTTAAACATTTACCATCACACACCTGTGCCTATTTCAGTTGATAGTGCATCCTACCCTCCAAAATACATGTTGTATTTTTTTGCATATGTTATATATCTGTCATTTCCCCTATCCAATAGAATGTAATCTTCTTGAAGGCAGGGAATGATTAATTTTTGTTTTTGTATTCCCAGTGCCTAACAGTGCCTATCCCATAAGTGCCTGTTGGTTGGTTGAATGAGAATCCCTGATTCCAACAGACTGTGAGCTCCTTGAGGGAAGCACAATGCCTGACATATTAATAAATGCCTGTTGAATTGACTTACAGACTCCTCACTGTCAGAAATGAAAGTTAGCATCAATCAAACCTTACATACCTGCCCCATCTGCCCTGCCTTAGCTATCCTCTCAGGTTCCCCTGGACATGATGACAAGTAGACAGAATCTTTGTTAAGTACATCATACCATGCTCCTCCTTCTCTCATTCTTTTATTCTCTGTTCTAAGGAAAATTGCTTGAGAGATAATATAGTTCTGCAGAAAGAATGCTGGTTTGGAAGTCAGACTACTTGAATTAAAGTTCTAGCTGCCTCTCTATTAATTGTGTGACACTTCACAAGTCACTGCATAGCTTTCAATCTGTTTTCCTGTCTGTATAATGGGGACAAAACGATTTGCACTACATGGCTCAGAGGGTTATTGCAAAGAAAGCATTTTCTAAGCCTTGAGGAGCTAGAGAAATAGGAGACATTCTTATTAGCATGCCTACCCTGGCCTACTCTGATTCTCCCTGCCTTACACAATTATCTCCTCCCTTAGAAAAATCATCTTTCACACATTAAGCCAAATTTGGTTAACGTTTGTTAACATTTTGGTTTGGTTAACTTTGGTTGACATCTCTTCTTTCCCGGGCTATGGAGGTTGTCTTGAGAGCGCTTCTCACAATAATCTTCCAGTAGAAATCTCTTTTCTTTGTCCTTCACCAAAGTGATGATTCCTGGCCCCCATCCCAAACGACACCTGTGCAAACTGTTCAGACAAATCTTATCAATACAGGAAAGCTTCAAGTACTGGGCCAGCAACAGACTGTTGTCCCAAGACTGGCCAAGCCGGAAGCAAATCACCAGAAGGTTGGCCACCAGGTGACAAATTTTTTGGTCATTGCCACTCATACAACTTTCTCCTAGGGCCAGGCGCAACAGATTTCTCTCATATAGTCATGTCCCTCATGGGAAACACAACTGTGGAAATAGATCTTACAAATGGATGACCCCAATCCTTTGACTAGGAAGGAGAAGAATTGCTAACACAGCTATAACAGGAAATGAGGGTAAAGGGCCTGCTTAGTCTGTCTTCATTCCACTGCTCATTGTTTCAACTTTGGTGCTTAAGAAATGATGATAATAACGTATTTATGCAGCGTTTTGGCCTTACAACATGATTTACATGCCTTATCTGTTTCCATGAACCCTGGGAGTTGAGGGGTGCAAGTGGTATTATCACCATTTGACAGATAAGGAAACAGAGTATCAGAAAGACTAAATGGCTTCCCAATGGTTACTCCCCTAATAAGAGCCACCTTTGGACTCAAAATCAAGTTCTTTTTCCACTGTACCCTGGGGCCTGTCCATTAAGATGCCACCTACGTATTCCAAATCCCTCCCTGAGCTTCAGATCTCACACTTACAGGTGTTTGGAACTTGCTTTTAAATATCCTCAACTGGCTCTACTGCTATAGTTGTTGCCTGTAACATTTATTTATAATATTGCAAAATTGGCCAGTAGTTAAGATATATAAACCTGAAGGGGGACCATACATTTTCAATACATTAAGGTATATTTAAAACATGCTGTGTACTATCGGGGGTTCTAAAATACACATTACTGTAGAGGCAGAAGGAAGGGAGTGGGGTAATTGACTAATAAGAATTCTGGACGGTGACTTGAAATATGGCAGAACTGGCCTTTGAGAACTGTGCTCACACCTATTAATGAATTTGATCCATAGCTCTAAAACACAGCCCAGAGTTTCTAACATAAGCCCAGGATGCCGTGCAGCATGGATTCTGCGGCGTTAATTCACACCTAGTTATGTTGACTGGCACCAGACTTCAACACTGGTCAGGAGAAGGCTGTTTTGAAGCCTTAGAATAATTACAAGGGTTTGATTTGGGCCATGCCGGGTGCCAGGTGCTAATGCAAAAGGATGTTTTCTAACTCAATCTCTGAGCATGTTTCTGCTGGGCTGGGTATGCATGTGTAAGTTTGCACATGTATAATGGTACAATCATGTGTCTAACCCTATGTAAGTTTTGTGTGGGAAACTGTGACCTCATAGATGGTAGAATGGCATCCATGAGCCAGTGAATCTTGGAGATATAGTAAAAAGAATCTGATAATCCTAGAAGGGCCTCCCAATGGTGAGAAGTAGAGCATGTCATGGGGATTCAGATGAGGAACCACTTAATTTTAAGCCAGTAAAGACTAGCCCTTTGGCAACAATGGGCCAGTGACATAGCAGCGTAGTATAGGACACAGAGTCAGAATACCTGGGTTTGGATCCTGGCTCAGTCACTTCCTGGATAAGAGACTGTGGATAAGTCACAAACTTTCTATTTCCTAATCTGAAGAAACTTTCAGTACCTCTTACATAGGGTAGTTGAGAGAACTAAAAGATATAATGATGGGAAAGGTTTTTAATTCCATGGTATTTTGTATAAATATTTGTATCAAATAAATATTAGTTTTATTATAAGTTGTACTCAACTTTGCCCATGAGGATAACTTTCCTTGCCTTGATGGCAGTAAACTTGCTCTGCAGCTCTAGAAGCAGTCCTTCCTGATGAGCCACAGTTGCTGCAAAGTTAAGAATGTCAAAACAAATTGTTGAATGAGGGAGATGATTAGGAAGCAGCCTCAGGTCACTAGGTGGGACAGGAAATGTGGAGATAAGGAAAAGGGTAACACAGGAAAAGCCAAAAGACAGCAAGATCAAGCATTAAGAGTTAGTTTGTCAATCCAAAGTCATGACTCAAGTCAGGCTGTCAACCCAAAGTGAAGAAAGCAGAAAATTGAGGGAATTGGAGTCAGGAAGGATAAGAAAAACAGAGTTTCACAGAACCCAAGAATTGTAAAGACCCTAAGAAATCAACTCATCCAATGCCTTGTCCAATCCATGAATTCCCCTTTGCCCCATGACAAGTGTTCAAACTCTTCTTGAATAGCTCCAGTAACTATGATATCATAAATAAATTACAGAAGAAGTCACCTTTCAGATCTATGGATAAAACAAGAGTTCATGAACAAACAAGGGACAGAGAAGATCACAAAAGATATAATGGATAATCTGGATACCTAAAATTAAGAAGCTTTAGTACAAACGAAATCATTACAGCTAACGTTGAAAGAGAAACAGGTATTGAAAGGGGGAAAAACTCTGCAGCATTTCTCTGATAGGGTTTTCATTTCCAAGACATAAAAAAGATTCAAATTTGTAAGAATAAGTGCCATTCCCCAATTGATAAAGGGTCAAAGGATATAAATAAGCAGTTTTCGAAGGAAGAAATCTGGATTTTTCAATAGCCATGTGGGGAAAAAAAAAATCCTCCAAATCATTAAAATTGAAGCAACTCTGAGTTTCCATCTCATACTAATCAGACTGGCAAAGCTGACAATAAATGGAAAATGCCAAATGTTGGAAGGGATGAGAGAAAACCATATTAGTGGAGTTATAAATTGGTGAAACTATTCTGGAAATCTTTTTGTAACTATGGCCCCAAAGTCACTAAACTAGGCATATCATTTGGCCCAGTGATATCACTACTAGACCCAAAACCTTAAAGAAAAAAAATCAAAGAGGAAAAAGACCTATATGTACAAAAATATTTCTAGCAACTCTTTTTTTAGTGGCAAAGAACAAGAAACTAAGGGATTACCTGTCAATTGGGAAATGGCTGAATGAATTACGGTATGAGAATGTGATGGAATGCTATTGTGCCATAAGAAATGATGAGAGGGATGATTTCAGCGAAATCTGATATTAGAAGCAAGGCCTTATGTGAGCCAGCCCCCTGGTAACTTAAGCTTAATTCTGTAACAGAATGAGATCCTCTTGGATCACTCACCAGTGGAGATTTACTTAGCAAGAGAAGGCAAGCACTGAGGACCCCTTGAGCTGATTCAGTTAGCAAAGCTCCCTTGCCTGGGTTACCCGTTGTGATCCACCATCCAAGCATTAGAGAGAGCACCTGGAATTCCTTATGATTTGTTTGTATTCAGGTGACAAGGAATTGACCTCAATCCCCTGAGCCTGTTCTCTGAGCCAACCACTTGGGGATGGTCTCAATACCTTTTGAGCAGAAACTACTCTAATTTGCATGGCAACAGGAGTTAAGATATTCCTCCTACCACATTCCACACTTTGGTGATAAGGGCTTTAAAATCTTGTAAGAGACCTCCCATTACTTAACTTATTTTAAGGCTGTTCTTGATTGATTCTGACCTCTGATATTCAAAATACCTGATATAGACTGCACTAAAGGAGAAAAAGTAACACTAAAACAGAAAAAAAAAACAAAAACAAAATGAACATTGCAACAAAGCCCTGAGAAACAATGGAACCCAGGAAAGGGCCCAGAAAGACTGAGTCCAGGGTTTAAATGATTAAGGCTATATGGCAGATAATACCAAATCTTTGCAGTTCACATTATGCCTCTCAATGTAAAAAAAAAAAAAAGTGACCACAAGAGAGGGAAATACCAGAAATATCAGGGTTATAGTAAAGATGATAAAAACTTCTGCATAATCACAAATCCTCACCATAGGTACCACTACCTACTTCGTGTCTCCCTGGTCCACCAGACAGAACCTCTTGGAACTCTGGGCTGGTGAGGGAAGGAGAAATATTCAATTTTTACATGAGAAGCCTCTGAAAAACTGCCCCCTCTTCTGTGGAGACTAGTTAGACACCTTTATCTTCCCCTTGTTGCCAGAAAGCAATCCCTGTCCCAACAATGCCATTCTCTCCTCTCAGCAATGCTACTCTTTGGTCCTTTGTGCCCCTCACTAGGAAGGAGTTATACAACCAGCTTTGTGGAGGTTCCAGTTGCTTGTGTATTACAGTAAACACTGGGCTCTAGTGGACCTGCCTTTTGACACCACACATGCTAGTGTCTATTCTTCTGCTATCAAGGTGTCACTGCTTCTGGGAGCCGGGGGACCATCTCCAACTGTCCTGATCTATATCTGGCCACTAGACCCAGATGGCTCTGGAGGAGAAAGTAAGGCTAGTGACCTTGCACAGCCCTCCCTCCCTCAAATCCAATTCACTTGCAAGTCATGGCATCACCTCTCTGATGTCATGGTCCTCTTCAAGAATGAAGGACAAACAACAACAATGACAGGTTCTGGGAGTCATTCCACTGTCTACCGCACTGGGGCCCAAACCTCTGCCCTCTGCCTGTTGCCATCTGCTGCCACCAGGGCTCGTGCCCTCATGCCCATTCTGCCAGGGTCATCTTCTATCCCCTGTTACAAGGCAGGATAACTGTCACTCCCAGGACCTGAGCTCTTCTGCCCTATTCTGGGACAGAGTGCTGCTATAGGCCTGAGCTTGATTCCACCCCTAATACAGCAGGCCTGAGTCTTCTCCATATAAAGAGTTGCTGTAAGCCTCTACTGCCACTGCTACCCCTGTGCAAGAGCCCTGTGGATGCTGCTGCTTCTAGGGACTGACTCTGCCCTCCTATGCTGGGGCAGGATGCTGCAGTCCACAGTGTCACTGACCCTGGTTGGTCCCCCAGAGTTGATGAGGTCAGTAAATATCATAATGGAATGGCTCTGGCAAGTCCCAAGGACTATGGCATATCACGCCAGAGCTTGGGTTGCCTTTTCCATCAGTGCTCAAACTCTCCCAGATAATAAATTCCTCCTGCTGGTATGCAGTCCCTATTTAGAGACCCAGAAGCTCCTGATAGCTCAAACTCGCAAGGCTGCCACTAAGGCTAGGAATAATCGGATCTCAATGACCCTCCTCAGTGTTGGGGAGAGCGTCTATGGCCTAACCCCCGCTGGAAACCCTCACTGAAAGCTCCAGGGAGAGAATTACAGTACACAATTCAGGAGAGAGGCTGGAAACTTTTTAAACTGATGCAGCACTCCTGCCTTCCTCAGCTAATTAAATTGAGCGCAGTTGGCACATTTGTCTATATCCCCAATTCCAGAATTGACTCTGGGCTCCTGGGGAGAATTAAGTATTGTCCTTTCAAGTGCCTCCCCCAATGGCTCAGATCAAAGAACCACAACAAGTCCATTTAGCAAAATTCCAGTTGGCCTCTCAAATGCCAAAATTAAACAAACAAACAAAACCCAAATGGCTCCTTCGGCACAGTTGCTGCACAGTTCTAAAATTTCTGAGCTCTTGGGTTAGCATGCTGTCACTGTTGGGATCCCACATGCCACCCTCAATGGCTGGCTTTTTCCATATACATCGATAGGCCTAGGGACTGCTTGTTCATTTGCATTGTCATTAAATAAAGAAAGAAAAGAAAAAGCACAGTTCTTTTCCACTTCATACATATAATATGAGAAACATATAGATGAGAAAATAGGGGAGATAGGGTGGGGAAGAGATTTTTATTAGGCATGTGAGGGAGAAGATAAGGGATAAGGGAGAGAATTTTAGAGGGGTGGATAAAATAAGAAAAAAGAGGGCAAGGGGAAAAGATAAGGTAATAGAGACAGGGCAAAAAGACTGAGAAGGAAAATGGGGAGTAAAAATAAGATGGAGAGAAATTCACAAATAGTAAATAGAACTTTGTCAAATCTATAAGAGTATGAGTCATTCCCCAATTGATAAATAATCAAAGGATATCAACAGGCAGTTTTCCAATGAAGAAATCAAAACAATTTATAGTTATATAAAAATGCTTTAGATCATTATTAATTAGAGAAAATGCAGATTGAAACAACATTGCGATATCATTTTACACCTACCATATTGCCTAAAAAAATAGAAGGGGAAAATGACAAACGTTGGAGAGGTTGTGGAAAAAGTGGGACACTAATTCATTGTTGGTGGAATTGTAAAATGATCCAACCATTTTGGAAAGCAATCTGGAATTATACCCTTTGATCCAGCAATACCACAAATATAAATTCTTTAGAGCTAGCAGAGGCCTTCTTTCAGGAAGCCTCTCTCTGGCAATTGGTGATGATTATCTTTATCAATACAAAGAAAGGCATCCAGTCCAGCCAGGGCAGAGGATAACATGGTCTTCAGATTTGTCCTTTTTAGTGAGGGGGAAATTTATTTTGTTACCCCCAAATTTAATCCCTCCAGGCTGCTTTGAATGTAAACTGAATTTGGAAGAGGGACTCCCTCGCCTAGGAGAACTTGAAGGAGGCTTAAATTACCAGATTGTAAATCCCAAGTACAACACAGGTCTAAAAAACCTTATTATCTTTGGGTTACACTCTAAAGGACACAGAGGACACTCACATGGTCTCACCTTGTTTAATGGTCAGAGGCAGTTTACTCCCTAATCTCCCAAGAGTGGGAGGAGCCTTCAAGTGAAACCCCAGAAGCATCACCAAAAGCCCCTACAGAAGCAGGAAGGCCAATCTGTGTCTGCACTGCCCATCCCCCTCTTCAAAGATGTGACTAAATCACAATCCTGCACAATTACACCAATTGTCCTGATCTGGCCTGTCCTTGACTCAGCCCATCCCCGGGTAGGTTACATTCCAAATTGGAATAAAATGGGACACTCCTTGATCATTCAACAGTTCACAAGAGATTTACTTAACCTTAGCAGAAGAAGGATATACAACAAGTTAAGTATTGAGAACCCCTCAAGCAGATTCAGGTGAGTGAAGCTCCCTAGCCTGAGCTTGCCATCCCAATCCACCAGCTATGCATTAGATCGAGGGTCTAGAGTGCTTATGGCTGTTTTGTACTTGGGTAACCAAGTAATAATGTCAACAGCCTGAGCAAACCAAATCTTAGGGATCCTTTCAATACATTTTAAGGAAAAACTATCCTAACTTGAAAGAGAATAGGACCTAATAGGTATATGGCTCCTATAACACCTAGGAAGCTTTCTGTAAAGAGAGTAGGGTGAGCAGAACCAGACCAAGTTGTATGTAACAGTTACTGTCCAGGCCCCTCTTTGTGAAGGCCAGATATTTTACCCTGTACCTCTCCCCCAGGTTTCTCTAGTACCTTTAGGGGTAGAGGTGGGCAGAGGTATCTATCTCTCTGCCATTGGCTTAAAGTCCCATTGATTGTATTCTCCTATTTTCATGAGTCTCCTGAACCCCAATTCCATTTAACTACTTAACAGTCAGATTAGCTTTTAAAAAGAATATTTATTCCAAAGTATAACAGGAACAAATATGCAAACATTCCCCCCACCAAACACTTGCAGGGGGAAGAAGGCATATTTCCCCTTTATGATGTCTCAGTCTCTGGGAAGAATTATCAGATTCACAGTTTAGCTCAGTTCCTGTATAGCCTGAGCCCACAAAATTACAAGTCCAAAGCCCCCACTCTGGGCTCAAGGGCTGGTACCCTGTCTTCTCAGGACATCTGTACTAGGCTGGCAGCAGTGACCACCCTGGAATTTTGCCTCCAACATCACCATGGCTTGAGGTAATAGGCCTGGGGACTCCACTGCCTGTGGCTGGAACTGAAGAGGACAAAAAAAAAAAAAAAGACAAAAACCTCAAGTCCATTTCTCTAAGCCACAGGGCTTAAAAGGGCATCACTTTCCTCCATCCTGCTTAGTTTGTGGCGCCTGTGCTGTTAGCAAGCAAGGCCTCTACCCCATAGACACAGAGAAAGACAGATAGGCAGAGACAGAGAGACAGAGACAGACAGAAAGACAGAGAAACAGAGAGACAGAGAGAGAGAGAAAGAGACAGAGAGACAGAGACAGAGAGGAGAGACAGAGGTGGAGAGACAGAGACCAGACAGACAGAGGAAGAGAGAGAGAGAGAGAGAGAGAGAGAGGCAGACAGAGACAGAAATAGCCCCAGGGTGGTAGTTTTTAAAATGAAGCCTATTCTAGCTCTCCTCAGCCAAGGGGGAGAAAGGTTGCTCTTATCCACGTTGTGGGGGAATACAGGATGTTTCCCCAGAAAGAGGTCCCTGATATCTCCCACATGTAATGATTTTCTCTTAGGTGATTCGGCCATGGGCAGCAAATCCTATTACATTTCCAACAACAATAATACAATAAAAACAAACAACTTTGAAATATAAAAACTCTGATCAGTGCAATGACCAGCTATGATTACAGGGGACTGGTGATGAAGCAAGGCACCCCTTTCCTGAGAGATAATGAACTCGGTGCAGAAAGATACACATATTTATTTTTTGGACATGGCCAAAGTGGAAATTTGTTTCGTGACTATAAATATTTGTTACAAAAGTTTTGGTTTGAGTTATTTGTTTGTTTTTTCAATGAAGATGGTAGGAAGGGGAAAAAAAAGATTTTCATTACTTTTTTTCAATTAAAAAAAGACCAGTTGATTTGCAAACAATTCATGTTAGTCTTGGTTGCCTTTTCTCTTCTTTTGGCAAGTAGATCAAGTATCTGCTGATTCAAGCAATTTGAGGGACCCGTTCTTCATCATGGTGATTGTTTTAATTATATGACATTTTGATATCTTTTTGTTTACCCACTTCTCATTTTTTTAAGCATCACACAATTTCCTGAGGCACCATGGTGCAGTAGTTAGAGTTCTGGACTTGGAATTGGGAAGATATTCACTTCCCACCTGATCCACTTACCAACTGTATGACAAGATGTTTCACTTAAACCACTCTAGGCCTCAGTTTCCTCTCCTGTAAAATTGACAGAGTTGCACTCATCGATTTCTGAGGTACCTTCCATCTCTCAGTCTCTAATCAACTCTAGGCTGGCCTATGGCTACAACTCTTCAGGCGGATAGAGGTAGTTGTGATCTACATCTGCCTAGGTCATCCCCACTGCCCCATAGCTCTCCTCGCTTTTGTGGCTAAATTCCTTGAGAAGGCCATCTACAATAAATGCTCCACTTCCTTTCCTCTCCCTCTCTTCTTTACTCTACAGTCTGGCTTCTGACCATGTCATCATTTGACTGAAACTGCTCTCTCTAAAGTTAGTAGCTCTTAATTGTCAAATCTAATGACTTCTTCTAGATCCTCATCTTTCCCAACCTCTCTGAAACCTGCAAAACTGCTGATCACCCTCTTCAATTTGATATTCTCCTCTCTCAAGGTTCTCATGAGGCTGCTCTCTCCTGGTTCTCCCCTTGCTTGTCAAACTGGGCCTTTTTCTCTTCTCCCTCTATTCTATTTCACTTGGTGATCTTATCAGTTACCATGGATTCGACTCTATGTTGATAATTGTCAAATTTATAAATCATGCCCCAACCTCTCTGATGACTTTCATTTGCATTACCTGCTTATTGGAGATCGGATGTCCTGTAGGAATTGTAAACTTCACACATCCAAAATTGAACTCGTGGCTTTCGCCTCAAATTGTCCCCTCTTGCTAACTTCTCTATTACTGAAGAGCGTACTAACATTCCAATAATCAATACTTAGTCATCATTCTCGACTCCTTACTGTCTTAATTCCCCATAACCAATCTGTTGACAAGACCTGTCAATCTTACCTTTAACACCTCTCCTGTATGACCCTTCTCTCTTTTGACACTTTTGGTGTAGGCTCTCATCACCCAAGGCCTGAACTAATAAAAGCCTGCAGGTGGGTCTGCATGCCTCAGGTCTTGGCCTACTCCAGTCCTTCCTCCACTCAGCTGTCAAAGTGACCTTCCCAAAGCCCAGGTCTGACCATGCCACCCTGCTGCTCAGTCAATTCCTGTCATTACCTGTCACCTCCAGGATCAAATATAAAATCCTCTATTTGACATGTGAAGCCCTTCATGACTTGTTCTCCCCTCCTTGCCAGACTTTTCAGATTTCAGCCTCACCATCCCTATGTGCTCTGAGCTCCAGCGTCATGGGCCTCCTTGGTGCTGCTCAAAGAAGGAATATCAAGAGAGGAAACAATCTCTCAACTCTGGGAATTTTCCCAAGCCTGCAACTCTCTCCTTTCTCACCTTTTCCTCCTGGCTTCCATAGAGGAGAAGTCTCACTTAAAAATCCCACCTTCTATAGGAAGCTTTTCCTGACCTCCCTTAATGCTAGTGCCTTCACTCTACTGATCATTTCCAATTTACCCTACACATAGCTTGTTTGTACATCGTTGTTTGCATGTTGTTGCCCTCATTAGACTGGGATCTCATTGAGAATACTACTGTCTTTTGCTTTTCTTTGTTTCTCTACTGTTTAGCACAATATCTGGTACATAGTAGATGCTTAATAAAAGTTTAGTGACCAGATGAATATGAACTGGAAGCATAGGATAAAAGTTTTAATTTTATACAGAGTCATTTTCTTCTTTATCCTTCTAATTTGGTGTTGCAAATTATGTGGATGGTTTGAATACATACAGACGACTTATTCACAAATGGCTCCCACATCAGTAACAAGTTAGTTTTTATCGTTAATTATCCATTAGTCCAATTTATTTTTTGTTATACCCAGCCCCTTCTCTCTTTGGAAAAAGTATCCACTGCTGAATGAGGGGAGCAGAACCAGGAGAACATTATACGTGATTACAGAATACGGTATCTCTGATGACTAACTTTGATAGACTTGGCTCTTGTCCACAATGAAAGGTTCTAAGACAATTCTAAAAGACTCATGATGGAAAAAGTGATTCACATCCAGAGAAAGAATTACAGAGTCTGAATGGAGATTGAAGCAAATTATTTGTTCTCTTTTTTTTGTTTGTTTTTGTTTCTGTTTTGTTTCTTCTTTCTCGTGGTTCGTTCCATCGGTTATAGTTCTTTTTTACAGCTTGACTAGTGTGAAAATATGTTTAGTGTGAAGGTATGTGTAGAACCTCTATCGGATTGCATGCCATCTTGGGTGGGGAGGGGGAAGGAGAGAAAGGGAGAGAAAATTTGAAACTCAAAAACTTGAGGAGCTGAATATTGCTAACTAAAACTAAAAGTTAATTAATCAATAAGAAAGAAAGAAAAAAGTATCCATGGCAGTCATGGGGCACGCCAGTAATCTCTGATGCCAGGGAGGCTGAGAGTTTAGGCCTTCTTGAGCTCAGGGGTTCTGAGTTGCAGGGGCTTATACCAAACAATTGTCTGCACTAAATTTGGCATTAGTATGTCATGCCTCTGAGACCTGAGGGGTGGGGGTGGGAGGAAGTGGGGTCATCAGGTTACTTGAGGAGTGAACCAGCCCTGGTCAGAAACAGAGTCCCATGGTGATCAGAGTAAGACCGGGTCAGTAACTAGTCCCTGTGCTTCTAGACTGGGCGAAACAAGAAGAGTCAATCTTAAAATCATGATAATCATAATTTTAAAACTCAAAAATATTCATGACATGTAGGTGATAAGTCTACAAGCTTTGGGCCTTGTTCATTTCTTAATCCTGAGCCACATGTTAAATCGTATTTTTCAACAACCTTGTCGTATGCTTTGCTTTGCACTAAAACTCAAGTACTGATATTCTGTTGACTTGGTTTGGAGGTTCTTGATGATTTTTTCTTACAATTTCTCTTCCTCTTCACCCTCTAAAATGTATGTTGGTTTCTAAATGACAAATATCTTCATAGGAATATTTTTGATTTTGCTCATCACAGGCACTGAAAGGGAAGTTGAACAGTAACTGTCCCATGAAATGATGTCCCTTATTTAAATGATCTGGGGCACATGGTAAAATAATTTCCATCACGTCCTTTATTTGCCTCTTCAAGGAGAACTTGAGATATCCTTCCCTGTACTTTCCCTGCATTTTTTGGTTTTAATTATAGTGGAAATCTCTAAATCAATATAGTTTAGTCTCTCCCAGTAGTATGTCAGCTCATTGGTCAACAGACCAATTATAATACCAAGGGTATTAGATTTTGAGTACTCACAGTTAAAATTAGATAACTTCTTAGAACTGTGTGATTCTTCATACCCTCTGACTCTTTCCCACCACTAGGGAAGGAAACTGCCAATGTCTGAGAATTAATTTGCCTTCTTGTCTCTGAGGTTAGCTTTCTATGCTTTATACCACACTGCTTCTCCACTAATGATGCTTTGTGGCTGCCAATTATGTAATGCCATTACCTCTTAAGAGTCAAAACTTCGGGCAACCCAGAGACAGAGACACCTATGGTGGGCATAGATAGGCTGCAGCATATTGTCAGTCATAACTTGTGCTCATCTAGGAAATGTGTGATCATAAAAGGAAGTGGGATGGTTGAATAGCAGCTAGATGGTGCAGTGGTTAGATCATCAGGCCTGGAGTCAGGAAATTTGTTGTTCAGTTATTCAGTCATGTCTGAATCTTCCTGACCTCATGGACCATAGCACACCAGGACCTTCTGTCCTTTACTACCTCTCAAAGTCTGTCCAAGTTCATGTTCATTGCTTCCATGACACTATCTATCCATCTCACCCTTGGCCATCCCCTTTTCCTTTTGCTTTCAATCTTTCCCAACTTTAGGGTCTTTTCCAGTGAACGCCTTCTTCTCGTTATGTGGCCAAAGTATTTAAGCTTCAGTTTCAGTATTCAACCTTGCAGAGAATAGCCTGAACTAATTTATTTAAGTATTGACTGATTTGATCTCCTTGCTCTCCAGCGGACTCTCAAAAGTCTTCTCTAGCACCACGACTCAAAAGGGTCAGTTCTGCAACACTCAGCTTTCCTTAATGTCCGACTCTCACAGCCATACATTGTATTGGAAAAACCATAGCTTTGATGATACAGACCTTTGTCAGCAAGGTGATGTCTCTACTTTTTAGTATGCTATCTGGACCTGAGTTCAAATCAAATCCTGGATACTTCCTAGACGTATGACTCTTGGCGAGTCACTTAATCTCTCTTTATCTTAGTTTCCTCAGCTGTAAAATGGAGACAGTAATAGCACCTACTTCCTATTTGGAGGATCTAATAGGACAATAATTGCAAAGCCCTTAGTACAGTACCAGGCACATAGTAAGCACTATATAAATGTTGGTTGTTGTTATAATTATTACTAGATGAGGGTGAAGGACAGAAGGTAGACCACACGAGGAGGGTATTGGTCATACAAAGCTAAAAGACCTAGAAGACTTCCATCACAAATCCTCACTGAAAGATTTATGGGAGAGAAGGGACAAGAGCTGCACAGGATAAGAAGATGTGTGGAGGGGGGGCGGAGCCAAGATGGTGGCTGGGAAGCAGTGACTGGCGTGAGCTCCCCACCAAGTTCCTCCAAAAACCTATAAAACAATGGCTCTGAACCAATTCTAGAGCTGCAGAACCCACAAAGTGGCAGAGGG
>CM053622.1:707284530-707374767 GCA_028646595.1 Phalanger gymnotis | reverse complement strand
GGTTAGGAAGAAGCAAAATATAGTTAGTCTTTCACAACATGAGTATTGTGGAAGGGTTGTACATAATGATATGCATGGGGCCCATGTTGAATTGCTTGACATCTTAGGGAGGGTGGATGGGAAGGGAAGAGGGGAGAGAGGAAGGGAAAGGGGGATGGGAGGGGAATGGGGCGACGGAGGGGAGGGCAGACTGAGGAACAGGGCAACCAGAATGTACGCCATCTTGGAGTGGGCGGGGGAGGAAATGGGGAGAAAATTTGTAATTCAAACGCCTGTGAAAATCAATGCTGAAAACCAAACATGTCAAAAATAAATTAAAAAAATAAATAATAAAAAAAAGAAGATGTGTGGAGATCTCCATCTGGAGGTGGACGCTACCTTGCCTACCTTGATGACATTGCAGATCCACTGAAGCGCGGGCACCTAGAGAAGCTTTCATCCACTTTTTTGGCTGTCTAATCACACTGAATTATTTAGGTTGACCTTGCAGAACTCCAAAGTCCCTAGACGTTCTTACATAAACTGGTATCTAGCCATTTTCTCCACCCTGTATTCATGCAGGTTAACTTGTCAAATCTGAGTATGACTTTATTACATTTTATCCTTTTATTTCATCTTAGGAAACATAGTGAATAGAAGCCTGGCCCTGGAGTCAGGAAGACCTGAGTTCAAATCCAGCCTCTAACACTTTCCATCTGTGTGACCCTGGGCAAGTCACTTAACCTTTCTCAGTCTCAGTTTCCTCATCTGTAAAATAGAGATGATAATAAGAGCACCTATGTCTTAGGCATCTCAAATGAGATAGTTTTGGGGAAAGTGCTTTGCAAACCTTATTGTTAGAAATGGCTCTTTATTTTGGTCTAATTGTGCAATTATCCAGCCCCATTCTTCTCCATCTTTTCTGTGAGTACATTGTGAAAGATTTTTCGTCAAATGCTTTTCTGAAATCCAGGTCTGTGATGTCTATGGCATTTCCGTGAGCTAACAGTTGCCCAACCCTGTCCAAAACAGAAGTTAGGTTAATCTAGCATGATTCATCTCTACCCATAGGATCCTGAGCTAGAAGGGACCTTAGAGATGATCTGGTCCAACCTCCTCATTTTCCGGATGAGGAAACAAGCCCAGAGAATTTAAATGATTTAGCCAAGATCATACAGCTACTATGGAGCAGAAGAAAGACTAGGACCCTGCTGTTCCAATCCTAAATCCACTGCACCATGTTTCAAAAGCGAGTTCAACGGTCTAGAGTTTTACACGTCCATCTAGTTTTTTTTTTCCTTTTGAAAATCAGGGCCACATTTTCCCATCTCTAGTCCTGAAACATCTGTGCTATTCCCTTGTTGTTATTCAGTCATGTCTGACTTTTTTGTGACCCATTAGGGGTTTTCTTGGCAAAGAGAGAGAGGGATTTGCCATTTCCTGCTCCAGCTCATTTTACAGATGAGGAAACCGAGGCAAATAGGGTTAAGTGGTTGGCCGCAGGTCACACAGCTAATAAACATCTGAGGCTGGATTTGAACTCAGATTATCCTGGCTCCAAGCCTGGCACTACCCACTATACCACCTAGCTTCCATTGCTCTTCCCTGCCAGTTTTCAAAGATCACTGACAGCTGGTCAGTAATCGCATCTAGAGGATCTTACCGTATGTTTAAATGGAGCTCATCTGAGCCTAGGCTCTTGAACTCATTAAGGGCAGTTAAGGCT
This sequence comes from Phalanger gymnotis, assembly GCA_028646595.1. NCBI lineage: Eukaryota > Metazoa > Chordata > Mammalia > Diprotodontia > Phalangeridae > Phalanger > Phalanger gymnotis. The sequence continues at coordinate 707,373,062 of CM053622.1, read as the reverse complement.
CTCTTACCCTCTCATTCTTGGCAACCTGGATTGCAACTGCCTCACTCAAACGAAACTGCCCTCCCCTAAATTACCGATGATGATCTCTTCATTGTCACATCTGATGGCTTTTTCCCAGTCCTCATCCTTTTTGACCTCTCTGCAGTATTTGACACTGTTGACTGGTCTCTCCTCCTGGATTCTCTCTCCATTCCTCTTTCTTGAGTCTCCTCCTACCTATCTACCTGCTCACCTTCAGTCTTATTTGTGAGATAATTATCCAGATAGTGTCCCCTGGCCATAGCTCTACCATAAGGGTCTGCCCTGGATTCTTTTTCTCTTTTCTCTCCCCATTTTCTCTTGGTCATATTATCACTTTTCATGGGCCCAATTTTTATCTCTATGCAGATGACTCCCAGGTCTTCATAATAACTAACATTTACAGAGTATTTTAAGGTTTGCAAAAACCATACATATAATATCTTGTTGTAGTATCTTCACAAAAGCCCTCTGATGTAGATGCTATTATTATCCCTATTTTGCAGATGAGGAAACTGAGACTGAGGGGTTAAGTGATGTCCCAGTATCACACAACTAGTAAGTACCTGAGGTAGAATTTAAACTCAAGTCTTCCTGACTCCCAATCCAGTACTCTATCTACTGTACCATCTTCATTTCTAACCCTAATTACAGCCCAGACTCCAGTCCCACATCACCAATGACCTAGTAGACATTTTGAATGGATGTCCTGTAGGCATATTAATCCAAATACATTTAAGATAGAACTCATAAGCTTTACCATAAACTCATCCTTCTTCTGAATTTCCCTATTTCTGTTGAGAGCATGACCATATTTCCAAGTTCTACAGCTCTTCTCATCACCTCACCCAGTCTACTGGTCTTGCTGATGACATTTCTTGTCCATGATATTTCTAACATCCATCCCATTCTTTTTTAAAAAAAAATTATTTATTTTTAGTTTTCAATATTCACTTCCATAAGATTTTGAGTTCCAAATTTTCTCCCCACCTCTCCTCTCCCCCCACCCCTAGACAATGTATAATTCTATATAGGCTTTACATATACAAGGTGTCCCTAAAGTCTGGACATATAGACAAAAATTCATATTTTGAAATATTTGGAATATTAACAGACCTTAGCCCACTTGACTTCTTTTTCTGGGGTATGCTAAAGGAGAAGGTGTCCTCAATGAAAATCATAGATGCGACACACTTGGTTGAACGCATAAAGAGTGAATATGCTAAAAGTGACAGCCATGTGGAGTTATTACATTGAGTTCATGTGAATATTGCAAAGCGCATCAACCTTTGCATCACAAATGACGGAAATCATATTGAAGATGTTATTTATTAATATTCCAATTAAATAAAATGTTGTTAAAAGTTTCAATCATTTCATTTCTTGAAAATGTGCGTTTTTGCCTAAGTGTCCAGACTTTAGGAACACCCTATACATTCATATTAAATCTATCTTCATATCTTGTAAAGAAGAATTAAAACCAATGGGAGAAACCATGAGAAAGAACAAAAAAAGAGAGAGAGAGGAAATAATATGCTTTGATTTACATTTAGACTGCATAATTATTTTTCTGGGTATGGACAGCATTTTCCATCATGAGTCTTTTGGAGTTGTCTTAGATCCTTGCATTGCTAAGAAGAGCTAAATCTATCAAAGTTAGTCATCACACGATGTGGCTTTTACTATGTACAATGTTTTCCTGGTTCTGGTCACTTTACTCAGCATCAGTTCATATGAATCTTTTCAGGTTTTTCTGAAGTCTGCCTGCTCATCATTTCTTATAGTACAATAGTACAACAGTATTCCATTACATTCATATACCCTAACTTGTTCAGCCATTCTCCAACTGATAGGCATTTCCTCAATTTCCAGTTCTTTGGCACCATAAAAAGAGCTGCTATAAATATTTTTGTACATGTGGGTCCTTTTCTTATTTGTGTGATCTCTTTGGAATACAGTCCTAGAAGCAACATTGTTGGGTCAAAGGGTATGCACAGTTTTATAGCCCTTTCAGCATAGTTCCAAATTGCTCTCCAGAATGGTTGGATCAGTTCACAACTCCACCAATGATGCATTAGTATTCCAATTTTCCCACACCTTCTCCAACATTTATCATTTTCCTGTTTTGTCATGATAACCAATCTGATAGGTGTGATATGGTGCCTCAGAGTTGTTTTGATTTGCATTTCTCTAATCAATAGCGCTTTAGAGCATTTTTTCATATGACTATAGATAGCTTTAATTTCTTCATCTGAAAACTGCCTGTTCATGTCCTATGATCATTTATCAATTGGGGAATGACTTGTATTCTTATAAACTTGACTCAGTTCTCTATATGTTTTAGAACTGATGCCTTTATCAGAGACACCAGTTGCAAAAATTCTTTCCCAGTTTTCTGCTTCCCTCCTAATCTTGCTTGCATTGGCTTTGTTCGTGCAAGAAATTTTCAATTTAATGTAATCAAAATTATCCATTTTGCATTTCATAATGTTTTCTCTCTATCTTGTTTGGTTATAAATTCTTCCATTATCCATAAAACTATTCCTTGCTCTCCCAGTTTGCTTATAGTATTAGCCTTAATATCTAAATCATGTAGCCATTTTGACTTTAATTTTGTATATGGTATAAGATGTTGGTCTATGCCTACTTTCTGACATACTGTTTTCAAGTTTTCCCAGCAGTTTTTGTCAAATAGTGAGTTCTTATCCCAAAAGCTGGAGTCTTTGGGTTCATCCTTCCCATTCTTTCCACTCAGGCAGCCATCATCCTACTTTGGGCCCTCATGGCCCCTCATCTCTGGGTAATCACAATAGCCTTCTAGTCAATCTCCCTGCCTCAAGCCTCTCCCTTCTCTATTTCATCCGGTACAAAGCAGTCAAAGCAACATTTTTGTTCGGCATAGCTCTGAGCATGCCATTCCTCTGTTGAATAAACTTCAGTGGTTCCACGTTTCCTCTAAGATGAAATATGAACTCCTCTGTTTGGCATTTAAAGCCCTTTACAACCTGTCTCTAACCTACCTTTCCAGCCTAATTATACATCACCCCCCTTCTTATAGCAACACAATTGGCCTGCTTGCTATTCATCACATGCAACATTTTGTAACCTCTCTCCATGCTCTTAGCCATTACCACCATCCCAGTCACACCAAGCAACGGTCTTTAAAAAGTCCTTTTTGTCATTTTTAGCATTTATTGCAAGCCTGGACACATTCAGGACTTTAGTATTCTCAGTACTATTCTCTTAGTTCCATCCCACTATTTTGTATTCATCTTCAGTTGTCTGCCTTTGCTTCCATCTTTTCTATGTGACTTTTAAAAATCTGAGTGGGTTGGTGTGTTCCTTGTCCGTTCTCATCAGTCTCCTCTGACAGCTCCCTCTTTTTTTTCCTTATCATAATCATTTGTGTGAATCAGAATTGTATTCTTAAGAACATCCCATCCTCCTCAAGCCAACTTCCTCTGTAGGAACCTAGGCCATAGAAACCTGCCCCTCCTTTCTGTATTCTCTTTAAAATCCACTCTTCCACAGTTTCTGGCACATGTCAGACTATGCCTGGATTCCACAGCTTTAATTATTATAAACTTGGAGGTGTCATAGCTACTTCCTCCCAAGGTTCCCATCACTTTTGTTTCTTTATTAGAATCTGTTCTAAAATAGGAGTGGGGGGAGGGGTAGGCAGAGTCAAGATAGCAGAGAAACACCAGGGACTTACCTGAGCTCTCCCAAAGTCCCTTCTAAACAATTTTAAATGATGCCTCAAAATGAATTTTCACATAAAAGAGATGTGAAAGAGCTATTACAGTGGAGGGGAAGATGGAGTGGGGGGAGTGCTTGAACCTGACTCTCATTGGAATTGGCTCAAAGAGAGAATAACATACACACTCATATATAGAAATCTATCTTATCCTATGTGTTGGTAAGTAAAATAGGCTCTTAGCAAACAGTTCAACCAAGTGCCCTTGAAGAGTTGGGCCTGTGTTTCCTTGATTAGATTTGAGAGTCCTTGGAGTCTTCCTTGCCTCAGAGGTGGACCTAGTTTACACATGAGTTTGAGTAACATGTTTTGAACATCAGAGGCTTTTAGACCACATGGGTTTAAGTTGCCTCTTTGTGACTATTCTAGGTCACGTGGGTGAGTTGCATGTGTGCACTGAAAAAGATATAAAAGCAGGGGTTGGCTTTCTCTTTTTCGGAGCTCTTACCCACAGCAGTGGTGGCACTTGTGACTCTGGGCCAGCCCTTATTATGAGCTCCCGGGCTGAACTTAGATGTTGGTAACTACGAATTATATTTGGTCTGTATGTCAATGTCTGTAATTTGTATTTTGCTCTGAAGGTCAGGGTGCTGGCTTTTTCCCCTGTACTAAGTGAATGGTATTTGTATGCTGGATTAAAGTAAACTTGTCAACCCCTTAACATTGCTTTCCTTACTAAAGCAGATCAAAAGAACCTGGGCTTTTGCAGCATGCTGGTAGCCTGCTTGTTGTTGGGCTTGTGTTGGTCTTTCACCCCCACAACAGCTGCTAGCCAGATTGTTGAAACATCCTACAGGAAAGCAGGAAGGGAACGAGACCAAGGGAAGGGGGCAGGATTGATAGAAGGGAGGGTAGATTAGGGGAGGCAGTAGTCAGAAGCAAAACACTTTTGAACACAGACAGGGTGAAAGGAGAGAGAGAATAAGATAAACGAGGGAAATAGGATGGAGGGAAATACATAGTAATCATAACTGTGTAAAAAATTTACAGTAAGTTTTTCTGATAAAGACCTCATTTCTAAAATACATAGAGAACTGAGTCAAATTTATAAGAATACAAGTCATTCCCCAATTGATAAACAATCAAAGGATATGAACAGGCAGTTTTCAGATGAAGAAATTAAAGCTATCTAAAGCCATATGAAAAATGCTCTAAATTGATATTGGTTGAAGAAATGCAAATTAAAACAATGCTGAGATACTACCTCATACCTATTAGTTTGGCTAATAGGACAGAGAAGTAAAATGACCAGTGTTGGAGAGGATGTGGTGAAAATGAGGCATTAATGCATTGTTGGTAGAGTTGTGTACTGATTTAATCATTCTTTAGAGCAATTTGGAACTATGCCCAAAGGGCTATAAAGCTATGCATATCCTTTGAGCCAGTAATACCACAGTAGGTCTATATCCCAAAGAGATTTTTAAAAAAGGAAAAGGACCTATATAAACAAAAATATCTATAGCAGCTCTTTTTGGGGTGGCAAAGAATTGGTAATTGAAGGGATACCCACCAATTGGGGAATGGCTGAACAAGTTATGGTAAATGAGTATGATGGAATACTGTTGTACTATAAGAAACGATGAGCAAGCAGGTGTTAGAAAAACCTGGGAAGACTTACATGAACTAATGGAAAGTGAAATGAGCAGAACCAGGAAAACATTGTACATAGTAAGAGCAATATTATATGATGATCAACTGTGAATGACAGCTATTCTCAGCAATAAAAATGATACAAGACAATTCTGAAGATATGATGAAAAATGTTATCCATATCCAAAGAAAGAACTATTGGAGTCTGAATGCAGATCAAAGCATGTTTATTTATTTGTTTGTTTGTTTGTTTGGGGGTTCTAGCGCTTTTTTTGGTCTGTGTTTTCTTTCACAACATGCCTAATATGGAAATTAGTTTTGTGTGACTACACATATATAATCTATATCAAATTGCTTGCTTTCTCAATGGGGGTAGGGGAGGAGAGAATTTAAAAACTCTAAATTTTAAAAAAAAATGAAAAATTGTTTTTACAAATAATTGGGGGAAAATAAAATATAAATAAATATTTTTTTAAAAAAAAAAAAGTAAAATACGAGTTCCCATTATGGCTTCCTCCAACTTCTGAAAGAAAAAAAATTCATTAAAGCAAATCAAGAATTTCTCAGCTACTCAGCTTTTTAGTAGATTCTGGAAAGGTAAAGTCTTTCATTACTACTAATACCTTGATTCCATGTCAGCTTTGCAATGTACTCTTAGAATTAATTTCTCCATTTGTCTGGGCAGTTCAAAAGAGGAGCACGTCTTCACATAGTTGTACACATGTAATCACATATATAATATATTCAGAAAATATATATACATGTTCACACATACATGCACATAAACATACCACATATGTGAACACGTGTGACATGTACATACAGACAATTCTCACTTTAGGAACCATTCTGCAGACTCTGGCAAAGTGATTTTTATGTAATTCTAATTTGCCCTAACATAGGAAAGAGGGTGGGGGGAGGAAGATGGCCAAGCACAATGAAAGGAGGGGCCAGCACACAGTTCAAGAACACATGGAGGCTGGAAACAGAGAAGCCAGAGCAGGAGGAAGGACACATCAGGCCAGATCCAGCCATATAGAAGCTGGAACCAAGAGGAAGAACACAGAGTGGAGGGCAGACAAGGGGTCGAGGGGAGCAGATACAGACTGGGAACCCAGATACTGATGGAAGACAAATAAGTGGGGGCTGGACATGAGAGAGGGTAGGAAGAGAGAGGCAAAGGTCTTCTATCTCAGTGGTCTCAAGTCAATCCTCCATCCAGAATTGGTAGTCTCTCCCAGGTCTGTTTTTCTGCTTTCATTTGGAGGCTTTTTTTGGGTTGGGAGGCAGGAAGTAGGAAGTGCAAAGCCCCTAGCTGAGGGTCAGGAGGTGAGAGAGGGAAAGGGAGAGAGAAAGAGAGAGAGAGCACAGTACTACACAGTAAAGTTAACAGAGGTATCTTTTTGGAATGCAGATTTCTTTCAGAATTCTTTATGTAAATTCTAATTTGTGTAATGCAAATTTACATAAAGTGAGAACTGTCTACATAGATACACATATACATATATTCTACCCAGACTATAGACATTCCCAGAAACTCAAAGTTATCCTTCTTTATTAGAGCCTCGTACATTAACACTGAGATTCAGGCTCACAAGACAGAACAGAAGCTTGATCACCAGCAGAAAAGAGAGGTCCTAGAAGGTTCATATTCTTGCATTTTAGCATTTCAGATTTCTTTTTCATATATTATGTAATCTTGTCTTCATAATAAACCTGTGAGGTGGATAAGGAATATGCTGTCTTCATTTCACTCAGTCTCAGAGAGATTAATTGATTTGTTGAAGATCACTTGAGGTATTGTGCATAACAGCCAGAATCAGACTCCAACTCTCCTGACCCCCCGACCTGTGTTTTTAGACGGATTTGGGGTAACGAGTCACGCCTCCAAATTTGTATGGATCTCTGGTCCCTGCCATGTGGAGTCTTCCTCCAATAATGCAGTAAGATGCCTACCCTTGCTTTCTTATACATCGTCCCTTCCATTAATACTCCTCCAGGGAGTTATCAAACGTGCTGGGACCTCTCCCCCTATATCTCAACATTACCAGTGAAGCACATGGTTTGTCCATGTGTTATGCCTCACCTTTCCTATATGACTAGCACACATCTCTTTCTTGTCATATATCTCTTTTATGACATCTTTTACATTGTTTTTTAAAATTCCCTTCTTTGTTATAAACTTAAACATCAACAGACAAAAACATTTCAATATACAAAGAAAACTAAAGACAATTCTATTAGAATATATGTAATTTGATCTTTAAAGAAATCCGTATCACATATGTACAAAATTGAACAAGATAGTAACAAGACTGCTTTCTGTGTATGTCTTCTGCCCTTGTCTTTTGTTTTATACATAATTCTTCATGGGCAATATGCCCATTTTCCTACCCACCATGCATATCCCTATTGCTCTTTAGGTGACTCACAACTTTAATTGTCCATGACTCACAGTCATACAATATCACTGGAGGAATATTGGAATTGACAAAATATGGGCCTGTTGGCAAGGGAATGGCTAAACAAATTGTGGAACATGAAACAATAAAATATACCTGAGCCATAGTAAACAACAAGTATGAAGAATACAGAGAAGCACAGGAAGATTTATATGAACTGGTGCAAAGTAGAGTCAGCAGAACTAGGAAAACATTCCGACTACAATAATGGGAACGAAATGAAATGAATAAAGCAAATTTGAAACTGAACACCGTAATTGTAATGCTCAAGCTTAACCTGAACATGAGAGGAGAAAATTCATTTTTGTCCCTTTTTTATTTCTTAAGAAATGAAGGACTATGGGGTTGGAACATTGAGTATAATGCTAGACTAAGTTGAAATATTGTTGGTTTTGCTGAAATGGTTTTTTCCTCCTTTTTATTCATTGTTACAAGAGATGGTTCTCTGGACAGGAGAAATGGAGAGGATTATATTCAGAAATAAAAGTAATGCAAAAAACCAAAAGATAGCAATTTTTTAAAGATGTCTTTATTTCATAGAGAAGCCTGGGGTCATTAATATCACCATATAATTTCCCAAAAGCAATCCAGACCTCTCTCTCTCTTTCTCCTACTTAATTCTAGACTCGGTCCACAAAACATCCAACTTGAAGGCTTCATCATCATGTGGAGGTGACGCTCAGTTTTTGAAAGTGAAGTCAGCGAAGCATCAACTCTGGCAAGCTGCATCAGACTGCAAAAGTTTCAAAGATGGTCCCAGCAATGGACTATGTCCATTTTCCAAGGATCAGCCTTACTCAGCATAGAGAGGCTCATCATTGGTAGACTGGCCACTGAGACAGGAATTCTTTAGCCCTGGCAATTCATACTAGTGCACATATCATAAGCAGAGCACACCCTGGCAGGTCCTATCAATTGGACTGAAAAGGCTACAACTACAGGCCCAGAGACAGGCTTTATTGTATGCTAGATGTTAGATAAATTGTTCTCTCTGGTTTAGTCCTCAGCTCCTCCTCTGAAACAAAGAGGAGGCAGCAACGTGCTGCAAAATTCCTTCTGTGTAAATAACCTGAACCCTCTTTTCTTTTCTTTTTTAGTTTTCAAAATTCATTTTTTAAAGACTGTGAGTTCCAAATTTTTCTCCCTCCTTCCTTTCCCCCCCCCCAGACAGCAATCAATCTGAAATAGGTTGTATATGTTGCAGTCATACTAAACATATTTCCATAGTAGTCATGTTGTAAATGAAGAATCAGAACAAAAGGGAAAAACCGCAAGAAAGGAAAAATAAAAAATAACAAAAAAGTGAGAATAGCATACTTCAATCTGCATTCAGATTCCATGGTTCTTTGGATGTGGATGCAGACAGCTTTCTGAGCCCTCTTTTCATCCAAGAATCAATTTATCAGTCTTCAGAACTTTGTTGTTGTTCAATTGTTCCATCATGTCTGACTCTTTGTGTTTGGGATTTTCTTGGCAAAGATACTGGAGTGGTTTGCCCTTTACTTCTCCAATGGATTAAGGCAAGCAGAGGTTAAGTGACTTGCCCAGGATCACACAACTAGTGAATGTCTGAGGTCAAATTTGAACTCAGATCTTTCTGACTCCAGCCCTATCCATTGAGCTGCCTCTCCAAACTTTACTTAATACTTACTGTGTTCTTGGCCCTGTACTGACCACCTGGCCACAGGCCATAGGTAGAATAAATCAGTGGCCAATCACTAGGGGATAGATTGTAGGTTTGTTGGTCAAGAAACCGGAGTTCTAGGAATAACTATTCCACCAGTTTGCTGTGGGACCTTAGGGAAGTCAATGGGCTTCTCTGTGTTTTAGCTATATCACCTGTGAAATGGGGATAATAATGCAAAAATAATTAATGTGTGGTTATTGTAAGCTTCAAAAGAGAGAACAGAGAAGTGCTTTTAGAGTTAAAAGCACTATACAAATGCTCCATATCCATATTCTAGTAAATTCTTGTCGTCCTTTCTGTGAATGCCATTGTAGGAAGTTAATATTTCTGGGCCACAATATCCCCATCTATAAGAAAAGGGAAATAATACCTCTTTTCTTCCAATTTTCCTTTAGATACTACATAGATAAATGGAAGAAAACATGGGAGAGTGCTTTCAAATTTCTGAAAGCGAAATAGTGCAATTTAATTGAGCTAACAGGGTAAGTAAGGGTTCCAGGACTGTATGTATAATTCTTGGAGACTGTCATAGAATTGTAGACTATTACAACTAGAAAGGTCCTAAGAGAGCATCTAGCCGATCGGTCAACAAAGGTTTATTAAGTATTTACTATGTGCCAGGTTTTGTGCTAAGTACTGAGAAAATAAATACAAATCAAAACAAAGACAGTCTCTGCCCTCAAGGAGCTTAAACTCTAATGAGAGAAGACAAGTGTAAAAGGGAACTGACCAGCAAGAGGAGGTGGAATGAAGGTACCAGCTGGGGACAATGGTAAAGAGCCTGGAGTGCAGGACTGAGAGGAGGGAGACATGGTTGTCCTGGGCACCCTCCTCCAATGGAGGTTCTGAGAGCAGTCAGATGAGAGAGAGATTAATTAAAGAGAGATCGCCCTGGTGGTAGGTACTAGGACAGTGTAAATTCCCGGGTTGGCATGAGCTTCCAGTATGAAGAGATTTCTGCAGCATGGTAGAAAAAGTCCAGAACACAGCCTGGAGAGGAAAGAAAGTCCAAAATCTGCATCCTTCCCCTTTTCATCTGACAAATAAGGAGACTGAGACCCAGAGAGATGAGGTGAACTGATCAAGCTAACACAGCTGATTAGGGTGAGCCAGGTATCTGTGTAGGATATTAAAAGTAGGAAGGATTTAAGAAATCTCTACTCCACCTTCCCCAGAGGAGACTCCACCTTGTTGTGTTTCTGAGTCACACAAGTAGTGAAGTGGAAGAGCCTCTGTGTCTGGGTCTCCTGGACTCTGGCCACTATTCTGCTCTACTTGAGTTCCTCCTCCCAGGACGCCAATGCAAAGGCTGGAGAGATGATAGAGAGGTGGTAACCACTACTGGCGACGCGCACAGTTTAATAAGATCGAGCCTTTGCCAGCCAAAGTCTGCCTTATTGCCTATTTCCCACATGCTTGAAAACAGAGCTGAGGCAGCCCAGCTCACAAGTATCAGGGGGACAGTAATGCCTCCCCAATCAGCAAAGCATCATCCATTAGAAAACAAAAAAAGGTACAGTAAGTGCCACTGAGCTCCTCCATTAATTGCTAAGTAAGGGGAAAAAAGAGAAGAATAAAGTGCTTTTACCTGCTCGGCTGGATAATTAAAAGCTGCCTGAAGCACTGCTAACCTTTTTCATTATGGCAGTGTTCATTATAAAGCCAGAAAGAATTAACTACACTGCATTATCAGATATCGAAAAATATTAATAGCAAAAGTGAGAAAGGGAAAGGAGGAATTTTGGGCAAGTTAATTAAACCACACGTCCTCAATGACTTATTAAGTGACTGGACGAGCTTCCTGGAGCTCTGCAAGTCCCAAGGAGCATGTGATGTGCTCCTGCTCCTCAGGAAATGAGTTTCTAGACCACGGAACTTTTTTTCTTCCATTTTACACATTTTTTTTTTTCCTTTTTCCCTTTCCCGAATCTTTCCAAGGGTACAAGGTACCCAATCTGAGCCTCTTTGGAACCTGCGAGTACAGGAGCTTCCTCCTAATGCTATTGTCAGGGGTCTTGGCTGCTGGATCACTTTCCAGGTAAGACTGTCTCGTAACAAGGGCCTTTGTGCCCCTCAGCTTCTCAGCAACCTTGAAGGAGGTCCAGGACAGCCCCGCCTCCCGTTGGATTCCACTCTCTAGTTCCCAGTGTTCTAATGGGGATCCCACACATTTCAGCTGGGATATGACCTTGGCAGTCATGCCGAGCTGCTTTCACCAAGTACACGATCGACTCAATGTCTCCAAGAATGAGGGCAGCCAATAGTCCTGTAGCGCCAGGCATGTGCTAGTCCCCTCCACTACAGCCTGCTGAGCGAATACAACTGTACTAACAAATCTTCTTCCATGGATTCCACTGACATCCTCAGCAATGCCACTAGGTATTTAATAAGGAAGAGGCCAAACTTCCCCTGCTCTCCTAAAATAGAGCTGTTCACTTGAGTTCTGCAGACGTGGTGGAGGGGGCGAGAGGAGTGGGGTGGAGAGAATCAATATCTACAAGGGTGATGGGGAGGAGGAGAGGGACAGGAGAGAGAATGAAAGCATTTCCATTTAGCAAAAAGCAGAACTGATGATGAAGAAAATGCAGTATTGATTTTTCCCATGCTGGCCCTGGCCCTTTAAATGAAGTCATAGAGCAATTGAGACTCCAACTTTGATTGGCCGTGGTTCAACCTAATCTCATTGTAAGAGTCTCTTTTGCATGATGGGTGACATTTGGGTGCTTTTACTTTCTGCAGTGCTGGGCCATTCATCCTCTGAAGTATAGTCACAAAAATCAGAAAGTATCTCTGAGAACTGATGGTTTTTGCTCATCCTGACATTCCTCAGCCTCTCAGTGACAGAGGCTATGAGGACAAGAAAGGATGACATAGGGTCAGAAACATGACCCTGTGTGCTTTATAAGTGACAGGCCATGGATGTGGGGCAGGGGGCTGTTCTCCTGACAGCCTTCTGGAAAAGCAAGCAAGAGGTGGTTCGCCACTCTGAAGCTCATGCAGGGTTCATTAAGAATGGAAAACTTTGGCTGATGTATAAGGCAATGCCTAATTAGGTGGGGGAGCCAAAAGAGATCATTCCATTAAAGTGGACTTACTGCCCATGTCTTGTTCTGGCATACTTCTTTATAAAAGCAATAACTTGCACAGAAAACCAGTGTCTCGGCAACCTATCACTTCTGTGTAGCAGTTAATATCCCACAGTAACTCAATACAGCTATGGTAAAGTGGAATTCTGCAACATTTTCCCCTGTAACTTCCCAAAGGCTATATAGATGTCTTGAGAGGCCCTGGCAGATGAAATCTAGTGATGCCCAGTGGTGGAGTGAACATAGAAGATTTCATTCCCTTGTGTGGAGGGAGACTGAGATACTAGATGACATGATGATTTTCCCAAATATTGAAAACAACGGCCCTGGGAATTCTGGACCCCTTGCATTGATATCTGGACTGCTCTGGGAAATCCAGCCTTTTAGAGAACTAGCAAGTTTAGCACCAGAGTTAGGTGGCTCCCCAAATTCTGAGAAAAACAGGCCACTCGCCGGAATTTAATGTAGAATCTCAGTGCACAGAATTATCTCACTGGCCAAATATTCCAGGTCATATATAAACAAGGACACCGTCTACAACCCACCTGTAAAATGGTCATCTAGACTTGCTTAATAAGGTCAATCTTTGGTTAGCAAAACTGGGCTCATGGAGTGTGCTGCACTGCAGGTCTTCCCACTACCTCCTGAAGAAGCCCGTTGTTGGGATGTTTTTACTTACATCTGACTTAAATGTTCCTCTTTATAGCTTATAGCCACTAGTTCTAATTCAACTTGCTGAGGCCAAACAAAACAAATTGAACCCCCCTTCCCACATGATAGCTTTTCAAATTTTCAAGTTTGAAAATTTGAATTTCAAATTTCAAAAAATTTGAATTTCAAATTTCAAAAAATCAAATTTCAAAGCTTTTCAAATACTTGAGAAAAGCTCTTTATGTTCCCATTAAGTCTTTTCTTTTTCAAGTTAAATATGAACTGATTCACATAATAGTATTATCTGGAGACCCTTCACTGATCTGGTGACCCTCCTCCAAATATTCTCCAGTTAACCAATGTTCTCCCTAAACATGACACCCAGAGTATGGAGTTCATACTCCAAGTATGGACTTTGCCTACAATTGTGAAACTAATTCCGAGAGCTGGAGTGGTTATCAGACCTTCCTACCCATTACCCAACATTTGACAGCCAATCTTTTCCAAATGGATCATCAACTTTACCTCTGAGCTATTTAAAGGTAAAAAACAAAACCCAAAGAATAACATATATTTTATAACAGGTCTTACTGAATGATATGTTATTGTTGTCCTAATCTCAGAGGGATGGTCAGTACCCAAAAGCTTCCAGACTCTCTCTGGTGGTTTCAGTCGAGGAGCATTTCCCCTCTACGCTTATGGAGTACCTGGTCCTCCATCAGCCTTTGACATGCTAATTAAAAAAAAAAAAAACAACCCAGCATCCAAGCAAATGTTGCTGGACAAATCATTGGCAGCAATAAAAAAAAAAAAAAACTAAAGGCTGGATTGTTCTTACTTACTTAGATAAAAATGCTCTATTCAAACCATTCTCACCAATGACCTTACTTTTTTATTTAATCATCCTTAACAACTTAGGAATATTAGTTGGCCAGAACATGTGTTGCTGGGCTCATAGTCTTTTCTGAACGGATAGTTGGCCTTTTGGCCAACTTGGTCTCGGCATACATTTGATGCCCCCAGTGGCCTCAGAGGTAGGTAGCCACTATCTGGGAGAAACCTATACTAGGCAAATTCTAATAATTACCATCAGGCTGACATGTAGTTGTAAACTCAGGAAGTAGTTCTTATCTCATGGTGAGCTGCCAATTTAGGTATTAATATTATCCTGATAATGATCTTGAAAGAAACTACCACATATTATCTTAAATTTGGGGGTGGAGGAGGTTGGGGGTGGGAAGAGGGAGTCAAAATTGCTGACATTCTAGCATTCAAACTACGATGTTGCAAGCAGCATTGCTTCCAAGAAAATGACTAAACTCTTAACATGTAAGCAAAAATGATTAAAACAAACCAGACTTAATACAAATGTTTCTTCTCCTTAAGAAATGAGACTCCCAAAGTGAGTTTTGCACTTAGAGTTTCAATATACAATAAAGTAACAAATGCAAGAGCTTGGTCTATCACTTAACCTCACTTAGCCTTTTCAAATAGAAATTAATATGTAAGGGTGTGCCCCTTTCGGACTTTGGTAATTTTGCTTCTTAGAAGGGGCAAAGATACAGAACAATGTGGAACTTGTTTATAAAAAAACATGAAGAAAACCTTCCACAGGGAATGCTCTTATCTCGCTCAGCCTCGGTGCCTTTTTTTCCCAGATAGTCATTTACATATTACCAACTACAGAACTTTGAAGTTAATAACTGGGTGACCCTAAACCCTAGAACTGTTTTGTGACTATCGGATATATGTACACTGCCTAGTTGTGGTTTAGCTGTCAGAGATGAGAATTTGGTGATTCATCACACACTAATTGAGATTTCTCACTATGAAAACCCACCCTTGAGATAGAAAGTGTTGGTCAAAGAAAACACCTCAAAGTCCAGTGCGAGAAAGGCTATTTTCTCTACACTGCCACTTGCAGCTAAGAAGGTGGAAAAGAAAAGGGGGAGAGGATATGCGTCTTTGCACTACCTTGTGCTGCAAGGGAGACAGAGGAGAACTTCAGAGGCCACCTAAGAGCAAAACTAAAGATGCTTTTGCCATTCCTAGAATAATGGCCACTTCCCTTTATGAAAGAATATTATACTTCCTCATCTGAGGACATCAGGTGAGGTTGAAGAAGGAAATGATGAGTGGCTATTGAGGAACAAAGACCAGCTGAAAGGAGTAACAGGCCAACCTAGTTGCCTATCATCGTCAGCAGAGCAGTCCTGATGAGAGAATTCAACCCATCGACCCGTCCAACTGAAATGCAGTGTCCTATGATGACCTGGCCATTCCAGCTATGGAAGAGTGCCAGCTTAGCGGCAGAGTCAACATCCAACATGGGCAGCTGGGTGGTGAAGTTGATAAAGTGTCAGGCCTGGAGTGAAGAAGACTCATCTTCCTGAGCTGAAGTTTTAACTTAGACACTTACTAGCTGTGTGACCCTGGGCAAGTCACTTAACCCTGTTTGCCTCAGTTTCCTCATCTGTAAAATGAACTGGAGAAAGAAAGGGCAAACTCCAGTATCTCTGCCAAGAAAACCCCAAATGGGGTCATGGAGAGTCAGACACAGCTGAAACAACTGAACATCATCCAACACAGATGCCACACCCATCAGTGAAATTTTTAAGAACAGTTCCTGAGC
Organism: Phalanger gymnotis; assembly: GCA_028646595.1. Taxonomy (NCBI): domain Eukaryota; kingdom Metazoa; phylum Chordata; class Mammalia; order Diprotodontia; family Phalangeridae; genus Phalanger; species Phalanger gymnotis. The sequence goes on along the minus strand of CM053622.1, from coordinate 707,357,179 downwards.
AAGAGAAAAGACATGAATCCCAAAGGTTCAGATAAACTGCCTTGGCCATGTCTTCCCTACCTGTGCACTTACCACCATGATACTTTAAGTTAGTGCCTATTCTCCTCCATGGTCATAATGTGCACTGGTAGGCAAGTGAACTTCAGGTTTATAGGTATCATGTTGTGGAATTTGGGGAAATGTTTTTTTTTTTTGTTTTTTGGCAGGGCAATTGGGGTTAAGTGACTTGCCCGAGGTCACACAGCTAGTACATGTGTCAAGTGTCTGAGGCCGGATTTGAACTCAGGTCCTCTTGATTTCAGGGCTGGTGCTCTACTCACTGTGCCACCTAACTGCCCTGGAGAAATTTTTTAAGTTAACTGTTAGCTGGTTGATTTAATAATTGGAAATACACCAGTAGGGGCTCAGAGATACAGGAGTAACATTATAGTCACCGACTATAGTTGTCCCTGTAACTCTGAGAATGGTTGTAGTAGCTGTTCCCTTTGGGGAACCCCAATTTGCTATTGTGGGTGCAGGTTTGGGGAGTAAATGTGCCAACACAGAAAGAGCCTGGGGGTAAGAGAAGGTAAATGCCCATGCCACACATAGATCGGTAGCACTTTGAAATTCAAGCTGGGTCACAGCTTTAAAAGTAAAGTTCTGACTAACGAAAAGGCCACCTCAGCCAAATATAACCAAGGCAGCATACTAATCGGGCAGCTAGGTGGCACAGTGGGTAGATTGCCAATCCTCAAGTCAGGAAGACTCATCTTCCCAAGTTCAAATCTGGCCTCAGATGCTGAGTAGAAGTGTGACCTTGGGTAAGTCACTTAACCCTGTCTGCCTTGGTTTCCTCATCTATAAAATGAGCTGGAGAAGGAAACGGCAAACCCCTCCAGTGTCTTTGCCAAGAAAATCCCAAGTGGGGTCACAAAGTGTCAGATACAACTGAATGACAAAGAGTAATAATCATAAATAATATTTCTATAGTACTTTAATGTTTGCAGAGTGTTTTTAATATTATCTCATTTGATCCTCACAACAAATCTGTAACGTAGGTACTATATTATCCCCACTTTACAGATGAGGTAACAGGCTGAGAGGCATAAAGTGACTTATCTGGGATTATAGTTAGTATCTGAGACAGAATTTGAATTCAGCTCTTCTGACTTGAAGTCTAGGACTCTTTCCACCTTTCCTTAGCAATGTGTTAACTAGGAGATGGGTACAGGCATGAAAGATTCTCCTCAGCTACCTCCAAGGAAGCCAGATAGACTGATCTCTTCACTAGATCCCAAAAAGTGCCCCCTAGAATGGGGGCATCTCACCTAGAATGCATTCTCCTCACTCCTTTCATCAAATCTCTTTACTTTTCACAGCCTTACTCAACCTTGACACCTTCTGTGAAACATTCCCCAGACACTCTAACCTGCGTTTATGCTCCCCTTGTCTGATTCCCCATCATACTTGACTTTACCACGTATTTTAAAACCTTTCATTTATTTTCTTAAATCGTTCTCTTATGTCTTCATGTGTTTGAATTTAACTTCTCGATAAGACTCCTTGAGAGAAGGGAAGGAAGAAGGAAGGGAAAAGCACCATTAAGTACCTACTATCTGCTGGTTATTATGCTAAGTACTTTATAAATATTATCTCATGTGGTCCTTCACATCAACCCTGGGAGGTAGGTGCTATTATGATACCTTTACAATTGAGAAAACTGAGTCAAACAGAAGTTAAATGACTTGGCTGGTGTCCACACAACTAGTAAGTATCTGAGACCAGATTTGAATTCCAGGCCCACCTGTCCCACCACCTAGCTGCCTCACTAGGAACCATACAGTTGAAAGTACAGGGAATGTTTAGCCTGGAGAAGAGAGCATTGCACTGGCTTAAGGGAAACATTGTAATGGTCTGAGTATCTGAAGAATGGCTATGAAAAGGGGGAATTCAATTTATTCTGTTTGGCACCAGATGGTCGAACAAGAACCAATGAGTAGAGACTAGAGGGAGACCAATCACAAACAACCTGTCATAGAATGTTATCACTAAAAGGGAACTCAGAGGCCATCTAGGTCCAACAGTGTCTGAACAAGCGCCATCTTTACGACACACTCTTAGGAAGTGGCTCTCCAGCCTTTGCTCAAAGGCCTTCAGCTGGGGAAACCCCAAATCTTCCCAGGTTGCCCATTCCAGTCATAGGCAATTCTAATTGTTAGCAACTTGGTTTTCCATTTTTTGTTTTCCTGAAATCAAGCTTAAATTTGTTATTTTGCAACTTCTGCCTGTTGCTTCTAGTTTTGAACTAAGAACTAGAAAGATCTACTTGAATTCTTCTGCAGTTCCTGAAGACATTATATCTCCCTGTTTCTTGTCTTTTCTTTTTCTTCTTGAGACTGAGTCTCCCTATCTCTACCCAACCAAGCTGGAAGTGCAGCGACCATTGACCCAGCCAGTTGTACCACTGCTCAGCTTCTGACCTAGGCCAGTTTGCCCCTCCCTAGGCAGTCTGGTGGCCTTCCTCCTACCGCTTCCCTCCTGCCGCCATATTGGTAGCAGACTTGGTGTAGACACCTAATCTACACTAGCTTACTCCAATTCAGAATTCCCAAACTCAAGCACTCAAGAATAATTGGCTCGTACCACCATAACCAGCTAAGTCTTCTCTTCTCTCGGTTGAACATGCCCAGTTCCTTCAAACAATTACCTCATGTGGCATGTTCTGAATGCTATTCACCATTCTGATTACTCTCTGGAAACACTTCAGCCAAAGTCTTTCCTGAAATGTGGCATCCTGGACTGAATATAATATTTTAAATGTTGCCTCACTGGAGCAGATCAGGGGGACTATCATCCTCCTACTTTTATGAAAGTATGCTCTGATTACTAGCTTAATGTTTAATGTTTTAGTCTAAAGGTCCTCTTTTTAATTTTAAAACTAAAAGAAAACTATTTATCTTGATTTCAGACAAAGCAGCCCTATAGCATTCATCTCGCATGAATATGGCCATCGGACAGGGATCTTATATTTAGAATACCAACAGTTGTTAATGTTTATAGAGGGTCTAAAAACTATGCAATTCTTGGCACCATCTTTACCATCACTACAGAAGGATACCTTCTCCCTTCTTCCTTCTCCTCTTCCCCTCGCCCAGAAGAAGGGAGGATCACTTAGTATTTCTCTATTTTAAGGAGTGCCATGACCCAGGTACGATCACCATATATTGGCTGCATATCCTAATTACGGGATCTAATGATAAGACTTGGCAGCTAGGTGGCAGAGTAGATAAAATACCAAGCCTAGAGTCTGGAAGACTCATCTTCATGAGTTCAAATCTGGCCACAGACATTTCTAGCTATGTGAACCTGGGCAAGTTACTTTGCTTCAGTTTCCTCATCTGTAAAATGAGCTGGAGAAGGAACCACTCCAGCATCTTTGCCAAGAAAATGACAGATGAGGACATAAAGAGTCAGACATGGCTGAAATGACTGAACAACAACAAAATGGTAAGACTAGGGCAGAAGTCAGAATTGGAAAAAAAAAAAAAAGACTTAAATAGAACAGGAAATAACCAAGACTATAGAAAAGACAGATTAAGATTTAGTACCATGGCCGGGAGCAGGGTCGGGGAGGTGGGATGGAGAGGAACATTGACTCTGAAGTTAAAAGTCCTGGGTTCAAATTTTACTTCTGATGATTACCTGTGTGACTTTGGGCAAGACACATAACTTCCCTGGGCCTCAATTTCCTCATCTCTAAAATAAAGGAGTTGAACTAGATGACCTCTGAAAACTTTCCCAGCCCCTGATTTGTGACACCATGGCGGTTCCTCCCTTAGCACAGCCTAGGATCACATTAGCTTTCTTAGCTCTTCTGTCAGTGTTGGTTCACACTGAGCCTGTAGTCCTCCAAAATCCCCAGGTCTTTTAATAGATCATCTGCTGTGTAGACTAGCTTCCCCCACCTTATACTTGTGAGGATGATTTGTTTTAACCTAAGTTTAGGACTTCACATTTGTGAATATTAAAGCTCTTCCTTTTGGATTCAGTCCGATGTTCTACACGTTCAAGTCTTTGAGTGCTGACCCTGTCTTCCAATCTGTTAGCTTTTGCTTTTCAGCAGCGTATCATCTGCAAATCTTTAACTGTGCTCTCTGTGTTTTTATTTAAGACACTGATAAACATTTCTGCAATCATATTGAAAAACGCAGATTCCCTAGGATGTGCCACTGGAGACTTCTTTTCAAGTCAACATCTCACTGTTAATGAGGATGCTGGCTATTTGGATTGAGTGATTCAACTTATTCTGAATTCAAACTCTGTGTCACTTCTTTCCATGTTTCCTATAGGACCTGCACAAGAAATTTTGGCCAGTGTTTTGCTACAAGCTCAATAATATGTTCATACAACACTCCCTTAATCTACTTGTCTAGTAATGATGTAAAGGGGAAAAAAGAACAAGATTAGATTTGGAATGACCCGATGTTTTTAAATTTTTATTTATTTTTATACCAAACTTCCTGTTGTTCAGTCATTTCACTTGTATCTGGCTCTTCCTGACCCCATTTGGAGTTTTCTTGGCAAAGACAGTGAAAAGTGGTTTGCCTTTCCTTCTCCAGCTCATTTTTTACAGATGAGGAAACTGAAGCAAATAGGGTTAAGTGACTAGCTCAGCGTCCCACAACTAGTGGGTGTCTGAGGTCAGATCTGAGCTCAGGAAAATGAGTTTTTCTGACTCCCTACCTGACCTTCTATCCCCTATACTACCTAGCTGACCCAAATGAAATCAAATAAAATAATCATTTCTAAATCCAGAGTAGAACAGAAAGACTGTACGACACATTGCAACTCTCTACTATGCGCAGCTTGCTTTTTATATTTTAAGTATATATTAAATTTAACCTATAACTTTCAAAGCTGCCCTGCCTCTTTGTGCTTTTTACTGGCCTTCCTTCTATTCTCCTCCATGCATTTAAAGAAAAAATTTACTCAATGATCTTCTTTTCTCTTTCTTCCTTTTCCTTTATTTTTTTTTTGCTCCCCTATCCACATCTTCCTCATCCTCCCACTCCACCCCAATTGAGAAAAAGATAAACATTGCCCTAGTAACAAACATATATAGTTAAGGAAAACAAATTCTCACAATACAAAACATATATGGCTTATCTATACTCTGAACTCATCACCTTTCTGTTGAAAAATATGTTTCATCATGTACAAGTCATGCTCAACATCGGACACCTGAAATTGTAGTTGGTTGTTGTATTGATTAGAATTCCTAGGTTTTTCAAATTTATCTTTCTTTATACTTTGTTGTTATTGTACAAATTGTTCTCCTGGTTCTCTCCACTTCACTCCGCATAAGTTCATTCAGGTTTTCCCACGTTACTCTGAAACCATTTTGTCATTTCTAATGGCATATATATTTACTTATGGGTCCTTTTCCTCTTCCTCTGATCTCTTGAGGGCATGAGCTTACTACAGACATCACTGACAAGCACAGTTTAGTGACATTGGGGTTGCTTTCCAGTATAACGGAGCCAATCCACATTTTTACCAGCCATGCATTAGTGTGGCTTTTTTTTTCCCCACAGTCCCTTTGACATTTGTTATTTTCTACTTTTGTCATCTATGTCAATATGATAAAGGAATCTCAGAAATGCTTTCATTTGCATTTCCCTATTTATCAGTGATTTAGAGCTTTTTTCCTTTATGATTGTTGATAGCTTAGATTTCTTCTTTTGAAAACTGTCCGTTCATATCTTTTGGTCATTTATCTATTGGGAAATGGCTCTTATTCTTATAAATCTGAGTCAATTTCTTATGTAATTCATATATATAAGAATATTAAACCCTTATCAGAGAAATTTGCTACAAAGGTTTTTTCCTTGTTTCCTTTTCCCTTCTAATTGTTACTGTATTGGTTTTGTTTGTGAAAATTTTTTTTTCAATTTTATGTGATCAAAATTGTCTGTTTTTTTTATCTTTTGTGATCTTCTCTATCCCTCGTCTGGTTATGAACTCTTGCCCCATCCATAAATCCAAAAGGTAATTTCTTCCTTATTTCTCTAATTTGTTTGTGATATCACTTTTTATATCTAAATTACATATCCATTTGGAACTGTTCTTGGTATACAATATGAGATGTTTTTATATATCTAATTTCTGCCAAACTGCTTTCTAGTTTCCCAAAAGTTTTTGTCAAATAATGAGGCCTTACCCCAGTAGCTATGGTCTTTGAATTTATCTAACACTATACTATTATGTCTGTTTGCTTCTGCATGTGGTATACTTAATCTGTTCCACTGGTTGACCTCTTTATCTTTTAAACAGCACCAAATCATGTTGATGTTGACTGCTTTGTAATATGGCTTAGATCTGGTACTGCTAGGCCCCCTTCCTTCCACCTTTCTTTTTTCATTACTTCACTTGAGATTCTTGACCTTTGTTCTTCCAGATGAATTTCATGACCTGTTATTGATGAAGTTGGAATGGTTCTTTATAACCACTTCTTCCTTTTTGAAATATTTGCCAACCATTCCAGAATTTTTCCAAATAACAAAATCCTGTTCATTGGCTTATAGTTTGCAGATTCTACTCTCTTCCCCTCTAAAAAAAACCCAAAGCTAGAATATTTACTCTTTTCTAATCTTTTAGAGGTCACTGACAGCAGGACTCAACCACCACTTTTGCCAGTTCTTTCTGTACTCTAAGATAGAATTCATCTCTTTTGGTGATTTAAACTCATTGAGGTCAGTAAGGTTTTCTCTTTGCCTTAGGTATCATAGGGTCATACTCACAAATTTAGAACTGAAAGGCACCTTAGAGTTTATTTAGTCCAACCCCACCCTTTTTCAGATGAGGAAATTGAGGCCCAGAGAGATTAAGTGATTTACCAAAGTCACACAGACATTATATTGCTGAGCCAAGATTCAAATGTAGGTTCCTCTCTCTCTAGGATCCAACTCTCTCTTCCCTGAAAGCACATGGCTTCTCATGGTTTCAGCATGTTTTTCCAATTCCCTTTACTCCTTATCTCCCATATATCTTTGGCTGTTGGAGGTCATAGTTTCCAGGCTAGAATCCTCAGTATTCCCATTAGACACAGTTAGGCACAGTAGTCTCTCCTGAAAATTCCAGATTTAGAAAACTCTGCCCCTGAGGCCAATATACATATTAGATACTTGTAACTTATACTCTACCCCCAACACCCAAAGAGCCAGTTTTATTTCCTTGACCTGTGCAACGCTACTTGAAACCTCTTGTGGATCTTTCCCTGTTCCACATGCTAGGGACATCTCATTTCAACTCTTCTACTAGGTAGCCATAGACACTGAAAGGACCCTGTCTTCATCAAAGATGTGGAAAGGAGGTCATGGACTATTCTGCTGAATCCCTCTGAAATCACTCAAGTCTGGGCTTGGGAAACCAGTAATGTCTTTAAACTCTCTCCCACTGCCACCACTAAGAATTCAGAAACTCAGAGGGGTTCCTGGGACAAGAGCTGGGCCAGCTGCTCTGGCCTGTTCTAGGTAGAGAGATTAAAATCCCCTATTCTGGAGCTTGGAATGGTCTCTACCCTCATCCCTGCGGGAGAATTTTCTATGGGACTTAAGGAACTCCAAAGACCTTGCCAAAGCTCGCCAATGTTAAAACTCCCTTTCAAAGCACCCCAGCCAGCATAGGGAAATTCAGCCAGAAGCTTACCAGTGCTCCACTCCCTTTTAGCCATTTTTCTTCTGCCCTTGGCAGTCCAAAGATTATTCTCCTTTGTTACAGGAAAAAGAGAACTGATTTTGGAGTCACAGCCCTTGAGTTCAAATCCCGCTATTGGGTGGGGGTGGGCAGGGAAACTCTAGATCTAACTTTGGGACATTTGTAAAAAATCAAAATCAAAACCAATATGATTAAGATTTACTATCCTTTAGCTTGGAGCCCCCAACTGGGATAAAAGCTTAGCACTTTAGTTTAAGGGTTTGAACTTCTATCCTTTTTTGTGTCTCCATAGGTGTAACAAGCTAGTCATTGGCCACTTTTTCTCTGATTTATCCTTCTTAGATAATAAACTAGGAAGTTAGGATTGTACCTTTATCTCAGATAGTCTGGCTTTAGCGCTAATTAAAGCACCAAGTAAACAACTTTAAAGTATAGAAAATTTTGGATTAAAATCCATCCTTTTAGGCATAAAAAGAGAGTGAAAGGAGAGGAAAGCATTTCACCACTTGCATGAATTCTGATCTAAGGGAAAAATCAACACCAATCAGAAACCCTACCTCCTCCCTCAGCACACACACTCTAGCCATTACTTTCCCATCTGCCATAGTAGATGATGGCACCAGCCACCATGATGAAGCCTAGCAATTCTTGGTAACAGCCACAGCCAGCCACTCCTCTTTACTGTGCCCCCCTAACACCCATCTCCTCTCTCATTTAAGCAACTCTATCCAAATCTCCCACCCAGGATCCTTCCTCCCAACCCTAGGTATCCATAGCTATGGGGCTGCCATTACGACAGCAGCAATATTAGTCAGGCAGCAGCAGCATTAGGCAGGCTACCTGGTTCTTTCACCTCCTGAAGCTTCTTTCCCTCTCTCAAATCACCCATAGATTGACTTTACCCAATCCGGTATCACTGTGTGCATCCCCTAAAAATAGCCTTCCAGTCTCTTTCAGGACAAAAAGAAACAATGCTGTCTGTTTATAACTATTTCCCAGAAACTTAGGAATCTAAAGTCTGAGAAACTTCTCTATCCACCTGCAGAGGAATCAGTCTTCCCCAAATCTCACTACACATATTCCTCAGAGAGATCAAAGGCAGAAAGAAAGTTCCAATATATACCAAACTATTGATAGCAACCCTTTTTGTGAGGCCAGCAAAGAAATAGAAACCAAATGGGTACCCATTGATTAGGGAATAGCTAAACAAATTGTGATACGTGAATATAGTGGAATATTACTTTGCTGTAAGAAATGATGAATATGAAGACTGCAGAGGATTAGAGAAAGACTAATAAGAACTAATGCAAATTAAACAGAACTAGGAAAACAATACGCATAATGAAAACCACAATGTAAAGGGGGGGGCGACCTTAATAATGTGTAATTATAATGACCAATGTCAGAGAAGAGTTGAGAAAATGCATTTCCCTCCCTTCTTTTCAGAGGTGGGGGACTATGGATATGAAATATGTCATACACTGTCAGACAAACTTAGATACTACCTACTCTGAAGAAGTTGAGATTCTCTATCTTCTTACTATCTAACGCTACTCTCACCTCCCCCCTCCTCTCCAATTTTTTTCCTGTCTTCTTCCTTTTGAATAAGGTGTATGCTAACACGGTCATATTCTAGTCCTTGGTCCCATCCCACCAAATAATAGTAGTAATAATAAAAGCTAGCACTTACATAGCACTTTACATAGCTGACATTTACATATGTCTAAGGTTTACAAAGCACTTTACAAGTATTCTATCATTTTATCCTCACAACAATCCTGGGAGAAATGTGCTCTTATTTTACAGATGAAGAAACTGAGGCACACAGCACTTAAGTGGCTTGCTCAGGATCATATAGCTATGTGAAGCCTGATTTGAACTGAAGTTTTTCTGACTCCAGGCCCAGTGCTATATCCACTGAACCACCCAGCTGCCAAACACATCTCAGTGATATGTATGATTTTAAATTTGTCTCCTAGGAATTCTTGTTCATCTTGCTTCATCCATTTTTGTATAGTCATCTGAGGCCATCTATTATATTAAGGCTCCTATATAGATTGTGTCTCCAAAACATTGGGGCATTTCTTCCCTCTATTCTTCTTCCAACATTACAGCTACCGACTATGGAATCTAGCTTGAGAGATACACAGAAGTTCCTTTCTCTCTCTCTTTTCCTTTTCAGCTTTAAAACCCTTTTGATTATAGGGGAGGGAGAGGAGGAATATCAAAGAATGAATCTTTAAATTGGATAGGATTGTGATAACTAGAGAGAGAGAATGAGAAAGAGAGCCAGAGAAAGAAATAGAGAGAAGGGGGAGGGAGGGAGGGAAAGTAAAAGAGACAGAGACAGAGGAGGGGGAAAGGGAGGGGGACGGAAGTAGAGACAACAAAGGAGGAGGAGGAGGAGGAGGAGAGAGAGAGAGAGAGAGAGAGAGAGAGAGAGAGAGAGAGAGAGAGAGAGAGAGAGAGAGAGAGAGAAGGCTCAGAGCTGCTTAGCTTTTATTTTGTTTCTGTTTTCTCTCTGCCAGGGAGAATGACCTTTGGACTGGAAAGGACAGAACAAAAATAGCTAATAGAGAGTTGATACACAAGATAAATATGGAGATAGAAAGCGAACTTTTAGCTGTCCTTGAAGCATTTGTGTCACCTGTCCGGATGCACTCCATCCTCAGATGCTAAACGAATTGGCCAACATGATGGCAGAGCCCCATCCGTGGTCTTTGAAAGATTATGGCAAGTGTGAGGCACCACAGAGCTAGAGAAGTGAAAATGTTCTCATGCTTAAAAAAGGAAAAAGAGGAGAGCCTCCAAAATATAAGCCAACAAGGATGCTCCACTCTCTGGGTTATTAAATAGATAGTGAACATCGAAAAAGGAAGCTATGATAACAGAGTCAACAAGGCTTCGTCAAGGTTAGGGTCTACCAGACTAACCTAATTTCCTTTTCTGAAAGAGATCCTTAGACAGGAAGATCAGGGAGTTTTGTGGACAAAGTTTATGTAGACTTCAGCAAAGCCTTTAACAAAATCTCTTCAGCTGTTCTTGTAGAAAATATGGGTTGCTGTTGGTTAACCAATGGGCAAAGAACCTGGATTTGAAGCTGATTGAATGACCAGACCCAAAGACTAGTTGTGAGTGGTTCAGTGTCAACTCAGAAAAACATCTCCCATGGAGTGCCCAAGGATATGTGCTGCTCAGCAGTTTTGTCAATGACCTGTCTAATGATATAGGTGGCATGCTTGACAATTTTGCAGAAGAAAGTAACCTAAAAAGTATAGCTAGCCAAGTGGATGGCAGAGTCAGAATTCAAAAAAGCTTGACAGGCTAGGTAGATGGGTCAAATATAATAGGGTGAAATGCAATGGAGATACATGTCTTATACATGGGTTCAGAAATAACAACTTTACAAGTGTAAGAGAAGGGAAGGATGGCTAGATAGGGAAGAATAAATAGAGGAAGGAAGGAAAGAAACAAGTATTTATTAAACACCAACTTTGTGCCAGGCACTATGCTATGTACTTTTCAAATGTTATCTCATTTGATCCTCACAACAGCCCTCAAAGGTAGGTGGTATTGTTATCTCCATTTTATAGTTGAGGCAGAGAGCAGTTAAGTGACTTGGCCAGGGATGCAAAGTCAGTGTCTGAGGCTGCATCTGAATTCAGTTCTTCCTAATTCCAGGCCAAGTGCTCTATCCACAGTGCCACTTAGCTAGAAATTCATCCATAAAAAACATCTTTTTCACTGCAAATTCAATATGAGAGTCAACACTGATGGGAGAGCTAAGAAAGTTAATGCAATCCCAGGCTGCATTAAGAACAACATAGTCACTCTGTTCTCTGCTCTAAGAAGACCATACCCAGCCTCCTGTGGTGCCACATTGTAGGGAGGACATTGATAAGATGGAGAAGATCCAGAAGAGGGTGACTAGAATGATACCAGGTGAGCATCAGCTGAAGGAACTGGGAGGATTTGGCCTGGAGAAGAGAAGGTTTAAAGAAAACATGAAATATGTCTTCAAGTATTCAAAAGGTTGTTACATGGAAAAGATATTGGAAAATTATCCTCGGTCTCAGAGGGAAGAAGTAGGAGCAAATTGGTAGAAGTTGCAAAAATATAAAGTTAAGCTTGATGTTAGTAAGTTGGTCATCAAACATTTATTAAACACTTACTGTGTGTCAAGCACTGTGATAAGATGATGGAGGATACAACAGCAAAAAAGGCAAAAAATAACTCCTGCTCTCAATGGTGACAGTCAACATGCAAACAGCTATGTACAAACAAGAGACAAATAGGATGAATTGGAGATAATCAACAGAGGGAAGGCACTAGAATGAAAGGGAATCGGGAAAGACTTCTTGCAGATGGCTGGGTTTTAGCTGGGATTTAAGGAAGCTGGGAGACAGATGAGGAAGGAGAGCATTCTGTGCATGGGGGACAGCCAGTGAAAATACTCAGAATCAGGAGATGGAGTGTCATGAGTCATGTATGAGGAACAGCCAGGAGGCCAGTGTCACTGGATTGTAGAATACATGCCAGGGAGTAAGTAAGGTGTAAGAAGACTGGAAAGTTAGGAGGGGTCCAGGTTATGAAGGTTTTGAAAGACAAACAGAGGACTTTATATTTTATCCTGGAGACAAATGGGGAACCACTGGAGTTCATCCAAAAGTGAAATGGGCTACCTTGGGACATGGTGATTTTCCCCTAATTGGACATCTTCACGCAAAGGCTGGATAGCCCATTAGCTTTTTGCCACCAGGAAAAGAACTGCTATTGAAGATAATGACAACAATGAGACAGCATTCCAAACGTTTGGGGGATATAGCCAAAGCCGTTCTAAAGGGAAAATTTATTTCTCTAAATATTTTTATTATCGATAAAGAGATCAATGATTTGGAAATGCAACTAAAAATACTAGAAAACCAACAAATTGTTTAAAACCCAATTAAACACGAAAATATAAATCATGAAAATTTTTTAAAAATTAACAAAATTGAAAAAAAATTGAACTAATAAAACTAGGAGATGGGTTTTTAAAAAATGAAGGAGATAAACCACAAGCTAATTTGATTAAAAATAAGAAAGAGGAAAAGCTTACTCTGGCTTTCTTCCCTTGAGAACTGCCTATTCATATCCTTAGACCATTTATCATTTGGGAAATGGCTCTTATCATATAAATTTGATTCAGTTCCTTATATATCTTGGAAATGAAACCTGTGTCATAATATTGTAAAAGTGATTCTTTTTCATATTAGACTAAATGGCTTCCGAAGTTTCTTCCAACTCTGAGATTCTGTGATTAAATCTCCAAGCTTAGGTAAATACACCCTTATTATCCCTTTTTAGATCTTGACTGCTCCCAACCACTATCCTTGCCTCCACATATTTTAAACCAAGGTCCTGAACCTAAATCCCACCTTAGTCATCAGCTTCTTTACCAACTGATCATTTCTCAGATTTTTCTTACTCTTCCAAAGCCTTTGCCTCCCAGAAACAACATGGACCAAAATACCACTTTTACCCCTTAAAGCCTTCAGTATATTGGCTAAAATTTCATAAATGTTAGCAGTGCTTTCCAGATTTCTTCTGGCTACATCATTTGTGCCCCCCAGAAGTAGGTAGTAGGCATGTGATTTTGATAAGTGTTGGGAGGTTCATTGTCATGTTTGGGAGCTGTTCCCTAAAAAGATATTTGTTCTGTGTTTTATTAGGTAAAAAAAAAAACACCAAAAACATAACTGTCTCTACCCTTTAGCATAAAATCACCAACCCCCAACCCTCTCTCCCTCTGACCTTTACTGGTTGATTTCAAATATGGCATTGCCTATGGCTCCACATCATCATTCCCTGGAGAACAAGTAGTAACTTCCTCCTAAGAATCTCCAGCTCCTTCTCAGGCAAAGCCTCATATCTGTTACTTAGGTCCAAGTGTTCAGTGGTCATTCTTCTTGTCTTTTTCCTTTGGGTAACATTCTTCCACCTTCCAACCTTCTGCTGCAGGTTAAGATTTCCTCTCCCCATCTTCAGAACTTTGTTCTAGCTTGTTTCCACACTGAAGCCCACCTTCCTCTTTTTTAAGGAACATTCCATTCTCTCCAATAACCTGAAGAATGAAGAGGCACTCCGTAAGCCTCTTGGGTCTTTTTTCTGGGAAGCAGACCAGCCTCCATTGGGAACTTGACAGTGACAGAAGTACAAAGGTAGCATACTTCCATGCTCTCCCTACTTGTGGGAAATAAGATTCTTAGTCTTTTGTCATTATTGCTCACAGCTTCTCTGAAAGACCGCCTCCATTTTTCCAGCTTTCTTTTGGAGATAACTTGGTGACTGATTGGTTGTGGAGGGGTCAAGGGAAAAGAGAATCAAACGTGATTATAGTGTTAAACATATGACATCACATAGTCATTGTTATGAATCCCCAACAGCCTCACTTCCTGCCTCTGGCGACTAAGGATTTCAAGTTGCTTCAATCCCATGAGCATCCTCCCTAAATCTGACACCCAACTAGAACAAAGAATTTTCACTACTAACCGGGTAAGCCACTGGAGGTGCCCCATATTGTCCACAAAGATTTATATCAATCCTCCCCATGTACCTCTCTTGATAAACTGGTAGAGGTCATTTACCATATAGTTTCCTAGACAAAGCCACACCACTCTATGAGATCCCTTAAGCAGGACCACTATAGAAGGGGTTTGGTTTTTCCCTCTTGGAGCTCTATCTCCAGAGTGAGGAAGCCAAACCTGTCCTCCAGTCTGAGCCCAGAACATAGGTAAATAATAGGCGATCATGGAACTACGCAAATGCAGACTGACAACAAGTTTACCTTTCTTGTAACCTGCGCCTTGGCTAACATTAGTTCTACAGCTAAACCCGGGGCTTGTTGACATGTTGTTCCTTGTCATTAATAAATAACTGCCCAAAACAATTACACTTCAGGAAACTAACCTTATTTTTCTCTTTCCCTCTGAAAGGTACCAAAAATTAAAAGCAAAGAAGCTTAAATCAACCAGACTGCTTCTGGGCAGATGTTTCTAAGTGCAATCTTTCTAATGGGAAAAAGCTTTCGGCTGGAGTGACTGTGCATTGGGCCCTTCCTGGGGCAGCTCATTTAAAGGCAGACTGCCCATAGTCTCTGGGAAAGGAAGACATTTTCACTGCAAAGCCCCAGGGTCTCATTCCCTTGACACTGCATAACTCTTCTTGTACTCAGGACCCCACCATCCAAAGAAAAAGCATATCCTGGAGCTGCAAACTCATGTCAGTATATTCCTATCAACCTCTCCTCCATCAATACCCCTTGGTAAGATCCAGGGAAGGTGACTATCTAGAGAGGAGGAGGACAAGCTGGTTCTCACCTCCCCTGGGAAATGAGGATGTGGAAATGACTTAAGTCTTAAGGAAAAGGACTCAGGAAAGTCGAAGATTCATAGACACTGAACCAGACACCTAGAAGAATATGGGATTTCTCTTTGGCCCACCTCTGTCAGGGCTAGCTACAGACAAGGCAATCAGAGGCAGTGGGGACGGATAGGACGACCTCAGTCAGGGCTGAATATAGGCAAGGCAATCCAGCTCAGAGTCAGGGGGGTGGATATGATGGCTTCTTAGGGGCCCCTTCCCTTTGAGGATGCTGGGACCCCCTACAAGATCCTGATTTATCTGATAATTTATGGGAGCTTTCCAACTCACTTAAGTGGCAAGACATCACATCGACATTTTCTGCTGATGGAGCTTCACATATACAAATGCAGATAGCTGGGGCTGGTAGCATTACCTCCTGCCTGTGTGTTACCCAGTAAGTCAGAGCTCCCAGATACTGAGGTGTGGCTCTGGCCCTAATAATAGGAAAAAGGTTGAAAGGATTTTTCTCCCAGGGATTAGCCCAAAGAACACTGTGGCTCTGTCCAGGCTACCTCTGCTGTCCTCACCAGACGCTTCCAATGGTCTTGGCACATCCCCAGGGAAAGCTGAGCCACGGGCCCTCATCCACAACAGTGTCTCATCTTCCCCCAAGGTCAGCGGACTGTGGAGCAGTCTCTGGACACTGATCACTTTCCCTTTCCCTCTCTAATTCTCACCAGTTCATTAAAGTCTGACCTTCGGGGCTCCAGCTTCAGCTGTGGATGTCCAGCCAGAGACCATTATATTTTAAAGGCTTTTAAACTGTCCAATGATATTTTAGCTTCTTTTTTATATTTGATAGCAAATCATCAATCACTTTTGGAAACCTCAGAGAGAAACAGGGAGAAAAAAGGTGGGGAATAATATGAAATTATAGTAGAATGAGGCAGCTAAATTTCTCTCTATCAGCAGAGGAGAGGAGAGGTGAGGTAAGATGATGGTCAATTATCTTTTTCTACTCACTGATAAATCACTGGAGCCAAGGAGGCTGTCAGCATCTGACTCATGATAAGCATATGGGGGAGTCAATATGATGGGAAGAAAAAGCAAGAAGACAAGCCAGCCTTGCAGATAGAGTCATGACTTATTTCACTGGCCTGAAGGTGAAGCTTCAGCATGGGGACTGGCTTTGTTCACCAGTGCCCTTTCCTCTTCCACCCACCTCCCACTTCCTCTCCTTCCTCCTTTCACTCTTCTCTCTCCAATCTTAGAAAACAATGGTGACCCTCCATGCTATTCCGACCCTGCCAATTTCTTTGCAAACCCAACAAGGAAAAAAGGAGGAAGAATTAATTCTAGAACCACCACTTCATAGCCTTCAGCCTCACCACTTGATGTCTTTGTAGCCTTTGGACATAAGCTGATTGGCCTAGCTTGGGGAAAAAATGTGTTTGTTATCAATGTCCCAGCCTCTGCTGGGCTCCAAGGCAAATAAACTGAAGGATCTCATCAGCCCTCTAAATAGTTTCCAACTTGCTTGTCTGGGCAGAGCAGTTTGTGTACATGCAAATACAGCTGGTCAGACAGGTAGGAGAGCCTGCCACAGTGAGCCAACCTATGTCAACAATGCACCAGGAACTGCGATGCTTGGGAGGGGAGAAGTGCTTAGTAGTCTCCTCCCCTTGTAATCACTGTCATTCAGCGAAGAAAGAGACTTAGGGATGCCCCCCAAAAAAATAAAAGATAAGAAAGGAGGGTCATCATAGCATTTTTTAAAATAGAACAGAGATTCAAGAGTCAGGGACAAGCAAGGAAGCTTTGAAGCTAATATGTTGAATATTATATTATTTCTTCAAAAGCAAGGTTGGTTTTTGTGTACAATCCCCTATTCCTTTGTGTATATGCAAAAACTCATGTTTGATAATGTTTGTCAGGTATAGAAAAACAAAACCAAAAATTTAAGAAGCTTATAATCTACATGGAAGGGTGCAGTAAAGTTGTCAAGGGAGTGGTTCAGAAAAAGATGAAGAATCCACTTACCAGGGTCATGTTTTATAAGAAAATGAACCAGGTTAAAAATAAGACTGTCAGACTAACGTCACAGCCTCTCCCCTCAAAGACAAACATCAGCTCCCAGGCAGCTGATACCACAAGCACAGAAGCACACAGGACACCTTCCTATATATACTACTATCCCTCTGATCGTTGTTCCCAGAAGGATGGCAACCAGGACAGCACATAAAAGCTATATATATGAGACACAGTCAGGGGGTCTACAAGCAAAGCAGTAGGCTTCTATGGAGTTTGGACAATGTGCCCCGTGCATTTGAATGATCACATTTTCTGGGTCATGGGAAAAACTTTAATTGTATGTGAGAATTCTTTTTATCTTCCATACCTTCTTTGGGTGGGGGAAGGAGAGTGCATAGAATTGATACCATTAGAGATAATATAAATAAAGTTGACTTGTCAGAATGTAGATAGAATACCCACACCTACCATGCATCTAGGAAGTTTTCTGAAGCTTGGGATTGACCTGGATTCAGAGTAACCATGTCCACAAATCCAAAATTGGCCTGAGAAGGAAAACACAGTTCTCTTCAGGGCACCTTAAGAGAGACTGAAGTTCTAGGACTAGAAATGGTCATGGTTTAAGTTAGACCCATGACACTGTAGTTAGACTGTTGGTTTCCCTGGCTTCCTTTAAGATGCACATCCCAAAATCCCACATTCTATAGGAAACCTTCCCAACCCTTCTGAATGCCAATATGTTCTCTCTTTAATTATTTTCTGTTTATCCTATATATAATTTATTTTGTATACGTCTGTTTGCATCTTGTCTGTCCCATAAGGTTGTAAGATCCTTGGGGGCAGGGGCTATCTTTTGCCTCTTTTTGTATCCCCAGCATTTAGCACAGAGCTTGGCACATAGTAGACATTCAATAAACATTGACTGATTAATTAGACTGGCTGGAAATTTTAGTGGGAAGGAGTATCATTTATATGTACTTATATGTAAGAAATACTGGGAAGGAGTACCTTTTATTTAATTACAATAACCTTACCCATGTGTATTATTTCTGAATTTATACTTCTCCTTTCCCATGTAAACTCCAGAAAATACATCTTGTGATCTGAGTTTGTGGCTACAAGAATTAAAAAAAAAAAAAGAGGAACGACACTAAAGTGGTCATCAAGTTCCAGCTTCAACAGAGGAAAGGGACAGGGATGAGGGAACAGACAGTAATTAGGAGTGGGCATGCCCAGCACAAAGTAAATGCTTAATAAGTGTGTGTTGACTGACTGACAGATCCTCTAAACAAAGAGACAAGGATAAAAAAGGTCAAGAGGCTTTGTTCAGAGATCAAGGAAAACAGTGATAAGTGAAAGCCTTGATGCAAACCTAGGACATAGTCCCCTGGATCTATTCCAAGAAAGAACTGGAATCCCCAGGAAACTGAGAGTTCAACACGTGGCCAGAATGAAGAACTTCAGGAATTTGACTCTTTCTTCCCCACTCTCCTCTCTCGTATGCTCTAGAACCTGCAGAGTACCACAGACAATTCTTTAAAAAAAAGCAAGTACGGTTTCCTTCTGTCTGCTTCATTAAATCTTCTAGCTACTGCAGGTCCCAGACAACCAGCTGGCCTCCTCCCACCTCCAACTGGTCTCTGTCTCCATGGAAGAGTAAAAGTCTTCAATGGGTACCTGAGGTTTGGCTTATGCTTTTCCATTTCTTCTTCTGCTCTGCTTCTCTCTCCATATTCTCCTCAGATCCAAGCTTCTTCCCTAAACCCAAGCCTAAAGACTTGCAGGGGTTGGGAATCTGTGCCCTCGAGGCCACATGGGGCCCTCTAGGTCCTCAAGTGAGCCCCCTTCACTGAATCCAAACTTCACAGAACAAATCCCCTTAATAAAAGGATTTGCATCAAGAAACCCTAGTCATAATCCTGGTTCTATTGTCAAGTCACTTTAAGATTTAGGGCTGGTCACTTCCTCCTTCTGGGCCTCAGCTTCCTCATCTTTACAGTAAAGGAATTATACCAGATGGAGTAAGGGCCCATTCCACATCAAATATCCTGTATTTCTATGGTAAAGATATTACATAGAAAGTAAAATAGAATGAGTTAGAGGAAGCTAGACAGATAAAGCCCTGGGCCTGGAGTCAAGAAGACCTGAATTCAAATTTACCCCCAGACATTGTGTGACAATGGGCAAGTCTGTCTGTCTGCATTAGCAAGGCAATAAACACAGCATTGACAATAATTGTGAATGTGCCTATGTAGTTCTGTATCACGAAATATGAAAGACTCTCCATATAGAAGGTAGAAGAAGTAAAACATTTATTCAGACACCAGAGGACCAAATCCCAAAACCAAAAAGCCCAACCAATCCAAGGAGCAACCAACTCCCAAAATCTGTAAGCCCATTTTATCATAACAGCAAGGAACTTAAAACACAATATCACAGCATGGAATCTCATAATCTTATAAGCCTTCCACCCCTGGGGACTTGCCACTAACAATCACTCATAGTACGGCTAGCTTACCTATGTCTGCTCTCTCCCTCAGTTCTAACTTGCTCTCTCAGCATTTCCTGTGGCACACTTTCCTTTTCCTCTCAGCAAGCTCCTCCCACCACATGTGAATTAGGCTTCCTGTGACATAAGCAGGTCACATGGCCTATTAATGAGTGGGAAAGATCTTCAAATTTAAATTACCATTACACTCCCTCAGTTTCCTCAACTGGGAAATGGTGAAAAATAAGAGTACCTACTTCATAGTGTTGTTGCGAGGATCAAATGAGATCTCTCAAAACAAGATAATATTTGTAAAGTGTTTAGTACAACAAATGTTTGATAAATGTCTGTTCTCTTTCCTGCTAGTTCAGTTTGGCAACAAATTAGGACTGAAGGATATAATGGAAAACTGCCTGAAATGGGGTGTGGCACCAAGCTACTAGTATTGACATGGACAGGTCTTTTGTCTGTGCCAGTCCCCTTCAAATCTATCATAGGGGCCCAAATTCTAGATGACCCTGAGGCTCTGGATGGCACAAGAGGAATGGCAGAGTCTCTACCCATCAGAGTAAACCCCTGATGTCCAATACAAATTCATTATGGTGAGTTGTCAGTCACAGCCAGTCCCATTCAACTTTATCATTCTCAGGTATGGACAGAACACTGCATGACATCCTGGTGACCTTGAGTGTGTTCTGGGCTGAGAGCACCAGCCCCTTTTGCACCCTCCCTACCACCTTTGGACAACCCTTGGTCTTCAGCCAATACAGGTTGTTCATTGGTTTATTGGAGTGGAAGGTCCTTATACATATAGACTTCACCTGCTGTTATCCTTCCAAGTACATCAAAAACTAGTACATGAGAGAACTGAAGCTATCTTCAATATTTCAAGAAAAGATTTGTTCTCCATTCCCTGAGACATCTGAACTACATAGCAGTATTCATTCCAGAACTGTCTCTCCACCCTATCCCAAAGCTTGAACAAAGGTTCATTTGGGAGCTGCATACGATCGCTCAAAGCCAAGAATATTCAATTCACTTCATCAAGGAGGGAAGGAGAAAGGGTCAAACATTTATTAAATGCCTACTATGGGGCAGGTACTCTGCTAAGCATTTTATAAATATATCATTTTACCCTTCCAACAACCCTGGAAGGTACATGCTATTATAACCCCCATTTTCCAGTTGGAGAAACTGAGTCAGACAGAGGTTAAATAACTTGCCCAGAGTCATATAGTTAGTAAGTGCCAGAGGCTGGATTTGAATTCAGGTCCTATTGACTCTGGACCTCACTTACCCCTTATATCACCTTTGTCCCCCAGGAGGTGTGTTGTCAATGAAAACATAAGCCAGGAAAACAAGGGCCCTCAAGGGCTCAGTGCTGGGGTTGGGGGACAACTCGTTAAGACAGTTAATAACCATGCCAACATGATTTATTACTTAGCACTGGAAAGGATTAGGTTTTCAACGAAGCCCCAGCTCCCTTCATTTGCATAGGTAATGGTTGTGTTATTAACAGCTCATTAGTGACAGCAAAAGAAGTCCAGCCCAAGTGACTGGAAATGCAGGACCACTGACTGGACAGGAGAGCAACAGTGCCTGGCTGATTACAAGAGAAAGTCCAACCCGGGAAGGAATTCCTGAGTCTAGAAGGAGCCTAGCTTTGGGCAAAAAGGAAGGGGCTAAGGGTGGAGGGAGGGAAGCCTCCAGAGCACAGAACTATAGTGGATAGTTGGGGAATCCTCAACCTTTGTCTAATCAAGAGCTATTTCTGATTTCTGATTTCTCCTAAGTCTGATGATTATAGCCAGGGCTGGGGAGGGAGAGGGAAGGGAAGGAAGTGAAGAAGAAAGTACATGACAGCAAAGGAAATTGTCGGGGGACTGTTGAGAGCATAAGATGGTGGTGGTGATCATGGGGGGCTGACTGGGATGGTCAAGACGATAAGTCACTGACAGTAGTGACAGCCAGCTTGGAAGCTGTCAAGACCGATAAGTGATTGACCTGTTGGGTGTCCTCTGACCTAATCTTACTTTACCACTTGGAGCGGGGGTGAGAGAAAAGAAAACTGGCTCCCTTCCTCTTCCTCTCTCATTCTTGGTGTGGTAAGGGGAAGGAACACTGTCCTGGGAGTGCAGGGACGTGGGTTTTAGTTTCAGCTCTATTGCTAGTTAGCTGGGTAGCCTCAGGCAAGCAAGTCACTTCACCTCATCTGCAAAAAATGAGGTGCCAAAGCAGATAATCTCTGAGGCCCCTTCTCACTCTAAAATTCAATCATTCAGTCGTTGCTTCTCTCCTTTCTCTCCAAAGCTAAATGCAACTTAGTAAATGTGAGAGGTTTTTATCCACACAAAAATTACAATAAAAAGATCTCCGAAGAACTCAGACAATTCCCTACTGGGCTGGATAGCAGCTCAAGGCTGGACACCCCCTGGAAAGCAGCAGCAGCTCCAAGGCTAGAAGAAATGAGCCTCAGCCTAAAAGAAATCTGTCAGTGGGTGGAAAAGAGCGGAAGTAACAGTAGAAAGTCCACCTTCTGTTCTGGAACTGCCTTTCATCATGCTGGTCCCTCCAGATGCCCCATCCCTGGCCCACAGATGAGAGTACTAATCTGCAGAGTGCTATGAAAGGGCTGGGAGTTTGGTTGGTGCTATCTGCAAGGCTGGTTTATTTAGGGCAGTGCTGAAATGGGAGAGGGTAGAGTTCAAATGTGCATGAGGGATTTGGAGGGCCTCTCTCTTTCTTTGCTCAGGGAAGGAAATGAAAGAGAAAGACAGAGATTATGAGAGTTACTCACGATCGGAGACTTTCCGCCAGTCTGAAGAGGAATTATTCCAAATAAACAGGGAACTGCACTGGGGTAATCAGAAAAACCACGGACACAAAGCTTACATCTCCTCCTGAGGCCAGAAAAGCCCATGCTGGATGCCTGTGAGAAGAGAAGTTTCCGTATTGTCCCTTGACTCATCAAGGAATCCTTAAGACACGTCCACAAGCTTCCAGACACTCTGCCAGACCTTTTACAGGGAGGGCTAGGGAAGCACATCCAGGAGGGTCATTAGAGGAGATAAAGATAAGACATTTCTTGTAACCCGTTGCTGTGGTTCAGTCCTGTCCAACTCTACATGACTCCACAAGCTTTTGTCCATGGGGACTTCTGGCAAAGGGAGTGGAGTCATTTCCTTCTCCAAAAAGATCCCATTTTATGGATGAGGAACTGAGGCAAACAGGAGTGAAGTGACTTGCCCAGGGTCATATAGCTGAAGAAGTTAGTGTTCTCTCCACTGTACCACCTAGCCGCCTTGTTTTCTGAGATCTAACAAAGTTCACGAAAGAGCTCCTAAATAGGAGTTGGGAAGTCACTATCCATCCCTGCTTCTGCTGCTAACATGTTGTATGACCTTGGTCAGACAAGTCACTTAACCTCTCCAGGCCTCAATATCCCCATCTGTAAAATGAGACCTAGGCTGGTCTAGGCAATCTCATGTAGCTCCAAGATGCATTCCACTGAGGTATACAAAGCAGATCAGGCAATCATTCAGACTGTTAAATGCACATCAAGTTACATACTAATTTCTTGCTTTGTAGGGACACTGCATCCAGCTCCATGTCTTGGGGTTTTAGGAGGGGCTGGGGAGAAGGTGGGGTCATTGTATCATGATGCTGCTTTTCCAATTGGGAAAGTCTTCCTAATGCAGGTGGGCTCCAAGGAGTAAGAAAGAATTCCTTGAGATAAGCCCAGACACAGCTGGGATAGACCCAGGGGCTTGCGAGTGGGGTGGGGTTGGGGGGGGTTCTCACCAGACCTCACTGCTAGAATATGGATCTGTCCTCCTAAGGTCTTCGGTTGGGCCCTGGGAGCCCGGGAGATTTGGAGCAGCTCCACAAATCCTCCCAACTTGCCATGGCATGCTCTTTGCTGATGTTCCAGGCTAGTGTGGCAGAGAGGGGCACAGGTTACCTCTCCTCCTCAATTCTTCCCTCTTTCTCCTAAGTACTGAAAATTACTACTATCATATTTTTAAAGAAAAAATATAATCAACTGTATGTGATCCAATCTTCTGCAGCAGGTGCCTTTGTGAGAAATGAGCATTCAAGAGACCTGAAACGGATAAATATACATATATATAGCTATGCATATGTGTATTTGTATATACACAGATACAATCGAACAAGTAAAAATGGATAAAATATAAATTTTAAAAGAATAGAGCTGGTTACAATCAATAACCCTGGAATTATTGACTCCTCTCCCCATTACACTGTGATATCTCTGTAATCTTGCCAGCAGATTCTATAAAGGGCACATCTGTGCAAGATGAGATATCCATTGTCAAAAGTTCTAATTCTCTCCACCCTAACTCTGATAACAGCAGGGCAGTTTCTGCTGAGTGATCTGGTGTCAGTGAACCACATGACATCACTCTCTAAAACCCATATTGTGTCTCTGCCCCCAGGCCATCTCTGTCCTTAGCAAGCTGGCAAGAGAAAGAGCAGCAGAGCCGGAGAGCCCAGCCCGGCCCCACTCTGGCAGAGTGAGCTAGAACATTTCTCTGTCCTTCCAGGCCCCTTTCTGGAGGGACAAAATCTTCCTGCCTTAGCTCATTTATTACTGGAAACCAATGAAACTAGATCCTCATCCCCAGGAGAGGAAGGAATGGATAAGGAAAAGCGGCATTGCCTACTGGTTAGTGTTGGATCTGAGGGGCTGGGTTCAAATCCTGTTCCTGAACACTTTCTGTGTGACCATAAGTAGGTATCTTAATGACCCCTGAGCCTCACTTTCTTGTTTGTAAAATGGGCTTAGTAATATCTACAGTACCTACCTTTTAGGGTAGTGAGGCTTAGATCAGCTGGTATGAAATGTCAGTTGCTATGAAGGAGGAATATTTACTAAAAGTTTGCCTTAATGGATAGTTCACAGAACCAGACAAAAATTGGAGATTCATAATGTTGCAAAAGACCTGGAAGTCAGCTAATAATACCTGAGCAATTCCTCAAAACATTCTACTCTCCAGCTTCCATTTGACAGTCTTTAATGAAAGGGAATCTGCCGCCATCCAAGGCAGACTGCTCTGCTTTGGGGTAGCTATAATGCAAGAAAAACCACTCCTGGCTCCTAATTCTGCTCTGGGGAGACAAACAGAATAAGTTTTCCCAAGGCCAGCCCTTCAAATACTGAGAGATGGCTTTTCCACCAGCCTTCTCTTCTCCAGGCTAACCTTCTTTATTCTTCAGGGTGAGTTTTCTGAAGTATCCCTTGGGAATAATTGAGCTGGGAGATGAAGGACTCAAAATGTAGAATAAGACATTTTTTTTGACATGGCTGATGTGGGGAAATCTGTTCTGATTAACTACATATTTGCTTTTAATGGGTTTTATTTTTCTGGTTCTGTTCTCAATTGGGGGGGAGGGGAGGGAGTTAGGGTGAGAGAGGGAGAAACTAGATCTTGGCTGATTAAAATGAAATATTTAAATTTTTTAATTAAAAACAAAAAAAAACTAAAAGAAAGAACAATTGAGCTGGAAACTGATTTGAGGACATTGTGCCAATTCATGTGATTGCAGGATTTAGAGCCAGAAGGAGATATAGACGTCCCCTAATCCAACCGATTCATTTTACAGATGAAGAAGCTGAGACCCACAGAGGTCAAGTGACTTAGCCAAGGTCACATAAGTAACAAGAATCAGAGCGTGAATGTAAGTCCTATGTTTCCAGTTCCAACCTTCTTTCCACTATACCATGATGGCTTTCAAGACTCCAGAGTTCAAATGATGCTCCGAAACATCTTAGCTGTGTGATCACTGGCAAATCAAGGTCTCTTAGCCTCAACTTTCTGATCTATAAAATAGGAATAATACTTGCAACATAGGATTCTCTTGAGAAAATCATGTAATTCAAATAATATATAAACTGTAAGATGGCAGGGGGTAAAGTGCCAGGCCTGGAGTCAAGAAGACCAAATTCCAATCTGGCTTCAGACATTTACTAGCTGTGTGACCCTGGGCAAGTCACTTGATCCTGTTTGCCTCAGTTTCCTCACCTGTAAAATGAGCTGGAGAAGGAAATGGGAAACCACTCCAGGGTCTTTGCCAAGAAAACCCCAAATGGGGTCATGAAGAGTCAGAAACAACTGAAAGAACAACAAGCAGTTATTAGCGTTACCCTCCAGGATCCTCTGACTGGCTCCTGGAGGTCTCGGCCTAGGGACGCATTGGTATTAGGGTGGGCTTGAATCTAGCTCCCTTTTAGTTCAATATTGGGGGGAAATGAGGTATTCGTAGATCATTGAACAGTTAACAAAAGATTTACTTAGCTGGAACACAGCACAAAGACATTTACATTCCTTCAATCTCTGAGTGTAGCCCCTCTTCTCCATATGGAAACATGTCTAGTTAACAGAGCAGGGCATAATGACTGCCATGGTCTTCAGACATGCCTCGATCAATCAATAAATGCTTATTAAGCACCTACTATGTGTCAGGCACCAGGTTAGAGAGGCCAGGACCATAGCAGAAAGCAATCTTAACACTGTCAGAGGCCAGCAGGAATTTGCATCAAGAGAGGCAACAGCTTAAGACTTGTCCCATTCCTGGACAATCAAGTCCTCATTTTGTCACCTTTTAGTCCATTTTTCAGAAGACGAGGAGATAGACCCTAGTAGAATTGTTGCTATCATACTGGCTTTTCTCAGTTCTTCCCTCTAAGCCTCTAGACCCTAATTTCTCTGATTTATTTTAATTTTTGACGATCCTATAAACATAACCATCCCACTCTGGTGAAACTGTACCCTCTCAAAGGACCCGAGTTCATATCCTATCTCTGCCACTTGTTTTCTGTATGACCTTGGGAAAGTCCTTTCCTTTCCCTCAATTGTCTCATTTGTAACGTGAAGTAGTTGAGCTAGAGAGCTTCTGAGGTCCTTGCCAGTTCTAAGCCTCCATTCCTAGCTAGGATTCTCTCCCTAGGGCTAAGAAAGAGCCCCTGCCCAGTCAGTGTGTTGGGGCTTTGGATTGGTGGGGGGGGGGGGCAGTGGGCATGGAACATCCTGGAGGCCCTGTTCTCAGGGGCATTCTTTCCAAATGGAAAGCAAAGCTCTGCTGATTCTGATTATGAAGATTTACAGCTGGGAGTGAGTTTCCCTGGCAATATCATCCACTGCCTTTATGAGCAGCAATTACACTGAGTTTGCTACCTGGGAAGGCAACAGGCGAGCTCTGAAATGCTGAAATGCTCTATCACTCTGAGGAGCCCAACGCATTTAGTAATAAATATTGACGTTCATTAAGACAAAGCCAGAATTCAATCTGTCCATAGGAATTCTCTGCTTCCGGCCTCCCGTCTGGCCCTTATTTGCGAGATGTCCCTGTGGGAACGAGGCAGGTCGTGCTCACCTTACTCCCCAAGATGCATTTTATTCAATGAGACTTGTCCCCGGTGAACCGAGTGTCTGACAGGCCAATTTGGAAATGAATTTGGTGCATTTTGTGTTGATTATTTATTCTGCAAATGAAGGTCTGTGCTGGTGTGGCTGACAGCTCTGGGCTTGCCCCAAAGCAGGAACAGTGTGCAGAAAGCCAACTTCCCCAGAGCCACTGGACCTGGGCCATTCATCCCTGCCCTGAAATGCTCCCGGCTCCCCACATTTTCCTCCTGCTGACTAACTCCCTCGATGTCTACCCTGCCAGCAGACATGAAGGGGTGTGAAAAATAAGAGACGCCTGTCCATGCCTATGCTCCCATCTGCCGACAATTAGACTCCCACTGTCCCATCTACCCTTTATCGGAAGGATCCAGAGGCCCCCTGGCCTCCAGGCAGCTGCCACCCAGCCCCACGCACTTTGGATGTAAACTCAGCTAACCAGCTAGTCTACTTTCTCAACATCTGCCTCCCTCAAGCCAGGTCAGATTGCATATCAATGAGTCGACCATTGTTTGTTGACCATCATCTTCGGCAAGGCCTTGTGCTAAGCATGGTGAGGAGATTCAAAACTGATTAAGATCCAGTCCTTGCCTTAAAGAAGCTTGCAGTCTAACAGAGGGGACAACATATGTGCCCCTGGAAAACTAAGAAGACAAGGCATAAACTGCAAAGTCCCCAGTGTGTGTATGACAAACCAGTTTGGAGATGAATCTGGTCAATTTTATGTTGATTCTTCCTCCTGTATGAGAGGCAGTGTCACGAAGTAGGAAGAAGGCTGGCCCCAAAGCCTGGAAGACCCAGGTTCCAGTTCTGCCTTTGACACATATTGGCTGTTTTAGGTAAAGCTTTAAGACTTAAGACTGCAGAGAAGGTGCCTCATCTGGAAGTTCCCAATATCAGTGAAATCACAGGTTCAGTCCTTATCCCAACTGCTGTTTATGCTGTAGATAAATGGAAAAGCCAGAGGAGATTGCTGTAGGCTTAATTGAAGCTCTGGGGGCAGGGGGAGGGAGGGAAAGGGAGAGGAGGAAGAGTCAGGGAATTCTTCCCAGGTGGTTAGACCTGAAGGCAGAGGATTTGAAAAGGTCAAGACAGGGAAGGCATTTCAGGAGGGGAGAAACAAGATTAAGAGAGACTGGAATGGAGGACTGCAGGACAGTTTGGCCTGGAGTAGATCATGGGTGTTGGGGAGCAGTTGGAAATGAGTATGACTAGGTAGAACAAGGCTAGCTTGCTAAGACCTTGAAAACAAAGCCAAAGATTCTGAAGAGTCCAAGATCTGAATCTAAGTAAGATGACCATATCCCTTTCCATATTTTTTAAATTCTTCGCTAGCTGGTACCTGGGTATCTGGTTATATACCACCTATTTCTGTTGTCAAATTCTCTGTTCTGTTCATTCATTCACTCATTCAATATGTTTCTATTAAGAGCCTATTATTTCACATGTATAATTGATATCATATTGCTTGCCATCTCAATGGGTAAGGGATAAGAGGGAAAGAAAGAATTGGGGACTCAATTTTTAAAAAAAAGAATCTTAAAAATAAATGATGTGTATATACATGCATACATATATATGTATATATATACATACATATATATATATATTTTCTAAAACACCATTTTTAAAGAGTGTGTTATGTGCTGTTCTCAGTATTGGGAATACAACGACAGAGATGAAACCCTTCCTACCCTGAAGGAACTTACATTCTATGAGAGGGAACCACTGGTACAAAGATAAGCAAATAGAAAACAAAGTCTAGCATACTCATTTGAGGCAGAGAGCACCGGTAACTAGTGGGATCAGAACAGGCCTTGTGTAGGAAGTGGTATTTGAGTTGATCCTTGAAAAAAGCTAGGGCTTCTAAGAGACCTCAGAGGTAAGAAGAGAGTATGTTTCAGCTATAGGCTGGAAAAAAAAACCAACACAGTTTTGCAGGTTTCAGCCTCTCATGAGCCTTGGACAATTGATTTATTTTATGGGAACTCAGGAAGATGGTATGTCAGCTTGATGACCCAGAGTCCTCCGGCGTCTTCTTGTACCATAGCTCGGCATCATCTTCTGAAAGCACAAGGCTTACCTCGGGGATGGGGGAGGGCAACAAGGAAGGGAGAGCATTGGGAACTCAGAATTTTTAAGAATGAATGTTAAAAATTGTTTTTACATGTAATTGGAGGAAAATAAAATACTTTTCAAAAAAAAAGTCTTACCTCATCACTTCGATGTTCAAGGAGTTTCAACAGTTCCCTATTGTCTCTCAGATGAAAAAATATATACTCTTCCCTTTAATAATCTGGGTCCACTCTACCTTTCCAGACTTATTTTGCATTATTCTCCTTTGATTCCTTTATATTCCTGCCAAACTATCCTACTTGCTGTTTACCACATTCTGCAATCTATCTTCTGACTCCGGCCTCCGCAAGGTCGGTCCTCCATCCCTAGAATGAACTCTTTTCTTCCTCCCTTAGCATCCTTGGCTTCAGGGCATCTAGGTGGATGAATGGATAGAGCACCAGCCCTGGAGTCTGGAGGACCTGAGTTCAACTCCAGCCTCAGACACTCACCAGCTGTGTGACCCCAGGCAAGTCACTGAACTCCAATTGCCTCCAAAGAATCCCTGTCTTCCTTCCAACACTCAGTTTGTGGGCCACCTCCTAAAAGAAACCTTTCTTTGTTCCCCTTAATTTGATCTTCAGATAATCATCTCATCTGTTTAACTGTTGTATCTCCTCAATAGAATGGAAGCTCTTTGAAGCCAGGAACTGTTTCTCATTTTGTCTTTATAAATCATCATCATACCAATAAAAACATCCATATAACATTTGAAGTTTACAAATACCATTTCATCTGATCCTTGCAATTCTTGGAGATAGGTGCTATTATTATCCGCATTTTACAATTTGGGAAAATGAGGCAGGGGTTGTGACTTGCCCAAGGTCACACATGTAGGAAGTACCTGAGACTAAATTCAAAACTGAGGTCCAGATCCAGTACTCTATCCACTGAAATACCTAGTTATATCTCTAACCCTCATACATAGCATGGTTCTTTGTACACAGTGGGCACTTAATGTTTGCTAAATTGGATTGGGAGCCAGGTGCCCCTAGAGCACTAAATTTATACTCTTGTGTTCTTTGTTGCATGGACACCTAGGTACAGATTAAAGGTGGGGAGGGAGTTGAGGGAGGACTCAGTATTACCTAGACCTGTCTCCCTTATCTTCCCATCTAGAGTATTTTTAACATGTGAGATCTCAGTTCTAAACACAAAGGACTTGGAAACCACATAGCCTCTTCCAACCATTAGTATGAATGTTATTCTCTCCTTGCAGGCTCAGCACCAGATAACTCGTGAGGCTGAACTCAGAAAGCCCCAAGTCAAAGTCCCACAGAGACATCCTCCCTGGGGAGTGGAGCTAGGGCTGAAGCATAGGGACCCCCTGGGGTCCTCTTCCTATAAGACACAGTCCCATAAGGGCCTGGGAGACTCCAGCTAATAGATACCAAGAACCAAGCTCAGCATCTTCCTCCTAGAAGATTTGATACTCTGCCAGGAGAGCCAAATCATTATCTTTGTTTGGAAGATAGAGGTTAGACAGAATCACGGAGCAATTAAGTGCCTAGCCGAAGGTCACAGAGCAAGTCAACATTGGGGACTTCAAGCACCAAGGCCTGCTGCGGCAATCAGATAGTAAGTGGGCTGGGCCTACACAGGCTTCCCTCAGGCTGCCCGGTTCATATACCTTCATCTTGCCCTGCCAGCCACTCTGCTGCCTCATGTTTGGGATCCCACACAGCCCAGAAATTCAGTACATTCTGATCTTGAGCCTCCTCTGTTGTTCCAGAGTTGGGCCCTCTGAAAATCAGGAGCTCCCTGCACAGTGAGAGGGGTGCAGTTTTGGGAAGCCAGAAGCCAGAGTCCAGGGATACTGAGGGGTACAAGAGAGTGTGCAAAGGAAATTATGGATGATGCTGAGGTGAAATCACCTTTCTTAGGAATCAAAACTGGACTGAGGATGACCAATTCAACTGGGACCAGAGTAATTAAATTGCAATTGGGTTTTATTTCTACCAGTCAAATGAAACCATTTTTTTGGAATGTTACCAGTAACCTCCTAATTGCCAAGTGCCATGGTCTTTTGTCAGTTGTCCTTGGTTCCCCTGTAGTCATTTGTCACTGTTGACCATCCGATCCTTCCTCCAGCCCTTTAGTTTTCCCAAAACTTCATCATCCAATTTCTAATTGCTCCTTATCTCCCTGTGTTGGTATGCAAAATGGGCTCTTAGCACTTAGTTGGCCTTTTGTTTCCTTTGAGTAAATCAGTATATTTCATTGAGCCTTACTAGGTGCTAAGCCCCAGGCCCAAACCCCTATTAGGTGTAAATCCTATGTGGGTGTGGATTGGCAACTAAGGTGGGGCTCAAGGTAGGGCTAACTCCAGGGAGGGCCTAGTTTATACGTCTGGGACAGCAGAGGCTCTTAGACCAAGTGGGTTTAAGTCGCCTCTTTGTGATGATTTTAGGTCACACATGTGACTCACCCCTGATGCTGACAAAGATATAAAACAGGGGGTTGGCCTCCTCTTCCTTGGAGCTCATTCTTGCAGCAGTGGTGGCGCTCATGACTCTGGGCCAGCCCTTGTTCTGAGCCCCCGGGATGAATCTAGATGTTGGTAACTATGAATCTGTATTGGGTCTGTCTGTTGATGTTTGTATTTTGTAATTTGCTCTGAAGTTCAGGGTAGTGGCATTTTTCCCTGAACTAAGTGAATGATATTTGTGTGCTGAATTAAAGTAAGCTTGTCAACCCCTTCACCTTGCTTTCCTTAGTTAAGCAGGTCAAAAGAACCTGTGCTGTTGGCAGCTTTCTGGGTGCTGGCCGTGGGTGGATCTTATACCCCCACAAAAGCTGCTAGCCGGATTGTTGAAACACTCCCCCCTCCCACTCCCCATGAGGCTGAAGTATGGCTATGTTTTTAACTCCCTGAGATAGTAACCTCCAATCAATGGAAGTTTCTAGCAACCCGTAGATGTCTACCTGTCAGGGAACCATGTCATTGGGATTATTTCCCCAGAGAGAAGGTCTGACTTACTAGACATCAAATTCTTCTTTAGACTCCAAGATTCTATGGTTGTCAAAGAATGTATGACTTTGAACAAGTCACACACCCTCGCCTGGCCTTAGTTTCCCTATCTCTAATATAAAGGACATACTATACTGATCTATAGAGTCTCTTTCTTGCTCTAGGAGTCTATGGTTATACAGCTCACAGAGAATTGCAGAACAAGTAAACGGCAAGTTCCTTGAGGGCAGGGACTTTTTTTTTTTGCTTTTGTAACCTCATTGCCTACCACAGTGCCACGTTCATGAGGCGCTTAATGTTGGTGGCCATTGTTCGTTAAATAATAGAATCTCAGAGAAAGTAGGATCTCAAAAGCCATCTAATCCAGCCTAAATAGGAGTCTTCCTCTTCAACAAGCCCCAAAATTAGTCACACAGCCTCCATCTGAAGAGGTCCTACTTCCCAAGTGTTGCTTTGTTTGTCCTTTATTCTCAAAGAGGAACAATGACATCAGAAAGGTGATGTCTTGATTTGCAAGTGAATTGGATTTAAGTGAGGCAAAGCGCAAAGCCATCAGCCTGTCTCCTCCAGAGCCATCTGGGTCCAGTGGCAAGACATAGATCAGGATGACTTGGCTTTTTAAACCTGAGGTCTTTCCCAGCTCTCATTTGACTGAGGCAATACCTATTCAATGATTAAGGCTAGGTAAGAAATGAGGCCAAAAAAAAAAAAAGCAGCTCTATTTACCTAGCCTTAATCACTGAATGGGTGTTGTCTCAGAGAAGCTGAGACCAGGGAAATACCTCACAAGGAATATACATGTCGAATGGAGCTCTGGAAACCAGGTGTTGCTAAAGGCCATTGGGATTCAAATGAAGCTAGTTGACAAAGCCTTAAACCCAAATTACTCTGACTCTCACTAATTGGCCAATAACCCTAATTGGCCACAACCCAAGCCTCAGTTAGTGTTGTTTGAGTTTTGTTAGCCAAAAGTGAGTGTAAATAACAATTGTTTCTGTTCTGGCCAGTAACCCTGAGGGCCTTCCCCTCCCAGATTGGCCTCTCAGGTAATCCAGTTTGGGACAGTGCTATCTATACCTCTGGAACTTCCACTTACCTTACCTACTTCTCTCTGAGACCAAGAAGAGCAAATAAAATTCCACTTTCACATTGTTTGTTGTTGCTGTTTGTATTTCCTTTCTTTTTTTTAAGGACATGTATCAGCAAGCACCCTAGTATACCCAGGATGGCCTGCTAGCAGAAGTTCTTAGATCTGCTTTTAAAGGAAAGCAACTTTAAAAGGGTCAACAATCTTCTTTAATTACATTCACTAATTTAGGGGAAAAGTCAGCACCTTGAGCATCAGAGAAAATACAAGTAGAGAAATTAACATAAAGACCAACAGACAGGGTTCTTAACTGCCTGAATCAAAGCAATATAGCTAGACACTTTACATACATCACTGGATCGAGAGAGCCTTTACATCTCAGCGAGCAGGGAGTCAGAACATATGGCTACTCAGTCTTGACCAGGAAATCAAAAGGTCCTTCTCATAAGCAAACCCTGGAAGCAAAAGCTTGCCTCTCAGAATGAATTCTCTTTCAGCTAATAGGCTCAGAGCCAGAAGGCATCACAACTCTCCTGACTCAGTCCCTAATTAGAAATTACCAAAAGTGTGAAAGCCTTCCTACAAGCAAGCCTCCCCTAAGCAAGCTTCCCCTTTAAGCAAATTCCTCTTAGGCAAGTTCCTCCCTCAATAGGCTCAGGATGTATCAAAGCTGTGAGCTGGGCCAGAGCAGGTCACATAGGCCTATTAATGGATGGGGAAGATCTTCCTAACCCATTAACATTACAGGGGACCAATGGCATCATGGGTGATGATGACTTGTGCATGAATTGGATTTGAGTGAGGCAGAGTTACACAAAGTTGTAAGCCCCAGTCTTCCAGAGTTGACAAAGTCCAGTGGCAGGACAGAAGCCAGGACTACTGGTGTGGGTGACCTTGACATCTTTGATGTCTGACCAAGCTCTCTAAGCCCTCCACAGCACCTACTTCAGCTGCCTTTGTGGCCATTGCAACAAATTGTTCTCATCTGCCCATTCCACTGGGGGGCATTTTCCCATGCTTGGGCTATTCTTGAGGGCAGCTATCATGCCCCACACTTCTCTCCCCAGACCAATAGCTTTTAAAGCTAAAATCTTTAGTTGTTGTTGTTTTTAATGATCTTCATATAGCATACTTCTTCACTATCCTGGGTGCCCTCATTTGGACATTGTCCAGTTTATCAAATCTTCCTTCCTAGAATACAGTTTTCAGATATGGTCCAACCAGGGCAGAGGACCAGTAGGGATATCACCCCTCTAATCCTGGGCACTGTCTCTCAGTGAAGCCTAAGGTCACTTTACTTTGTTGACTGACTGACAAGGAAGCAGCTACCTACCACAGTGGGTAAAATGCTGGCCCTGGGGTCAGAAAGACTTAAGTTCAAATCTAGCCTAAGATACTAACTGAGTGACCCTGGGTAAGTCACTTTACCTCAGTTTCCACTTCTCTAAAGAGTGGATAACAATAGCATCTATCTCTCAGGGTTACTATGAGCATCAAATGAGATAATATTTGTAAAGTATTTCACCTAGCACATAGCCAGTATTTAATAAATGCTTGGCCCTTTCCTCCTTCTCCCTTTCCTGGCTTTGTCAGCTGCAGGTTGATAAGAAGCATGCCATCTGTACCTTTAAGTCCTAGATAAAAACATTGCATAGCATAGTAGCAAGTACAGATTCCTGGGACCCTCTACTTAGAGATTTCCTTCAAATTGAGACCAGTTCATTAATGATGACTCTTGGGGTCCAGTTGTTTACCTACCTCTAATTCCACTTACCAGTACTATCACTTAGCTCATATTTTCCACCTTGTCCACATGAATAGTGCAAAACAGTTTGTCATATGCTTTGTTAAAATCTAAGTTTATTATTCTTATTGCATTCCCCTTATATACTAGTCTAGTAAGTCTGCCAAAAAAAACAAAAGGAGATGACATTTCTCTGACATGACCTGTTTTTTATGAAGTCATGCTGACTCACAGTGATTATTGCTTCCCTTTCTAATTGCTGACAAAACATCCCTTTAATAAGATATTCTGGGTTGTTGTCAAGAATTCAAGTCAAACTCAAGTGCCTATATTTGGAAAACACTTTTTTTTCCCTTTTTTGAAAATGGGGACATGTTCCTTCTTCAATTCTGTGGGGGCCCCTCCCATTCTCTGTGATTTAAAAAAATACTTAAGCAGCTCAGCACTTCTGTGATGCTACTTTCAAAAAGATTGGAAGCATCTTTATATACTTTCTATACTTTGTGATATTATCCACTTCCTTTGATTTCAACTATGACTTTTACATGGATGAGTCCCAAATCCCTATCACCATCTTGGACCTCTTCCATGCTACATCCCATACCTCCGACTGCCAGCTAGATTTTTCTAATTGGATGTTCTGATAACACCTTAATCTCAACATACTCAAAACTGAACTAATCATCTTCCTCTTCCCACCAAAACCAGTTCTCCCTTTTTACTTCCCAATTTATGTTAATGATACCACTTACCAAAGCTAAAATCTCAGCATCATCTTTGATTGTATCTTCTCCATCCCCTACATATGTAGTCAGCAAATCCAAACAATTCTCCCATTGCACTCTGGTACATCTGTCCCTACCTGCTTTATGTCAGTAGAAATAGACAGGAGAAAAGAAAGCGGACTCATTACTGTTCACCCCCAGGGTGAACGAAGGGAAGCTATTGCAGCTATCTCCTCCTAACTATTCTCCTTGACTCCATTCTTCCCTTTTTAGAACCCATCTTACAATTTAATTCAGTTGGCAGTGCCAGCGCTAAGCACTAAGGATGCAAAAAGAGGTATCAGGATGCCTTGCCCTCAAGGAGCTCACAATCTAATGGGGGAGGTAACAACCAAATGGATATGTACCAAAAACTATATATAGGAAAAATAAGAAATAATTAAAAGATGGAAGGCATTAGAATTAACAGAGTTTGGAAAGGTTTACTACAGAAAGTAGAATTGTAGTTGGGACTTGAAGGAAGCCAATAGGCAGAGATGTAGAGGGAGAGCATTCCAGGCATGGGGGACAACCAGAGATAATGAGAGGAACTGAGAGATGGAGCAATGGAATATCTTGTTCATGGAACAGCAAGGAGGCCAGTGTCACTGGATCAATGAATATGTGACAGTGAGTAAGATACAAGACTGAAAATGGTGGGGGGGTTAAGTTATGAAGGACTTTGAACACCAGATAGAAGATTTTGTATTTCATCTTAGGGAACAACTGGAATACATACATATATATGTATGTGTGTATGTATATATGTATATATACTATATGCATATGTACTATATACTACATGCATATATACTTATATATTATGTGCATATATATAAATACTAAATTCAAAGGATTATGATAAGTACCAAGATACAAGGTAAAATATACATATATATATGTATATACATTTATATATATATATATATACACATATACATATATATATAGTTCCTGCCCTCCTGCCCTCAAGGAGTTTAGACTCTAATAGAACAAATACGAGATGTACACAAATAAGTATGATAGTATGATACAAGGTAGACTGTAATATGGGCAAAGGAGAGGTCCAGGCAAAGCTCTATAAAATATGGAACCAGAAAGATAATTTTCAGCTGTGGAGAATCACCTTTGTGATTAAGGTAGCAGCAAAGTTTAGCCTTCAGCAGCAAAGTTAAGTGGCCTTAAAAGAGAAAAAAATGCTAAGGAGAAATTAGTTGCAAGTAAAACAAACTTCCTGATACTGAAGGGAGAGATAAAAAAGAAAAGAGAAGAATTTAATGAGGTGAAGAGAAACTGTGGCACGATGTAGAGTGCAGGAAATGAAGTCATAGGAATTGAATTCAAATCCTAGCTCTTTCTGCTTACTAGGTGGCCCAGTAGATAGAGCACTGTTCTCAAGAATAAAGACTTGATTTCAAATCCTGCCTCTGACATGTATTAATTATGTTATCATGGGCAAGTCACTTAACCCCCTTCATTTTTAGTTTACTCACTTGTAAAATAAGGATTATAGGGACTTCTGGCCAAGATGACTAACTGAATAGAAACAGAGTGCTCAACTCCCACATATCTACTCTATCAAAAACCTGAAATTCAAGCCAGATTGAATAATGATGAAAAAAATCTAATGAGCTATTAAAATAAGTGACTTTTTCCATCCTGGAATTGCACAAAAAGTGAAAATTCTATCATCAACGAGAAAGGAAGCTGCCAGCAGGGCCAGCTCTAGAACAAATAGTAGCCTCCCAGTGAGACAAGAAAAAAGAGCCAAACAATGGGTAGCAGCCAGAGCAGACCCTCTTCCCATCACCCCATGAAATTCATGGGTGCTCAGAAAGCCCAGGATGGGGACCTTGGAAGCCTTAGAGAGCAACAGCCTCTAGTACCACATGGCAGCATGCAAACCAGGACAACCCAGGTACCCAGGGGCTCTGTCACTCTGTATTGAGATGTCACGGTGGTCTCTGAAAATCCAGCATTTTGAGCCTCAGGGATCCAAGGGGCTTAACTCCAAAAGGTAGAGGTCATTGTAAGAATCTAGACGACCCATGGTACAACTGAGCATGATTAACTAAAACTAGAGAAATGAGAAAACCAAAGAAGACACCAACCAGAATCGAATATTATTGTAGCTCTGGACATGCCCCCAAAGAAAAAATAATAACTCCATAATAATGGCAAGCAAAGATTCAAAAGAAAAATGTTTGAGATTTTTTTCATAAGAACTACATGAATAGCTAGAAAAATTAAGCAAGAGATACAATATGAAATGAAAGCTC
Source organism: Phalanger gymnotis (assembly GCA_028646595.1). Classification (NCBI taxonomy): domain Eukaryota; kingdom Metazoa; phylum Chordata; class Mammalia; order Diprotodontia; family Phalangeridae; genus Phalanger; species Phalanger gymnotis. Next base: position 707,319,234 of record CM053622.1, on the reverse strand, counting down.
TTGGAAAAAAATTAGGAGAAGAATAAGTACCTTAGAAGAAAAATTGGTAAACCTTATCCAAGAAATAGACTCCCTAAAAACTAGAATAAACTAAAAAGAAATCAATGATGCTATGAAAGAGCAAGAAAAAAATAGAACCAAATCAAAAGATTGAAAAAGGTAGAGAAAATCCTAAGATATCTGAATTTTTTTTAAATTAAATTAAAAAAAAAACACTGATCTGAAAAGAAATCAAGGAGACATAATTAAAGAATCATTCAACTCCCTGAAAATCATGATAAAAAAATCACAAATGAAACTGCCTATATTTATAAGAACCAGGGGACAGAGTGAAGATTGAAAGAATCCAGCGAGCACTACCCAAAAGAAATCCCAGAAGGAAAAACCTCAGAAATGTCATAATCCAGAGCTGGCAGATTCTAACATAAATGAGAGATCTTAGAATACAATATTCCAAAAAACAAAGGACATAATTGGTTTTGTTCTGAAGGTTTTAAGAGAAGGGGGACGGATTAGTGTAGAAAGAAATGTCTTAGTGTAGAATGGAAGAAGGCGGTTGGAACTTGCTGTTTCTCATAATTAGAGTGTGTGAGAAGAGTATACAAATATAGGGGTAGAGGTGGAGGTAGCAGACATCAGTTGCATACCATTCATCTGAAAGGAGGGTTGAACACCCACACAGAGGATGGTGTAGAAAAATAGCAAATGCAACAGGGAAATAAGGGGCCTTAAAAGGGAAAAAAAAATACTAAGGAGAAATTAGTTGCAAATAAAACAAACTTCCTGATACAGAGGGGAGAGATAAAGAAAAAGAACTACAACCTAAGGTGGGGTAGGGAAGAGGGTCATCAACTGGGAAATGGCTAAAAAAATGTGTGTGTGAGTGCATTGGAATATGATTGTTCCTGTTCAGTTTTTCAGTCATATTCAACTCTTCATGACCCCATGGACCATAGTACACCAGGCCCTTCTTTCCTCGACTATCTCCCAAAGCCTGTCTAAGTTGATGTTTGTTGCTTCCATGACACTATCTATCCATCTCATCCTCTGCTGTCCCCTTCTTCTTGTGCCTTAAATCTTTCTCAACATCAGGGTCTTTTCAAGGATTCTTCTCTTCTCAGTATGTGACCAAAGTATTTAAGCTTCAGTTTCAGTATTTGACCTTTCATTGAATAGTCTGAATTAATTTCTTTAAGTATTGACTGATCCAAAAGACTTTCCAAATCGTCTCCAGCATTACAATTTGAAAGCATCAATTCTGTGGTGCTCAGCTTTGTTTAGAGTCCAATCCTTACAGCCACACTTGCTACTGAAAAAAACCACATGGCTTTGATTAGATGAACCTTTGTTGGCAAGGTGTTGTCTCTGCTTTTTAATATGCTTTCCAGATTTGCCATAGTTTTCCTTCCAAGGAGCAAGCATCTTTTAATTTCGTGACTGCAGTGGCCAACTGCAGTGGTCTTTGAGCTCAAGCACATAAAATCTGATGCTGCTTCTATTTCTTCTTCCTTTGTTTGCCAGAAAGTGATGGGACCAGTTGTCACGATCTTATTTTTTTGAATGTTAAGCTTCAAGCCAGCTTTTACACTTTCCTCTTTTACCTTCATCAAGAGGCTAAAATCTTCACTTTCTGTCATCAGAGTGGCATTGCCTACATACCTGAGATAGTTGATATTTCTCCTGGCAATCTTAATTCCAACTTTTGACTCATCCAGTCTGGCATATTTGCATGAGTTACTCTGCATATAAGTTAAAAAAATAAAGTGACAATACACTTTGCCTTGCTGTACTGCTTTTCTCATCTTAAACCAATCAGTTGCTGCATGTTTGGTTCTACCTGTTGCTTTTTGACCCACATACAAGTTCCTCAGGAGACAAGTAAGATGATCTGGTACTCCCATCTCTTCAAGGGCTTACCACGTTTTGTTGTGGTCTACACAAAGGCTTTACTGTAGTCAATGAAACAGAAGTTGAGGTTTTTCTGGAACTCCCTTGCTTTCTCCATCACCCAGTGAATATTGGCAATTTGGTCTCTAGTTCCTCTGATTCTTTGAAAACCTGCCTACTCTTCCGGTAATTGGTGGTTCACATATTGCTGAAGCCTAGCTTGCAGAATCTTAAGCATAACCTTTCCGGCAAGGGAATTGAGCATAATTGTTCAGTAATTTGAACATTCCTTGGCATTGCTTTTCTTTAGGATTGGGATGTTAACTGATCTTTTCCAATCCAGTGGCTACTGTTAAGTTCCGAATTTGCTGGTATATTGATTTCAGCACTTTAACAACATCATCTTTTAGGATTTTAAATAACTCAGAATTCCATCACCTTATCTAGTCTTATGGTTACTGATGCTTCCTAATGCCCACTCAACTTCAGTCTCCAGGATGTTAGATCAGTAACCACACTATCACGGTTATAGGCGATGTTAAGATCTTTCTTGTATAGTTCTGTATTCTTGCCACCTCTTCTTACTCTCTTTTGCTTCTGTTTAGTGTCTACCATTATTGTTTTTTATCGTGCCCATTTTTGTATGAAACATTCTCTTTATGTCTCCAGAAGAGATCTTTTGTCTTTCCCTTTCTATTGTTTTGTTTTCCATTTCTTTGCATTGGTCATTTAAGAAAACCTTCTCTCACTTGCTATTCTCTGAAATTCCTAATTCAATTGGGTACATCTTTCCCTTTCTCCTTTACTTTTCCCTTTCCTTCTTTACTCAGCTTTTTGTAAAGCTTCATCAGACCACCATTTTGCTTTCTTACTCCTCTTTTACTTTGGAATGTTTTTTGTTGCTGCCTCCTATACAATATCATGAACCTGTGTCCATAGTTCTTCAGGCACTTTATCTACCAGATCTAATCCCTTTAATCTATTCATCGCTTCCACTTCATATTCCTACAGGTTATTATGTAAGTCATACCTATTACAGTCCGATGGTTTTCCCTACTTTCTTCAATTTAAGTCTGAATTTTGCAATAGCTCATGATCTGAGCTATGCAGTCTTATTTTAACTGACTAGAAACAGCTTCTCCATCTTTGGCTACAAAGTATAATAATCAATCTGATTTTGATATTGACCATCTGATGAGCTGCCTTTTGGGTTTTTGAAAAAGAGTGTTTGCTATGACCAGTGAGTTATCTTGGTCAAACTCTAATAGTCTCTGCCCTGCTTCATTTTGTACTTCAAGGCCAAACTCGTCTGTTATTCCAATTATCTTTTGGTTTCCTACATTAGCATTACAACCCCCTATAATGAATGTGACTTTTTTTAGTATTATTTCTAGATGTTGTAGGTCTTCACAGAACTGATCAACTTTGGCCTCTTCAGCAGCAGCGGTTGAAGCACAGACTGGTATTACTGCGATATTGAATGGTTTGCCTTGGATTCAAACAGATATCATTTGGTCATTTTTGAGATTATACCCCAGTGCTGCTTTTCTCACCCTTTTATTGACAATGAGGGTTATTCTATTTCTTCTAAGGGATTCTTGCCCACAGCAGTGTATGTAGTGATCACCTGAATTACACTCATTCTCATCCATTCAAGTTGACTGACACCCAAGATGTCGATGTTTAATCTTTCCTTCTCCTGTTTGACCACAACCAGCTCACCTTGGTTCATAGCTCTTACATTCCTGCTTCCTATACAATATTGACCTTTACGGCGTCGGACTTTCCCTTCATTACCAGACACCACCACAGCTGAGCTTCCTTTTAGCTTTGGCCCAGCTGCTTCATTAGAACTGGAGTTGCTTATAGTTGTCATCCACTCTTCCCCAGTAACATGTTGGACACCTTCCAACCTGAGGGGCTCATCTGCCAGTGTTGTGGTTTTTTTTTATCATTTTAATACTGTCCATAGGGTTTTCTTGGCAAAGATACTGGAGTACTTTGCCATTTCCTTCTCTAACGGATCACCTTTTGTCAGAACTCTCCACTATGACCTGTCCATCTTGGGTAACCCTGCCCATGCTAGCTCCTACCTTCATTGAACTAGCAAGCCCTTCTGCCATGACAAGGCAGTGATCCAGAGAGGGGAATATTATTGCATCATAAGAAATGACAAAAGAGATGAGAATCCTAGATAGTAATGAACTGAGCAGAACCAGAGGAACACTTATATGACAGCAACATTATAAAGACAAATAACTTTGAAAGACTTGAGAATTCTGGCCTTTCTTAAAGATCAACCATGTCTACGGAGGACCTATAATAAATTATGTTACCTATTTCATCACAGAAAGGTGGTGGACTCAAAGTGAAGAAAGACATGAATTTTTTAACACAATCTCTATGTTTAAATCATTTTGTTTGATTGTATTTATTTTTCTCAAAGGTTTATTTTTTTCCTTTCTTGAAGTTTGGTTTTTTTTTTTATTTGGCATAGGGAGTCAGGGAGGGGGCTTAGCATTAGTGACGCTTTAAAAAAAGACAGAAGACCACTGAAACATTTTTAAATGCACTAAAGAGGACAGAAAAAAGTTTAGAAGGAACCACAGAAGAGCAGTGCAATTTTAAAGTAACACATGGGATCTATGACATATTTTTAAAACAACAAATGGTATGAAATGGAGGTTCCCAGCTTCATATACAATCTTCTTTTTGAGTTTTACTGTGTATATGGAAAGGCTATTTTTTGTGCTCAAGCTCAGAATAAAAAATATAATTTTTTATTATTTGTTGTATTATATATTATATGTATTATATATTATATAGGAGGCAGCAACAAATTATTAAGAATAAAATAAGATAGGGATAATAGCATCTATCACACCAAGGGTATTTTGAGAAACAAATGAGATGACATATATAAAGTTCTTTGTAAATCTTAAAATCCTGCATCATCATCATCATCATTATTAATCTTGTAATCTTGGACAAGTCACTAAACTTATCTGCAACTGACTTTCCTCATTTGTAACACAAGGAATTTGGATTAGATGAATTCTAAGGTCCTTTCCTGATGCACATCAATGCTCCTCTGATACTAAGATTCGGAGACTCCTTTTAAGATGCCTGGTTGGCTTTCTGGATTGCACAGAGATGGGGAGAGGGCAGGACAACATCATGGAATAGCTAGCAATCCAGTTGGGCTGCAATACAGTGTGAACAAAGAATACTAGGGAAGAATAAAGCTTTAAGGTTGGAGCCAGATCAGAGAGAACCTTGACTTCCAGGCTAAGGCATTTGCATTTGATTTTAGAGGCAAGTAGGGAACTATTTTGAAGGTTTTCAAACAGCAGTTACATGATCAGAACTGTGTTTTTGGAGTATTATTTTGGCATCCATGTGAAGGATGGGTGGGGAACAGGACAAGCCAGTGGCAGAGAGGCCATTTAGAAGGTGATTACAATTGACCATGAAAGAGATGATGAGGGCACAAGACCACAGGAGTATGAGGGGAGGAAATAGGTAAAGAAGAATATAAATGATACGAAGGTGGTAGAATTAGAAGCACTTAACATCTGCTTGGATATGAATGGGTGAGGAAAAGGGAAGAGTAAAAGATGACTTTGATTTTCAAGCTTTGATGCCTGGGGAACAATGAAGCCATCAAGAGAAATGGATAAATTGAAAAGAGGGAAAGATTTGGGGGAAATGATGATGAATTGAGTTGTGGCTATGTTAACAGCAAGACAACCACGTGGATTTCTCCAGCACACACTTGGATATCTCTGTCAGATTATTCAAGTCATGCCCCCATTCAGAAATCCTCCATGGCTCCACACTGGCTATGGAGCAAAGTCCTAACTCTGAAGCCTGGTGTTTAAAGCCTATCACATGGTGGTTCCAATTCGAATTCCAATCTCTTCCAATCACAGCTCCTCAACTTAAACCTAATGCTTTAATGAATTATATTATTTTTCATTCCTCAAATATGATTCCCATACTTTTGTTCATGCTGCTCCCTCCATATTTGCCTAGTAAAATACTATTCAAGAAACATCACATGCTGGAGAAAAGAGCTGGCCTCAGAGTGGAGGTACTGGGTTGTAGCCCTGTGGCTGTCACAAGCCGGCTACGTGGCCCTAAGCAAATCATTAAACCTCAGTTGACCTCAAGAAACTCTTTAACACTATAAAGTACAGAACAATTACTGATTTGTATTGGTTAAGCCTGTTTGCTCACCAGGAAGGTTCCCACAATGACCAATTGACAGGTCTGGAACAAGAGTAAAAAGAAACAAACAAACTTACCTGTCCTTCAAGGCCTGGCTGAAATGCCAGCTCCTTCTTAATTCCTTCCCTGATCTGATCCCAAAGTGATACTTCTCTCACTCTGCATTCCTTTGTAGGGGCATATCTACTACTCACATGCTGCATGTTTATGCTGTCTTAGCATCAAAAAAAAAACCCATAGACTCAGAATGTAAGCCCTTATATGGTAATTATTTGTCTTATCCTCCCTACTAGACTATTAGTACTTTGAGGACAGGGACTGTTTCTTAGACATCTTAATATTACCCATGGCTCCTAGCACAGTCTTGATTCAAGCTGATTTTTAAAATATATATAATAGGAACAAACAGATGAGGCCCCTAACCACCCCACCCAAAAAATAAACCCTGCAAAGCCCCAGATCTCTTTTGATGGGCCATGTATGTGTAGGTTCAGCATTAAAGGACTTAGAGCTTTGGTATGATACAGCCAACCCTGCATGGTCCCTTAGCCTCTCCCTCTGCCACCACCGTGATGGTGATAAAGGCGGGGGGGGGGGGGAGGAGAGAGAGAGATTGGGCAGTAATTACATCAGTTTAAAAGGAGTAGCTGCTCTCTTCCTTCCTTTTTCTTCTCTCTCTCTCTCTCTCTCTCTCTCTCTCTCTCTCTCTCTCTCTCTCTCTCTTTCTCTCTCTCTCTTTCTGTCTCATTTCCTTAGAGGGGGAGGTCCAGATGACTGTTAATACATGCCAACTAAAGTAGAAGCTCCAGTCTCATATATTTTAGCTGCCTCTTGTGCTTTGTGTTTCTTTCCCTAAGCATAGGTGACCAAAGAGCAAACCTAAGAAGAATGTTACCAATCTAGAAAACAACCCTGTGGGATTCTAGAGTTTGGGAACTCCCAGCTGAAGGAACTGGGTCCATTAGTCAATGTGGGTTACATTATGGGAGGTGCCCCGCATCCCACACACACACACCGCTACCGCTAGACTTCTTGGAAGAAAAGATAACAGGCTATGAGAAGCCCAACTCTTGGCCTGGCTTGGCACAGAACTTAAGGGAGATAGTAGAGAGTCAAGTGAAAAGAGAAAAGATCAGTTTAGTAGTCCTGCAAAATACTTCATATTTTGATGTTTTACAATCTCCAGGGAAAATACAATAGTAATGTTACTGCTTCATGTTTAAGTCTTTGTCAATACAAACTTGTGACTCTTCGGTATTCTAAGCATGTCTTTTGTAATGGAGAAATAAATAGCTGTCCTATATCTGATCTTCACCATTAAGTACCTTTTTATAACTTTTCTCCAGAAGGCCCTCCTCATGAGTCAAATCTGAACTGTATGTGCTTTTTCTAAGGTTCTGGAATTGGGAGTAAAGATCTAGAAAAAGGATAAAAAGAGTCTAACCATTCTGTTCTGAGGCTAGAATCCTTCAGAACTGAACCTGATCCACTTTTATGGATCCAGTGCTCCCTTTAGAGGGAGAGAGCAGGCACCCCCACCTACATGTGCCAAAAGCAGAGTTCTTTGTTATTTGTACACATATATAGATATGTGTAAACAAAAATATAACTGTTTGTTGAATTAGTGGCCCAACATATGGCCATTGAATGGCCCAATGGATAGCCCAGTGAATGGATTTGAATTCAATCTCCATATTCGTCAGACGAGAAAAAAGGACAGGGGATGAGTTCCTAGATAACAAGAGTCTCAGAGTGGGGATAAGGGATCCAAGATAGTGAAATGGAAGCCTAGTTCAAAATTATTTTCTAGATAGAATCCAAAGGGACCAATGCATAAGGATTAAAGTGACTGTGGAGATTAACAATTTTGATCAGGACTTGAGAGCTGGACTCAAGTACTAGACAGAAAGGACCTCACCACTGCAGTGACCAATGAGGCTGAGAAAAATAGATCTGGCCTGAGAGCGTAAGTTAGGAGCAAAGAAGAACTGGATGGGGAATTAGAAACACCTATTAAAACCTGAACTGTATGTGAACTTGTGCCAAGCTGAACTGAGTAATATGAAACTCTGTTCCTGTAACTTGGCTAATATGTACAGAGCGCACCAAAATTCCTCCACATCCTCATTACAGTGACACGGGGTGGACAGGAAAGCCTTCAGAGGAGCCATGCTTACTCCTCTGAGTACTGGAAATAACTCAGTAGCCAAAGTACCTACAGTCTTCTGTTTAGGGACTGTCCTAAACTATAATCTCAGAGTGTTCAATAGGTGGAGAGATCCAAAACCATTCTGGAATCATACTCTGTGGTTCATGTGGCCATTCTTGCAATGCCCACTTTCATCTCCCAAAATGGCAGCGTGATCAGTCAGCCAGTCAACTAGCATTTATTTAAGTTGTTGTTTTTGTGGTTTTGTGCTGGGAATACAAGAATCTGCTAGGTGGTACAGTGGATAGAGTGCCAGGCCTGGAGTCAGGAAGACCTGTATGTAACCTGACACTTACTAGCTATGTGACCCTGGACAAGTCACTTCACCCTGTTTGCCTTAGTTTTCTCATCTGTCAAATGAGTTGGAGAGAGAAGTGGCAAACTACTCCAGTGTCTTTGCCAAGAAAACCCCTTATGGGGGTCACAAGAGTAGTACATGACTAAAACGCCTGAATGATGATTGGGGGATACAAAGAAAGGCAAAGGATAGTGTGACCTAGTATAAGGAGCATTAGATGTAAAGTTAAGAGATCCGTGTCTGAATCCTGAATTGGACACTCTCTGAGTCTCGGTTTCTTCATCTTTAACGAGGAAATGAAATAATTGTATTTCCAATCTCAGAGTGTTGGCGGGGGGGGGAGGGAGAATGCTATAAATATCTAACATTAGAATCATCTCCTCATCTTTTAATAGGGCTCAGATAGAATTAGTCCTGAGATCGGTCACTATCCTACAAGTATGCTTTTGCTTTTCATGATTAATGGAGTCTTGCCCAGGTGGATAAAGCAACTGCTTTTTGTAGTTGAATAAAGGTATTAGGATGCATGTCCTTCCTCCGTAGGCTTGCTGAGAGCATCGTTGGTCCAATTCCAGTAGTAGACCGGACAACAGGAATGCTTTTGATCTTCTCAACTAGGTCTCTCTATTTGGAAACTTTTCAAACTTTTTCAAACTTTTCATAGCTCAGAGATTATGTGTATTTGGTATAGAAGGAAACAACGAAGGAAGGAAACAAGCATTTATTAAGTGCCTACTATGCACCAGGCACTTTACAAATATTATCTCACTTGATCCTCAAACAACCATGGAAGGTAGGTGCTATTATTATCCCCATTTTGCAGTTGAGGAAACTGAGGCAGACAAGCTAAGCAATTTGCTAGGTGACACAGTGGATAGAGTGACGAAGACAGGTCTGGAGTCACACATTAAGTACCGGATTTGTATTCTGTTCTGACTACAGACCCAGAGGGCTATCCATTGCACCACCTAGCTGCAGGGGTGACATGATCAGACCTGCATTTGGGTAAATCACTTTGGCAGCTGAGTGGGATTGGATTGGAGTGGGAAGAGATTTGGGTCAGGGAAGCCAATGGAAAGCTACTGCAATAAGCCAAGCATAAGGCAATAAGGGCCTGCACCAAGGCGATGGTTATGTTCATGGAGAGAAAGATACTGTGAAGGGAGAAATGTCATGATGTGACAACAAATTAGATGCGTGGGATGAGAGTGAGCATGGAGTCAGGGATGACACCTCAGTGGCAAGCCAGGATGACTGGAAGAACAGCAATGTCCTTGACAGCAATAGGAAAGTCAGAAAGGAAGGAGAGTTTGGGGGGGAAAATAAAGAGTTCTGTTTTGCATGTACTGAGTTTCAGATTCCTAAAGAACATCCCGCTTGCAATGTCCAAAAGGTGGTTGGCAATTTGAGAATGGAGCTCAGGAAAGTGATGAGGGCTAGATGTGTAGAACTGGGAATCATCTGTAGAGAGACGACAATGTAACCCATGGAAACTGAAGAGGTCACCAATGAGGTGTCATGGAGAGAGAAGAGGACCCAAAGAGCCTTGGAAAACATCCAGGTTAGAAGTCACAACCTGGATGAAGATCCAGCAAAGGAAACTAAGAAATAGAAGTCCAAAAGGGAGGAAGAGAGCAAAGAGAAAACAGCGTTACAAAAACCTAGAGAAGAGAGAGTATCCAGGTGGAGAGGATGATCCACGTTTTCAAAGGCTCCAGAGAGGGCAGGAGTATGCTGGAGCCAGTTCAGACAGGCTTGAGACCTGATTGTTAAAATTTTCCAGTGTCAGCATTGGAAGCTGGCAAATGCTATGAATTAGGGAGTGATTTATTGTTTTGTTGATGGTTTAGACTTAAGGAAGTGATAGTGGAAACTATTAAGATGCACATTAGATTTTAAAGTAGGTCAAGTATACTTTTTTTTAAGGGGAAAGCCAGTTGTTAAACATTTACTGGTGCTGAAGACAAGGATTGAAGAAAAGACATTAGATTTGACAATTAAGGGATTATTGTCACCTTTGGAGAGAACAGTTACAGTTGAATGATGAGGTTAGATGCTAGATTGCAGAGATTTGGGGAGAAAATAAAAGGAGATGAAGCAGAGGCAAGTAGTGTAAGCAGCTTTCTCAAGGTATATATCTGAGAAGGGAAAGAGAAATATAGAATTATATAGATATATATAAGATATATATGAGTTACATAAGAAACATATACATATGTATATATATAAGAGAAATGTAGAGTTATAGCTAGCAGAGATGGTCAGATCAAGTGAGAGGGGTTTTTGTTTGTTTTTTAAGAACAGGGGAAACCTACGTATGTTCATAGACAGTAGGGAAGGAGCTAATAGATGGGTAGAGATTCAAAACTAGAGAAATAGTGGAGATGATCTGTTGGATAACATAACAGGGGGCGGTACATGTTGAGAGGCTTGCCTTGTCAAGGAGAAGGGCCATGTCTCCACATGAGACAGGAGTGAAGGAAGAGATAGTGGGGCTTGGGGGAGGGGGAAGATGTCTGAGAGATGGGAGATGAAGAAGAGGAGAAAAGAGGAAGTTCTTGGAAAATGACTTCTTTTTTTCTGCAAGGTCCTCAGCTGAGAGGGTAGGAGTAGAGTGCGTGTCGAATTGAGAACAGAGAATGTCTGCAACAGCCACTGTGGTGAACAGGATAGCAAACTGACTAGAAAGACGAAAAGAGATTGCCTCGTAGCAGCGAGGCCTTGGCTGAGATTATATAGAATACACGTGTGGTGGACTCAGGCAGCACATGGCATGATTTTCCCCATCTCTTCTCAGAATGTCAGTAGGACAGAGGCAGTGGTGAGAGTGATCCAAGGCTGGAGTTTGACAAAGGCACGACAGTCTAAAAGACAAGGGATTCTTGGATGATACAGAGTTGACATAAACATTCACGTAGTACTTGCTCTGTGCCAGGCCCTGTTCTAAGTGCTTTATAAGCTGTTATGTCATCTGATCCTCACAACGCTACTGCAAGGTAGGCGCTATGATGATTCCCGTTTGACAGATGAGGAAACTGAGGCAAACAGAGGTTAAGTGATTTGGCCAGGTTCACACAGCTAAATTTGAACTCAGATCTTTCTGCCTACCAACCCAGCATTCTATCCACGATGCTCTTTGTCACAACTGACAAATCAAATGGCACACTTGTCATTGTTGATGTTGTTGTCCAGTTACTTTTTCATCTTGTCCGACTCTTTGTGACCCTATTTGATATTCTTCTTGGTAAGGTCACTAGAGTGGTTTGCCATTCCCATCTCCAGCTTATTTTATAGATGAAGAAACCGAGGCAAACAGGGTGAAGTGACTTGCCCAGGGTCACACAGTCAGTGTCTAAAGCCAGACTTGCACTTGGGAAAATGAGTCTTCCTGACTCGAGGCATAGCACTCTATCCGTTGTACCACCATATAGCTGTTAACAACTTTTACTATTGCTCAGGGAGGTGATTTCTACTAAGTCCAAAAGTACTTCTCTTCTGTTCTGTTTTTAACCTGTTTATTATGTGCACTAAGCACGCTCAGTCATCCTCTTCCTCCTTTCATACTTATCTCTCCCTCCTCCGTCTTCCTGCAGCACATTTAGTCTACCACCACACAATTTCACAACAGAGAATATCATACAGATCATAGGATTTAGGACTGGAAGGCGCCATAGCAATCATCGACCCCCACTTCCTTATTTACCAGATGAGAAAAATAAAGCCCAGAAAAGGCACGTGTCTTGTCCTGGTCACACGGCTAATGACAAAGCGGGATCTAAAACCTAGGCCTTATTCCAATTGTAACGTTTTTTCTGCTCTATTCAACTTCCTCTTGACTGCACTGTTCAGTGGTACTCTTAAGTGTTCTGAGTGTGTGTGTGGGGGGGCGGGGGGGCTTTCTCTGACTAGACTATAAGCTTTTTCAGGAGAGAGCCTGGCTCCTTTGCTCCCCTGCCCATCACAGAGCCTAAGAGGAAGGAATGGAGCAGCAAGCTTCGGAGCCCAGACAGAGAATCTTACTTCCTAGGTGGGCCTTCGATGTGCACGAGCTAGCTATGTCAATGAATGCTAGTTGATGGACTGCTTGAGGTCCATACTCTTTAATAACAGACAAGAGCCTGGAGAAGAATTTCTAGAATCCTGAGGACACATCAGATCCATCCACCTTCCAACCATCACTCCTTCCAGCCCAGTGAAAGAGAGCTAACCTTCTCTGGATCAGTGATAGTAACAATGAAAACAACAGATAGCATTTATATAGCGCTTCAGTATTTGCAACACACATGGCATCTCTTGAGTCTTCATCTGCAAAACAAGAGGAAGAGATTAGATATTCCCTCGCATCCCTTCCAGCTCTGAAATTCTGTGAATTCATTTTGTGAGCTTTAAACAGCATGAACTTAAAGATCTGTTCCTCTCCTGGGGGGAAGAGAAAAATGATTTAGAGGGAAGTGAGGGGCAGCTAGGTGACACAGTAGATAAAGCGCTGGAGACAGGCCTGGAGTCAGGAAGACCTGAGTTCAAATCCAACCTCAGATACTTAGTAACTGTGTGACACTCCAGAAGTCACTTATCTCTGTTTGCCTCAGTTCCTCAAGCAAACAGCAAACCAATCCAGTACCCTTGCAAAGAAAACCCCAAAAGGAGTCATGTAAAATTGAACACAGTTAACAGCAACGAGAGCTGAACTGTTCTCCAAATGACCAACAAGGCAGCATAGTGAGACAAATGGGTGAGTTTGTGGATAGAACACTGGACTCGGGGAATCAGGAAGACCTAGAATTCAAAGACTGTCTCAGACACTTGCAGGTTGTTTGACCCCAGGCAAGTCACTTAACTGCTGGAGGCCTCAGTTTCCTCATCTGTAACATGGAAGTCATAGCAACATCTACTTCTCAGTGAACATCGAATGAGATAATTTATTTAAAGCACCTTACAAGCCTTAAAGCACAAGATAAATGTTAGCTATTACTATTATTTAAAACAGGCCTCTTCTCTTTAGACCTGACTGGATGTTTCCAATCCCTTGGCCAGCACCATTTGTGCGACAGCAAGATCAGATTCTTTTGCCAGGAAATAATGAAAGGCCATACTTCTTCCCTTGAATCAAGTTGTTATTGTCGGGATGCATTATTAATGACCAGGGCTGCAATCATTTATAATATGGTCATCACAAAAGCAGCTGTTACCATTTACACATAGTTCTCTGCGAGTATGTTATTAAGGTAATATTTTACCATGCATGGGACTGGCTCAGGGCTGCATGCCTAATGCACGGCTTCAACATATCCCTTACTCCCTTCTTAAAAGTAATCACTCCTTTCCTTTCTTCAAAGAGAAGCTACCCGCCAGGGAAGGGGAAAAGAGAACAGAAGAAGAAAACAGGAAACCATGAAAAATGGAACTGCAGACACAAATTAAATTTTTTCCCTTATCTTTTCTTCTTCTTCTTCCTCTTTTTCTTTCTTCACTCTCTCTTTTTCTGTCTCTCTCTGTCTCTCTCTCTATCTATCTATCTGTCTCTGTCTCTCTCTGGAATGAGAAAGAAAAATGCAGAAAGCCTTAGGACTCTCATAACTTTCCCATTTTTATTTAAAAATAAACTTGCCATTGTGGCTGTCACTGCTTCTGTGCATGGAGAGAGAGTTCCAGCCCCCACAGCCCAATATTTATGTGATAGAAAGTAAATGTTCTAAAGTAAAAATATAAATCATGTTAGAGTCTCATAGAAGGAGCAGAGATCTTGCCAAAAAAAAAGAGTTGTGGGAACACAACCCAAAGGTCTGACCCACAGCAGCACCCTGCAGCGCCCTCCAAGACCCAAGATGCCAAAGGTCAGGAGAATGGGAGTTGAAGAGAATGGAGACAAAGAAGGCATGTGTATGACCAATCACTCAGGTGAATTTAGTGTGTCCTGTCTACCTAACAGGGGAGCCTGATGAATTAGAGGTATGAAAAGAAGAGGCATCAGGATCCTTCCTGTGTATGTGTACTCTTCCAGTCTGTTTATGTAGAAAAAGTGAGTAGAAAATGATGCCTCAGCAGCAACTATCTATCAGATAGTTTCCATCTCCTTCGCCTTCTCCTCTACTCCTTCTCCTCTCAAGATTCAGTCCTCCTGACTGAGCTTCTTTGTCTTCATTAGGCGGAATGCTAACACTCTGAAGCAAAGATTGGCTGAGAATGCTGGACATCTCTGAGGCTTCCAGCCAACAGCTGAAAGAAGAATCATAGTTTTCACTAAGTGGGGAAAGAGAAAAGTCTGGAGGGGCTACTTAGTAATGGTCTTCAAGGCTGATTATTCCATATTGGATGAAGAGGTTTTCATATGGCATACGGTGATGACTTCTATAAATGGCTCATTGGCCTAGAGACTTGATTATTACTTAGGGTGGGAAAGGTCCCAGCTTCAAGCCCCAGCTGAGCCCCTGTGTATTCTTTTCAAATACTGTAAGAACATTCTTACAGAAGGAACTCTAGAGAAATGAATGGTATAGAAAAGATTCTTGTTTGGTCACAGGCTAGAGCCAGGGGTGGGGAACCTTAGGTCTCAAGGCCACATGTGGCCTTCTAGGTCCTTGAGTGAGGCTTTTTGACTGAGTCCAAGTTTTACTGAACAAATCCTTTTATTAAGGGGATTTGTACTGTGAAGTTTGGATTCGGTTGAAGGGCTGCACTTGAGGACCTAGAGGGTCATATGTGACCTCGAGGCCACAGGCTCCCCACCTGACTGAGACTAAATTACTTCTGAGGTCCTTCCCAATTCTGAGATTTTATTATTCTGTGTACTGGGCTATAGGGTCTTTTCTGTCACCTATGGGATCTGGGACAAGTTACTTTATGTCTCTGACATCTTCCTTTTCCCTAAAATGAGGGATTAGATTCCATGATCTCTAAGGAACACATCCAACTGGAACCTTCTACAAGTCTTCTTCCTACTGAAGGCAAACAAATGAGGAGTCAATTAAAACTGTAGCAAAGAAAGTATGGTCAGATCCAAGGAATACCTTCCCAACAGTAAATGTTAGGAAATGCTGGGACGGGATCCTGAGGGAGATAGTAAAATTCTTATTCCTTGAACATATTCAAGACCAAATACCGTCCCATCTTGTCTAGAACAGTTTTGATATGTTCTTACCTCAAGAGACAAACTGGACTGATTTCTGTGTAGACCCTCCTTCAGCCTGCAACAAGATACACATCTGCCTCATTCTCAAACAGGCTCTGTGTCCTCCATTAACTAGGCCACCCAGTAAAAAGTAGAGGAAATACAGAAAAACATTCTGCCAGGGCCAAGAATGACCAGGATTCCAGTGCAATGCCCAGCCCCAGGGTCAGTAATGGGGAAGTATTAGTCATCTCTCTCTTCAGACCCGGGCTCCATTATTTTTGCCGGAAATGTGAGAATGGCACCCACTAATAATGTGTGGAATCACTTCCAACTATTTGCCTTTCAAGTCAGCCTCCTCAGGTCGGGTGACATATCTCATTTAACAGGGGGTGCCATTAGAGGGAAGATTTAACGTGCGGCTAAAAGCATTTGTAGCGGGAGCTGTGGGTGGGTTCCTTTTTAAGCTTCTCCCAGTGTTATTGGGTTTTGTTCTCTTCTGAAGGAGGTCGGTGATTAACTCTCCCCTGCACGGAGCCTCCTCTGGCATGGGAAAGCCTGGCATGTTGTTGCAGTAGAGATCGCCTTCCCCTCCCCCCTTCCCACCTTGTCCCCACTAGTCAACACCTGCTTCATCTGAAGCCTGGGTCCAAGGGAATACATAGTGATTCAGTTTAATTTGATTCAATCCAACACACCTGTATTAGGCTGATTGATGGGAGAAAGAGTGAAAACTCTACTAACTGTGTTTCACTGGCCCCAGACCATGATTCACATCCTGCTCAACCATCTAGCAGTGCACCAAAGTTTACCAGGCAGAAGCTTCTTAGCATGTGCCCCAATTCCGTATAACTCAGGAACTAAGAAAGCCCCAAGTCTAAATTTAGAAGAGCCACCTTCCCTGATGAGTGAGACTGGCTGGGGTTCAGTTGTGGCAGTCTATTACTCTGTGACTTTGCTCCCAATTCCTGGGACTACCTAGACCTCCTCTCCCCAGGCTACCCCCCTTCTCTAAGTGTTGTTTCTCCCCATTAGAATGGAAGTGTCTCGAGGGCAGGAACTGTCTCACTTTTGTGTTAGTATCACCAGCCAGGCACAGAGGCAGGATGGGGATGGGGACTGGACCTATGATTCCGCTGATATCGGCAACATGAGGAGATTCACTCTCCCAAGTCCAAGTCAATAACTTCTTTGCATCTTAGAATGGAGGCGAGAACACTGATGGTTTAAGTGACTTGCTATAACTCGGGATTAAAATTGGTCATCATAATAAGCTGCTAAAATAAAACAAAATACAATAAAAATGAGTAAGCAAAGGAAAAAGAACTGAACCATGATAGCTACTCTGGTGTAAAAGAAAATCTGGGTTCAGGTTCAGAGGAAGATAGTGAGGTTAAAAAAAAAGCCACTCCTGCCCCCAGAGAGTAATATCAAATGGTCACAAGCCCAAAAAAGTTCTTGGAAGAACTTAAAAAGAAATTCAAAAATCAAATAAGAGAGATCGGGGAAAAAAATAAGCAATCCAAGAAAATTATGAAAAGAAAGTTAATCGATTGGAGAAATAGGGTTAACCCAACCCGTATGTGCTGAAGATGGGACTTGAACCCATGTCTTTCTGTCAACAGACAGTTGTCTGTCCATTAAGGTACTTATTAGGTACTTTAAAAAGTTCACTGATTGGCTGATCTTGATTGATTGCCTAGGTTCCACAGACATAAAAACAATACAATCCCTACCCTCATAGAACTTACCCTCTCCTGGTGAGCATGTGCCACGTGAGCAATGGCCCCAAACACTTTGCTTAGCCTTTCAGTGGGCTCGGCTTCAAACCTGCACTTTGGAGCTGGAATTTCCCAAGTATTCCCTATTTGGGTGCTTAATCAGAATAACTATAGCTTCAAAGGCAGAACCACAGAACTTTCAGCCAAAAGTATTACAGGCCTGATGTCTTCATCAGTCTACTCTGTCCCCATACCAGAGGCAGGCTCAGGAGGGTAAGGGGAGTGATCATAGTCTGCTTTTCACCTTGTGGATAAAAGACTCAGGAGAAAATCAAGCCATTTTTAAAGCCCTCCTCTTGACTCTAAGCCTGGAAGAATACTTTTTCAGCCAGCCTTGCTGCATCTTCCCTACCAAGTCTAAATTCAAAAAGGCAACTTTATCAATGAGTTTTTGAAAGGTCATGACAAGACTCCTTTCCCCCCTTTTTCTGGATAATAGAATCACCGTTGGCCCTAGAATGGAGATAATGAAATGGCTGGAAAGAATTGAATCAGAGCCCTTTCTAGGCAGCTAGTTAATGTAGCCAACAGAGTTGAATTTGGAGTCAGAAAGACCTGAGTTTGAATCCTGCCTCAGTCAGTCACTGGGTGGATGACCCTGGGCAAGTCACTACCATGACCTTGGCCTCAGTTTCCTCTTCTGTCAAATGGGGATAGTGATAGCACCTACCTTCCTGAGCTATTGTGAGGATCAAATGAGATAACATTTGTAAGGTGCTTTGTGTACAAAGCGCTTTACAAAATGCTTGCAACTTATTATTTCTGGACAGGCCTATAGCTGCCAAGGGGGCCCAGTAACTTGGATCTGCTAGGAACAGTCTGGACCAGGGGTGGGAAACCTTCAGCCTCAAGGCCACATGTGGCCTTTTAGGTCCTTGGGTTCAAACCTTTTGACCGAGTCCAAGTTTTACAAAACAAATCCTTTTATTAAGGGGATTTATTCTGTGAAGTTTGGATTCAGTCAAAGGGCTGTACTTGAGGACCTAGAGGGCCTCATGTGGCCTCCAGACCACAGGTTCCCCACCCCTGTTCTGGACCAGCTTCTGGGGTCCCTTTGACCATCATGTGTCCCTCCCTTGCTACTAGTCACAGATCAAAGACAGTATCCTTGAACCCTGTGCTCTGAGTACTCAAGTGTTTAGTTCTGTCTCTACCGAACCAACCCAACTCAATTCAGCAAACATGAAGTGCCTTTTATACATGAGAGCATATTAAGAACTAAAGATACAAGAAAGAAAAAAAAATAGTCCCTGAAACCCCAAATACCTGAGAATCTACTGAAAGGAGAAGTCAAGCCACCAGGCTGGTCAACACCATTATCCTTCTGTTTCTTAATAGACCCAACTCACTTGCTAAGAGCCCGGGTGGCAAGGCAAAGTATCCCTAGAGGCCATTATGCCAGGGTAAAGAAAGAAGATGGTATTATTCCCCTGCTCCCACCTACACCTGAACCTCCTAACTCATACAAATAGGGGGTATGTACATAGTGTTTGGAGATTTACAGAGCACTTTCCAAGCATTAATCTCATTTGATCCCCCTAACAAGCATCCCCATAACATCTTCCATGGTCCCCAGAGCTGGCAAATTTAGCGGGCAGGAGTTGAACCAGGTCTCTACTGACTTCCAGTCCATTGCTTTTTCCATTAGGCCACGCCACACACGGAACCAATCTGTTCTGTAAAATTTGGATTTAGCCAAAAGGCCACATTTAAGGATTTAGAAGGCCACATGTGGTCTTAAGGCTGCAGTTTCCCCACCCCTAGACCATGCTGTTTCTAAAAACAAAACTCTTTTCGTACCATCACCTCACGAATTAGGCAGTATTATTATTTTATAGATGAGAAAACTGAGAGATTCCATGATTTGCCCAAAGTCACACAGGAAGAGCCAGGATGTACATTCAGATCTCTTAACTCCAAATCCAGAAGTCTTTCTGTGGTAATTCTCGTGGCTGGTGACATCAGGAACAAGAAAGAGATGGAATGGAGGAGGGAGACACCTGAGAACGGATTCCAGACTGTGGAGAGAGGAAAGGAGAGCAAGAAGAAAATGTCAGTGTCCTCTGAGAAGACGGGAGAACCTACTGCTCTAGACTGCTGAGGATGTGGGAAAAGAGGGAAAAGCAAGGAGGCAGCTCTGCCCACAGGGGCTGGGCTATGTACAAAAGCTTTCCTGGAAGATTTCCATCCAGATCGGGTATCTGGGACTGGTGGATGAGATGTTGCCAGCACCAGCTGACCTCACCAATCCCCACACAGTCAACAAGCAGCACAAACAGGAGATTGAAGACTGACTTTCTCTTTTTCTCTCTCTGTCTCCACCCCCCCCCTCACCCCCCGCCTCTTGGAAAAAGCCTTCTAAACAAAACTCATTTATAAGGGGTTAATCACCAGCTCCCAAGGAGAGGACAGGGTCTCAACTGAAGTGTTAAGCTGGGGAGTGGGATGAGAGCTGAAGAGGAGACATGCTGCTGCCTGGCTGAGATTAGTTTGGCAACCACTCCAAAGAGCAGCCCTTCAATCGCCCTATTTGTCTGAGCCCTCAGAAGCCCCTGCTGCCTGCTGCCCGCCAGGCTAATGGGTGGTGAGCAGTTGGGGCCGTGGCCTCTGTCTGCAGCTGGCTGATGGTAGGCTGCTTTGAAGGCAGGCTGGGAATATGGCTTCCCCAGATGCATGATAGGGCAAGGATGTTTAAACTCATCCCCCTAGTTTCTACCCCTGTCTACTAATGTCCATAGGGCATTAAAGAGAATCACAGAATCTGAGTGCGAAGGAATCTCGGAAGCCGTATTGGAACAAGAATCTCGTCTGTAACATACCCAACAAGCAATCAGCCATCATTTGTGTGGAGACCTTCCATAATGGGTTCACTACTACCTGCCATCTCAGGCAGTCACTGGATTTAGGGACAGCTTCAATTTTTAAGAAGTCTTCCCTTGTAGCACAGCTTAATTTGCTTCTTTTCAATTTCTGCCCATTGCTCCTACATCTGTTTTATAGGGCCAGCTTATGGAATCTTTCACGACAGGGATGAAGGTATAGGTGAATGTGGGGTGGTGAGAAGAGGTGATGAGCAGAATAAGGAAGGCTTGAGGGAAGGGGCTGAGGAAAAGGAGTCATCTCCCATAGAGCTGAGCTGCAATGTGCTCTGAGTGGCAGAGGAGACAGCAGGAGTCTCATCAGAGGCTTTCCTAGACTGGAAGATCATACATGTATCCCTGCACCAAACCTCAAGGAGGAAAACCAGGTTGAAATGCACCATTGTTAATGAAAACGGATGGACTTAGGATTCACTGGGGCTCCAGAGATGTGAGGAGACAGTGGACTGAGAGAAACAAACTCTGATGGGATGCCCCTGTGATCTCTTCCCCAAGGGCCCAGGCAAATCCTGTTTGCAGGCAGGAGGGGAGAAGGGTGTCTGGAGCAGTAAGAACAAAATTGAAATGCTGCTGGTGCACCCCTAAGGGGACAGTGTGGACAAAAGTGGGCCAGTGGGAGAGAGAGGGGAGGACTGTGTGGAGGTGTACCTGTGCTCTTTGCAGCAGTCTCTGTGGACTTCGCAAGGAGGGAGAGAAAGAAGCAAAAAGAGAAAGGAAAAAAGAAAGAAAGGTGAAGGAGAAAAAGAAGAGAGTGAGGCCGTTCTGTTCATTTCCAAATCAGTACGAGTTTCTGCTGGTGTTTCTAATCACCCAGTTGCAGCTCCAGCCGGCTCATGCCCTGCAACCGCTCCCCAGGACCTGTCAGCATCCTGACAGTGATTACCCCTCTGATGAGGGGAGCGGAGAGCCAGGCCACTGGACGGCTGCTCTCAGGGCTCAGCGCAAGCTCCTTCTGCCTCAGCCCCACCGGCTGCCTCCTGCAGTAATGAGGACTCGGCGGGATGGGCTTC
The DNA here is from genome assembly GCA_028646595.1 of Phalanger gymnotis. Taxonomy (NCBI): domain Eukaryota; kingdom Metazoa; phylum Chordata; class Mammalia; order Diprotodontia; family Phalangeridae; genus Phalanger; species Phalanger gymnotis. The sequence continues at coordinate 707,297,832 of CM053622.1, read as the reverse complement.
TGTCTATTTTTATGCCTTTGCCTGAGAGTAAGTGGCTGGACGGTGGGGAGGGTGCTCTTCCCCATACATCCACCCCATCCAGGCTGTCCCCGCCCAGAGTAGGTTAGCCAGGATCCACCGAACTTGGCATGCCCCTCTTTTGGAAGCTTCTCCCTGCCACTCCCTAAGCCTCAGAGTTGGGAGCCCAGAGATCCCCTGCCCCCCAGCCCTTCCCTCCCAAGTCCAGAGCTCCCTTTCTGCCATTGAACTCTTCACTTGGAAGAGCAAACAGCTGAGGGGAAACAAAAAAAAAATGCTTGAGGCACCGCTCTTATAAGGGCTCGGGGAGGGATGCAGGGGAGACCTACAACTCCTATGATCAGGTTCCTGCAGATGTCTCTAGCTGAACTTCCCAAGGGACCACATATTGCCCGCTAGGTCTGATAAGCTCCTCTCCTGGGGATCCACCAGTGCCCTTTCCCACGCCCACCTTGCCACCAATTCCCTGGAGGGAACCATCAGTTCTGTGTCTGCAAACAAACCTCCTGAACCTTCTGAAGACTCACCTAAAATCCTGCTTACATCTACACTCTCACTCCCCTTCCAAACACCTGCCCCTTGCAGCTGTGTGCTCTCCTAGGCAGCTCCTGCGGGTAAGGTGGGCTGCTCCTCCCTTTCCATAGCCAACGATATCCCAAACAGGAAAAGAAAAATTGTTTCCCTCAGTGTTGAGAGCTCCAGCATGGCTAATAGAACCCTCTGTGGTATTGGGCTCAAGCCAAGGTCAACTCCATCCTGAGAAGGAGATTCCACAGGAGTCCCCAGGGACCTACATTATCTTAGGCACCATGTTACACTCAATGCCATTTACAACTCACATGGCCTTGGGTGACACTTCACCTTTCTAAACCTCAGTTTCTTCATCTGTAAAATGAGGGGGTTGGATTAAATAACTCCTGAAGTCTCTTCTGGCTCTAAATCTGTCATCCAAGGGCTATATCCAAGCTCTCCTCCTCCAAAAAGACTTGAAAGCCTTTGCCAAAAATGAGCTCTCTCTTGAGTTTGGTGTGCTAGAGTCCCGAGCTAAAAGTCAAAAGACTCGATTCCAGACCTTGCCTCTAATTTACTCTATAACCTTGGACAAGTCACCACCTACCCCTATCTGGGCCCCAGTCTCCTCATCTGTGAAATGAGGGGGGTTGGGCTAGAATGATCTGTAAGGACCCTTCCAGCTCTGATACTTTTATGATCCCAGCTCTGATGGTGTTTATTGTTGGTACCACACAACCTAGCATCTACAGCCTTGTTTTGTTTGTTAATTGCTCTAGGTACTTTATTTCCCCCAAAAGCCTGTAAGCCTCCTAAGAACTTTAAGTAATTATGATCTATCCCCACCCCACCCTCACAAAGAGCCTAGAATGGGGCAAAGAAAGAATCAGCTGCTCTGCAAAGTGTTTGGCCAATTCAAAATAAGCTCGTATTAAGTGACTACTATGTGCAAGGCACTGTGTTGAGTTCTGGAGATTCAGACAAGAAGGAAAACAATCCCTGCCCTCAGAGAACTCACATTCCATTGAAATGGTTTATTGATTGATTCTGTCCCCAGGGAAAATATATGTTTCCAAATATGGGAAATTTTCTTTCTCCACAGCTTTCCTGGGTAAGGAGGAACCACGCATGGTGATGAGACGTGGAGGATCAGGATATTTCTTTTTCTGTCCTCTCTCTGTTTTTCCTGTCTCCTGGATCCCTGTAGGTTTGTGGGGCCAGTGCTTGTGTCTCTCGGCAACAGCAATCGGCTGTCGCTGGGCTGGAGCTTCACCCTATGCTGCGTTCATAAATTAATCTCCCGGGATTAGATTCTGTGTTTTAGTAACACTCCCGAGGCATTGTATTTACACATTAATAATAAAAGAAAAAAGCGAGACAAGTTCTGACAACTTTCAATAACATTCAGAAATGAAGTGTGAGGCGCAGAAGTGTCCAAAGTTAATTAAGACCGTTTGGTGCTGGCGGGGGCAGGGAAGGGGTGCTTGACTTCCTCCGACAGGTGCTATTTCTGAAACCCAATTTCCCTGTTGATAAAGTACCTGATGCCTGCAGGAAAGAAGAAATAAGAATGAGCCGGATGAGCTCAAGCTTTCCTTTATTTTCCTTTGTAGCAACATTAGAAGAATTCCATTGTTTGTGGCAGATCTCCAACAAATTCCCTGTATGTGTATGTAGGGTGATGGGGGCAGGCGGAGGCGGGAATCCATGGGATGGCATGGCTGAAAATACATGGTGATCAGGTGGAATCTCAGAGATCAAGCCTGAGCATTCTAAGCCCCTTCTCCTCTGAGCTCCCTTCTCAACTCCCACCGGTTATATTCACCCAGGATCCCAACTAGAGGCAGAGAAGACAAGAAGACGAGAGGTGAGTCAGGGGTGAAAGTGGGAAAAGGTACTTCCTTTTAATCCTAGCCTCCCAATCACATGAAGCAGGTGACACTCTGGAATCATAGGATTCTAATAATTGTTAGAAGGATTGAATGACCTTAAATGTCATCTGGGGCAAGTAGGTGGCATAGTGATGGCCCTGGAGTCAGGGAGATTCATCTTCCTGAGTTCAAATCTGGCCTCAGATACTTACTAGCTGTGCGACCCTGGGCAAGTCACTTAACACTGCTGGCCTCAGTTTCCTTGTCTGTAAAATGAGCTGGAGAAGGAGATGGCAAACCATGCCAGTATCTCGGCCAAGAAAACCTCAAATGGGGTCACGAAGAGTCAGACATGACTGAAAATGAATGAACAAAAACAAAAATGTTATCTAACCCAACCTCCACCCCTCATAGCAGCCTACTCTCTAGCAGGGGTGGGAAATCTGTGTCCTCCAGACCCCTGCAGTCTAGAGCATCCTTAATAGGAGGTCATCAAGAAACCTCTGAGATTATCTAATCCAATCTTCTTCATTTGACAGATGAACAAGCAAAGGGTTTCTGCAGGTCTGGGCCACTTCACTAGTCACACAACATCTATTGCCCTAACCATGAAGCCAGGATGGAAAAATCAGAGTTAATGGAAAACTCCTACTGACCACAGGAAACAGGTGAAGAATTTAACTTGATTTTACCCTCAAAATCAAGGTAGGGAGGTTGTGATGAATAACTCCTTCCCAATTATATGTACATTAATATTGTATCTCCTTTGCTTACTGTACGTCCAATACTGCATTCTCTTTCACAGGTTGCCGTGGCCATTCAAATTGTCAGCATGGTCAGCCTGCTGTTAATAATTCTTCCATCCTTAGTTCAGCTTTTCATTTAGATTGTTGAGATGCTAAGATGTCGAGGGGTTTTTAAATGAAGGAAATCGTAGAAGGAAAAATCAAAAGAATTGAGGGTATTTATCCTGGAGAAGAAAAGCCTATAAGGGAGGAGAGTGACAGATATCTTACACTATATGTAGGGCTACCCTGAGAAAGAGGAATTTGATTTTTTTTTCTTTATAATTCTAGATAGAAGAATAAATAAAGGCATATTTTTTAGATTGATGTAAGGGAGAACTTGCTAACAATTAGGAAGTCCAAAATGAGTGCCATATTTTCTCGATAGACCATGATAAACTAGAATAGATTCTGAAGAGGGCAGCCAGGATAGTAAAAAGACTAGAGACCACAGGTGGGAAACCTGCAGCCTCAAGGCCACCTGTGGCCCTCTAGGTCCTCAAGTGCAGCCTTTTGACTTCACAGAACAAATCCCCTTAATAAAAGGTTTTGTTCTGTAAAACTTGGACTCCATCAAAAGACCAAACTGGAGGACCTAGAGGGCCACAGGTGGCCTCAAGGGCACAGGTTCCCCACTGCTGCTAGAGATTATGTCAATTAGGGAAGCATAGGATATTTGACTTAGCGCTGGAAGAGACAATAGCTGCCATCTCACCCCACCTCTTCATCTAGAAAGAAAGTGGGGTCATGAAAAGTTAAGTGACTTGCCCAAGGTCACACAAGTAGTAAGAGATGGAGGCAAGATTCTAACCCAAATTCTCTGAAGGCAAAGCCAGTGTTTTTCCCACTGTACCCCCCTGCCTATTTAGCCTGCAGAAGAGAAGGCTTAGGTGGAACATGATAGCTGTCTTCTAGTATTTAAAGGCCTGTCATGCAAAGGAAGAATTACACTCGTTCTGCCAAGCCCAGGAAGGCAGAACTAGGAGTGATGGATAGAAGTTGCGCTGAGGCAGATTTCAGTTCCTGGCAAGGAAAACTTGTTAGTGACTAGTTCAGTGAGCCTCCTTGGAAGGCCATGGGTTCTCTGTCACAGAAGATGTTCAAAAGAACCCAAGTGACCACTTGCTGTGAATGTTGTTGGCAAAGGTGTCAAACTGGTGGTCTTCAAGTAAAGTGGGAAACAGATTAAAATGTATTGAGAAGTGTTTAACAAAAATCAATAAAAATATAATACAATATGGATAATGTTGATTTGTGGTTTTCTAAGTCGATATGAGACCCACAGGGATCCTCTTTCTATTTGCCTAGAGAGGGATTCCTATTCATATAGGTTTTGAGATTGGTGGCCTTTGTTCCTTCCAACTCCGAGAGGCTGAGAAATTATATTCCTTCATATCCTTCAAGCAATCTATAGGCATTTGTCAAGCACGACTGAGGGGACTCAAGCTAAGGCTGGAAGATCATTTATCAGGGGATGCCTGCTTTCATGTAAAAGTTTATCAACATCCATTGATAAAATAATCCAGGTTCCCCCTACCCATCCATATACTCCATTCTGATGACAATCTTGATCCAAGTACAACCCAGTCCCCTTCCTAACACTTATAGATTTCCATAAATTGACTTTGCAAACACATTTACATGGAATAGAAGAGTTTAAATCAGAGCCACAGAGTGGTTTCCAAACAAAAAGCTCATCTGCCCTTGTGCTCAAGGAGAAGCTACTCATTGGACTCACACACCCATTACCAGAACTGTCTGCTCTCTCTGAACCCTGTGTTTGCAGTGGGGCAGAAAGGAAATCCTAAATGGCAAGGAATACTTGAAAAATACTAAGAAGCAGCCAAAGTAGTCCATCCATTGAGTCGCAAAGAGGGCCATTAATGCTAAGCTACAGCCAGTGGAACACAGAAAACGGCATTAAAGGATTTACTTTTCCTGACCATAATTCACAGTTAATGTACATTTGATGTTTAATGTATGAACCACAGGTGACTTCAAACTTGCATGGCCTTTCCTAAATAGTGTTTTAATCTAAGTTTAAAAAAAATAGAGGTTCATACACTCGGTCTGTCAGACAAGAGGGAGGGGAAAAAAAGGCAGAGGTAGGTGTGAGAATCCAATGTGGGAGCAGGCTTTTGTTCAGTCCTTTATTGAGGTTTTACCTCTAATCTCTCCCTTTTTGATGCAATTTAAGATTAAGGAAATGAAAGGCAAGGCTGACTGTGAACGGTTTTACAAACAGGACAGCCAAGGGGCCTTCAGAAGACAGTTTTGTAAAAGGCTTTGGACTGCAATCCTCAAAAAGGACAGAGGCTGAAAGGCTTGGCAACCCGGCCTGTGTGTGTGTGTGTGTGTGTGTGTGTGTGTGTGTGTGTGTTGGCCAAGCCCAAGGCTGAGGAGAAGATGAAGCTTATGTCTGCTTTCCAGATAGAACTGATTTTCAGCTTTGAAATGGAGTGTTAGGATTTCCCCATAATACGAATAACAGACCAGTGTAAAACCCAAAAGGCCAGCTAGGGACCCAAGGTGAGATAAGGGGGTGACATGAAATAATGAAAAGAACTCTGGGACAGGAGTCAGGAGACCTTGGAAGTAATCTGGTGGCTATGCGGGAAGAGGCTACTGGCCACCATCCGCAATTTTGTTTTTCTACAAGAGATACAGAGTAGAATCAGAGAACCTAGGTTCAAATTCTGACTCTGCCACTTTCCTCCATATGAGGCAATTAGGTGACAAAGTTGTTGTGTTTGTCCTTCGTTTTCGAAGAGGACCATGGCATCAGGGAAATGATGACATGACTTGCAGTTGACTTTGATTTGAGTGAGGGAGGGCTGTGCAAGGTCACCAGCCTCACTTTCTCCTCCAGAGCCATCTGGGTCCAATGACCAGATATCCATCGGGTTGACTGGAGATGACCCCAAGTGGCAAAGTAGATAGAGCAATGGGCCTAGAGTCAGGAAAATCTGAGTTCAAATCCTATCTCAGACACTTACTAGCTGTGTGACCTTGGGCAAGCCCCTTAACCTCTGTTTGTCTAAATTCCCTCAACTATAAAATGGGAATGATGATAGCATCTATGTCATAGGGTTATGAGGATAAAATGAGATAATATTGGAAGAGCTCTTGGCATAGTGCCTGACACATAGTAAGTGCCATATAAATGCTAGCTCTTATTATCATCATTATATGTGACTTCAGTTTCCACATCTATAAAGTGAGCGTGTGGACGTAAATGGCCCCTAAGGTCCCTTCTAGATCCTGTAAAACTAGGCAAGTCACTGATTAGCAAATGGCTACATAGATCGTTGCACATTAACGTAATGGAGCATTACAATGCTACAAGAATATGAAGGATACGGAGAAGCCTGGGAAGATGATACATGAATTGATGCAAAGTTAAGTAGGAAGAATCAGAAAGGCAATATGCAAAGTGATTTCAAAAATGGAAACGGAAAAGAAGAAATCCTAAAATTGTAATCATTCACCCTGGCCTGAAGAAAAAGAGAAAATATACTTTCCTTTTTTGCAGGGAAAACTATGGATGTGAAACATTGCATGCATTTACCATTAGATTCTGTGTTGGCTACTTTTGCTGAACAGCTCTTATGCCTGTCTTTATTTTTTGTTAGAAGAGATAGCTCAGTGGAAAGGGTTATGTTTGGAAATTAAGGCAATATCAAAAAAAAAGTAACAAGAGTTTTTAAAAGAAATAGAAACCCAGGTCTTATATCTCACTATTCATAAAATACAGTGTTTGGAATTGTTGATTCCTAAGGTCCCTCTAATTTTTAGTATATTGTGACTGAATATAATGCCAACTAAATACTTAAATACTGAGGGACAGACAAATTAAGGGACTATCCATCCTCCTCTACCAAAGTGAATGTAAATAGTAACTGTTTCTCTTTTGGCCAGCAACCCTGAGGGTCTTCTCCCAGTTTGATTTTTTTTTAATTAAAGGCACCATCTTTTGACTCATTTCTTAAAGAGGCTCATTGAATATTTGTTGAATAGGCATTACCTCACTCAACGTTAGAACCTGAAAAGACCTTAGCCTAAAATGGCCAGGGTCTCCCATTGCATCCTGGACCAACTCCAGTCATCCTGATGAATATCTGGTCACTGGACCCAGATGGCTCTGGAGGACAAAGTGAGACTGGTGACCTTGCACAGCTTCTCCCCCTCCCCTCACTTAACTCCAATCCACTTGCATGTCATTGCATCATCTTCCTGATGTCATGGTCCTCTTCAAGAATGAAGGACAAATACAACCTTTTCCAAAATAGATGCAAGCCAACATTGTAGGGGGACCCAGGAGGAATTCGCCCTCTAACATAGATGTCAATAATATATAAAAGAACATACAGATCACTGTATGACCCAAAAGAAAGAAGAGAAAATGATGGGATAGTGGGGAAAGCGCTGGGTTTAGGATCAGAAGACCTAGCTGTGAATCTTTATTCTGACACTTTCTGCTGTGTGGCCTTGCACAAATCCTCATTTGCAAAATGAATGTTAGACTAGAGGATCTTCTACCTCTAAATCCTAGGATTCTAGGAAATGAGGAAACTAGGAAGCATGATGGGTAAAGCTTTGCAATGGAATCAGAAGGTCCCAGCTGGAGTCTCAGCTCTGCTACATTTGGCGTGACCTTGAGCAAATCAATTCGCTGTCTAGAGTCTCATGTGATATGGCACAGCCTTGGGTGTGTGGACCTGAATCCCTGAAGGTCCCCTCCAATTCTGATATTCCATGACTCTGTTTTCATTATGTTGCAGATGAGGTAACTGGGACTCGGAGAAGTTGTCACTTGCTCATAGCATAGCCATTTATCTAGCTAGTTAAGTAGCCAAGCTAGGATGTGAACCTAGTTCTTCAGTCTCTATGTCACCCACTGCTCTTTTCACCGCATCAGGCTGACTCTTAAAGGAAATCCTTGCTAGGGGCATAGTGAGTCATCCCCTGCCTTCTTGCCTTCTATATTTATGAGGTTTACAGCCAGATTAAATCCCAGACTGCTGCAAAGGATCCAACACACCTTTCCGAGTCTCTAGGACCAGTCTTTTACTAGGTATATCCCAAATCCCACTTTTTATTGGTCAAAGATCCATAAAACAAAAGCTCTGCACAGATAGCTTCTCTTTGTCATTTCCACCATCCAGAATTATCTCCTTCTGCCTAAACCTGATCGGTCACTGAAGACCCTCTAGGTGTTGCTGTAGATTGACTATTACACCTAGAGTCAGAAGGTGGTTGTTCTTGTTTAGCTGGTAAGTCAGGTCTGACTCTTCGTGACCCCATTTGGGATCTTCTTGGCAAAGATACTGGAGTGGTTTGCCATTTCCTTCTCCAGCTCATTTGACAGATGAGGAAACTGAGGCAGGTGGGGTTAAGTGATTTGCCCAGGGTCATAAAGCCAGTAAGTGTCTGAAGGACCTCAATTTAAATCCTGCCTCAGATGCTTACTAGCTGTATGACCCTAGGTAAGTCACCCCATCTGCCTCAGTTTCTTCATCTATAAAATGGGTATAATAATAATACCTACCCCCCCCGGGTTATTGTGAAAATAAAATGAAATGATTTTGTGAAATACTTTTTTGAGAGCTATGTAAATGGTAACTTGTTGTTGTTGTTACTAATTAAGGCAAAATTGCAAAACCAATAAATCTTTTTTATTAAACAAAGTTAGGACAAAAGTAAAACACGACAAAATTCAACAAGTAAAGAAAACAAGATGTTCAGAATTTGGGTTATAATGAAGTTGACATGAGGCATCTTGGTGGTGCTGTGGATAGAGCACTGGACCTGGAGTCAGGAAGACTCTTCTTCTTGAGTTCAAATCAGACTTGCTAGCTGTGTGACCCTGGACCAGTCACTTAACCCTGCTTGCCTCAGTTTCCTCAACTGTAAAATGAGCTGGAGAAGGAAAGGGCAAACTGCTCCAGGATCTTTGTCAAGAAAACCCCAAATGGGGTCACAAACAGTCAGATATTACTAAAAAAATGACTGAACACATCACAGTTCACATGTGTCTCTGGTGATCCTATGCTTCCTCCACCATCCCATTCTCCATGACTTTTTCTTTCTCCACAGTTTTAAAATGGGTCAATGCTTCTCTCTTCCTTCCTCCAACATCTCAAAGGGAGTTGATTGTCCCATCCCTGCCCCCTCTTCTGGGACTGTTTAAGACGTAATTGTTTTTCTCATCCTTTCAATGGGAGACATAATTTAAAAGACCCTCTCTTTCTCTCACACTCATAGACCCTCCAGTCCACCATTGTGAATGGTTACTTCTTACTTCAGTGCATCTATGATCTCCTCCATGACCTGACGCAGATTAAATCCATTGCTGCCCTTCTGATCCTGTACAATTCTTGTCCACGTCTTTGCAAAACTTAGCTGTTTCTATAGGAAACTTTGAGTTCAAAAGATTTCCCTGACCACTCCACTTGACTTGGTAGCTACTCAATCAAAATCCACAGTCTTCAGAGCAGCTTCCTCACAGTAGGTTAAGGCTCTTGATTATTTATCCTATTAAATGCCAACTCCTTAGCACAGGCTTTCAGGTCCTTGAACCAATTGGCCTGACTCTCTTCAACATTGTTATCAATGACTTGGTTGAAGGCATAGGTGACATGCTGATCAGATTTATGACTATCACAAAGCTGGGAGCAACAGCTAGCAGATTCGATAACAACCCGCAGATCCGAAAGACTCTTTTCAGGTTAGCACAACAGACTTAACTGAATGATATGAAATGTGGGAGAGATAACTATAAAGATATCTTCCACAACTTCCTCCTCTGATGTCTCATCATGGAATGGAGGTGGCCCTGGTTTGCCAAAGGATATTTAAGTGGAATGCAAGCTCTGGTATGTTCTATCATGCTGGATAGACTTCAAGAGGGATCCTCACAATGGACTAAGGATCCATCAACAGTAGTAGTCATCATTGGTGATGAATCCTTTGGTCATGAAAACCCATTAAAAAAAGAGAACATTCAAAATGACCCTTTTTGCTTCTGCAATAAGTGAGAGTAGTAGAAACAGGGGCCAAGGGATTTGAAAATTGCACTGTTTTTAGGGTACCCACAATATTAATTAAGCGATCAGTACTTTGGCATGGAGTAGCTAGGTGGCACTGAGGATAGAGAATAAGGCCTAGAGTTGAGAAGGCCTGAATTCAAATCTGACCTTAGATACTTACTGGCTGTGAGACCCTGGGCAAGTCACTTAATCCTGTCTTCCTCAGGTTCATTATCTGTAAAATGAGCTGGAGAAGGAAATGGCAAACCACTCCAGTATCTTTGCCAAGAAAATCCCAAACAGGGTCATGAAGAGTAAGATGTGACTGAAATGACTAAATAGCACTTTAAGTGTGAATTTTTTCCCAGTGACCAACAAACAAAGGTACTACTAGAACAGGAGTCCTTAACCCTTTTGTATGTTATGGACCCATTTTTCAGTTTGGGGAAACCTAGGAGACCTCTTCTAAGAATAATGGTTTTTAATGCAAAAAATCAAATACACAGTATTACAAAGGAAACCAATTATATAGAAATACAGCATGTATATATATACATACATATATATATGCATATATATATATATATATGCATACACATTTTAAAGTTCACTACTCCCAGGTTAAAGTCCCTTGTTCTAAACTAATAATATTTTGATTCTCTCATGGTACATTAAGAACCCCATAAGGACTCTTAACCTAAATTCTGTGAACTTGTCCTTAAAATATTTTAATAACTATATTTAGATAGAATTGATTTTTCCTTTGTTATCCTTTGTGTTTTATGTTATGCATTTAACATCATTCTTCTGAGAAAAGGTCTCCAGGCTTCACTAGACTACCAAAAATGACATAGAAAAGGTTAAGGTTTCTAGATATTCCTGAAATAAGAAGACAGAGGGTATTTGCAAATAGATGTATGGTCCATAGGTTCTTCCTGCAGAAACAAATAAAGAAATTAGCCATGTTGGTTTGCTTGTGCTTCTAAAGGTGAAAATAACACCATTTCCTGGTATGTGTGGTTATCTGGTATAATTTTATTACCATGCTCATGAGAAGAGGTTGCAAAATAGGCTACCATGAAATAACTGCAGCTTTACTGTGTGTATTTTATAGTCATATCTGACTCTCTATGACTTCATTTGGGGTTTTCTTGGCAAAGACAGTGGAGTGGTTTGCCATCTCTTTTTTCTAGCTCATATTACAGATGAAGAAACTAAGGCAGGCAGGGTTAAGTGACTTGCCCAGAGTCTCATAGCCAGCAAGTGTCTGAGGCAGGATTTGAACTCAGGTCTTCCTGACTCCAGGTCTGGCCCTCTCTCCACTGTGCCACCTAGCTGCCCCTTAATTGCAGCTTAAGCACCAACATATTCCAGATGACGAGGAGGCAGAGGAATTACTCAAAAAATTCAATGCAATCCTCCAGAATAAATCAACAAACATTTAAGTACCTGCTATGAAATAATGGCAACTAGGCAAGTGCAGTGGATGAAGCACCAGCCCTGGTGTCAGGAGGACCAGAGTTAAAATCCATCCTCAGACACATACTAGCTGTGTGACCCTGGGCATGTCACTTAACCCTGTTTGCCTCAGTTTCCTCTTGTGCAAAATGAATTGGAGAAGGAAATGGCAAATGACTCTAGTATCTTTGCCAAGAAAATCCCAAATAGGGTCCCAAAGAGTTAGACACAAATGAAAGGACTCAACAATGACAAGAAATGACATAAAGATAAAAATTAAACAACTCCTTCCCTCAGAGAGTTTATCAATCAAATCAACATATATTTTAATATTTGGTGACTTCATTGCAAAGGTGAACAGAGAAAACCACAAAATACATTGTAAAATTTGCTTCAGGTGCCAAAAGCTTAGACTGTACAGAAGTCTTATACATTACACATTATAAATACATTTTCTTTTTTAAAAAAAAGAAGTTAGAAAGTGCTAGAAATGGTAAGCAAAAAATAACATCACAAAAAATGAAGTCAATTATATTTTAACAGGCAAGGAATGACTGGCTATCAACGTGGGAGTAATTTCCAAATCAGCCATCTGTGTACAGTCAGACCACTAGCTTGTTAGGGCAAAGAGCAAAATCAATACCAACCTAGAAGAAAGAATAAAAATGAGAAGAAATGATGGCATTCAGCTAAGGCAGCTTCAACCTGACCTATTTAAACAGGATCTTGACACACACAAAAAAGGTGGGGGGAGATAAAAGAACACACATCAACACAAACCATTGCAATTTCCTAAAGAAGTTTAATAGATGTAAATCAATTGCCACAATGAGGAGACCAAAAGAGCCTAGAAACCACCTTAGCCTGCAATGATTTGATCTCCTTACCAAGCAGAGAGATACGACAGGCAAGGGACACATTGATTTAGAAGGGAAATATGTTCACAAAATTTGATGGAAGAGGATGGTGGAGGATTTTGATACACTGAAAGAGTATTTAAAGATGCAACCGGAGGGAAGACAACATATAGACTAAATGGAAAAGATCCATAATAAAGATTTTTATAACCAACTTTTCTCCATTAATTATAGTGGCGACATCACAGTTGGACTCCAATGTCCTTGCTATGCTACATGAGAGTAGACATCACAAGAAAGAATACACAGAAAAAGCTTGTGGTGGAAGTGACACAATTTTTTTTAATAATTTTATTTAATATATTTAGTTTTGAGCATTGATTTTCACAGGAGTTTGAATTACAAATTTTCTCCCCATTTCTACCCTCCCTCCCACTCCAAGATGGCATATATTCTGGTTGCCCTGTTCCCCAGTCTGCCCTCCCATCTGTCACCCCACTACCCTCCCATCCCCTTTTCCATTCCTTTCATGTAGGGCAAGGTAGATTTCTATGCCCCATTGCCTCTGTATCTTATTTTCTTGTTGCCTGAAAAAACTTTTTTGTTTTTGAACATCTATTTTTTAAAACTTTGAGTTCCAAATTCTCTCCACTCTTCCTTTCCCACCCACCCTCCCTAAGAAGTCTAGCAATTCAACATGGGCCACATGCATATCATTATGTATAATCCTTCCACAATACTCATGTTGTGAAAGACTAACTATATTTTGCTTCTT
>CM053622.1:707250358-707284030 GCA_028646595.1 Phalanger gymnotis | reverse complement strand
ATTCTGTGATGACTAACCCTGACAGACTTTGCACTTCTCAGCAACACAATATGCAGAGAAAGCTCCAAAGGACTAATGATGGAGAGGGCAATCTACATCCAGAGAAAGAACTATGAAGTATGAATGCAAATCGAGGCACACTTCATACTCGCCTTTTCCCCCCCATTTTTTTCTCTCTTTTGTATTTGTTGTTGGGTTGTGGGTTTTTTTTTCTTTTTATGGTTCTGTTTCTTCTTTCCCATGAGTCATTCCATTGGTCATGGTTCTTCTCCACAACTTGAGTAGTGTGTAAATTAATTCAATGCCAAGTTATACATGGAAGTTATATGGGATTCCATGCCTTCTTGGGGGAGGGGGGGAGGGAGGGAAGAAAATCTGGAACTCAAAATTATGTAGAACTGTTTGTTGCAAACTAAAAATAAAAAACAAGGAAAAAAAAAGAAAGATGAATGGCTGGATTGAAAGAATGAAAGATTCTGGATAGATGGCTAGATAGATAGAAGAAAGTGACCCAGAAACACAACTCTTAGGTATGTTTCCCAGGTCATCAGAAGGAAAGAAAAGGAATCCGTGTGTTTTCAAATATTTATAGCAGATCTCTTTGTGGTGGGAAAGAATTAGAAATTGAGGGGACATCCATCATTGGGGAATGGCTGAACAAGTTGTGGAATATGATTGTAATGAATACTACAGTGCTGTAAGAATTGATGAACCTGTGGATTTTAGAAAAAACATGGGAAGACTTACATGAACTGTTGCCAAGTGAAGTGAGCAGAGGCAAGAGAATGTTGTATACTGTAACAGCAATAGTTTGAAGAATAACCGTCAACAACTTAGTTATTCTGAGTATTATAAATGTTCAAATCAAGTATAAAGGACCTGTGAAGGAAAATGCTATCTACTTCCAGAAATTAAAAAAAAAAATTACACATACAAAAAAAAAAAAAGAAGAATTTGAACAGGTAGTATGTGGGAGAAGATAGTGATCTCTAGCTCTCATTAAATTTTCTTTGGCCCTTTTGGTCTTCTTTTTTGCCTTTTTCCCATCCTACTTTGTATCCTGTTTATTTCTGTATGTGTGAGAATAGAAGCTATATAGTTTTTCATAAAAAGGCATTTAACAAACATTTACTGCTTTATTTCACTTTCCTTCAGTGACTTCCAAACGTTATATGGTAGTGACTCCAATTTTGAAAATGCCCCCACTTTTCATAAAACAATTTACATAAATAATTTTCTTAACTCCCATTTTATTCAAGTGAAAATGTTATATCATATACATCTTAAATAGAAAAAATAATGGAACAGACATTTATTGATTAATAAAATCCATTTGGGGGAAGCTAGGTGGTACAGTGTACAGAGCACCAGGCCTAGAATTAAGAAGACTCATCTTCCTGAGTTTGAATCTGGCTGCATGATCCTAGGCAAGTCACTGTACCCTGTTTGCCTCAGTTTCCTCATCTATAAAATGAGCTGGAGAAGAAAATGGCAAACTATTCCAGTATCTTTGCCAAGAAAACATGGGATCATGACCAGTTGGACATGACTAAAACAAATGAACAACAAAATCCATTTTAACTTTTAGATTTGTATCTTAAAAATAATAATCATAATATAATTGTGAGGGAGTTGTGAATATAATTATGTGAGTGATGAGATACCAAGAAGAAGCTAAAGTACTCAAAAAATCATGAGTCAGGCAATTTATTACTCACTGGCACATAAAAGTATGTGGTTCTCTCAACTTTCGGACCCGTGGCCTTACAACAACAATGCTCGGCGACACAACAGGTTGATACCCCAATGGAGCCCACATCTCCTGGGTCTCTACCCTTATACCTAATTATTGTGGCTGGGCTTGATTCACAGGTATGAGTGGGAGGGGAACCTTAGAAGCAGTTAATCTGTGTGACTGATCTAGACCCAGCTCTGCCCCTCCCCCCCCCCCCCCCCCCCCCCCCCCCCCCCCCCCCCCCCGCCACCGATCTCACCAACCACAATGGATACTGAGATTAATAAAGTTTGCTAGCTTCTAGTTTGCTAACCTCGCATTCCCTATCTTTAAATGTAGCTGACCAAGTTAATTATTGGGTGTACAAGAACTTCTTGGTATAGAGGATGGTCAATCAGTGGTCAAATATAGAGTTACTTCTCTTGGCTAGGCCCTAACAAGGAGTTATTTCTCACAGTTGATGTTAATGGGTTGCATAGGCTGATTTTTTTAGTACAAATTTTTACAAAACATGTTGTATTGATGATATTTCTATTCATAATTCTTTTTTTCAAAGACTAATAAAGATCGATATTTTCTCTTTAATAACAACTAACCCTATTTCACACAAGTGAGATATTACAAGTATTAGCAAAATTTGTATTGCTGTGTTTAATAACCCAGAGAACTATTTATTCACCTATAACCAAAACATAATAATGTTTTCAGGTTAAAATATTTATTTCAATTAACTATTCTTGTTCAGATGGAGTAAGACCAAATTGCCATATTTGTCCTCAGCAAATGTGTTCCTTATTCATTCATATTTAGAAATATATGGGTCTTTAAAATAAAATGAGAATTGCTTCTGTAGACCCATCAATGATTAATAAGTAGCTCTTTGTTCTATTTCATTTACAAGTCAGGCACTTTTAAAATTTGGATACAAATGAAAAAATTACTTTAGAGATATATCATTCATAACCAACTTTTTCATGAATGCAATCACGTTATCTTTCTGGATCAGCATACATATTTGAGTACCTTGCTTTGAGTTAGAGCATTCAACTTTTTTTAATCTGCCAAATATGTAAGTTTCATGAGAAATTGTTTTATAAAAGGAATTGGCTTGATCTTCATTATTTTAACTAATAAAAATGGCAATTTCTTTTTTTTTTCAGATCAAAATCCCTTTGAAATATTTTGGCATGAGAAAGCTAGTGTATTT
This sequence comes from Phalanger gymnotis, assembly GCA_028646595.1. Lineage (NCBI taxonomy): Eukaryota > Metazoa > Chordata > Mammalia > Diprotodontia > Phalangeridae > Phalanger > Phalanger gymnotis. The sequence goes on along the minus strand of CM053622.1, from coordinate 707,281,088 downwards.
TACAACACAGAAGTGACCCGTGGTCTGCTACCCTACTGTCACACAAATTTTGCAAAGAGCCTTCCTTTAAATGAACTGTTTTTACAAAGCTAATTATTCTTGCTAAAACCTTTAAAAAAAACTGCATGTAAGCTCTTCACTCGTATTTCTTGACACAAGTGTTGGTCTATGAAGCATGCAATGCATTAAAATTACATAAGGCATTATTTTTAACTAATAATTATAATCCTGAATTTCATCCTGACGTCAACTGAGCTCTGTCAGAGCAGAGTCCAATATAAATTTCCCATGTTATATAATTTTCATTAAAAAATGCATGGATTATGTTGAAAATTTATCTTTTCTAACAGCATAAAGAATATAAAGAAATACTTTTCCATCATCAGTTTAAACAACATATTGTATATATGTAAACAAATGAGCATCCTTAATCATATATGTTGCTTCATCCCCTTGAAATGCCAAATAAAAAGATTTTAGTTTCTCAGAGTATTGATCACAAAGACCTCGGATCTCTAGACAAGTTCTCCTTTTTACTATATCATCTGCAACTGGAACCATGTGAAGTAGTTTTGTATGTGATTCACCAAACCTGAAAATGTTTGTTTTTGTTTACTAAAAATACATATATACATATAATTTTCCTTGGAAAAAATTCTCTTATCTTGCCAATGTATTATGGACATACACTTTCAAGATATTTCAATTTATTAAGTTCTGTGTTAAAGCATTAAAAAAAAGCAAAACCAGTATTCTTTTATCCACATCAAGGACAGGACCCATGACCCAAATGACAAATATAACGTATAGTATTTTCTGAATTTTGGCTTTTTACTTTGTGTTTTTGTATTTCTACTATTGAAACAATCTTTCTTATTTTTCTTATATTAGTGTTAGTAGCTCTGGTGGATTTTCTCTTCAAACCATACATTTTCCATAACAAAAGAGTATTAATTCTCTTTTTAAAAATGTAACACAATTAAATTAAAATTTATTTGCTAAAAATTTCAAACTATAATCTATAGATACTCATTCTTGATCTCTTGTTATTCTTGAATTGTTTGCATTTTTTTAAATGTTGCAGGATCTTTTTAAAAGATGAACATAATATATACACATACATATATATAAACTTATATTTTATATATTTATATATAATTGTATAGAACAATGAATATGTATTCACATATAGCATGGGAATATATATAACATGTTACATATAAATATATATTTGTACTTAATCACATCGTAAACTATAGCAAACAATATGGTAGTTTTAACTTCTAGAAAAAAAAATTGCTCATACACTTTACATTTAACTGCAGCAAGCATCACAATGGCATGACTCTTGTGAGTCATGATCCCATATCTACTGATAGTAACAGTAGGGAATTAAACCTGCATCACCATTCAAAATGAATTAACTCCCATTTGACCTAATTTATACATACCATATAAAATAATCACATTGCCAAATTCACAGAGAGTTGGGGTAACTTTGTCAGCTTAGTCTTGATTTTTTTTTTGCTGTTGACTTTGACTTTAACTTTGTTTTTGTTGAAAAAGTGGGTGTATTTCTGAGAGAGCAGTAATTGAAAAATATCCAATCATTGCGACCATGGCCCTGGGGAGTGGAGGAGTGGAAGACAACTCACAGTTTAGAAAACTCTTTGCTTGGTCCCAGAATGAGAAATGAGAGTCAATGGGCTGAAGTTGCAATGGGGTAAATGTAGTCTAAATGTAGGCAAATCCAATCCAATCCAGTCAATCAAATTCCTAACAATTACAGCTGTCCAGCAAAGGGCTACCTCAGAAGCATTGAATAATAAGTTCCATACCAGTGAGCTATCTTCAAGTGAAGGCAGGATGACCAATGATTATGATATTGAGATGGAGTGTAGGTTTGAGTAGATAAACTCTTAAGTTCCTGTTAATTCTTTTTACTCTTTATTGCTGCTCTCTCTAGCCTTTTTGCAGTCAGGGTGTGCAGTGGATGGAGCATCTGCCCTGGAGTAAGGAAGACTCATCTTCCTGTGTTCAAATCCAGCCTCGTGTACTTCCTAGCTGTGGGACCCAGTGCAAGTCACTTAACCCTGTTTGCCTCAGTTTCCCTATCTGTAAAATGACCTGGAGAAGGAAATAGCATACCACGACAGTATCTTTGCCAAGAAAACCCCAAATCGGGTCATGAAGAGTTGGACTTGACTGAAACAATTGAACAACAAAGAGCCTTTTTGCTTGCTTAAGTCTAATCTTTCCTACTAAGTCACACCTCCCATGGGGAATGCCATCTCCAATCTTTTCAAGAAAGCCTTCAAAACCCAAAGGTCTACTGTATCAGTAAGTCAAGTTTCACAATATCAGTGGTGACCATGAATGTGCCTGTATAGTTCTGTATCACAGAATATAAGAGACTCTCCATATAGAAAGTAGAAGACGTAAAACATTTATTCAAACACTAGTGGATCAAATCACAAAACCAATAACTCCAATTCAACATAGCAGCAATTATATCCCAAAACCAGTAAGTCCACTTCATCATAAGAGCAAAGAACTTAAGACACACTATCACAGCAGGGAGCCAAGCCATCCCATAACCTTCCCCTCTGCTGGGGCCTTCCTGTAAACACTCACCCACAAATCCTAGCTGTCTGCTTACTTGTGTCCTCTCCTCCCGCAGTTCTGAGACAGAGCTTAAGGGCTACCCTCAGGGTATGTATATTAAGCATGTGGGTGTTCCTACAAACAAGCCTCTCCTGATCAAGCTTCCCTTAACTAGCTCCACCTGAGACTTATTAATGAGATCAATGGGAAGAGAAGATCTTTAATTATATTAACACCACATCTACCTCCAGAAAATATAACATCTAGTCTCCCAAAACACAGTATTCCACAATTCCATATCTCAAAACCCCTCTCTACCATCCACCAGTCTCTCTTTTGCTCTAATCTCTGAGAAGGAAGTTGCCTTTCTCCTTGCTAAAGCCAACTCCTATTTGTGCTTCTCTTGTCTCTTCCAAGAGCTTGTCTCATTGATCATTTACCCCCTTTCTCTCTCATCTTTCTCTACTCTCTTCCTTCTTTGCTGCCTGAAAACACAGCTAGGTATCCTTTTTTTCCTTAGAAAACTTTTACTTCGCCTTGCTATCCCCTCAAGCGATCATCCTAAATCTCTTTCCCTTTCACTGCCAAATGCCTAGAAATAGTCATCTACTGGAATTGCTTCCATTTCCTCACCTCCTACTCAATTCTCTTTGGGCTTCTGACCATACCACTTGATTGAATTTTTTCTCTCCAAGATTACCAACAATCTCTTGTCAAATTCAATGGCCTTTTCTCAGTCTTTATCCTTCTTGATCTCTCAGCAGATTTTAACTCTTCTAAGTTCGTTCTCTCTCTCTCTCTCCTTCCCTCCCTCCCTTCCTCCCCCCTTGGTGATCTCTCCCCCATTGATCCAATTATTAGAGGCTCTATACAGACGAATCCCAAATCTCTATGTTCAGCTTCAAGCTCTTTGTTGAGCATCTCCATCAGACTTTTGAGTATCTCTACCTAGATGTTCTAGAAGCATCACAAACTCAACATATCTAAAATAGAATTCATTAGGTCCCTACATGAACCTTTTATGACCCCCTCCCTTCCCTTGCTCTTCCAAACTTCCCTGTTTCAGATGAAGTCACCATGACCCTTCTAGCTACCCAGGAGTTATTCTTAACTCATCATTCTCCCTTAGTCCCTCTCTCCCACTAAACATTGCTATGTCTCACTATTTTTTTCTCTACCAGATCTCACAAATCCTTCTCTCTCCTTTCCATATGTACAACCTCCACTCTAGTTAAGGGTTTCAGCACCTGTCACTTGGTCAATACAATAGCCTCTTAATTGCTCTCCCTGCTTCCAATCTTCTGCTTTCTCCCATCCATCATTACCCAGCTGCCAAAATAATCTCCATAAAGCCAAGGCATGATAATGTCAGATCCCCTGTCCAAGAAGTAGCCTCTATTGCCTCTAAGATAAAATACAACCTCCTCAACTTGGTCAAAGTTTGGCATCAGCCTGCCTTTCCAGACTTATGTCATAGTACTTTTTTTCATGTCATCTGCATTCCAGTCAAACAAGTCTACTTGCTGTTCACTGATTGGCAGTCCATCTTCAGACTCTACCTTGGCACAGGTTGTCCACCCCTCCTAGAATGCATTTTCTCTTTACTTCTATCACTTGGCCTCCTTAGCTTCCTTCAAATCTCCCCTTAGTTATCACATCCAAGGGCAGGGGTGGGGAACCTGCGCCCTCAAGGCTACATATGCCCCTCTAGGTCCTCAAATGTGACCTTTTGACTGAATCCACATCCAAATCCCCTTGTTCTGTGAAGTATGGATTTAGTCAAAGGGTCACACTTGAGGACCTAGAGGGCTGCCATGTGGCCTCAAGGCCACAGGTTCCCCACCCCTGTCCTAGGGGAAGCCCTTCCTACTGTCTCTAGGTCTCAGTTTTCTTTCTTTCCTTGCATTATCATGTACCTACTTGTCTGTTTCCACATTGTATTCCACTGGAAACACTCAAGGCTTCCTGAGTGATTTTGTTTTTCTTTTGTCTCTCCTTAAAGGTAGAAACATTTCTTATTAGACAAAAACAAAGTTAGTCCTGAGTCCTAAGTTAATTCAAGAGAACTAATCTTGGAAAAAAAACCCAAATTCTTCTACATGAAGGTGATGATAAACAGATGCCTCTCATCTCGACAAATGAAAGGTCACCCACAGACAGTGCAGAGTAATTATTAAAGAACTTCTCCCATTTGTTCAGGATCAGTAGCGACCTCATTACCCAGATCCGGAGACAATATCTCTATGTCCTGGGCACAGTTCCAAAAAGGTCATTAATAACAGGAGAGTCCCAAAATTTGCAAGAGAAGAAAGACATGTCTCTAATTAATGGAAGTAAAGTGTTCCACCTCAGCCATTGAAATCAACAGTTTGTATCGGAAGCAACAATAGTTTGAGTTTCCTTTACTCCTCATTTTGCAGCCACTAGACAAATAGGAGGCAGACCAAGACAGCCTCTTCAGAGGCAGACAGGGTTCTTTCTGTCACAGGCAGAAAACAAGATGGCCTTGAGGGACTTTGTGCATTTTTGTTCCCAAAGCCCTAGATCAGAGATTGAGTGAAGACTGAGGACCCAATACTTCTTGTTCCCAGGCTTGTTCTCTTAAACCAGATGACCAAAGAGTTAAAATCACTGAAGATAAAGAATAACCAGAACTGGACCACCAAAGTGATCAACTAGCTTGACTTAATCATCTCTTCTATGCCAGGCTCTGTGCTAAGTAAGCAGTGGTGAGACAAAGGAAAAAGAGTCCCTGTTCTCACAGTCTAATAGAGGAAGTGACGAGTAAATAACTATGTTCAAACAAATCATACCCGGGGCATCTCAGAGAGAAGATGTTGGCATAAGGGGGATTGGCTTTTTGTAAAAGATGGGATTTTAGCTGGGTCCTGAAGGAAGTCAGGGGACCATGATATGCAAATGATGAGGAAGGGCAATCCAGGAATTCGGAACAGCCAAGGAAAATTTACAGAGGCAAGAGAAGGGGCGAGTATATTACTGGAGGAATAGAAAGGAGGCCAGTGTCAATAGATCACATAGAAGGCGGAGGGGAATAAGGTGTAAGAAGACTAGAAATGTAGGAAAGTGTCAGGTTATGAAAGGTTTTGAAAACCAGAGAAGTGTATATTTGAGCTGGAGTTTACTGAAAACAGGCTTATGTGAACAGACCTAGGAAGATCACTTTGACAGCTAAGTAGAAGGTAGATTGGAATGGAGAAAGACTTGAGACAGGGAGACTAACCAGCAGACTGTGGCAATAGTCCAGGTGTGCGGTGATAAAAGCCTTCACCAGGGAGTTTGTAATGTCAAAGGAAAAGAGTAGGGGTAGGCGGCATATACCATGGATGTTATGAAGATAGAAATGACGAGAGCTGACTATTGATCGGATGTGGGGGAGGGAAGAAACGAGGGAGAAGAGTGAAGGTGAGGAGTGGAAGATGACATCTTGTTTGTGAGCCTGCATGACTGAAAAGATGGTGGTACCCTCCACAGCAATAAGGAAGTTATGAAAAGTGAAAGGTTTGGGGGCAATGGTAATGAGTTTGGTGTTGTACATGTCAAGTTTAAGATAAGTATAGAACAGGAGCAGCTAGATGGCACAGTGGATACAGTGCCTGGTCCGAAGTCAGGAAGACTCATCTTTCTGAGTTCAAGTCTGGCCTCAGACACTTACTAGCTATATGACCCTGGGCCAGTCACTGAACCCTGTTTGCCTCAGTTTCTTCATCTGAAAAAAGAGCCGGAGAAGGAAACAGCAAACCATTCTAGTATCTTTGCCAAGAAAACCCCAAATGGGGTCATGAAGAGTCAGACGTGCCTGAAACAACTGAACAGCAACAAAAATCTATAGGACATCCAGTTCAATTTTTCTAGTAGACAGTTGGAGATATGACGCTGGAAGCCAGAAGATAAGTTAGGGCTAGACAAATAGATCTGACAGTCATCTATATTGAGATAATAATTGAAACCACGGGAGTTGATGTGACCACCAAGTAAAATAGGTTAGAGGGAAGAGAGAAAAGAGCTCAGGCTTGAGCCATGAGAACCTTATGTTAGTCAGCATGACCTAGATGAAGATCCAGCATGAGACAGAGAAGTAGCAGTCATACAGGTAGGAGGAAAACCAGGAGAGAACAATGTCACTGAAAACCTAGAGAGGAGAGAATATCAAAAAGAGAAGCCTGATCAACAGCGCAGAAAAGAAGTCGAGAAGGGAGAAGTTTGAGAAAAGGCCAGTAGATTTGGCAGTTAGTAAGTCTAGAAAGAGCGGTTTTGTTGAATGATTGAATAGTGACCAGACTGCAGAGATTTAAAAGGAGAGTGGGAGGAAAGGAAGTAGAGGCACCTACTGTAGAGAGGCTTCTCTCCTCTGCAAAAGGAGACATAGGAGATAATAGCTAGTGGTGATGGAGTAAGTGAGAGTTGTTTGGAGGATGATGTAGGGCCTGAAGACCATGCCATATGAGGATCAGTTGAAAGAAATGGCGTTGCTTAGCCTGAAGGGTATGTGATAGCTGTTTTTGAGTATAGGAAAGGTTGTCAAATGGAAAAGGACTGAATCTTATTCTGCTAGGCTCCCAGAGGGAAGAAGTATAAGCATGGGGTGGAACTGAAGGGGCAGATATCAGTTTAATCTACAGGAAAGTTTCCTAATAATTAGAGCTGCCTAAAAATGAAATAGGCTGCCTTAAGAGGTAGCTAATTCCTTATCCCTGGTGGTCTACGAGTGGAGCCTGGATGACCACTTATCAATGATAGTATAGATGGAATTCACACTTTGGGTGAGGATCAGATGAGATGACACACGAGATCTTTTCCAACACTGAATTTCCATCATCACCAACCGAAAACTCAGACACCATTTTCCCCAATTCACCTGTAGCTCATTCCAAGCCCTGATGTTTCATTCTTCTCAGAAAGGAAGGTCTATGAGAGGGATAATATACTCCTGGTGCTTGAAAGACAAGAGCAGGGGAGGGGAACCTGTGAACTTGAGGCTATAAATTCCCCACCCCTGGACAAAAGGATCATAGAATCTCAGAGTCAGGAGGGACCTGACAAGTCAACTAGTATAACATCCTGAAATAATGTCTCCAATAAGAAGTCTATTGCTTAGACACCTCCAGGGTTAGGCACCATACAACCTCATAGAAACCAAGGATTAAGTGGAATGATGGACTCAAGGTGCTGAATTGTTATACATGGCCAGTGTAGGGATCTGATTTTGCTTGAATATGCTTATTTGTTATAATGGTTTTGGTTTTTTCTTTTTTAAGGAGAGTTCGAATTTATCACATTATACTTTTTAAAAAGCAAGTTCCACACAATGAAGATTCACGGTTTCACACATAATTCTCTTTTTCTGTTCTACTTTTATATGGAAATGTTTGGTTTTTGGTTATTTGTTAAGTGCATAATAAGAAAAAAAATTAAATTTTTTAAAAATTGTGTATTTCATTTTTAGGCAGCCCAACAGTTTTTGGGTGTTCTTTCTATTGAGTCAAAATCTTCTTCCTGAAAATTTACTCTTTGCTCCTTATTCTACCCTCTGAGGCCACACAGAATAATTCCTCCTAATTATTCTTCTACAGAAACTTTTTCAAATATTGGGAGATAGCTATCATATTGCCCCAAAGCAGTAATTTCTCCAGGCTAAGTATCCCCATGTTTCTTCATTCAGTTCCCATATGACATAATCTCAAGGACCTTTACCATCTTGAATGCCCTTCAATGGACATTCTCAGCAAGTTGAACTACATGCTCTCTGAGGTCCCATTGAGTGCATAGACTGTGACTTTATGTCCCACTTCAAGCTAAACAGCCCAAGATCCTCCAGTCACGTGAGAGGGATTTGAGTTCCCTCACCATTATGTCTCTCTGGTCATACCACTACAGTTAGTCGATGTCATTCCTAAAAGCTGATACTAAGGTCTAAACACGATACTCCAGGCATGCTCAAACCAGAACAGAACACATCTACTTGAGTTCTTTTGTCTGCTTTAATGCAATCAATCGATTTAATCAGTTACTTGCCAATACATATTTAGCAAAGATTTATTTTCCATCTAGTACTGTCTGCTCCCCCACTTTTGAGCTAAGGAAAGCCTCTCCAAAGCATCCATCCTTCTTGCTCTCCTCTCCTTTCTTCTTCCTCTTCACCTCCCTCCCCATGTCTCCCCAAAGCCCCAAATGGAAACCATACAAAGAAATATGGTCGGGGTTGGAGACTGAGGGGTAAGGAGCAGGGAGATGTCATTCTTCCTTTTATTCTTCTCCTCATCTTCCTGGACTTTTCCTCCATCCTTCCCCTAAACCCAAACATGCTGGAGGGACATGTGAGCTTCAGGTCCGAGGACCTAACTCCAAATGGAAAACCTATGTCTCCTTTAGAAAGGAGTTACTTGGGGTCAGGGAGCATCCTTCAGGAGTGAGCCATTAATCCCCCATCCCCCAAGAAAATATGAAGGAACACCAGGCAATCAACCTCAGGGTCATTAACGTGAATGAATCTAATTCATCTAATTAAGCTTCTTACCTCCCATTTCCACCCTATCTCAGCTCTAGCTTGGACCCCCATGCTTGGGGGGGACAGGCAATGATCCGGGGTGGCCCCCAAATGTGTCTGATAATTAAATCAATTTCTGCCCTCACTGATTTTTTTCCCCATTACTTTCTCCCATTACCGGAGATGCAAACAATAAATAATTTAATAACCTGGGCTGAGTGGATTCTGGTTCCAAAACAAAGTGTTTTAATTCTCCTGTGTGCCTGCTTTCAGCATTACTGTAATTCCATTTCCCTTCACTTGACTGGGCCTTTTGCTGCTTTTTAGGCTTCTCGTATTTCTCCCCAAGTTTTCCCCATGGAGCTCTGACAGCTGCATTATAACAGGGCTGGGCAACCAGCATGACATCACTCACTCCGCAGAATCAGCGGCAGCAGTGGAGTCATTAGCCTAACAATCTGCCCTGCGTCTTGATTGTGTTTGAAATCTGTCCGTGTGGCTGCAGGCAGATCCAAAGAAGGCACCTGCTCTCCCTCTCTCCCCCTCCCTTCTTCCTTTCTCTCCTCCTTCCCTCCATTCCTCCCTATCCTTCCCTCCCTTCTTTGAATCTCCTCCCCTATCTCAAACAGATGTGCCTTGGGAAAGGGGGTCTCTGGGGAGCAGAACTAGATGAGGGGAGAAAAGCAAACAGCCTCCTGGCTATAATTTGTTGCCTTTCCTTCATCTTGGGTGAAGACAGATGTGGCCTCCCGGCCTTTACTAAGTGCCCCTCAAAGAGAGATTTGGTCCTGCTACCTTTCAGAGGAGAATTGAGCCAGTCACAGAAAAAAACCCAAAGAAACTAGCCACAAATCTGCCCACCCACCCCCTCCGTCCCCCACGCCCCCACCGTATACCCACCCCAAGTCATTCCCAAGAATCAAAATTTGCTGATGTTCGAGTTTGGTGCCTTTTCCTGAAACCAAGAGAGGGCCAGGGAGCAGCAGCTGCCGGATTGGAGCAGGGGGGAAAGAAACGCACCAGTGAAGCTTTCATTTAAATAAAGAGCAGAATAGCATTGTGCTCCATTGATTACAATTTTTTTTTTCTGAATGTTGTGACATTTGCAGGAAGGCTAATTTATTCAAGCATGGAAATCTTTAAAAACTTAATTAAGTTATTTCTGTGATTTTCCATGCCTTATTGTTTCGAGTTCACATTTACTTTCATCCTTGTTAATAAAAAAGGGGGGTGGGGGCCAGTAGAGTGGGGAGAGAGAAAAAGAAAGCAAGAAATATCTCTCCAAACTCCCAGTGTCACTTCTGGAAGCTCAGGGCCCCTGGCTGAGGTCTCGCAGGACAAGAATAAAGGAGAGAGGTCAGCTGATTAGGACTCCCACTGAAGGACAGCGGAGGTGTGTTTGCGGTTCTGTTTCAGGAGGTAACTCCTCACCTGGCACTTTCGGACCTTAAAGAAACCTTCCCTGATGATCCCTGTGTGATGCAGCCTCAGTGTCTGATGCTGGCAAGCACTCTCACATCGAGTTTGATACAAAATGCACTTCCTTTCTCCCCACCACCTCCTAAATCCCCTAGCTTCCTTCCAAACACATCTGAGGTCTGCCTCCTATAAGAGGTTTTTCTTGATTCCTCCAGTCATTAATATTCCATCTTTCCTGATATTACTTCACATGTGCTTTGTATTTACTTGGTAAGTATCATATTCCCACCCCCACCCTCATTAGCATGTAAGATCCTAAAGGGTAGGCATTACTTCATTGCAGGCTTTTCTGTCCTTAATACCATGCCTAGCACAGTACCTTGCACAGAGATGGTGCTGAAGAAACATGCGTTGTTGAAGTGAATGAAGGCTTAGGTACTGACGTCTTCTTCTTATAGAGTGATACCAGAAATCCTTCTCTTCCTTTCCTCCCCTGAAAGCAAACTTGTGACAATGCCTACATTATCTAATAGGATGCCTGGAAGGCTTTGTGGGTGGCCCAAGAGAGAGGGAAAGGCAGCAGCAGGTAGGAAGGTGGGTAGAGAAGGAGGTAATGCTGGAATTCAGACAGACAGCTCTCAAAGATTTTTGTTTATAGTTCTCAAGCACTTATCACATTCTACCCAATATTATGGTTATCTCTGTCTCTATCTACATTTCCCCTCCCAGATGTCCCCATGCCTTCCCTCACGGGCTGGAAACTGATTGGAACCATTCCAGCAGGGTTCCTACTCAGATTAGATTAGAATTTTAGAACTGGACAGCTTCATCAGCTTGAGCTCCTGTCCCTCTGGTCATCCTCTGAGGGCTGTGGGTCCACAGATTTGCTTTTCCCATAACTCAGCAGTCAAGGAATAATGCCTCCATTCTCAATTCTCAAACCCTTAACCTGGAGCTGCTTCACAGAGGAGATCCACACCCTCCAGGCTGCTTCTAGAGCCTTATTGTAAGTCACATCCGACCATTTGGAAGCAGTGAGCAGCCCCGCCCTAACTCCATCAGCAGGCTCTCTGTTTTGGCTAAAACATCAGATTTACTTCCCTGGGGCCAGAACCCTGGCCATCTGTATTCCAGTGACATTTGCACATATTATTTTTAAGTCATTAGTCTCTGCCTGATATTGTGAGTCAAGAACTTTAATAAGAGAAATTTATGGCTTGTCTCCTCCAATCAACACAATAATTCATGGCTGTGTTGAATGTGCCACACTAATGGATATTGCTTTCAACTGGGTGTTGGGCTTTTTCTTCAAATTCATTACCCCAAAAGTTCTTCCTGATCTATTAGCAGAAGTCAGAGTTGTTTCTTTCCCCCTTGTGCCATCTCCTAAGGCCATGGGGTCTCCAAGTGTGGTCCTCAAGGGGCCTCCAGGTGGTTTTCAGGCCAATCGAAATTGAAAGTCACACAAAAGTGTCTCTTTTTTAAAAATGCATTTTCCACAGCTGATCAGAATCTACATTAAAAAGGCCTAAAAATGAACATTTTTGAAATGTGGTCACAGTCATGGGTTTTTACCTAGGTAAAAGCTTCCCCTGGTTTCTCTAGGGTTTTTTTTTTTTGGAGGAACAAGTGGGAGGAGGCAGGTAAAAGATTGGGTGGGAGCCCTTTTGACCCAGCCATGGGGTTCATAGACTGAAAACATTTGAAGATCTCTTGTAATTAAGTAAACTTTATTTTAAAAAATAAGGAAGCTGAGAACCAGAGACATGAAAAAATTTGCACAGATTCACACAGCTATTAAAGAACAAAGCTATGATTTAAACCTACGTCTTCTGACTCCTCATCCAATAACCTTTCAACTGTATGAACCAAACTGCAGGTTGGGGGTTGGGGAATGGGCTACAATAACTTAAGCACATTGATTCCTGATCTGTTTCAGTAGGCTTGCTACTTACTACCTGTGTGACCTTGGATGAGTCACTTAGCCTCTAAAACCCTTTTTTACTTCTTATCTGATTCTTTTTGCTGCTTTCCTGGATTTTATCATCTCCAGAAACTCATCGTTCTGCAAGATGACATCAGCTCTGAAACTTATACCCCCTAAGATCCTTTCCCATTCTGGTAACCCCCGTGTCCCCCCTCCTCCCCTTTTCAGCTTCTTTTTTATGTTCTGGTGGCCCCATTAGATTGCAAACTCCTTAAGGACAGGGGCTGTCATGACTTTCCTTGTAATCTCAGAGCCTGCCACAGAATAGGTGCTTACTAAATGTTCACTGACTGAATCTCTTACTCTGAAATGATAATAATAATACCTTCATATGGTACTTACTATGTGCCAGGCACTATGCTAAGTGTTTTACAATTATCCCATCTGATTTGTAATGTGATTCTATGATTCTAGACAGCAATTCTCTAATTCTGATTATTATAGGTCTTCGTTAAGTGTCTAATAATACAAAAACATTGCATAGGGAGAATGACATTGATCCAGAGTCTGTCCTCTAGGCTTAGCATCTAAGATTTCAAAATTCCTCTCCTTCCCTCCTCCTCTAGGGAAGAAGTTTTCGCAGCCTCCCTGGGAGACAAAAGTCTCAGGAAACTGGCAAAACAGAAGCTCCCTGGAGTATTTTCCCTGCTAGTCAACTTTCCGAAGCCACCACCCAAGGGATTGGTAAGAGTGTCTTCTCCAAAGACCATGCCCTGGGGACTTGTTATTCTTTTCAGTACCCAGTATCCCATGGATGGTGTACACACTCAATCACCCATTTAGACTTGAAACATAACTTTGCAACAGGGTGAGGATATTTCTGAGCATAAACTCTACACAGGTTGGTAAGCTACAGATTTTATTGCTCAAGACCAGCTTGTTTCATTTTCTTTGTCTGCTGTTTGCCAATTCATTTGGTTTGGTTTGGTTACAGCCAAAAAGCTGGTGATAAGATTTCCCCCCCCCCCAAAAAAAATTTTTATATAGGTCTTGTTTATATTTGTTAAATTTCAAAATGTTCTGAAACTAACAATCACTGATACTTGTATAGCATTTTTAGGGTTGGCAAAATACTTTACATACATTACCTCATTTGATCTTCATAACAACCAGATGAGGTTAAGTGAATATCTATGATCTCATCAATGTGGTTGAGGGGAGGAGGCAAGAGTGAATGAATGCATGAATGAAAAAAAATCAGATATTAGTCATTTACTTTGTGCCAAGTACAGTGCTAAATGCTGAAAATAAATAGAAAAACAAAGACACACATATTAAGTGCCTACTATGTGCCAAAAACTGTGATAAGTACTTTACAAATATTTCATGTGATCTTTACAACTCTTGAAGGTAAATGCCATTACTATTCCCATTTTACAATTGAGGAAACTGAGGCAAAGATTAAATGGCTTGCCTAGGGTCAGACAGTTATAAGTGTCTAAGGCAGGACTTAAATTCAAATCTTCCTGACTCTCGGCACAGGAGTCTATCCACTGTAATTAGGGTAATAAACAAAGCATGGCTGAGGTTTGCCTGAAACAGTAGGACAGGTGAGGCAGTCACTAATCTGGAAAACAAGGCCCCAAGGCAGAAGTTTTGGAGATTAAAGGGTTAAGACAGGGTGTCTTGGGAAAAAAATGTTTTGTTGATTTTTTTATACATCAATGTCATTCCCCTTCCATGCCCCTTAAAATTTATAATTAAAACAAATCAACATATCAACCATTTCTGATAGTGTATACCTCCCTACATTAATCAGAGGTCTTTCATTATTGGTTACCTTTACATTGTTGTTGCGATCATATAATTTGTAAAATACATAATTTATAAATTCTTAGAAATTGTTCTTGTTCCTGCTCAGTTTATTCTGCATCAGTTCACACAAGTCTTCCAAAGATTCTCTGAATTCTTCATAGTCATGTTTTCTTAGAACACAACGATAGTCCATTACACTAATGCACCACAATTTGCTTAGCCACTCATTGACTTTGATATTGACAAGCTATTTCCTCTCCTACCTACTGAACCCCCATCATCTACTCGGTTTCAGTCCTAGGTCATTCCTTTAGCCCTGATCTTAGAGTGAGTCAACCTTTCCTTGCTGGGATGCACCCTTTGGTAAAAGAGTCAAAACAATTCTCTCTGCAACTGTCTTAACCCAGACTCCATGTTTCTGATTTCCACAGTATTCTACCAAGTGCCTCTTTAAGCAGCATCTCTTCTGGACCCTCTCTTCCTCACTTGTTAATTTCATCCTTTTAACCTTCCCACCACATCCACTTAAGTTAAAGCCATCTTGGGACATGACAGAGCCATAGTCTTAACGTCTCAAATCTCTAGGGCTTGTCATCAGGTCTGAGTAGTCACAGAATCAGGGAAATTGCAGAGCTGGAAGAAATTAATAATGACTAATTAATGACTCCTCAATTCTGCACTTCCAATCATCTCAACATCATTTTCCATTCTATTCTTCCCTTTTCATCACCGAAGAAGATATGACCATTCTCCCTGTGAATACTAAATCCTTCTACTTATGTATTTGATCCCATCCTGTCTCTTCCATGAACTTACCCCTGCGTCACCTGCTCTATCCCCATAATTGTCAAATTCTCTAGGATAAAATATTTACTCCTCTGTTTGACATTTAAAGCATTTCATCAGACGGCTCCAGTCCTATATTTCCAGGCATGTTGCTCATTGCTGTACTTTACACATGCTACATTACAGCCAATCTGGCACATATGCTTTAGCACATCTCCTATCTCTGGACCTTTGGACAAACTATTCCCATGCCTGGAATGCTCTCCTTTCTCATCTCTGCTTCTTGGATCCCCCATTTCCCTTCAAGCCTGATTTTGAGTGTGACCGTCTGTAAGAAGTCTTTCATGATTTCCTTAGGTATTTATTGCTTTTCCTCCCAACTCAAAATCACTTTGCATTTACTTATCTGCATAGATGTTGTACCCTCCCAGGAAAACCTAAACTTTTTGAAGGCAAGTAGTTATTTATTTATTTTGTTCTTGTATCCCCAGTGCTAACCATAGTGCCTGAAACATGGGAGGCATATAATAAATGCTTATTGGATTACAAATGAATTTAATTTTATTCTTCAAAAAGTGGCTAGAGGAGCTAGGGGAAATGCTGTTCTGGGCCTGATTCTAACCAATAGAAAGGAACTAGTTCCTAAAGAAGATAAGGATAGAACCTTAGGTACAAATGGACTTCATAGCTCAGAATGGATGCCAGTGAAGAAAATGGAAGCTGGTAAGAGTCTGATGTACAGCTTAGATTTGGGGAGAGGAGATTTGGGGAGGGGAGGGTCAGAGAAAGGATAAAGAGGATCTCAGGGACTACAATTCTACAAGGTAAGTCAGTCCAAGAGGGATGAGAAACTCTCAAGAATGAAATTCTGAAGACACAAGCAGAAGTTATTCTGATGAAGAGGAAAGGGGGCAGCTGTCTAAGGAGACCAGTGTGGCTCCACAGGGAAATCATCGACCAACTCAGATATTTTTAAAGACAAGTATAGAAAATAGCAAGGGCAGGTAACAGAGGATGAATACAAAAGAGATGCCTAGTGCTGTAAGAATAGTGTCATGAGTGCTAAAACCCAAAATGAATGGAGGTTGGTGATGAATGCTAAGGACAAAAAACGGAGGGAACACTTTTTTAGGTATGCTGGAGGTAAGAAAAAGAAGAGGATAGGGATAGAACTGCCACTCAGAATGAATAGCACTATGATAATGGGCAATGGTGGGAAGATAGACCTGCTTAACTTTTGTTTTACATCTCTTTCAAATGGACTAGGAAGAATTGGACTAGGAAGAATAGCACAAAAATTATTATCAGGATAAATAAAGAGATGGTAAAAGGCCTTTTCCTACCCTCAAAGAGCTCAAGCCCCCAGGATCAGAGGAATTATGTCCTATTCTACTGAAAGGGTAGATGTGGTTGCTGAGCCACTGTAGTGATCATAGAAGGACCATGGAGAAGCCAGAACTAGAAAAGGACCATGGGATATTGGATTTCAAGTTTGGAGGGACCTTCAAAGTCATCTATTCTAATATCCTGATTTTATAGATGAGGAAACTGAGAGTGAAGAAATTATATGCCCACAGTCAAACAAGAAATAAGGGACCAGAATTGGAAGCTTCCCCGTCCTCTAGTAGTAAATCTAGCACTTAATCCACTATACCACAGTCCATTGTGCCCAGAGTTCCTTTCTCTTCTCAAAGCCAAGCCCTTTAGAACACTCTTGAAGTATAGAAGGTCTGTGCAAGGATGATGAGGTGGGAAACACAAGGAGCATTTTCTCATGCGTGGGGTTTATCCTTCTCTAGGTTTGTGAACTCCATGAGCGGAAGAATTATGATTTATTTCGTTTCATCTTTGAATCACTCCTGATGCCAAGGACAGTGCTCTGACCAGCAAACAAAATGAAGCATGTTCAGAAAAGGGCAACCTAAGTGATGAGAAAACTAGAGACCATAGCGCATAGTCATTAGTTTAAGAAACTAGGAATATTCAGCTTGGAAAAGAGAAAACTTAGAGTTCGTGGGACACAGTCATTCTTTTAGAGTCTTTAATAGGCTCTCATGCAGAAGAGAAATTAGATTTGGGCTCAGAGGATAGAGATAGGAACAATGGGTGTGAGATTAAGAGAAGCAGGCTTCAGATCAATGTCAGGGAAAGCTCCCTAACTGTTATGACTTTGTGTGACTGACATTGAAGAAGTGATTCTTCACCAATATGAGCTGGACTAGAGCAAGATAGACTGGGAGATCTCTTCTAACTCTGCACATTTCCAAGTTCAGATGGACCAATTCTCACCTTCAGATGAATCTCCTCTACAATATAACTCCCTTAAGGCACAGTACAACTCCAATACAATACAACTCCAATACAATACAATAATTGGACAATTGGTCATTCATTTTCTATTTGAAGAAACAAGGAACTCACCACCTCTCTAAGTAGCTAGTTCTGGTTTTGGACAGCTCCAATTGCTAAATTTTCTTTATGTTGAACTGAAATATGAGTTCTTATAATGACTACCTAATCCTGTCCTCTAGGGCCAAGCTAGATTCTCTTCCATGTGAGAGCATTTGAAATATTTGCAAAGAAGTATTATGTGTCTCAACCCACCGACTCCACAATCTTCTCTTCTCTGGGGCCAAAACCCCCAGTTCCTTCAACTGATTTTTTTTTGTAATATGGTCTCCAGCCATTTCACCATGCCAGTTACTGCCTTCTGGACTTGGTCCAATTTGTCGATGTTCTTGGAAAATGGGGTGCTCAGAACAGAACAGAGCACAGTATTCCAAATGTGATTTACAGACACGATTGTTTGTGGAAAGTGATTCAGACTAGGTAATCTTCACTGATGAGAGAGGCAATGTAGAATTAACTTGAACAATTCAAAATAAGAAGCATTTATTAAGAATCTACTACAGAGCCAGACACTACATTAGGCAGTGGTGGTGTGAAGCCAAAAATAAAATATCCCCTGCCCTCAAGGAGTTTACATTCTGTCATGGGAGAATATACATACGTACAAGTTGATTTAAAAAGGCAAACTATATAAAAGATAAAGTAGGAGGTGGGGAGGAAACAGCATCTGTCCTCATATAGGTGATGGCATTTAAGGAATTTAATACTAAGTGGTGATGGTTAAGAGGAAAGAAATGTCATCTAGGCATGGCAGACAGCCTATGCAAAGTCTCAGAGATGGGAGATTGAATGTCTTGTGTGAGGAATAGTAAATAAGCAAGTATGGCTAGATTAGAGAGTGCTTGAAGGGAAGTAATATGTAATAAGTCTGGAAAGATAGGTTGGAAATAAATTGTGAGGGATTTAAATACCAAACAGAAGAGCTTGTCTTTAATCCTAAAGGCAATGCAAAGGAAGGGCAGAGCTATTAAACATATATAAATGCTACAGGAAATGGATTTCTATGCATTTATGAAAAGGAGTTGAGTTTTGAGCCAAAACACATACCCCAAACCTCTAGCTAGTCAGTGAAAAATGAACAGTGCTAAATTGGCTCCTCCAGATTTCTAATCCAGGATCAGTCTGAGCACCGTGAATGTGGCTGCCATCTCTGGCATAGGCGGGGCAGGGAGCACAACTTCTCATCTCAGTGAGACTTCCTGTCACATTCTTCTTCCCAGGCATTTTCTTTCCAGTATCCCTTCCATGAACTCTGGCTTTGCCTGCACAACCCCACATGGTTATTACAGGATGCCCTATGCCCATGGCATCTCTCCCTCACCCAGGGGAAATGTCACAAAAACCATAGGTGTAAGCCAAACCAGTTAAAAGACAATCCCCAACTGATCACACCAAAATGTACCCACAAAATTCCAAAGACTTCCCAGGTCTTCACTCAACTATGAGTGGCTCAGATTGGGGGCAAAAGGGCTGATCTTCTCCCTCTTAAGAATTGGTCAGATCAAGGAGCCTCAGGAAATCTCAGGCAGACAGGGCCCACCACAAGAAGATTCCCTGTTCTCCTTGGACTCCTTCCAGACAAGCTGGCAATGATTCAGAGGGCCCTGCTTCCCCCTCCCCATTTTGGATCAGAGTTTCCTTGAAGTACTAGAAATTTGCCCTGATCCCAAGGAATCCAGAAGCTCAACAAAGAGCACTATAGATGTGAACCTCTCTGCAAGCCCCTCCCTCCTGCAGTTCAAGGACTGCAGTCAATCCCCTGGGACTTAACTTAAAAGCTAATATTTAAAATAAAATCCTATTCTTGTCTCTCTCATGTTTTTCCAGCAGAGTTGCAGGTGGGCCCTAAAGATTCCCTGCACTCGGCATTGTGGGCATTATGGTAGGAGAATCTTAGGAGGACATAGGAGGGAGGAATCTGAATTCAGACTCTGAGGAATAGAAGGAAGGAAGGGATTGAAAGGATTTGCTAAGCGAAATTCATTGAATAGACACTAGTCACGTTTCCAGGTCTCCCAGAGATTCCTTAAGAGCATTATCTTCCCTCTCAAATAACGTCCAACTCAAGAAACATCTAAGAATCAGAAAGGGTCTCAGAAGTCATCTCTCCCAACAGCTAGATGAAGGAGGATTCCCTCTAAAATATCCTCCATAGATTCAAGATACAGCATGAGACAAATGTTTCTGGACACGCCCAGTTTGGGAATCTGTCTTTGCTTTGAATATTTAGAAGGGTTTGGTGAGAAGAATGTAGGAAGAAGAGAAAATAAATGTTTGTTGAAATAAAATAAGTGATCTTCTATCTACAAGATAAGCTGGACCCACTGGGAAAGCAGAGATGACAGCCTCACTATTCCTCTAGCCATGGTATAGAGATCCAATAAATATTGTGGGATACGCTATAGTAGAAAAAGTATTATATCTTGGAGTCAGCAGTCCTGGGTTCAAGTCCTGGAACTTGCTGGGTGACCCTCAACAAAATTATTTCACCTCTTTCAGTCTCAGTCTTCTACTCCTTAAAATGACACAGTAATACTTGCACCTACTTATTTTAAAGGATTGTGGTGAGAAAGTCCTAAAAAAATCCTAAAACATTGTAGAAATAAGGGTTTATTATAAATAGTCAAGTAATCCTCCACTAAAGTCCTGTCATTGTTTTGTTGATTCTTTTTTGTTTTTATAACAGTTTTTTCCTAATAATTCAATTCAACAAACATTTATTAAATACCTACTATGTGCCAGGCACTGTGCTAAGCACTGGGGATTTAAAAAAGAGTTATAGTCTCAGCCCTCAAGAAGTTTTCAATCTAATTGGGAAGACAACAAACAAATAAATATATACAAAGCAAGCTGTATGTAGGATAAACAGGAAATAATTAAAAGAGAGAAAGTGCTGGAATTAAGAGGAGTTGGGGAGGGCTTCCTGTAGGGGGTGGGATTTCAGTTGGAACTTAAAGGAAGTCATCGAGGTCAAAGCATGGGTGACAGCCAAAAAATGCCCAAAACTGAGAAATAGACTGTCTAGTTTGTGGAATAGCCAGGAGGCCTGTGTCTCTAATTAAAGAGGACCTTTGGGGGAGTAAGATGTAAGAAGGCTGGAAAGGTAGGAGGAGGCTGGGTTATGAAGGGCTTTGAATGCCAAACAGAGCATTTTGTATTTGCTCCTGGAAGCAATAGAAAGCCACCAGAGTTTATAAAGTGGGGTGGGAGGAAATGAGGGAGGGGTGATATAACATAATCAGACCTGCATTTTAGGGGAAATAACCTTAGTGGCTACAGGGAAAATGGATTGGTGTGGGGAGAGACTTGAAGCAGCCAGACCCACCAGGGGGGCTGTTGAGCAATGGTCTAGGCACAATCACATGAAACACCATGTTGAAACAAAGACAGCTGAGCAAAATCAGCTGAAAAAATGATTGCACCTGATGCCATCAGGACCTTTCTAATCCACCTGTACCGCTTCACACACCTTTCTGATAGTGGAGAAATGTGTTTCATCACTTGTTCTCCTCAACAAAGACTGGTCTTTACAATTAATCTGAGCTCAGTTGACTTTGGGTGTCATTTTCATTTGCATTATTTTTGAAGTACAAATTGTTTTCCAGGTTCTGTTTACTTCACTCTGCTTAAGTTCCTACAAGTCTTCTCATGTTTCTTCAAATTCCTCGTATTTTCCCATTCTTGTGGGCCAATAACATCTCATTATATTTATATACCAAAATATACCATCCATTCCCCTATTAATGAGCATTCACTTTGTTTCCAGTTTTATGCTAATATGCACACACACAGAGTGATGCTACGTAATGTATACAGGAAGTAGGAACCTTCCGAACTCTTGGGGACATGAGGGTGGGGGGTGGTGGAGATTTTATGTCCAGAAGTCAAATAACGTCCTTTTCTGATGCCTCATTGTGCCATGAAGAATGTAAGCTCTACCAGACCCTCAGAGAGCTGGTCCATCACAATCCAGTGATGGACCATGGACATCCAAGGGACCCAGGGCCAGCCTAGACAAGCTCAGAAAGGCTCCCCTCTTTACCTAATGGGTTATAGGGTAATGGATGTTGGGGGCGCAGCAACCCTTGAAGTCCATCTACTAAGTTACTGGGGAGAGGGTCTTGATTTTCATGCCTTGGTAGGAGTATCCACCATGATGAAATCACAGACTATTAAAAAAAGAGCATTGCATACAGTAACAGCAATATTATTCACAGAATAATTGTCAATGATCAAATCATTCTGAATGTTCTAAATACTCAACTCAATCATGAAGGACCTACAAAGGAAAATGCTGTCCACCTCCAGAGAAAGAACTGAGAGAGAGAAGTATTCCTAGTATGGTTTTACATACGTTTACATATATTTTACAAATCTGTGTCACATAGTGGCTTTTTCTGGTGCAGGATGAGAAGAGAAAGGGGGAGAGCATTTAGAACTTAAAATGTAACAAAAATAAATATTTTTTTAAATGATCTGTCATTTCATTGGTGTAGGGTACTGTGAGGAAATATCCTCTAATGATGTAGATGGGTAACTGCTCTGAGATATATAATCTTAAAGTTACCTGGGCCACTGAGAGATTAAGTGATTTGCCCAGGATCATACAGTCAGTGTGTGTTAGGTGGAATTTGAACCCAGATCTTCCTGAGTGAGGCTGGCTCTTGATTTCCTCTCTCACACGTCCTTAATGCGTTATTGTTAAAGCAACACTGAGAAGCTCCCGGTAGTGGCAGAACTTCCCAAGGCTCTAACCACAGTTCCTTCTGCCTTCCTAGAAAAGGACAGGTTACAGTGTAGACCTCCCAGAAAAACCCCACATTGCTTTATGAAAAAGCCCCGCCTGCCATAGGCACTTGGCTCAGCATAAGAAAGAACATCACTCCAAGAGCTGCCGGCCATTTTTCACCCCGAGGGTGGCTTGCTCTAACTCCCTTATCTCTACCTTGTCACTGCCAGCACCCTGATCAGGCAGAGGAAGATGCATGGCTGGATAGAGTCACAAAGCATCCGTTCTTACCGCAGTGGTGGCTGCCAGCCTGTTGGGAGCCATTGGTGCCCGAAGGACTTGAGACCTTGGCCTCCTCCAGGCTTGGCTTCCAAAGCACCTCCCCAACTCCCACCCTACCCTCTACCCCTAAGCAAAGCCCCTGGAGTCCAGAAACCAGCACCAAACCCAGAGGCTCAATAGAGCTCATAAGAAGCTGTGCCTGAAAAGTCCCTATCTAAGAAGAGAAGAAGAGGTCAGGTCCCAGAACCCTGGGGACCCCCAGGCTCAAAGCTGGCCCAGCTGTGGCTGGAAGCAGAGCCAGGTGATGCCCTCCTTCCAGCTAATCTCTGGCTGCATTTGTATTCTTGTGCTGCCCCCTGGACTATGCATATGGAATACATTTGCTTTGGGTGTCTCGCCATTAATGTTTTCATTTCTGTTTAGCATCAGGGGTTTTGCACATCGCTGGCCTTCCAGAGCACCAGACTCTCCTTTCTTTCCGCTCCCTTTGTTCACTCATTTCCAGATCAGCCAGGGAAGAATTACAGGGCAGGGACTCAGGGAGGGGATTTTCATGCTACGTTCAACTCTATTTGATTTTGTCGAAGAGGGTCAAGAGGACCCGACAAAACACCACCACCCATCCAACACAAATTCAGGTTCCCACACTACCTCCTCCGCAGCACCTGTGACTGCCTGTGGAAATATACCAGGTAGAGGGGAAAAAAGAACAAGAAAGAATTCTTTCTTGTTATTCAGTCATTTCTGACTCTCCATGGCCCCATTTGAGGTTTTCTTGGCCGAGATACTGGCGTGGTTTGCCATCTCCTTCTCCAGCTCATTTTACAGACAAGGAAACTGAGGCCAGCAGTGTTAAGTGACTTGCCCAGGGTCACGCAGCTAGGAAGTGTCTGAGGTTAGATCTGAACTCAGGAAGATGAGTCTTCTTGACTCCAGGCTCAGTGCTCTATCCACTGGCTACCTAGCTTTAGGCCTTACTAAACAGCAATAATTGGGAAGAAGATGGGGAGATGGGGGCAGGAGACAGCGCTTCTTCAGAGCCACTCAAGGGGTCTGGATTGACCTTTTGCTTCAGAGCTCTCAGAGCTCACTGCTCTCTTCACGGATCCCTGACCCAGCTTTGCTACCTAGGTTCAGAGACGTGATACACCTGAACCCTGATTCCTCGTCCCCTTTCTTCTGTATCAGGGTACTCAGTTGCAATACGTACTTCCTCCTTTTCCTTCTGACCTTACTTCTATACATTACAGACCACACAAAGCTTGTGTTTTTTAGGATTTATATAAAAGTGAAAAAACTATACCAATTCAGAAGTGATATACATGGGTGACTGTCTTTCACAGAAAATCACTCTATGGTTTCCCGTTGTCCCATGGCTAGGCCAGAGTCAAAAGACTGCCTAACCAAGGTCCCTGTGTTGTTCATGGAATCCTCCCCATTTTGGGAAGTGGGATGGCAGCTAAAGCTAAGGAGTTCCTACACAGGTAGAGATCAGAAGTAAAGTTCAAATCATTAATGTTCAAGCCAATAGGCATTTATTAATCAGCTAATATGTTCAAAACACTGGGAAACAAAGAAAAAGCAAAACTCAGAGACCCTCCCCTCAAGAGGCTCCCATTGTGCTGGACAAGATCAACAACCAGACAAAAAAAATCTGTGGAGATTGGCCAGAATCAGGAGGTAAGGAACGAAGGTCAAAACCAAGAAGCTATTCACAGCAGAGTCTAAAAAGGGAGTTAGGGAGATATGAGGTCTAGATTTTGAGCTGTAAGAATTCGATACCAGGCAAGAAACAGGGTGTCCAGCCAGACAAAATCATCTCATTTTTTCATGCTCAGTGGATCAGGGGGTTCCTGTGGGGTTCTACAGTGGGCTTTGACCAGTCAGCCCCGGCTTCCGGTACTTTCTGAAGTCCCTGGCAACAGCAAATCACCAGACAATGACCTCATCCCAGACCAAGCAGCACATAAGTTTTTTTAACCTAATTCTTAATTGAAGTGCTTCAGTTCTATGATCAGATGATCACAGACCAGAAGACTTACCATCATTGTACAATTCTCCCTGTAGTAGCTAGAACAATGGTCCTGAAGGCAGGAAGAACTGGGTTTGAATCATAACTCAGACACCTAACTGTGTGACCCTAGACAAGCTACAGGATCTCAACCTCAGTTTCCTCATCTGTAAAATACAGGTAATATATGTGGCACTTACCTCACAGGATTGTTGCAAGGAACAAATGACTTAAAATGTACAAAGTGTTTTACAAATCTTAAAATGCTATATAAATGTTTATTATTATTATTATTAATTATATTATCCCACTCCACAACCCCTCTGCAGGTTTTGGGATTTGCCCACCTAAGCTCCCTAAATCAAGCTCGTTAGGAAAGGCTTCATGGTACAGTAGATATTGGGTTGACCCCTGAATGAGGAAGTCCTGGGTTCAAATCCGTCTTCTGACACACAATGGCTTTGCAATTCTGGGTATGTCATTTAATCTCTCAGCAGCGCTCCAATATAATCTTTCAGAGCAGTTGCCTGGCTACATTGGTAAAGGGCATTTCCTCTTTAAGAGTTCCTGATACCAATGCTATCACAGGTCCTATGCAAAAATAAAACAAAACAAGACAAAAGCCGGTTGACCTTCAGTCAATGATGAAGCCTTCTGACTGAAGGGCCAGCTTTCAGTGTTCCATGATTCAGCTCTCTAATTGTTGTACTAACTTCCCTCTTTCTATCCTTTCCTCTACTTTGGGCAGAGACGGCAATTTGTTGTTGCTACTGTTGCTGGTTTTTCATCAAAAATTTTGCCACTCGTCTCAAAACTCAGAATGCTTCCAACCAACACAAAGATCAATCCCAGAGCATACAGTCAACGATTCCTTCTTTAACTGAGATTGGCTTAAATCCAACCTTTTCTCCCTTTCGAGGTTCCCAAGAACCATTTCCCTCTTCAGTGTGATTTCCACAGCCCCGATCCTAGAAGGCCAGGATGTTCCAAGTAGACAGTCCCCAGTGTTGTTGCTACTAGATTCATTAACGAAGGCACTGAGTCCTAGGACTCTAGACCCCACTGCTCAACTATCGAGTCAAGTCAACAAGTATTCGCTATATCCTTACTATGTAACAAAGCACTTTGCTAAGTGCTAGAGATATAAAGAAAGACAAAAATAGACCCTGCCCTCGAGGCCCTCATACTCCAGCGGGAGAGACAACATGTAAATGACTAGGTGCATACAAGCTACAACCAGAATATATCCAGAATATACCCAGATAATATGAGAGAAGGAGGCATTAGCAGCTGGGGGAACCAAGAATGGATTACTGAATAAGATGGGATTTGAGGTGAGTCCTGAAGAAAGCCAAGGAAACTAAAGGGTAGAGGTGAGGGAGCAGGGCATTCCAGGCTTGGGGTATAACCAGTGCAGAGGCAGAGTTGGGAAATGGGTTGTAATGTTGAGTAACAAACAGCAAGCAGCCCAGTGTAGTCGGAATAGTTTGTAAGAGGGGAGGAAAATATGAGAAGAGTGGAAAGGGGGGAAGGGGCCAGGCTATGAAGAGCTTTAAATGACAAAGAACTTCTTCTTTAATCCTGTAGGTAATAAAGGAGTGGGGCAGTTAGGTGGTGCAGTCAGTAGAGCACTGGCCCTAGAGTCAGGAGGACCTGAGTTCAAATCCGGCCTCAGATACTTGACACATGTACTAGCTGTGTGACCTTGGGCAAGTCACTTACTCAGAAGTACTGGGTGTTGTACAGGTGTTGTACACCCAATTGCCCTGCCAAAAAGCAAAAAAATAAATAAAAATAAATAAAGGAGTAACTAGAGTTGGGGGGAAGGGAGTGAAGCAGTCAGATGTGTACTCACAGGGGTTCTTAAATTTGGGTTCATAATCTTATATATATGTATGTAGATAAATAGGTAGATGGATGGATGGATGAATGATGAATGGATGGATTGATGAATGGATGGATGGATGGATGGTTAGAGACAGAGATATGTCTATCTATCTATCTATCTATCTATCTATCTATCTATCTATCTATCTATCTGTCTGTCTATCCATACACATATATACACACATTGATAACTATATTTCAATATAATAGATTTCCTTTGTAAGTCTATGCATTTTATTTTATGTATTTAAAAACATGATCCTGGGCATGGGTCCATGGTTTCACCAGGCTGTCAAAGGGTCTACAACACCCTTAACCTTTAACAAGGGTTAAGAAACTCTTCATCATTTTGGCAGCTAAGCATAGAATGGATTGGAATGGGAAGAGCCTTGAGGCAAGGAGACCAATCGGGAGGTTATTGCAATATAAGCAAGAGGTGATGAGAGCCTGAAATAGAGTCATGGCTGTGTGAGTGTGAAGACAAGGGAGCCCATACAAGAGATGTTCTGAAGATAGAAACAACAGGATTTGGCAAGTGGGCAAGGGCTGAGGTCAGGGGAGATAAGCATTTATATAGCACCTACTATGTGTGAGGCACTGTGTTAAGTGCCTTTTTTTAACAAATATTATCTCACTTGATCCATTATCCTACATAGCCACCAGACAGACAACTGAGTTTCCTCCCACAGCCCTGTACATCCTAGGAGCCTTTTCATAAGTCTCCAGTTAGTGAGTTTTCCTCCCGTCTATTAGGTCACAGAAGATTGATTCCTCTCACTTTACTGTGGTTTACAATTTGCAGTTCCTGACCCTTCCATTTTCCCCTGGTACAGGAGCCATGTTTCTGCAATACCAACAAACCAATGGCAGGAGATGAGAACAGGTAGCAAGTTTCAGATCCTCCCTGGCGCCCTCAGCAGGATGCTGGCCCTTTCACCTTTGCTTCCTCCCCATCCCATATCTCTCGTGCCGCTTCTGCCTCACAGATCTTTTTTAAGTCCTACCTATAGGCCCCTCGGAGGAGGGAATGGAGCAAGGCTAGAATCAGAGGTAATTTATGAATTAGGGCCTTTTAACTCCAGCCAAGCTGAAGAGTAAGAAGGGACACTGTTAAGGGTATGCCCAACTGGAGATTTTATTCCACATACTCAATCTGAGGCCAGGTGGGCTGGCAATTTTGAGTTTGGTTGACTTGGTTGGGTTTCAAGTGAACTCATCAAGTTGTATGGCTGTTTAATGATCCTAGTTCCCACAAGATCTTAGATTATGAAATGGAAAAGGCCATAGAGGCCATCCTTAAAACATACTCAGTTTGGCCAGACGGTGGGAAGACCTGCTACCACCAAGGGCACCCTTCCTCCCTTACTTTCTCCTCTTGAATATTCATATACAGTATCCCCTCTTCCTGCCAATGCCACCCAAAATCCATCTTTGCCATTTGACTGCTCATATGGTTCCAATGAAATGGGAGTCACCGACATCATTTGATTAGTGAGGTAGAGAACCAGCGGGCATCTTGCCTCTATACACTGCAGACCCCTTATTGGTGTCATCTGATGTCTTGATATTGCCTAAGGACCCTGGGCCTTCCCATCCACCCCACCTTTGTACCCTTGGGACCTCTGGCTCTTTCCATATACCTTGAAGTTGACCTTTCTTTTATGTGTTGCCTCCTGCAATTAAAAAAATGTTTTCCTTGAGGGCAGAAAGGCTCCCTTTTTCTATTTGTATACCCAGAACTTAGTACTTAATACTTAATTAATTAAGTATTTAATTAATGCTTTTTAACCATTCACCCATCAAGTCCAGCTCCCTCATTATGCAGATTAGGAACTGAAGCCTCGGGAGCTTAAGCGATTTGGCCAAGATTGTTGTTTGTCCATCGCCTTGAAGAGGGCCCTGACATCAGGGAGGTGATGCCATGACTTGCAAGTGAATTGGATTTAGGTGAGGCAGGGCTGTGCAAAGTCACCAGTCCCACTTTCTCCTCCAAAGCCATCTGGGCCCAGTGACCAGATATTCATCAGGAAGACTGGAGATAGCCCAGGATGCAATGGGAGACCCTGGCCCTTTTAGGCTAAGGTTTTTCCCACTTCTCCTGGCCAAGATTAGACAGGTAGTAAATGACAGAAGTGGGATTTGAATACAAGGACTCTGACTCCACATGCAGTATTCTTCTCCCTGTACAACATCCATGTACTTTTGAGTTTTACTTTGCGGGAAGTCACTTCTCTTAAAAACAAATGTTGGCCCAAAGCTTCCTCTAGAACTCATCAGCAGGCAGAAAGGAAGGCATCTATGTTAACCATATCAAATCCAAGTTCATTATTTTGACCTTCATTCCCTCATTCCATTTGTACCCACTTCCTTGATACCCCTTCTCTAATTTAATTTACCTAGTTTGGAAAGATTACATTGAATAATGAAAGGAGGTGAGGATTTGGACTTGGAAGATCTGCGTACAAATTTTGGTTCTTCCAGTTGCTAAGTATATGTTCTTCCATGAATCACTTGGCCTCACTTTCCTTACCTTTAAAATGATGGGGTTATATCTCTAAGGTCCCTTCTAGCACTTAAGCCTATGATTTCTGCCTAACAAATTTGCTCTTTTTCCTCTGCTCAAGCAGACACACACACACAGACACACACCCACATCAATTCATTGCCTCTATCTCAATCATTTCCTCCCTTCACTCTCCCTCTTCACCACTTCAGTTTCTCTTTTCCTTTAAAACTCAGCTCAAACCCACGTCTTCCAGAAGCATTCTCTAAGAAACTACCTCACTCGGCTCATTCCCTTACATCTGCCCTCTGCACCATAGTCCTTGGTGTATATAGTATATTAACCAGCTCTCATTGGTATGTTTCTTTGTAAGTGTCCCCAAGCCTCTTTCATGCACTTATATCCTCAACTAAATTGCAAAATTCTTTGAGAACAGCAACTGGTCTTTCCTTAGATCCTGCTACTGTATCACTGGGTATGAGCTCAAACGCTCCCAATAAGGATATTAAAAATAGCATGCGCTCCAGAATTTCCAAGGCACTTTTCATAACGTATCTCATCAGGTTCTCATGATCTGGTCCTGTGAGCTAGGCAGTCTATGATGCCTAACAGCGTATGACGTCTCCCATTTTAGACAAAGAGGTTGTGATATTATTGATTCTGATTGACTCCTGCCTGGGGTTTTCAAAGGACCTCATTTAAATATGGTTTTCCCACACCATTAGTTTGATTTTTAGTTCTCAAGAGACTTGGGGGAGTCACTAAAGGGAGAACTTAGTAGAAAGATCAATAGATTTTGGAGGTCTCAGGTTCAAATCCTGGCTCTGCAATTTACTGTCTATATGACTTTGAGAAAGTCACTTCTTGTCTCTGGGTCAGCCCAGTAAAATGAGGGGATTTGGGCCAGACCTGAAATCCACCATCAATTTAATTTCTGTCCTACTATCATCTCTGAATCTTTGCACTTGCTGTCCCTAAACTCCCAGTTAGAATCCCTGGCTTCCTTTGAGACTCAGCTCTAATACTATCTGCTTCAGAGAGGCCTTTCTTCCTCTCCTCAGCTACTAGGTTTTTTCCCTTCTAAAATCGCTTTCCATTTATTCTGGTTATCTCAATTAATTACATATAATCTCCCCCATTAGAATGTAAGCTCCTTGAGGGCAGAGATTATTTTTGCTTTTTCTCTGTATCCCCAGAATCTTTATTACTATGTGCGTAGCACATAGTAGGGGCTTAGTAAATGCTTGTGGCAACACCCACTTGGTCCCTGTGAGTCCCCTAGATGGGGCAGTCCTGTTGATGCTAACTGGTCACTGAGAGTAGAGAGAGTAGGCATTCTAGACAAACTGTGGAAAGGGTTCTGCCCTCTCTCCCTTGAAACTCTCCCCCAGTGCTCTCTTCCTTCGCACTTCAAGCATAGGGGAGGGGATTTCCTTCTCCTCTGTTTCTACAATCCGGCTAGCAGCTTCTGTGGGGGTGTAAGATCCACCCACAGCCAGCACACAGAAAGCTGCCAACAGCACAGGTTCTTTTGATCTGCTTAACTAAGGAAAGCAAGGTGAAGGGGTTGACAAGCTTACTTTAATTCAGCATACAAATATCATCCGCTTAGCTCAGGTGAAGAAGACCAGCACACTGAACTTCAGAACAAAATACAAACAAATTACAAACATGGACAGACAGACCTTGTCTGATTCAAATCCCAATACATAGTTACCAGAGTTCAACAAATTCTCAGCATCTGGGTTTACAAGCTGGAGGGCTCCTTAGCTACAGCTGCCTGGAGTCTCCTCATCAACACCATCTCAAGAGCCCTGCACAAATGGCTCTGTCCTCCCTTCTTATAGGGCTTC
>CM053622.1:707213035-707249858 GCA_028646595.1 Phalanger gymnotis | reverse complement strand
TTGTCTCAGTGCTGAGAAATGCTCCAAGACAAAAAGATCCCACTTTATCTGCCCCAGAATCATTAAAGGCACATAAGAGAAGAAAAGCAAAATGTCCCACCTTAATTACTATTACATAATAATGTTAATGTTACACCTAATAGGGGTTTGGGCCTGGGGCTTAGCACTTAGCACGATTCAATGACAAAAGCCAAACTCTTCAAGGGCACTTGTTGAACTAAGTGCTAAGGAGACAATTTTTTGCCTTATGACACACCTCATCAGGGTTTGTCATAGTGGGAGCACAGACACTGATGATGGTGGCATGACGTTTTCCTGCAAGTGGAAATTGCATTGTCATGAGCTTGTCATTCACTCCTTTTGATAGACAACAGCTTGCTGACTAGATTAGTTTTGATTGTAAAACCTACACCAGTTTCACAGTGCTCCCCTTCACTGCAGCAACTCTAGAAAAACATGTATCCAGCTGAAACTTCAGTAAGTGGGCCTTCATTTGCCAGCTTTGTTTCACTCAGGACTGCTCTTTGGATATGATACTTGCTGAGTTCTCTTGCAATAAGAGCTGTTTGTTCTTTAGGTCTACTGGATTTTATGTTGTCTATAAGTGTGTACACATCCCATGTACCACTGGTGAGTGGAATCATCTTTGCCAAAGATTTTGTACATTTTTTGTGTGTTTCAACCACAGGATGGGATCCCTGCCTGCCATGATAATCAGGCCAGAATTGGGTAAGCAGACAATTTTTAGGGCACCTTTTCTAGCCCCTTCCTCACATCAGGAGGTGAGCAGTGTGATCCTTAAAAGGCTGCTCAGATACCCAGGTAACTGCCTAATCCCATTGCTGCTTCCAGTGAGAAGATGTACCTATGGCCTGGGACATCTATGTGTAGGGCTGTGACTACAGCTCCCAGTGTACATACACCTGCTCCTTTGTCATTTGCCTGTCTCTACAGGACTTTGAGATAGGGAAAACCAGTAAAATCGTGTGGGCGATGTCTTTTGATGCTTGCATAAATTGTATTTAAGTGAGGCAGAGTTGCAAGAAGTCATCGGCCTCACTTTCTCTTCCATAATCATCGCAGTCCAGTGGCAGGACAGAGTCAAGATGACTGGTGATGGCTTGACATGCAGTGGATGACCTTGGCATCTTCAATGTCTAACCAAATTCTAAGCACTCCACAGTGCCTGCTTCAGCTGCCTTCATGGACGTTGGAAAAAATTATTCTCATCAGCCCATTCCACCAGGGTAAGTCTTCAGATGCTTTGGGGTAGATGCCTCCCTAACTCTCTAACTCACCAATGGGTTTGAGATCCCTCAGTTACCCTCAAACCTATTTAACCTGTCTGCCAAAACAGTCTACCAGTGTGGCCACTGAATATGCTACAACTTTTTGGAGCCCCGGGTGAGAGTTAGGTAGAACACGTGGACACCAAATGTGGAAAGCAGCTCTGAAAAGGGCTCAGCAGCCCTCCCACCAGAGATGCTGATCTCCCCTGAACACACCTTGCACCAGTGAGGTGGCTTACCTACAGCCACATAGCCAGAGTAACCCTCACCATCCAGGCCCTCCCTTATCCCCACCCCACCCCTAACCATTGCCTGAATGCCAGGTATGCTATATCTCACTCCTCTTCCAGGGATTTCCAGACCCTTAAGAAGGTTTCGAGGGGAGGAGTATCTAGGCTCTCTGCAGATGGTTCCAGCATCCACCTATGATGTTCCTTCAATTGTAAGGAGTTGTCCCCTACAGTCCAGTTCCAACAGCCATTAACAGTCAAATAAGCTTTTAAACAGAAATATTTACTTTAAAAAGTATAATCACAAATATACAAATTTATCCCCAACTCGTGGGAAGCATAATCCCCTACCTTTGAATCACTTCAGTCTCTAGAGAGGAGAAAGGGATTAGGGTCAGATCTTAGTTCCATTCCTATGGAGCAGAGACTCACTTCCAAATCCAACATTCCCCTAGGGTTTCAGGCTCAAATACCCCAACTTCTCCTAGCTTAGCTCTCTAAGTATAAGGAATGATACCATGCCACTGAGTAAGTATCCATTCCTCTCCACCTTCAAAGATTTTCAGTGCCCTTTTGTGTATTGCCTTCCCCCATTAGAACGCAAACTCCTGGAAGTTGAGGACTATCTTTCTATTTTGCTGGTATTTGTATCCCCCAGAGCTTAGCACAGTGCTTGGCCCATGCTTAATAAATGATTGTCATCTTGCTTTGTTGCCCTTCTCCTCTGATTCAAAACTCTTAGGAAATTGGTTGGTTGGCCGTTGTCCTTCATTCTCGAAGAGGACTAAAATGACCTCGCTATGTTGGAGTCAGGGTGCAGTGTGTCCGACCGAGCTTGGGAGGCTCTACCACAGGTCGGGCACAAATAGCCCATATGAACATTTCTAGTAGAGATGGCTCTAAATTTGGAGTCTATTGTGTGACATGGGAGACATCGGCAAAGGACTATCCAGCATGGTTTGCCTGCATCAAAGAAGACCTAGGAAGTATCGTACCTAGAAAGGTGCCTTCTATAAAGATAGGAGATGAATGAGCTACTGACTTCCAGTGTACTTATTCATTCACAGTATGGGCCACTTTAGGGCATTTGTGGACTCACCTGAAACTTAGTGACAAGTCACACCTTCGATACTCCCTAGCTTAAATACTATCTGGATGTATAAAGTGGTGAGGGCATCCAGGTCCTGAACTCTCCATTACACACTATGAGGATGTGTCTGCTTTGTCCCAAGACTCAGAACACCCAGAGACTGTTGGCCCCTAGAGAATGCTCTCTTCAATAGAGTTGTAGAAGTAATGAGCTACTTGGCTCCTGGTAGACTCAAGGCAAATTACCTCAGTTTCCTCAACTGTAAAATAGAGATAACACTTAAACTACTTATTTCACAAAGGTTTTGCAAGGATCAAATGAGAATTATATAAACCTTAAAGGATAATATAAATGTCAGTTTTTATTCCAAATCTTCTACTTACTACCTGTGTGACTCCAAGACTCTTAACCTCTCTGGGCTTCAGTTTCCTCATATATAAAATTGGGGGAGGGGGTGGACTAGTTAAGCTCTGAGACTTCTCCCATCTCTAAATCTATGATCTCCATGATCACTAATGCCTTAGTACCCAGTGTTCTCAAAAAGACAAGCCATGTTCCTCCTTTCTGCACCTGCTGAGGAAGGAAAAGATGAAAGGGAATAAAGCAAAAACAAATTCCCTGACCCCCTTTAAAACCTAGTAAACCATCCCTTGCTGTGAAGCAGGTGAGACCAAAACTTCCAAAATGGAAGCCTCAGGTGCCAATTGAGCCTTTCCCTTTAAAGGTCTCCTGCCAAAGGTAAACACATTTTAACAGTCCCAGGTGAAAGGTAATCCAGAGAAAGACTCCTGTTCCCAAGTCTTCCAAGGCCAAGAGCAGAGAAAACAAATGCAAAGCAAAGGACAGGTGGGAGAAGCAGGGGGACTATGGGCCTGAGCCCTAAAGAAGGTCAGCAGGAAGGAGAGGATTACTTCACATCTTTGGGTCAGAGGAGATAGTCACAGGAGAGGGATTATACTCAAAGATCCTTCTGGCTTTCCAATTCCACTTGGCTCCCAAGGGAAGATGAGAAGGTGGCCCCTTCCCAGGCTCTTCTGCTCTCCCATGGGCCTGAGAGGGCAGAACACCAAAGGTGAGGCAAGCAGGCAGCCAGATTCTAGGCCCAAGACTCTTGCTTCCCAGCATCTCCTGCACATCAGCAGCCTGCCCCAACTATGCCTTGAAAACTGCTACAACCAAGAGATCGATATACCCAACGTGCCGTAATGTCAGTGAAAACTACAAGAAGCAGCAACATGGTGAAGCTGTTAAAATGCTGGACTTATAACCAGAAAGACCCAGGTTCAAATCCTATCTCTTATCTTTCCTAGCTATGTGACCATAACCAAGTCACTTAACCTCTCTGAGGCTGCCTCTGCACAATGAGGAAATTTCGAACCAGTAACGTCAACGTCTCTTCCAGCTCTACATCTAGGATGCTTTGATTCTTCTTTTTAATTGGCAATAAATGCCGTACAATTATGACTAAGCTTGACCCAGAAAAAGAGACATGAGAAAGTACTTTCTGCCCTTCTCCGTAGAAGTGGGGGCCTATGGACATGGATCCCTGCGGGAATTAATGGATTTCTTGGTTAGTTTTCCTGAGCTAGGTTTTTTTTCCCTTCTTTTCCTTTTATTCTTTGTTCTAAGAGATGCCTTTCTGGGTGGACATGGAGAGATATATTAGCAGATGAAACCGATTAAAAATAAAAGATATTAGAATAAAACATTTTTCAACAAATAATAATTTTCTTCTATAAAACTTTTATTTTCACCCTCCCCAAAGCCCACATAACACAGGATTTAGGAGACTGGCATGTTAGTTTTAGTCTACCACCAACTCACTTTGTTACTTTGGGCATCTTGATTTCCCTCCCTGGGCTCCAGATTCTTCATCTGGCAGATGAGGAGGTGAGACTAAAAAAAAAAATCTCCAAGATCCCTTCTAGCTGGAGCAAGCTGTGATCAAATTCTGTCCCTGTCCCTTACTGATCTGGCTCAGGTCAGCTAGAGCACCGGGCTTGGAATCAGAAAGACTAATATTTCTGAGTTCAAATCTGGCCTCAGACACTTATTAGTTGTGTGACCCTGGATAAGTCACTTAACCCTATTTGCCAAAGTTCCTCATATGTAAAATGAGCTAGAGAAGGAAATGGCAAACCACTCTAGCATCTTTGCCAAGAAAACCCCAAGCAGGGTCATGAAGAGTCGGATACGACTGAACACAATAATAACAACACAACAGGTCATTACATCTCTCAGGGCTTGCAATCCCTCACCTGTAAAATGGGGCAGTTGGAGAAGTCTTCCAGATCTCTTTCAGCTCTAATCATAGTATTCCAGGATCGTCCCCTTGTTCTGCTCAGAATCTCAACCTACAGTAACTATATTCAAAGTAGTCCACCATATCCACAGTTAGAAAAAAAAACAGTAGCTAGTGAGATGTTGCAGAATGTATTAAACTTCCTACAACCTGACTCCCTTTGGCACATCACCCAGTGCTGATTTTCTAGGCTGCCTCAAATCCATCATGGGATAAAGAACTGGAATCTTCAGATAAGGAAACTGAGGCCCAGAGTAAGTGAGTAAATTCCAATAACCTTTCCTCTGCTCTCTTTAGGTTGCCAATGTTGGAGGTGGCTTAGTTCTCAAACTATAGGAAGGCAGAGTAGGGCAGTACCCCCACCTGCCAGCAGCTAGAATACTATACATTCTCTCTACCCTTGTTCTGTTACCTCCTTTTTCTTCCCTCTACTGCCAACCGCAACTTGCATACAAACAAATCTAAGCTTAGCCAGGACCCTAGTGTCTTTTTTTTTTCACTTGGGGTGCCCAAATGGAGGAATTCAAACTTTTTAACCTAAATGAGAAGCAGTGTGATATAGTGGATAGAAGGGAACATACTTGAAGTCAAAGACAATAGAATCAAGAAGAGTTCTAGCATCAGGAGAACCTGGGTTCAAAACCCATTTCCAATGCTTACTACCTGGGTGGTAGATGATTTAATGATTTAAGCTTCCCAGCTCCCTCAATTGTAACACAAGGGGTTTGGAGTAGATGACCTCTGAAGTTCCTTCCGTCCCTAACTATAATCCAGTGTCTCAAAGCTGTCTCTGACACATAGTAGGTGGATTTTTGTTGCTACTCAATCATTTTTCAGTCATGTCCAGCTCTTCATGACCTGATTTGGGGTTTTCTTAGCAAAGATACTGAAGTGGTTTGCCATTTCCTTCTCCAGCTCATTTTATAAATGAAACTGAGATAAACAGTTAAGTGATTTGCCCAGGGTCACAGCTATTAAGTGTCTGAGGCCAGATTTGAACTCAGGAAGATGAGTCATCCTGACTCCAGGCCTGGTACTCTATCTACTTCACCACCTAGCTGCCCGATAGTGGGTGACCATGGGCAAATCACTTAACCCCTTACTCTCATAGGAGTTTCTACACTACCAATCCTCTCCTCCCTGTTCCCTGTCTCCAAAAAAAAAAATGCTAACCTTTAAGAAATCCTACCACTTTTTAAAAATAGATAATAGCAACTCATATTTCTAAAGCCCAAGGGGAGGGGCAAAAAATAGTCACTAAGTGCCCACTATGTGCCAAATACCATGCTAAGCACTTTAGAAATATCATCTCATTTAATAAGGTTTACCAAATGCTTTCTAATTTCTTCACAACTACCCCTAGGGTAAATATTACCAGTATTGTTACTACTCCCATCTTAATGGGAAAATTTAAGAGAACTTAAGCATCTTGCCCAAGGGCTTACAGCTAGTTAAGCACGAGAGTCAAGATTCAAACCTAGCTTCCCCAGCACGAGCACACACACACACACACATATGAGATGCCTCTTAACCAAGGAGATTAGAAGACATAGGAAGAGGAGAGAGCCCTGAGAGCTTCTCTGTGGGGAGGGGTTGTTGCTAAGAAAGAGTCCTTGAGCATTTGAAAGGAGCTGCTTTAGGCCTAGTCTATAATAATCACTGTTATTATTATCATAGGCCATAAGCAGCCTAATAACAAAAGTGTCATCATTAGCCCGAGATGGGCTGCTCACTCTCTCCGTCCTTCCCTGTACCCAAAGAAGCTCTCTACTATCTCCTCAGTCTCCAGCTTCACTAGGGCACTTTTTTTTTTTCCAAGGGACCAATTTTCTCCCTTGCCTTCTGTCTGCCACAGATATATTTGATGAGACCTTCCTTTTTAGGCGAAAGCTTCCTGGCAATTCATCATGCCATATTCCTCCGAGCAGCTCTGATGACTCTGCCTGCCTCTGCTCAGTTTCTTGGATCTCCCTCATTCTCCCTGGGCCAGATTGTTTATATTCTTTAAAGACCTTTTGCATAATGCTAGTGCTAATATTTACATCCCTGCTTAACTGCACTGGTCTCAGCTGCCCTGGGTATTCTGTTACCCCTGCTTAGACCCAAGCAAGATGAATCTTGATCACAACCTCTCCTTACTAACTTGGTAGCTGTTTCCCATTCGCTTGGCTTTGTCCTTAGTCAAGCTAAGAGATTGGAGTATTTTCCCAGCCTTTAGTTTTCCCTGGTTACCCACTTCAGTCTCATTTATCTCCTGAGAGAGATGACAAGTCAAACTCCTGATATTCTTCTCCCTCGGCAGGGTGTGAAAGAAAGAGAATCTTCCACCTTCAGACTCCTCTGTGACCCTTCATTCATTCACTCAACATACATTTATCAAGCATATACTACATGCCAGACTCTGTACTAGGCACCGGAGATACAAAGACAAATTTGAACTGAATGTCCTTTGAGCATCTCAAATCCAACAGATGTCCAAATAGAACTCATCATCTTTCTCCAGACCCCCCATTCTTCTGAATTTCCCTGTTTCTGTTGAGGGTACCACCAATCCTTCCAAGCACCTAGGTTTAGAACCTTAGTGTTATCTTAGAACACTCACAATAGCTAGCTAGATGATAGATAGATAGATAGATAGATAGATAGATAGATAGATAGATAGATAGATAGATAGATAGATAGATGGATGGATGGATGGATGGACGGACGGACGGACGGACAGACAGACAGACAGATAGATGGATGGATAGATGGATAGGTAACATTTATATAATGCTTTAAGGTTTGCAAAGCACTTTACAAATATTATCTCTTTTTATACTCACAACAAACCTGGGAGGTAGATGTTATTATTATCCTAATTTTACAGATGAGGAAACCGTGGCACAGAGTGGCTAAGTAATTTGCCCAGGGTCACATAGCTAGTAAATAAATGTCTAAGACCTTCATCCCACATAGCCAGTCAATCAGTGGCCAAATCATGTTGTTTCTTTCTTCATTATATCTCTGGTGCCCAGCCCCTCCTCTTTGACCACACAAGCACCATCCTAGCTCAGGGTCTTGCTCTCTCTTCCTCAAGGTGCTCCCTGCAAGTACCAAAGTGATTTTCCTCCACAGGCAGATCTGACGATGTCATTCTCCTACTCAGACTCTAAATGGGCTCTATTATTACCTCTAAAACCAAATATAAACTTCTCCATTTGACATTTACAGACCTTCCCAGCCTGGTCCCAACCTACCTTTCCAGTTTTGTGACATATCATTCCCCTTCACGTACACTTGGGCTAGCCAGACTAGCCTCACTGTTAATCACACACATCGCTCCAATCTCCAACCTTTTCTCAGGCTGTCTCCCAGGCTTGGAATGCACTCCCTCCTCTCCTCTACCCTTAGCATCCCTCATTTCCTTCGAGAATCAGCTTGTTTCACCTCCGTGAACTTCCAGATTGATCACCCCCAGTCTCTGATAATTCCCCTCCCCACAAATTATCTTATCCTTTTGGGTAGCAAAGTGGAGAGAGGGCTGAATCTGGAATAAGGAAGATCTGGGTTCATATCCTCCTTTAGACACTAGCTGTGAAACCCTAGACAAGTCACTGATGTCACTCAGCCTCAGTTTCTCCATCTGCAAAATGGGGATAATAATGGCACCTATTTCACAAAGTTGTGGTGAGCCTAAAGCAAAATAACATAAGTGAAGGACTTGGCAAATATAAAAGTATCCCATAAGCACTCGCTGATATTATTTATTTTGTCTTTACTTACCTACGTACATACCTACTCTACGTACATACACACATACCCTCTGTCTCCCCCATACAATACAATCTCTTCCAGGGCAAGGTCTTTCACTGTTGTCCTCATTTCCCCAGTGCCTAATTTAGTAACTGGCACATAATAGATGCTTAATAAAACTATATTTTAACTAGTTGACAATTCCTGTCTTCAAGGAGTTTGCTTTCTGGGGCGGGGGCGGGGTGTAGACATTTACAAAAACAAGTAAATACAAAATCTGACCCTGGACAAGTCACACCAACACTCTCAGAATCCGCTTTCTCACCTATAAATACATAGAAATGAGTAATTATAGCGTCCACTTCCTGGGATTGTCGTGAGGATCAAATAAGATATGTAATGCACTTGGCAAAACCTAAAGGGCTCTATAGCTGTTGTTGTTATGAAAATAGCCTCATCTGTAAAATGGGGGTAATAATAGCACCTCCTTCTTAGGGCTATTGAAAGCATCAAAGAGGTAATTACCGAAAACCTTTGCAAACCTCAACACCCATATAAATGTCAGCGTTATTTCTAGGGCTCAAGGCCAAGGCTGCCATTACTGCCTTTTAACTTTTTGCTGGAGAGCTCAGAAAATCCTGCAGAAAGCAAAACACCTGGAGGAATATCCTTTCTCCTCTGGAGTTTTTGCAAACTTATTATCCCAATCAATATCTGAGTAATTACAATCCCCTGTGATCAAAGGGGGGTGTTTTTCTCTTTCTTTTGGCCTCTTTACAGGCCTCTCTTATCTGGAAAAAGATTTCTTAATCTACTTTCCCTAAATGCCCTGAAGGGCTACGTGCCACAGAGGCCCAAGAATTCCCTGATTGCTTTTATTCTCCTTAACTGCAACCTGACCTAGCTACGCTGCTACGCTAGCTGGAGTCTGCTATTTGGCAGAGGCCTCCGGAGAGCTGCTCTGGGAAGGGGGTAGTTGGTGCTAGGTCCTGCCCCACCAAGTCAAGCTGGCTTCAGCTTTTCACCTCCATTCTCACCTCTCCTTTGGTTGTTGGTAGGCTAAGATGTCAGAGCTGAGGGCTGAGAAAGAGAGAAGCAAGA
The DNA here is from genome assembly GCA_028646595.1 of Phalanger gymnotis. NCBI lineage: Eukaryota > Metazoa > Chordata > Mammalia > Diprotodontia > Phalangeridae > Phalanger > Phalanger gymnotis. The sequence continues at coordinate 707,240,111 of CM053622.1, read as the reverse complement.
AGGAGGGGGTGGGTTTGCTTTTCGCTTATTTTTCATTGAAGCGACTTTGTCTAGAAATCACAAAGCTAGAGGCAACTTCCAGGAGGTCATCCTATCTCTACCTCCACACAAGACTGTTCCCATTCCCCCAGTCGGAGAGGTGACCAGCTTCCTAGTTTTGTATCCCCTACTCTGTTATGAAGAACTCTAGCCTCCCTCTAACACCCAAGTAACAAATGCTTCCTTAAGTGGGTCAGGTTGGCTCTCTATGGATGTGCGTGTGTATGGGGGTGGGGGACAGCATCATGTGACTCATGCCTGATCCCACCAGTGGGAAGGAGGGGAGAGAAGGAGAGACTGCCACGCCAGGCATGCTGGGACAGCCAATAAGCCAGGGCACCAATAAGGGCCTGATATATGATTTAGAGACCAGATCCTCTCTGACTTTCAATGATTTAAAAGGTTTCTGCGCTCTAGCAACCTAATTACCCCAAAGATTTCCGTTAAGTCTTCTCAGCTTCATTTCTGAAGAGGCCCTTCCAAGAATGCCACTGGGTTAGAGTCATTACCCCGCCGCTGGCCACCAGCAGGGCTGTTTATTGTATTTTTATGAGGGGAATGCTGTGCCGTCTAATACATTTCTGAGGAAGGGCTCAGTAGAAAGGGCTCCCAGAACAGCAGCTGCCAAGTGAAGATGAGCAAAACAAGCCTTGCTTCATGTACCCATGCATGCATGAATGCCTGAGTGTGGGGAAGTATGTGCATGCGTGTCAACATTTAGTAAGTGGGCAATCCAGATAATCAGAGTCTTGCAGATTCCAAAGTGGATTCCAGGGGGGTCATCTCGTCCAACCCCCTGCCTCCAGGCAGATTTGCTCTAAAATTACCCCCAGGCAGATGGAGGTTTTAAAAGTGTTTTTATATCACCAGGGAAGGAGATTTCATACTGCTTATGATAGTCTCTTCCAAGGTTTAACATCTCTCCCATCAGGCAGTTCATCTGGATTGACTCGTAGACTGCTTCTAGTGTGAGGGACCTTGGAGATCACCTAATCTTACACTCTTGTTTTACAAGGAAGGAAACTCGGGTCCAGCGGGCTGTATGTTGATGATTTAAAATATGCAAAGCACTTTACATACATTATCTAATTTAATCCTCACAACCACTTCACAACAGCTTGGATGGTTGTTAGGATTAAGTGAGATAATGTATGTAAAGGGCTTTGCAAACTTAAAATTATCCTCCAGCTCATTTGACCTCAGTAAAAGTGACCTGGCCAAAGTCCCAAAGCTCCAGTGACTGAGGTGGGATTGGAATTCAGGTCTTCCTGAAGTTTAAATGACTTCCCTAAGTCGTTGTTGTTTAGTTGTCACATCCAACTCTTCATGACCCCTTTTGGGGGGTTTTCTTGGCAAAGATCCTGGAGTGGTTTTCCATGTCTTTCTCCAGTTCATCTTACAGATGAGGAAACTGAGGCAAACGAGGTTAAGCGACTTGTCCAGTAGTAAGAGGCCGGATTTGACCAGGTCTTTCTGACTCCAGCCCTAGTGTTCTATCCATTATGCCACCTAGCTGCTCTTAGCCAAGGTTATATACCAAGTCAATGACAAAGCCTAGACATCTGTAAAATGAGCTGGAGAAGGAAATGGCAAACCACTCTAGCATCTTTGCCAACAAAACCCCAAATAGGGTCATGAAGAGTCAGACATGATTGAAAAATGGCTGAAAAGATCCAAACCAAGGTATCTTCCCTCCCAGTTCAGTGCCTTTCGCTAACATATACTACCCCCATTCAATACAGTTAGAGGCAATATGCTCTCTACTGCTAATTGAAAGGTGTGGAGAATAAAAACCGAAGGATTTAGAAATGGGAGAGGGCAGAATGGACTGGAATCCTCTGGGAAGGCTATGTGCATAAGGCATATCTTGGCCAGGTCTTCAAAGATATAGTGCAAGAGTGGATCATTCATTCCAGTATAACGTCATCCCCTTTCACTGAAACATAAAGCTTTCATTGTGCCTTTAGCTCAAATACTATGGCAGGTGGCTCAGGTGATCTCACCATGGTCCGAGATCCCTCCATGAACCTGAAGGTACTTCAGGAATCATAGGGAATTATGTTAGAACAGAAAGAAATCTTAGAGGTCATTCAGGCCAACATCCTTTTCACACAAATAAAGAAACCGAGGCTCAGAGAAACTACCTGACTTGCTCGAGTCTTCACACAGGTAGCCAGTGGCCCCAGCTAGGAATAATTAAAGCTCGGACTCTGCCCACAGCCTCCGGTTCTTTCCATTACAGAATTTATATATGTAGCTCATATTGGGAGGTCTGAGCTTCTTTCCAATACTTAGCTCGGCTTAGATGTTTAAAAATTTAGTTCACTTCCTCCTCCATATTCTCAATTCCCTTATTTTTCACTCCCCTCCACACTCCACACCCCCACGCCCATTAGAAAGCAAAAGAGGTTAAGCCTTAAGCTAATCCTAGCCATAATGCTAAACTGAAACAAAAGAAGGTCTAGTGCTCATAATCGAAAGAGGAATCTCCTCTCCTGGGAAAGCTCAGATGAAGGTTTGCAAAGAGGCAGACATATGGACAAAGGGAACTCCTCTCCAAGGATCCTAAGGAGCTTTATAAAACTCTTATTATTCTGTTTTCCTTATGGCATGAAAGAGGGATGAGTAGGGCTGAAGGAGAAAAGTTTTTTTTTTTTACTTTATTTTATATTTATTATTTTTCCTACTGCAGACTTGGGCAACCAAATCTGGTTTCTGGTGTTTCAGGTAGAAACGTGAACATCTGGATCCCTCGCTGAGTCCAGACTTCAAAGTCTTGGAGTTTTGCCTTGATTCCTGACTCTTTACCTACCCCACCAGCCAAAACTCTCTCTCTCTGTCTGTCTGTCTCTGTCTCTCTCTCTCTCTTTTCTCTGTCTCTCTGTTCTCTATCTTTGTCTCTGTCTCTATCTCTCTCTGTGTGTCTCTCTCTCTGTCTCTCCCTCCCTCCCTTCCCACCTTTTTCTCTCTCCTTCCCTCCCTCTCCCTCTCCCCCTCTCCCCCCCATACTAGGCTATAAGGAACAAGAGGAAAGATCCAGAGAGCTAATGAGGGGCTGTCTGTGCCTGGGAGCAGGGGGAATCGGAGGCATTTCTCCTTGGCGTGTAGGGTCCTCTGTCACTTCATTACAGCCGGGGAAGGGATCAATGAAAGCTGGCTATTGATCAGAGACTCTACCGTTCAAGCCAAGCAACTGGCAGTCATTTCTCAGGAGCCTAGATTGCATCTCTGCATCTCCCCACTCTCTCACCTCTCCCAGACTCCATACAAGGGGAGAGCTGCTGCTTCTGTCAGGAGAGCCCTGCACAAATGCTCACTGCCTGAGGGACCCAGGCCCAGCATTATTAAGCTATGTCCTCAGTTCCTGCAGTGACTAGAGAAGAGAGCAAGATGGCCAGATTTCAAACTAGCCCTCTTCCTCCACCACCACCACTACCACCATCATCCTTCCTCCTCTAGTTCCCTCTCTACCTGCTTCTATCATTCCTTAGCTTAACCAAAGACAATGGATCCTGGCTTTCTCATTAGCTGACTGGATGAACGACCTTGGGCAAGTCCCTTCACTTGTCTGGGCCTCAGTTTCTTCATATGTAAACTGAGGCATTTAGACCTAAGAACTTCAAGGTCCCCTCTAGCTCTGAATAACATTCTATAAAATAGAGGGTGAAGATATTTGTGGATGGCTTAGTCCACTGAAGGGTATATCCGGTAAAGTAAGCTTTTATTCTGGTTTCCTTCTTCCCGTGACAAAAGAAAGCCTTTTTCCTCTTGTACCCTACCCCCTCCAATTCCCTCATCTGCACTCCTGGGAGGTCTTTAGCTGAGGAGTAAGGTTGGAGGAGGGGCTTTTTGTTCCTGGGCCTTAAAGGACCACAGCTAACACCTAAGCAGCTAGGTGGTAAAGTAGATAGAGTGCCAGGCCTGGAGGCAGGAAGGCTCATCTTCCTGAGTTCAAATCTGGCCTCAGACACTTCCTAGTTGTGTGACCCTGGGCAACTCACTTGACCTTGTTTGCCTCAGTTTCCTCATCTGTAAAATGAGTCGGAGAAGAAAATGGTAAACCACTCCAGTATCTTTGCCAAGAAAACCCCAAATGGGGTCATGAAGAGTCAGACATGACTGAACAAGAGCAAAGCATCCCACACAGATCCTTTTCTCCTCCTAGACAAAGCTGCTCCATACTTCAGGCTCAAGTTTTACGACCTGAATTCAAATCTCATCTGTCTTTAATCTCTCTGGACCACAGTTAAAAATGAGGGGTTTGGCTTAGATGACCTCCAGTCCCTTCCAGCTCTAGATGGATGACTCCATGATCTTCCATAAGCCTTCCCAGACCCATCCACCCTAGGAAACTCTCCTACTTCTCTGAAGTTATCAGAGTGCTTATCATTTGTACCTGGCGTACTTCGTAATAATAACTTGCATTTATAAGGTGCTTTAAAAAGCACTTTCCTCACAACCACCCTGTGATTTAAGGGGTATGAGTGGTCTGGTTCCCATTTTACAAATGAGGAAACACATATTGGGAGAGGTTACGTGACTCACCCTGGTCACACAGGCCATAGCAGTCAAGCTTTAAACTCGAGTCTCCCGACTTTGAGTCCAAAATTACTTGCATGATACCATGCTGCTTGTCAATAAAGCATGATTGAAGCTTTGAACTGTACTAAGACTTTTGGGACACATAATAGTTCATTTGTGGCTATCATCATTGCCATTCACCTAGGCACTTAACCATAAAGCAATTAATTTATAGTGTTGTTTGTCTTATTTTTCCCAATAGCCTAGATTTGCAGAATCACAGACTGTTACCTCAGAGATCAGTTAGTCCAAGCCCTTTGATACAGGTGGGGAAACTGAGTCCCAGAGAGGCTGAGGACAGAACCCATGTATTCTACCCTTTTAGTTCCCAAAGCCAGCTCCAAAGATAGATATTGAATTGAATTCACCTGTAATATTGTTTACAAATGTGATGCACTGATACCTGCTCTAGACTCTCGAAGTTCCAGGAAATACTTGGGAAAGGTAGATGGCATGGTGGGGGTGGGGGGAGGGGAGACATAGTAAGAGACTCTGAGAGAGACTAAAATGATGCTTAGAGAATGAACAGCATCTGGACAAGAAAAGGATGGAGCACAGGAGAAGAATCAAGGAAGAGCAACTTCATAGGGAGCTAATGGAGGAGGAAAGCGCTTTGCTTTAAAAAATATTGATTAGTAAGTAAATAAAGGATATTAATTATTAACTCATTGTTAATACAGGAGGTCTCCAGTAGAATGCCATGCGGCTCTGTCATTGGCCCTGTCCTTTATTTTTTTTTAAATCATGGACTAGGTTGAATATATAGTTGGCAGGCTCATCAAATATGCAAATGAGAAATATGCAAATTTAGAAAGGTAGTAAACATAATGGATGACCAAATCAAGATTCAAACATATCTCTATAGGCTAAAATTCTGGCCTAAAAACAAAATGAAATCTTAAAAGATAAGTATAAAGACAACTTTTGATTCAAAAACTCAATAGTTTAAGTATGAGATAGAGTGTTCTACTCAGAAGTTCATGTGTAAAGGATCTTGGGATTTTGGTTGACTACAGCTTTACTCTGGGCCCACAGTGTAATGAGGCTGCTAAAAATAAAAACTAACATAATCTTGGACTGCATTAGGAGAAATGTATTGCCCAAATCAAAGAAAATATTAATGCCACTGCAGTCTGCTCTGGTCAGACTATATTTGAATTCTTTTCTTCAGTCCTAGCAAAAATACATGCAGCACGTCCCAAAATTCTTAGTGAAGTTTTATGCCTTCACAGCTTAAAATTGCACTAAGACTTTTGGGACATGATGTATAACATTCCCTGGTCCAGACCCGCAATTCATTGGTTTGGGAAATTTCCTTCATAGATCAATAGCTTATCTATATCTTATAGTCTTAGAGAAGGCTAAGTGACTTGCCTATTGTCAAAAAATCAGTGTGTGTCAAAAGCAAGATTAGGACCCAGTTCTTCCCAACTATAAGGCCTGCTTTCTAACCACTACATACTATTCTATCTCTCCTACCTATATTACATTTTTAAATAATTGAAAATAACAAATTACACAAAGGTAGCCAGCTTGGCAAAAACAAGTCACGCAAAGCAGTATTTCAGGTCCTGGAGAATTAAAGCAGGGGTGATGTGATAGCTCTCCATTTTCTTTTTTGATCTAGACCAAGAGAATATTGTGGACATAATAGATCCGTATTTTAGCAAGGCCCATTTAACCAAGTCCATCATGACATTTTGGACATAACAGAGAGTCGTACACTTGTCAACAATCCATTAGTTTCAGGAGATTGAGTGGATCGATGTCGGTCTAGATGGAGCTCCAGTAGCCTTCAACGGGGCTCTCTATTTGGCCCTGTTCTGTTCCACATGTTTTATTTCTAATTTGAATGAGCACATTGTAATGTAAAGAGCACAGGATTTGGGATCAGAGCACATGAATTTCAATTCCATCTCCATTATTCCCTAGCTATATGACCTTAGGCAAGTTCCTTACTCCTAGACCTTGGTTTCCTCCTCCGTAAAATGGTGGGTGGGTGGGGGGGGGTTGGAACTGATCTCTAAGGCCCCTTCAAATTTTCATCCTATGAATCTGTGATTAAACAAACTCAAGAGGGATAGCAAACAGACTGGGATGCTAAAGATAGGGTACAAAATGTTCTGATTAGATTGTAACAAAGGGTCAAATGAAATAAGATGAAATTTAAAATGAATAAATGTAAAGTTCTCTTTGGTTCAAAAAATCAACAGTGCAAGTTCAGGATGGGAGGGAGTAAATACCCCCAAATAAGTAAGGAGATATTTAAGAGCATTTCAATTGTCCTTGATGATTTAAGTCACTTGGACTGCATGAACTGCAGGTACAGGTGCTAAAAGAACCAGCAGATGCAACTACTAAGCTATTGCACATGCTATTTGAAAGACCATGGGACCTAGGAGAAGCGCAATAAGACTGGAGAAGAACAACTCTTATCCCAATTTCCAAAAAAAGAAAGAGAATAGAGTCTGCAAACTATAGGCCAGTGGTCTTGAGTTTGAATAATGAAGAATTTCTAGAAAAGATCTTTGAAGTTTTGGTTAAGTGAACATTTGTGTAGGAAGCAGTTACAAAAAACCATCATGGCCTCAGTCATGTCGGACTGCTGTATTTGCTCTTTTCACAGGACTATTATACTGGTAGATCAGGAGAAGGTGGCAGATGGAGACAGATAACCAAACTCAAAGAACAGTGGTTAAGAATTCAAGGCCAACTTGACAAGGAGTCAGTCTCCAGTGGAGTGCCCCAGGGATCTGTGATTGGCCCTGAGATGCTTAATATTTTATTAGTGACTTGGATAAAGGCATAGGTGGCATGCACATTACATTTGCAAGTGATACAAAGTTAAGAAGATTAGCTTTTCAACACACCCTGGATGACAAAGGCAGGATCCAGATAAGAACTTGATAAACTAGATTACTGAGCTGAATCTAATAAAATGAAATATAACAGGGAGAAATATAAAGTCTTACACTTTAGCTTGAAAATTGACTCCACAAGTACAGGATGGAAGGGGTAGAACCAGCATGGTGGAATAGAGGCAACAGTCCAGCCAAACTCTCCCAACATTCCCCTCCAAGCAAATTTAAAATAATGTATCAAGTTGAACTCTGGAGTGCTATAGCCAACAAAAGTTCAAAGGGAGACATTTTTCCAGCCCCAGAAACTTAGGAGTTCAATGGGAGAAGTCTGTGACACTGAGGCAAGGGCAGGCCTGGAGCACATGCTGCAGCAACACCAGCTGTGGGCTATGGGGGCAGCCATAGGAGCAGTAGCCATAGCTTTGGGAGCTCTCAGCCCAGTGACAGGAAGGGGAGAAGGGAGGGGGGGGGTCAAACAACTGATCAGAAAGAGATTACAGGGAACTCTGAACTGACACTGAGTATAGGATCTTGTGCTGTTTGTCAACCTCATTGCCCATTTGTGGTTCTGAGTCCCATTTCCAGAATAGAGGGATGATGGGTCACAAGGGAACAGGGACTATAGTCACGGTTCTAGGGCAGAGAAGAGCACTAGCCCTTGTGGGTGAAGGAGAATGGTAGATTTGGTTACAGTTCCAGGACCAACAAGAGTGTGCTTGTGGCTTCAGGGGAACAAGGGCACTTCCTGAGTTAAGACTAGAGCACAAACCAGGAGAGAAGTGACCACATTTTTCCCCACATAACCCCACCTTGGAAGCACCAAAAACTTATAGATCCCCGGAAAGAGCTCTGAAAATAGCCTGAAGTTTGGGATAGTGCTTCTCCACCCCTGAGTAATCAGAGTCCAACTTAAACATAAAGTTCAAAATCAAGAAATAGGCTGGAAAAATTCCCAAATAACAAGCAAAAAGAACACAACCATAAAAGGCTACTATTGTGACAGGAAAGATCAAGACACAAACTCAGAAGTCAACAACATGAAAACAGATACAAGCAAAGACTGAAAGAAAAAAAAATCTAAACTAGATACAACCCCAACAAGAATTCCTGGAAGAGTTAAAGAGTTGTGTAGTAAAGGAAAAAAAAATGGGAGAGGGGGATAAACAGCTTGATGGAAAGAAGCACAAAAAATACTGAAGAAAATAACACTTTAAAAAAAGAGAATTGGCCAAATGCTTAAAAAGGGGAAAAAAATTTACCAATGAAAATGACCCCTTAAAAAGCAGAATTGGCCAAATGTAAAAAGAGGTACAAAAATTCACCAAAGAAAATAATTCCTTAAAAATTAGAATTGGGCAAGTGGAAGCTAATGACTCTGTGAGACATCATGAAACAATAAAACAAAGCTGAAATAATGAAAAAATAGAAGAAAATATGAAATATCTCATTGAATAAAACAACTGACTTGGGAAATAGATCAATGAGACATAATTTAAGAATTGTTAGAATACCTGAAAGTCATAATTTTTTAAAAAAAAGTCTAGACACCACATTTCAAGAAATTATAAAGTAAAATTGCACTGGTATCTTAGATGCAGAGGGTAAAATAGAAATAATTTTTTTTAAAAACCTACCTATCACCTTCTAAAAGAGATCCCAAAATTTCATAGCCAAATTCCAGAGCTCCCAGATTAAGGACAAAATATTGCAAGTAGTCAGGAAGAAACCATTCAAATATTGTTAAGTTACAGTCAAGATCACACAAGAGTTAGCACCTTCACCATTAAAAGATCAGAGGACTTAAAATAGAATATTCTGGAAGGCAAAGGAGCTAGGATTATAACAAGAGTAACCTACCTAGCAAAACTTAGTATAATCTTTTGAGGGGGAAATGGATATCTAATGAAATAAAGCACTTTCAAGCATCCCTGATGAAAAGACCAGAGCCAGATAGAAAATTTGACATTCAAACACAAGACTCAAAAGGAGCACTAAAAAGATAAATAGGAAAGGGAAATCATAAGGGACTAAATAAGGTTTAACTGTTTATATTCTTATCTGGGAAGATGATACATGTAACTCCTAAGATTTTTATCATTATTAGGGAAGTTAGAAGGAGTCTACATAGACAGAGGGCATGTGTATGAGTGAATTATATTGGAATCTTCTAAAAAAATGAAAAGGTGAGAAAGAAGGAGGCACTGAGAGAAGGGGGAAAGGAAAGGTAGAATGTGGAGAATTATGTCACATAGAAGAGGCACACAAGGACAAGATTTTACAGTAAAGGGGAAACCAGGGTGGGAGTGCAGGGCAAAGCTTGAACCCCACTCTCATCAGATTTGGTTCAAAGAAGGAAAAATGTAGATAAACACAACGCACACACACAATGCATACACTCAGTTGAGTATGGAAATATATCTTACCCAACAAAGTAGTAGGAAAAGAAGAAGATAAGAGAAAGGGAGGAGGGTGGTAAAAGGAAGGGTGGATTCAGGGACATAGTGAACAGAAGCAAAACGGACTTTTGAGAACAGACAAAGCAAAAAATAGAAAGAGAAGGATAAAAAAGAAAAAATAGGGTGGAAGGAAATACACTGTTAGCAAGCATAGCTGTGAATGTGAATGGAATGAACTCACCCATAAGATGGAAATGGGTAGCAGAATGGATTAGAAATCAGAATCCAACAATATATTGTTTATAAGAAACATATTTGAAACAGTTACACACAGAGCTAAAATAATGAGTTGGAGCAGAATTTATTATGCTTCAGCTGAGGTTAAAAAAAAAAACAACAAGGGTAGCAATCATGATCGCAGAGAAAGCAAAAGCCAAAATATACCTGATAAAAAGAGGTGAAAAGGGTAACTACATTTTGTTAAAAGGTACCATAGATAATGAAATAGTGTCAAAATTTTTATAGTAAGTTTCTCTGATAATGGCCTCATTTCTCAAATATATAGGGAATTGAGTCAAATTTATAAAAAATAAGAACCATTATCTAATTGATAAATGGTCAAAGGATATGAACAGGCAATTTTCAGAAGAAGAAATCAAAGCTATCTATAGTCATATGAAAAAATGGTCTACATCATTATTGATTAGAGAAATGCAAATTAAAATAACTCCAAGTTACCACCCCATATCTATCATATTGGCTAACATGATATAAAAGGAAAATGACAAATACTGGAGGAGATGTGGAAAAATAGGGACACTAATGTAATATTGGTGGAACCATTCTGGAGAACAATTTGGAACTATGCCCAAAGGACTACCGCTACTAGTATCTTAAGGAGAAAAGAACCTATATGCATAAAATACATATAGCAGCACTTTTTGTGAAGGCAAAGAATTAGAAATTGAGAACATGGCTATGAATTGGTGAATGGATAAATAAGTTTTAGAATATGATTGTGATGGAATTCTATCATGGCATAAGAAATGTTAAAGAGGATGGTTTCAGGAAAACCTGGGAAGACCCATAGGAATTGATGCAACAACATTGCAATGATGATCAACTGTGAAAGATTTAGCTACTTTGATTGAAACAATGATCCAAGACAATTCCAAAGGACTCATGATGAAAAATGCCATCCACCTCCAGAGAGAGAACTGATTAGCTCTAAATGAAGATTGAAGTATAATTTTTTCACTTTATTTTTCTTGCTTTTTTGTGACATGGCTAATATAGAAATATATTTTACATGATTTCACATGTATAATTGATATCATATTGATTGTCTTTTCAACGGGTGGGAGAAGAGCCGGAGGGAGGGAAAAGACTTGGAACTTGAAAATTTTTTTAAAGGATGTTAAATATAAATAAATGATTTTACAGAACAGGCAGGCACAGGGAGTTGACAGTTGGTTTGAAAAATATATGAAGATTTTAGTGGACAGTGAGTCAGAAGCACAATGTGGCAATCAAAACCCATGTGATCTTGGGCTTCACTGAGGCAAAGTATCTGGAGAGAAGCAAGTGATATCTTGGTGAGACCACATCTAGAGCACTATTCTGGTTGCCCTCCTTGAATACTTTCCATCTTAATCGACGTCTTTCTTGAATTATGCCATCCAGACCTGAGAGCTCTGAACTAGAAAAGAATACAGTTAGATAGTTCAAAATTTGTTGAATGACCGAACTCAAGGAGCTAATGCTTCAAGGCTAACTTGGCAATCATAATGTTGAAGGGTCTTGAGTATATGTTAAATAAAGGTAGGTTGAAGAAATTGAGAATGTTTTCACTGGAGAAGAGAATAGTCAGAGGGGGTTGGATGAGGGTAGGGAGTCTGATAGCTTTTCTGTCTGATTTGGACCCAGAGGGAAGAAACAGGACTAATAAGTAAAAGAAAAAAAATGAGTTATTGTAAGGGGAAAAAATCTAATGTTTAGAGTCATCCAAAAGTGAAATTGGGGCAGCTAGGTAGTGCAGTGGATGGAGTGCCAGGCCTAGGAGTCAGGAAGACTCTTCCTAAGTTCAAATCTGACCTCAGACACTTACTAGCTGTGTGACCCTGGACAAGTCACTTAACCCTGTTTGACCCTCAGTTCCTTCACCTGTAAAATGAGCTGAAGAAGAAAATGGCAAACTAATCCAATGTCTTTGCCAAGAAAACCCTAAATGGGATCATGAAGGGTTGTACATGACTAAAAAATGACTCAACAACAACAAAAGTGGAATAGCCTGCTTCAGGAGGCTGTGGGTTCCATCTCATCGGAAGTCTCCAAGCAGAAGCTGTATGACTACCTATCAGGTAAGTTAGAATGGGCATTCCTTTCAGTTAGGAGTTGGACTAAATGGCTGCCAGGATCCCTTCCAATTCTAAAATTCTAAGATTGACACAATGACACAGAAGCCAAAAAAATGTAATTAAAATGTCCAAAATTAAAGGCAGAAGGAAGATGGTGGCCCATGGGGCCATTAGACTCTGCTCTGGTCAGACCACAATATGAAGTGTGTTCAGTTCTAGGTGCCATCGACAAACCAAGGATGCTGTCAAGTTGGAGAGTGTCCAGAGGACGGTTACCAGGATGATCCAGGGAATGAAAACTATGCAATATGAGAAGTGATAAAGAAACCAAGGCTATGTAGCCTGAAGAAGACAAGACTTGGGGGAGACACATTATCTGTTTTCCTATATTTGGAGGGCTGTCGTGTGGAAGAGAGATTAGGTTGTTTTACTTGGCGCCAGGGAGCAGAACTAGGAGCAAAGGTGGAAACTGCAGAGGTCAACTTCAATTTCGTATAAGAAAAAAGTTCCCAACAATTAGAGTTGTTCAAAAGTGGGATAGACTACTTTGGGAGATGGTTGGTTTCCCATAGGGATATGCTGGCACCAACTCAGACTAGTTGGTTAAATTTTCAGTGTGAGCATTTAGACTCCAGAAACCAACAAATCAGGACTTGATTTACAATTTTGTTCTTCATCCAGACTTAAGAAAGTGATTGAAAAAAAATGTCAATAATGCAGATTAAACTTAAAAAGTATGTTGTATGTACTTTTTTTTTCTTTTGGAGAGCCAGTTGTTAAACAATAATGAGCACGCCCCTGCCTCCCCATCACTGGAAGCCTGATAGCAGAGGCTATATGACCATTTGGAGATATTGTAAAAATGAATTCTTATGTAAGCATGGATTGGACTTTACTGATTTTCTGTGATTTAAAAAAATTTTTTTGAAGTGTTATCATATAAGGATGCCGCATTTTATTCAGAAAGACTGTATCTCAATAGAAAAAAAAAGAAAAAACTATCTAATAAGTTAGCCAACAAGAGATTTGGCTCCCCTGTGAAGTAGTGATCCTCCTATCACTGTGGGTATTCAAAAAGAGGCTGGTTGAGAATGTAACAAAAATAATTCCTCCACTGATGGGAAAATGTACTGGTGACCACTGACAGGTTCTTTCTAACTCTAAGGTGCTGCAATTCTAAATGCAGGGGTACACTGATGAAAATTATTAAAATCATGGAATCAATAATACTGAAGACCTTAAAAATTATCTAGTGTACCCCCTATACCCATTTTACAGTAGGGAAAACAAGTTCAGAGAGGTGACATGATTTTCTAAAGGTCACACAGCTTATTCATGACAAAACCAGCATTAGAGCCCTGCTTTCCTGACTCCAAGCCAGAGAACCTTCCATTACATTATAGAATGGTCAGCACCCCACTCGCCCGCCAAAAAAAAAAAAATACCTCCCTAATCATGACTCTAATGACAGACCACCAGACTGGCCTTGAATTGCCATGGGAAAGCAAGCATCCTGCCCTCCAGAACACAGGCCTGTTTAGAGGACATACCTGGTCCCTTGGCTGCTACTTTTCATACCCATCTGCCACACTGGCACAGCGCCCCCTGCAAAGGGCCCCCAACTTTTCTTTTGATATGGATGGTCTTCAGCCTTCTCAGACCACCTCTCCTTCAGGACACCCTTATCTGACATTGTACACAGCACACCCTGGGCACTTCAAATGCCCAGACTAACCTCACCACTGGGCCCCAGTCTACCCTAGAGTATTAGGGAGTGGGATATGGAAGGGCAGGGAACCGGTGGGTCCAGAGGCTGCCAACTGAACAGGTTGTACCACATTGATCACTTTGTGGAGCCAAGACCACCCAAGGAAAAACCAAATGGGCTTTTGGAAGAAAGGCCCAGAACATAAGTGATGATGCCAGTACCAAGGGCATTAGTCACATAGGACTGAGAGGGTACCAGGTGAGACACAGACTCCTTGGGGACCAGGAGAAAATATCAGGAAACCTGACTTTCCCCGAATGAGTGAAGTTAATTTCATTGGATTTAGAGCTGGAAGGAACCTTGGACACTTCTGTCCTTATCTGACAGGTGAGAAAATGTAGAACCAAAGCTTTTAAGTCACTTGCCCAGGGTCACACAGGTAATAAAGAGCAAAGCCACATTCAAACCCAGGTCATTTGATTCCAAATCCAAAGCTCTTTTCTCTCCATCAAGCTGTCTCCCTTTAATTCTGTCTTTAGTGAGGATGGGTCAGCCTTCTTTACCAGTTACACAAACGTGTATGTCTGAATGCAAGTTGTCTTCTTCGATCATATCTATGTGTGTGTGTGTGTTGATCTCTGTGTCTATATATGTGTGTATCTATGTATATATGCATGCATGAATGTGTCTGTGTGTGATGCTATAGTGTAAGTTGGTAGAAGTGCTAGATTTGGAAACAGAATTGGTCTGTCAAGGAACAAACATTTATAAGTGCCTACTATGCACCAGGCATAGTGGGATAGCTAGGTGGTGCAGTGGATAGAGTGCCAGGTCTGAAGTCAGGAAGACTCATCTTCCTGAGTTCAAATCTGGCCCCAGATGCTTACTAGCTGTGTGACCCTGGGTAAGTCATTTGCCTCAGTTTCCTCATCTGGAAGATGAGCTGGAGAAGGAAATGGCAAACCACTCCAGTATCTTTGCCAAGAAAACCCTAAATGGGGTCACAAAGAGTCATAAATGACTGAAAACGACTGAACAATAAACGCACCAGGCACTGAGGATACACATATAAAACTGAATCAATCCCTATCCTAAAGGAACTTAATTTCTGCTATTATGGAAATATAACATCAACCCAGATAAGGTCATGCAGGACAGATCCAAATAAATACACGGTCATGGGGAATGGGCACTCACAGCTGGCAATCCTAAGAAAAGTCCCTTGAAGGAGGTGCCACCTGAAGTGTACTTTGAAGGGAACAAGGGATTCTGAAAGGCACAAGAAAAAAGTAGACCATTCCTACACAGGGGGAGCTGAGGGGGTGGGGGGACCCAGACAATGCAAAGAAATATTAGGTGGGTGATGAAATGCTGTGTACAGGGAACAGAAAGGAGGCCAATTTACCTGGAGAAGAGGGTTCAAATTGCAGCTCTATCATTCACTGGCTCTGGGACAATGGGCAAATCATGTAACCTCTAAGCCTCCATTTTCTCCTCTGTAAGAATTGGATTAAATAATTTCTAAGGTCCTTTCCAGCTCTGACATTTGGTGATTCTGTCTTGCATAGATTTGTAGGAATATGTTTGTGTGTGTACATGCATATTCCTATATGTGTCTGAGCGTATGTGCATGCATGTCCATTTATGTGAGTGTGTGTGTGTGCTATATGTGTGCCTGTGTGTTGCACTAATTGCATATTGCTGATGCAGCAAAAGCCCACGGAGTCTGGGCAGCTAATCCAATCATTCATGCTTCCCTTGTTCCCACTCTTGGATCTGATAGATAAAAACACCCAGGCAAATGACCAGTTTCATGGACTGTTTCCTCTTTTGTCAATACAAGGAATTGTGAGCTGTCATCTTGTCCCTCCTCTCCAGAGAGAGAATTCAAATATTTATGACCAGCTTTTATAACACTAATTGTATTTCTAATTGTTTTCCCTCTCAGCAACATTACTTCTCTCAAGCCAGGGTGAGGCTGGGCAGTTCCAGGGTTTATGAAGAGTGTTCTGTCAAAAACAAGATGCAGAAGGGCACTCACAGGAGCCACTTGCCCTCCTTGGTCTTTCTCCTCGTCCCCGATGCAGAGGCTTGGGCTGGAAGCCAAGGACCACAGCTACGTGTCAGACGTGCCTGTTACAGGAGGAGAGATTTGGCCCTCCTGAGCCAAGGTAGGAGAGCATCCCTCCTCTCCCAGAAATCAGCAAGATGTAGGAAGGGTCAAGGACAGCTCCGTAAGTTGGGTGCCTCTGGACCTCAGTGAAACATAAAACCTTTCCGCCTGTTCCTTCATCTGGCAAATCTGTATCTCCCTTTCTCCCTCCTCTTTTGACCTCATCCCCACCCCAGATGCTCCCCTTAGGCTCATCATAGCAAAATTTGATGCAGAATGGCTGATGGCGTTATTTTTTTAACAGTAATTTTGGATTTTCAGATGGAGACTTTATATTGCTAAATTACAGGATCAGCATAGGTTGGGGAGACTAGGAAGGAGGAGCTTGGGAACTTCCCAAGCGTGCCGCACCCCATCCCCCCAGCCAAAACAAGGGGGTTAGATTAGTTCATCTCTAAGGTTCCTCCCACCACTGATACTCTGTGATTCTATACTTGCAACATTAATGGTACATTCAGACTGGTTCTCTGCATAGAACAAGCATGGTGCAAAAATGGACTCCTTTCCCTGTTTAAAAGGGAGTTCTCACTTGGCTTCTCCTTTGGGGGCAGGTTAGGAATGAATCAGGAAAGTGAGGAAAAGGAAAAATTGATATCCCACATAAAT
This sequence comes from Phalanger gymnotis, assembly GCA_028646595.1. Lineage (NCBI taxonomy): Eukaryota > Metazoa > Chordata > Mammalia > Diprotodontia > Phalangeridae > Phalanger > Phalanger gymnotis. The sequence continues at coordinate 707,223,390 of CM053622.1, read as the reverse complement.
CCTCAGAAAGCTTGCCTAGTGTGATATCACCCCAAGTTCCCATCCACAGATATCAATAATAATTATGCTAATTTTTACCAGACCTGGGGTTTCACTGGTGGTGGGAATTCCTAGTAAGGCAACTCTTTCAGCAATGCAAAGCAATACCTGCTCTGCAACTTAGAGTCTTAAAAGAGTTGCTGGGGCGGGGAGGGGAACTGAGACCCCCCATCGCGCCCCCTACATTTCAGATATGGTACTTGAACTCAAATCTTCCTAATTATGAGACTGATGAGGGCACAGTCTCTGGGAACCCCCTTGAATCTGGAATACAGTCTCTGGGAGCCCCCTTGAATTCTCCTTGAATCTTCCAACTAGATCTGGCCTTCCCCTGAGACTATAGACTCACATTATCATTAGGCCCAAATCTCTACCTAAACCTTGCCCTCTATTGTTACTATAGATATGCATGCCTTCAGTTGCTTCCCAACTTTGATACTATCAGTATCCATGCCTTCAGCTACTTCCAACCCTGAATTCCATTCTCTTGGTTCTTGGACTCTGACCTCATCTCGCCCTCCTTAGACTCCTCCTCAAGACCCTCCCTAAAGCCTTCCTCTAGTCATCTCAGACCACCCCTCAATCCCTCCAACAATTTTTGTGCATATAATCTCCATCTTGCTCAGCTTACATTGAATCTGGCCTGCTTGTGAAAACAGGCGTCACAAAGCGTCGGATTTCTTAAGACAATCCATTATGGTGAATCCCTAATAAACTTTCTCTTTTCCCTTGGCTGAGAAGGCTTGAGTGGAATTCTTTCGGCAGGACCTGGCATGTCAGTATTTTGGGGACTTGAGCACCCCTAGAAACCTATGGTTTCACTAACCATCATCATTTTGCTTTAACCTCTTCAAGACCTGTTCTCTATCTACCCCATTAGACTATCCAGTGTTTCATATGCAAAAGAAAGAAAGAATTAGTAAAAAGATAGAATCTATCCCTAGAAACTGAGTGTATGTTCTCTTTGGATATAGGAGACATGATCAGTCCCAGTCCCAGCTCCAGCCCAAAGTCAGCCTCTAACCCTTAAGCATCGGACTGGTACAAAAATCAGGCTAATGAACATAAGGTCTGTGTCCAGAAAGAAAAGGGAAGAGTCCCATGAACTGAGCTTTTCCAAGGGCCTGAGTGGCTAAAAATGGGGAAACTCACTAAATTCTTCCGCCTTGCATTTCACACCTCAGAGGTACCTTCTGTCCTTAGGAACCTTCCCTCTAATTGGAAGGTAAAGGGTTCCTCCTAGAATCTCCCATTTAAGGAGGGGACTCAGAGGAGCCATCGCTTTATTTCCCATTATGTTTTACTCCTTTGGACTTTTTCCATCAGGAACCTAAGCTGGATGCCTTCTTCCTCCACACCCCTTTGTAACTTCCTTTTTTATGTTGTCTTCTCCATTAAAATAGAAGCTTCTTGAGGGTAAGGATTATCTTTGTTTTCATTTGTTCTTCTTTGTATTCCTGGCTAGGTATGTTGCTATTGTTCAGTCATTCAGTAGTCTGACTCTTTGTGACCTCATTTGGGGTTTTCTTAGCAAAGATACTGGAGTGGTTTGCCATTTCCTTCTTTCCCTCATTTTACAGATGAAGAAACTGAGGCAAACAGGGTTCAGTGGCTTGACCAGGATCACACAGGCAATGCGTGTCTGAGGCCAGATTTGCACTTAGGAAGATGAGTCTTCCTGACTTTGGACCAGGCACTGTACCCACTGTGCCACCTAAACCCTTATAAATGCTTGCTAACTGACTAAGATGACCCTGGTGGAAGGAATCCATGGTCAAGAACAGGTTGGGTTTAATGGCCTCTGATGTTCCTTCAAACTCTGTGATTCTGTAATATCATAAAAGTTACAACTGACATATATAGGAAGTCTAGAAGAATCACACCTCCCATATTATTCATTGTTCAGTGTCCCTGTACCTAATGTGGACTGTAGTCAAAAGAGGAGGGCAGCAGATTCCAATTGAGTTGATAGCTATACATGTGCCTGAGATGGGGCAGATGTGGAATCTCCCAGTACAGCTCCACCAGCTTCACCTGCCAAGAGTCCGTAGGGAGGAATCCACTGTACTTGTTAGCTGTGCTGCTCCCCATAGATCAAATCGCTCTCCAGGTAGAAGAAAGTTTTTAGGAGATCTTTGTGAATAACAGCTTCCAGGAAATGGTGGGCTCTGTTCTCGCCACAGAACAGGTCAGGGCCTACCCTCTGAACATGAGGCTGGGCTCTCCTTCCAAAGCAGAAGTAGGCTACCTGGAACAGCCTTGAGTTTCACAAGGTGGGGGCTGCTGGCAGCCACCCTGATGGAGTGTGAGGGGGGCAATTCTTCTATTGATTTAAATGCTGCTGTTTCTGTTCTCTTTCCCTCAGGAGTTAACTAGAGTTCTTTTAACATTGATCAGCTCTATCTGGTTTCCTAATGGAGTAAACACAGAGCCCCTTGGATATTGACTGGAATTTAACAAATATACCCCTTAAAACACCCAAATCTGCTCTGGACCACAGCCCTTGCAGGCACAGAGGCCCCTTCTGCCTTTACTCCGAGCAAACACTGCCCAGTGACTTTCCCTTGGGTGGCTCCAGGCTCTCGGAGCAGCTCCAAGTGGAACTCATGAATCAATGGAACCTGTTTCCAGTTTTTCTTCTTTAATTTTGAGGCAGGAGTGATTAATTTAGGCCTCACTGAGGCAGGGGACAGCTATATGCTGCTGATAGTAAGTCACAAAAGGGATCAAGTTTTTGGCAGCCTTATGCTGTTCCTCCCTTCCCCCTCCCTTACTTCCATTACCACCTACCCCATCTTTGACTTCCAATGTCTTTTTTTTTCTTTAATTGGCCTAAGCCAGAGCCGATTGTCTTCTAAGGTTCCATATACTGGGGTTCTCATCCCTAGATTGGATGCAATTCTGTCATTCCCATTGATTCTGCTCTGGAGCATTCTGGACTCTGGCAAATCCTAGCCTCTTCCTCCAGTATAGTCTTAATCCTTTGAGCCGCTCATCTCCATCCACCTGCCCTCTTTGATCCCCGGGCCGCCTTCCTGCTTCCTCCAGTGCTGTGCAATCCCGGCAGCTGATCTTGCTGCAGACACTAGCCCCATGACCTCCACTCTCCTCTCCAAAGACAACTAAAGTGGGGTTGGGGAGGCCAGGGGCTGGCGTCAATTGGGTGAGCTCCCAGAGCAAGGTGGTCTCTGCCCTTGGCATAGTAGCTTTTCATCTCCCCCACAGGGAAATTCCAGGTTAGGCGACAAGGCCAAAGCTCTGACCTCCTCAGTTCTCTGAAACCAATCTTTTCTTCATTATATTTTTGAGTTGCAGTTGTTCCCTCTTTCCTCTCAGAATAGCAATAACACACCAAAAAAATCATGAAAAAATTCCTTCTGAAGTGGACTGGGACGACTGTCTGGCTTGAATCATTTATGAAATGCAATTAGTCTGGGAAAGAGTTCCCATTCCTGGTGTGAGGCAGCGGCTGTGGGCCCCCTCCACATTCCAAATTAGGCCACCTCAAAGCCCCCACCCTAAATTCAGTTTTGACCAAAAGGAGTCCAGAACCTTAACTTCCCTTAGAAGTCTGTGAGTCCACTAAGGTGCCCATGCTCTGAGGATCAAAGGTAGGCACTCACTGCTGGGGAAGAGGGGACAGCAACTTGCCTATTTTCCCAGGACCAGATGTGCATTCTCCAGCTGACTCCACCTGGGCTCCATATCTCCACTTTCCCTAGTAATAATCGCTTCCCCCACCCCACAGCTTCCCCCCAAAGCAGCTCAATCCCTTTATTGAGCAGAGCTATAAATTTCATAGAGGCTGGCCCTGGGAGTTGGCAATTACCTTCTCAGGAGGCTCCCCCTGGATTGACTCCTCAGCTCACTTCTTCCCAATACAAGAGGCTCTTTCATAAGTGAGAGAGGTTGGGTGATGGGTTACAAATGGCTGTGTACAGCCTGAGTCGTCCCCCACCCCCATGGACATAGATATAATGTATAACAAGCCAGCAGCAGTCACAGGAGCAAACGCTTCAGTTAGCTGCCTCCCCTGTCTTCAGATGCTCGTAACTTTGAAGGAGATTTCTCCAGCTGACTGCTTTCCTCCACCCCACCCCCAAGTTCTGGCCTCCACCCAAATGAGAGTTGGGGAAAGAATGGAAAAGAATAAATAGATGCAGCTAGATGGCCGATTTTGACAGTGACAGTGCATGGGGAGGGAGTTGGGGAGGAGGGCTGGAGGCAGGACCTTTTCCATTTTAAGGTGAGGGATAGTGGGGAGGGAGGGGAAGAAATTGCTACATTTTCTAATATCAAGTAACTAGAAAACAGCTGAACCTTAAAACTACAAACTTCAATCAAAGTCACTCTTACAAAGGAAGTGGTTTTCAAAGGCCAAGAAAGAAAAGCTGGCACACACACACACACACACACACACACACACACTCGGTAAAGAATTAACCAGTTTCTGCAATAGGGTAGAGGAGAAAGAATGTGAGATTTAGAGTTGAGGGACCTGGGTTCAGATCCCAGATCTCCTACTCAGGAGCATAGATTATGGAAGAGACCTTTCAGGTCACCTGGTTCAATCCCATCCTTTTACCGAGCAGAAAACAGAGGCATTAAGTGACATGTCCAAGATGGTGCCCTGGATTTGAACCAAGCTTCTCTGACTCTAGAACCTTCTCCCTTTCCAAGGTGCTGAAAGGCCTCCTGACATGCCAGTGTGACCTTGTACAAATGACAACCTCTGTGGGCCTCAGTATCCTATCCTGAAAAATGAGGGAGTTGAACTAGATAGCCATCAAGGCCATCTTTCCAGAGCTAAATTAATGATTCAACCTATGATCTTATGATTAGATTATAAAGTATTGCTTTTGGAAGACAGTGTTTCAGAAAAACATAGGCTACATTCTCAAATGGTCAGAGATTGAGGACTACTGTCTCTATGCAGGCTAACTTAAATTTTCTCAGTATTGCCACGAGGATCAAATCTGTAAAATGCTTAGGACAGTGCCTAGACCATAGCAGGTACTTGAATGCTTGCTTTCTTCGTCCCTCCCCTACCTCTTTCTCCTTCTCTCCTCACACTGGAAAGTTCTTACACTAACAAAGAGGTGATTGGAAAAGAAGCCTTAGCTAGTGCAATGAGGCCACCCACAACACACACACATACAGCCATAGCAGCATTCACTCCTCTTTCCCATTCACACAGCTGTCATCAGACAGGCCAGCAATGGAGGGGAGTGGAGGGATCTCTTCCTGAGGGGCAGGCAGGCACCCATACCACCAGGATTGACTGGCAGCCTCCAGAGAGAGGACTTCTGCAGCAGGAAAAAGGGAGCTGGGTTCCTGTGACTGTCAAGCCACTGAACTCATTTAAACCAAAAACATAAATGTATTTATTCCCTGAAAAACTCGATACACTCTAGCGCTCCTGCCAACTTGTTTTGCAACTTTGTACACAGTGGATCAATGTGTGCATTTCAGGCCCTTGTAAATTACCAGATGAAGACCTCATTGAAGAGGTCGAGAAGGCGGGACCAGTTTCTCCTTCTCCCGCTTTTCTGCCCAACCATTCCTTCCTCTTAGAAATTATTTTTTTTTCTCTTCAGTCAATTGTCACTGAGGCTTTAAAGCTGGGAGTAGGGTCTTTCAACTACAATGCCTCTCTCATCATATTTAATTGCAGATATGGAAGGCCAAGCATAGAAATTAACTTTGAAAGAGGCATGTGATGGGTACCGATTTGTTAACATCCTTTCCCATAGAGGAAATTCATTCTTATCAAGGTTGCGTAGGAAGGTCCTATATGAATATAGTATTAGGACCTGGGTTTGCCTTGGCCCACAAAAAAATGCCTTTTAGTCTACAGCAGATGCAAGGAACCACACATGGCAGGACAACCATGCCAATATCAAGTATTGTCATTCGTGGCTGCATGAACTACTTTCTACAAGGGGGAATTCTAGCTCAGGGCCAGGAATAGCCCTACACAATAGAGTTAAGATAATTGCCACGGGTGCAGTTTCTGATAGCCTCATTCCGAGCAATGATTCATGGAGGTGGCCAGTAGTGATACAAAGTAGACAAGAGACCCACAGACATAGAATTAATTCAAGAACTCTGGAGACTAAGGCACAGCCTCTTCCTACTTCCCCATACTATCTTACACACACACACACACACACACACACACACACACACACACACCCTCGATTTTTATTTTTGGAGAGGTGGGGGTGGGCTGTGAATCTGAGAAAATAGATGAACAAAAGATACTTCTCCACACCACACCTTTGGACACATCCTCTTAGATGATATGTGTACTCCCCTAACATGGAACAGTGGTATCCCAATCTAGCCAAGGAATGGAATCGTGATAAGTAAAGGAAAAAACCATGTAAGTTGTATCTTTTGATAAAATGAGGCCAGGAGTAAGAAACAATCTTTCCTCCAAGCTGAGAAGCTAAAGACTTGAAAGGAAGCATAGTGTAGTGGATAAAATATAGGACTTAGAGAGAAAAGGTCTGGGTTCCAGGTTTAACTAGCTGTGTGACTTTGTAGGACTATTTCCTCATCTGTAAAATGAGTAATTTAGATGCTCTCTGAGACATCCACAACTTCCAAAATTCTGAGTCTGTAACCCTCTGCCCCAGAAAACATTTGTTAGCGATATGAGCAACAGAAAGAAATGGTCTTAAATTGCAATGGGATGGATTTATGTTGGAACTGAGGAAGATCTTTCTGTCATTGGTCACCACCACTAGAGACAATTGTCAAAGAATATGGACTCCCTACACTGGAGAGTTGAAGACCGAAAGAAATTCTTAGCCACTTATGACAGTATCAGCAGTACCAAGCCGTATTCATGGAATTGGACAAGGTAACCTCCCGAGGGGCTCGTGATTGTACGCTCTTCTGAATCCTCCCAGCTTGGAATGTCTCTGCAGTGGTGTAGAGTCATTTGTATAACACACAGGATTCCTCCAGACTCCAAATTTATTGCCAAGTTTCTCATCATCTCTCACCTGTTCAGGTACTCTCTGCCCCTCCTCCTCACTTGCCATGTTTCAGCCAAGAAAAGACATCACTCAGCTATACAATCTACCTGGAGCAGACCCAAGATAGCACACCTGTTCAGAGATTACCTGGGTATGTTCTGGGTTAAAAGTTCCCAGACTCTCAAATCCTGTGGTGATGCTGTAATGTGTGTGAGTGTGTGTGTGTGTGTGTGTGTGTGTGTGTGTGTGTGTGTGTGTGTGTGTGTTTGTGTATCCAGGGCACGGGGAGAGAGGATTTAGAAAGACTGTAAGGAACTAATGACCCAGCCCAACTCTTCATTCTGATTATAGCAGTGGGGTCTTCAGTCCCAACTGTACCTCTAAGCCTACTCTGCTTCCATGGTTTTCATAAAATTATTTTGCAGGTTATTCCTTAGAGTCTTCATGATATTTTTAAAAAAGAAAAAAAAGAGCAGAAAGATTGGTCGGCAAGCTGCTCTCTCTCCATCCACAATAGTGCTCTATGAATGCTCCCTTTCTCTACCTATTTGGCCTATCGTCTTACCCCTCTTACCTCCAGCCCTCAGAGAGATAGGGCCCCCCAGGCCTCCTAGCCCTTAGCTTACACTGGGGTGTGGGGATGTAGCACTTCTAAACACTTTGCCTCACAACCCCCTGCAGAGTGCAGCTTCCCCTCCCCCTACCACAAAATGACCCAGCTGCCTTGCCCAGTATTGTCATCACGCTCATAAGCCGGGCCACTGGGCATGTAGTCTACACCAGGTGTTACACATGTACCTGTCAACTGAGCCACTCTCCCCTCTCCCCTATCTCCAGCTCCTACCTGAAGCTGGAAGTGTCCACGAGGGGCATAGAGAAAAATGACAGGCATATCTGTGTGCAACCTCCAAATCCAGTGCAACGTTTGATCCTCATCCAAGTTGTCAGAGAAGCTTTCTTGCATGATGAAGACTGAATATGATATCATGCCATATCTGGTGGTTGTTTTTAGGTTTTAAACATTGGTGAGCCCTACTTGGGAAATCTTCACCTTCCTGATAGCTCAAGTTGGCAAGTGTGAGCTTCAAGGGGGGTGAGCCAGGTTATACATACAGCCTGGCTGGCTCCATGAGCTGCTGAGCATGTCAAAATATTTCTGAACTCCAAGAGCATATCGGGCTAAGACTAGCCTTTATGGGGCTTTTCTGCCTCATCTGGAAGGCATCCCAGGTGTATCTTCTCTCATTGATCAAATGACTTCTGATCCCAAGCCTATCTTACCCTAGAGCAACTTGCTATGTTTGAGTAAGGCCTGCTCATGCTTTGGAAACAGCCACCTTTCTTTCCCTCCCCTCCCCTTGCTGTCTGGCCCCTCTGAAGCTAGATACCCCCCTCCTCCCTGTGTGTGGGCCCAGTGGCAGATTAGATTACATTCGAATAAGCAATATTCACTTGGCTCTCAAAGCCTCTCCTAAATCCCTTGAGCTGCTCTCCTGGAGAAGTATAATATTTCCCCTCCACCCTGACTCCTACCCCCTTCCTTCTGCTGCTGTTTCAGAGGGAAAAAAAATCTTGCCAAGGATATAAATGTGAGTGGGTGACTATATTTAAAACAATGCCACCAAAATAAAGCCTCAAATGGAGAAGAATCAAATCCCTGGGAGCAGCTAGGTGATGAACAATGGATGAAGCTACTTGAAGGGTTCACATACAGGTTCTTTCCATCTTGCTTCTCTTACAACTGGCAGAGGAAGAGGACTGGTTACTCTTCATGGCTTCTTGCCCAGCCATCAGCTTGACTGTGTTGAGCAACCACCAAGGATGAAGTTCCATTCTGGAGGGGAAAACAAAACAAAACAAAAAAATGTTTTAATGACTCAAAACACTTAATAAGAACTTTTTTTTTTGTTTTGCTTCAGTTCAGAGAAATGCCCTGAATGAAACTAGCCCTTGGTAAAACTTGTGAAATAAACAAAATTTGTATTCAGTGTCCTTGTATCTATAATTTACAGAGATCTCCATCCTTCTATCCACTCCTCTCCTGCCTGTGCTTTTCACTTATTCCAGATACCATGCTTCATTTGCAGGCTCATCCTGGAACATCCTTCTACTATATTGGTCTCTTTCTTTTTTTTTTTAATTTTTTATTTTATTTAATATGTTTCGTTTTCATCATTGATTTTCACAGGAGTTTGAATTACAAATTTTCTCCCCATTTCTACCCCCCCACACTCCAAGATGGCATTGGTTGCCCTGTTCCCCTCAGCCCTCCCTTCTGTCACCCCACTCTCGTCCCAACCCCCTTCCCTTCTTTTCTTGTAGGGCAAGATAAATTTCTACGCCCCATTGCTTGTGTATCTTATTTTCTAGTTGCCTGAAGAAAAAAAAAACTTTTTTGTTTTTGAACATCTATTTTTTAAAGCTTTGAGTTCCAAATTCTCTCCCCTCTTCCCTTCCCACCCACCCTCCCCAAGAAGTCAAGCAATTCAACATGGGCCACATGCATATCATTATGTATAACCCTTCCACAATACTCATGTTGTGAAAGACTAACTATATTTTGCTTCTTCCTGACCTATCCTCCTTTACTGAATTTTCTCCCTTGACCCTGTCCCTTTTCGAAAGTGTTTGTTTTTGATTACTTTCATCCTCATCTGCCCTCCCTTCTATCATCCCCTCCTTTTTTTTTATCTTCTTCCTCCTTTCCTGTGGGGTAATATACCCAATTGAGTATGTATGGTATTCCTTCTTCAGGTCAAATCTGATGAGGGCAAGATTCACTCATTCCCTCTCACCTGCCTTGTCTTCTCTTCCTACAGAACTGCTTTTTCTTGCCACTTTTATCCGAGATAATGTACCCCAGTCTATCTCTCCCTATCTCCCTCTCGCAATATATTCCTCTCTCATCCCTTATTCATCTTCAACTCACCCTATGTTCTCTCTCTCTCTCTATATATATATACATACATACATATATACGTACATATACAGTCACATATATATATACATAAACATATATATATACACATACATATACATAAATGCATATTCCCTTCAGATACCCTAATATTGAGGTCTCATGAATCGTACACATCATCTTTCCATGTAGGAATATAAACAAAACAGTTCAGCTTTAATAAGTCCCTTGCAATTTCTTTTTCTTGTTCTTTTTCTTGATTACCTTTTCATGCTTCTCTTGATTCTTGTGTTTGAAAGTCAAATTTTCTATTCAGCTCTGGTCTTTTCACTGAGAAAGCTTGAAAGTCCTCTATTTTATTGAAAATCCATATTTTGCCTTGGAGCATGATACTCAGTTTTGCTGGGTAGGTG
>CM053622.1:707179957-707212535 GCA_028646595.1 Phalanger gymnotis | reverse complement strand
CAATCCACACCCACACAGGTTTCACACCTGACAGGGCCCTGGGCCTGGGGCTTAGCACTTAACAGCTGAAAGTACTTCCACTCAAAAGAAACAAAAGCCATGCTAATGAGACAATTTTGCTTAACAACACACCTTTCCACTGTACCATGTGATCTGCTAGACTATCATTAGGTTTTCTTCCAGTTCCAAATCAATGAACTTGTGTACCATGCTGTAGAATTTGCCTGAATCACTGAGCTCTCTGTCTCTGTTTCTCTGCCTCTCTCTCTGTCTCTCTCTGTCTTTCTCTGTCTCTCTGTCTCTCTGTCTCTCTGTCTCTCTCTGTCTCTCTCTCTCTCTCTCTCTCTCTCTCTCTCTCTCTCTCTCTCTCTCTCATAATTTACCTAGTATCTCTCACATTTCCTCTGGTGAGGCAAATATAATAAACTAATTTATATTGAGGTGTTAATGGCTGATAATGACTCAATAATATGCTTCCCTGAGAACATTAAATGATGTGAAATCAAAAGAACCACTAAGATGGACTTTTCAAGGATTGTTGGCAGCCCCAGGGAAAGGGAGAGGTCACCTGAGCCACAGGGCCTCCCAAATAGTGCCACGTGGGTAATTAATCGCCCACTCTGCCTCTTTAAAGGACCAACCCTCATCCTGGGTTTTCTCCCAGGGAGCTGAGGAGGGTGAGTTTCTCCTTAGTCCAAGAAAGAATATTTGAAAATTGTTTGACACGACTTGCCATCTATGAAATGAAAGTCTAGCTCATGATAAGGGGATCCCCAACACATAAGAATGAGGACATTTTTAGGGCTTCTCACAGGAGGGAAAGAAGAAAATGGTAGGCAAGAGCCCACTCCTCTAGTCTGGAAATCAGAGGACCTCGGTTTGAATTCTTGACCTGCTTCTGCTAATGACCTATCTGTGTGTGACTTTGGATAGGTTACTTCAACCATCTGGGCCTCAATTTCTTTCTCTATAACAGAAAGGTTTGGATTGGATAATCTCTAAAAGCCCTAAGAGGCAGGAAGATGGCACAGTGAATAGAGCTGTGGTCCTAGACTCAGAAAAACCTAAGTTCGAATCTAGCCTCAGAGACTTACCAGCTGTGTCACCCCATACAAGTTTCCTCTATTGTAAATGGAGAATAATATTAGCCCCTACCTCACAAGATCATCGTGAGGGTCACATGAGATAATATTCGTAAATACTAGTAATGCGTAATGCTTGTTTCTTTACTTTCCCAGATCAAAATCTATGAAATAAAAGAAGGCAAATTTCCTATTTCAAGTCACATTCAGGCTGCTGATTTTCTCCACTATGGGATCTCTAGGACTGGAGTGAGTTTGATACACCAATACTAATATCCAAGAATTCCCTACAGCCTCTGACAAACCCACAGCCAAGCTGGGTCCCTCCCTCATTGTACATTTGTCACATGAGCCTCTGTGGAGGGGAAGAGGATTCCTTGGGCTGGAAAACCCATGTAGGAAACAGAATTAGACAAAGTGTTCTCACAACTGGCAGATAAATGTGACTGAAAATTCCAATCTGCTGCCTTTGCAGGTACTGGTATGCTCTACCCACTGGGCATCTACCCTGTCTCACTTGTTTAAAGGAAGGAGGGTGTTAATAGGGAAGTCACTGATCAATTTGCTAAGTGTTTTTAACCAATCTGACAAGATTATTGGGGGGAGGGGTGTTTACAGGAAGTAAACTTTGTTTTGAAGGTATCTGAAGGCTACCTTCCCCAAGAAATGTAAGCATGTTTACTGCCCCCTTGCAGATGGGACACTGAGAACTCCTAAAGATTCACTGATAAGACGCAGGTATAGATCTTGTTCAAGGAACCATCATTTTATATGGCCTATAAAATTATACGTCGACCTTTTTCTCTCTCCCTCCCTTTTCTTCTTCTTTTCTTCCTCTCCCTCTCCTCTCCTATTCCCCAACAATTTCCTCCTCTCAGGAGCAGTTAGTGTTGAATTGTATGTGTAGCAGAAGAACATGGCAGAGGCTTTGGGGCAGCCTTAGATCCTAGTTCAGAGACAATATTTAAGATCCTCAATTCCTTAATGGAAGAGGTAGAATTTTTAATTCCCTAGACAGCATGATCTCAGAATCTAATCTTCCACACAGAAAAGGGATATTTTCTGGGCAGCTGTCAGTCTATCAATAAGCATTTATTGTGGACCTTCTATCTGCCAGGGACCCCCAAATTCAAGAGTCACCAAGTTTGAGAGTTTGGAGATCAGACCAAAAGAGAAAAGAGGATTTCTTATTGTACTACTTAGTGTCATACTTAGAGAAAAAAGGCAATGACTTACTCTGTGATAGGAAGGAGACTGCTTGTGCAAAAACTCCTAACATTTACCTTCTGGTAGAAGACTAAACTAGAGGGTGGTACTACAAGTCTTAAGGAAAATAGAATTGTAGGAAAGGACTAACTAGACTGTTAAAGAGTTGTCCTAATGTACTTCTCCCTTCTGCTAAAGTTCAGAATCTCAAAATCTGAGAACTAGAAGGCACGCTACAGGCTACCAACAGGCTACAATGCTTTTACTGGTTCCTATGATTGCTCTAATCTTTTTGCATTTTCTGTGCTGAGAAATAGAGGCTGTCCCATAATCTTGTTACCATGAATGCTTATGCAGGACCTGTTACCCATATTTTGGGAAAACTAAATAAGAGCTATAAGCATACTAGGAAATTTTCCTGGAGTAACTTAGGTACAGGCAACATGGCATAGAGAACTGAGAACTAGCCTTGGAACCTGGAAGACTAAGGTTCAAATCCTGCCCCTGACATATGTTGGCTATGTGATTCCGAGTCAGCTTACCTGTATTGGTAGAATGGGTTTCCTATATCAGTGAGCTCCCAATATCAATGAAATCACAAGCCCAGTCCCTATCCTTAACTCCAGGTAGAGGAAATGAACCAAAAAGAAAGCTGAGCCTGTTGGAGTCAACTCCCAGTGTGAAACCCAGGTGATGTAGCCCAGAGTCTTGGTGGATGGAGCCTGGAACACAGACAAGTATACCTGCCAGAACATGGAATCTCTCTCTCCCCATTCGGCCACAAATGCTATCATTATTCATAATGTTTATCCTTTCTTTTCAATTCCCACTCTAGAATTAAAGTCTCAAAGTTGAAAAAAGTTAGTTGAAAGTCACCTAGATCAACTTTGACCTAAAGCTTGAATCCCCTCTATCATATCTTATCCAGCTCCCAAATAAACACTTACAGTGATGAGGAATTTACTCGTAAGACATTCCATCATTGGACAGCTTGATATTTGGATTTCATCTCTACTTAGAGTCAAAATCCATATCCCTATATCTTCTACCCTTTGATCCTGATTCTACCCTGGATAGTAAGAAGAACAAAGAGCAATCCTTCAACATTTCAACCACTAAAATATTTGTTCTTTAAAGTAATATTCTAAAGTTCCATAAAGTAAAATGGTTCCCTTAAGTATTATTAACAACATTACTATTCTTAATAATTAATATTAATTATAATTAATAATATCCAGCTTTATATCTTCTTAATTCCTTCAATCATTTCTTACATAACAGTTCTCATATAAATCGACTCACCATCGTACATATATATATATGTACATATATATGTATGTATGTATATATATATATATATATACATACACAGATGGGTGGGAATGATACATCCCACATTCTAGCCAAATTGGCCTGCTATATATCTCTATAAATAACATTCCCTCTCCTATCTCTCTACCTTTGTCCATATTGTCCCCCATGTGTGGAAAGTATTCCATTTTCACCTTTGCTTCTTAGAAACTCTAGCCTCCAAGATTCAATTTATATGCCTCTTTCTACATGAGATCTTTGCTGGTTCCTTTTACTTTTTTTTCTTTGCATATATTTTATATTTATATATCTATGTATATCTTGACTCCTTTCTCTCCCACCTTGCCCCTCCTACAAATATAACGTATTCTCCTCTAAAGAAGAAACTATCACTTTAGTCTTTGTGTTTCCACCACCTAGTACAAAATATGCTTAATAAATGATTGTTGAATAAATAACCTCCCCACCAAAACACACACACACACACACACACACATACACACACACACACACACACACACACAGGGAAGTATACTTCTGCTAACATATTCCAAGATCTTGTTAGCTTTTTTTGGCAATGACACTACACACTCATCATCAGCTTGGCTCACATGATTGGCTGGACCCTTTCCCATGGCCCATGACTTGGTGGATCAGTGCTACCACTTCAAAAGGAATCAAAATAAGACTAGTCTTCATGGAAACAATTGGCCAATTGCCCTTCCGTGCTCTGACCAAGTGACTTGACTCTGACACTCTTGCATTTGTTCCTTTGTTTGTTTTTGTTGTTGTTGTAGTTGTTGGTTGTGGTGGTAGTGGATTTTTATTCATTTGTTTTTCACTCTGGCTCTTTTTAATTCTGGCTTTGATCCTACCCTGCTCCCAGACCACCAACCTTTAGTAACTTGATCTTACACTTCCTGACCTAATACTTGCGAATCTGACTGCTTGTTCTTCCTGGTACTGACCTCTGAAGTGTTTCTTTTAGTTTGTTGACGTGGTTGTTTCCCTCTGGATCCTATCCTTGACCCCTCCTTTATCTTAGAATATAACTGTTTCTGCACTCTTTCCTTGGTCTGGGTTTCCTTTGCCCCAGCAGATGATCCAGGTATTTTATCAGGAGCTCATTACTTGTTTCTAAATCTTGGCTACCAAACTCACAACTTGCAGCACATCTCCCATTCCTCATGGTCTTCTAAGACCATGAGCAGCGTAGCAAGTTCACAAGTTATTTCACTACCCTGGATTATAATTTGTCCTAGTCTATTTCAGTCCATCATTTCTATGTCTGGATTTTTTAAAATTCTCCTAAGTAGTATCCCTGCCATCAGACTCTATTCCTCCAATTTATCCAGCATATGCTGACACTTTTTACCATGCTACTTTGATACTCAAAAATGCCTGTTCGTGTTCTTAGATCATTTATCAATTAGGGAATGGTTCTTATTCTTATAAATTTGAATCAGCTCCCTGTATCTTGGAAATAAGACCTTTAGCAGAGAACTTGTGCTTGTTGTACAAAGATTTTTTTCTCAGTTAACTTTTTCCCTTTATAATCTTAGCTTTACTAGATTAGTTTGTGTGAAAAAAAAACTTTCAAGTTTTACATAAGCCAAACTGTCTATTTTATCTTCTGTGATCCTCTTTATCCCTTGTTTGGTCTTTAATTTTTCCCACATATATAGAGCTGGAAGGTAATTTCTTCTTTGTTCCTCTAGTCAATTTATAATGTCTAGGTAATGTATCTATTTGGGGCTTACCTTGTTGTCAGGTGTTGGTCCTAACCTACTTTCTGCCATACCGATACCAGTTTTCCCAAAAGTATTTATCAAATAGTGAGTCCTTACTCTGGCGTCTTGATTTTATCAAACACTGCCATGTATTATGTTGTTCATCTGATTCATCATTGTTTCACCAATCAATCATTCTGTTTTTAGCCAATACCAAATTGTTTGAAAATTGTTTTATGGTATTATTTAAGATTTAGTGCTGCTTAGCCACTTTTGTTTCCACTTATTTTATTATTTTCCTTGAAATTCTTGACCTTATGTGCATCCAAATGAATTTCATTAATATTTTTTTCCAGTTTTATAAAGTAATCCTTTGCTAGGTTAGCTTGATTGTTATGGCACTGAATAAATGAGTTCATTTAGGTAGTATCAGCTTTATTTTATTGATTCAGCTTACCTATGAGCAATTAATATTTTACCAATTACTTAGTTCTATTTCCTTAAAAAATGTTTCATAGTTATATTCATGTAGTTTTTATGTGCATCATGGTAGGTAGATTCCCAAATATTTTATACATTCTGTGGTTATTTGAAATGGAATTTCTCTATCTCTTCTTGTTGGGTTCACTAGTATAACACAAAATGATGATGATTTGTGTGAATTTATTTAATATCATGTAACTCTGATTAAGTTATTAATAGCTTCAATTAATTTTGGGTTCTTGTAAATTTTAGTTAAAGATAGGTGGCACAATGGAGAGATTCCCAGGCATAGAGTCTGGAGTACTTGAATTCCAATATGGCTTCAAGAATTTACTAGCTCTGTGAGCCTAGGCAAATCTGTTTGCCTCAGTTTCTTCATCTGTAAAACTGAGATAATAACAGCACTTACCTTCCAGGGTTATTGTGAGGCTTAAATGAAATAATAATTATAAAATGTCTTAGCACAAAGCCTCACGCATAGTAAATGTCATATAAATATTACTATTAGTTGACTCCCTAGGGTTTTCTAAATACATCATCTTATCATCTACAAAAAGCAATAATCCATATTAAGAAGACAAGAAATAGAAAATTTAAGCAACTTGGTCTTAGAAAAAGAAATTGCACAAGCCATACATGAACTCCCAAAGAAAAAAAAATCATAGGACTGGATGAATTAACAAGTTAATTCTATCAAATATTCAAAAAAAACAATTAATTTCTATATTATATATATGCAAAAATAGCAGAAGGCAAAGAATTGGAAACTGAGGAGATGCCTATCGATCAAGAATGGCTGAACAAGCTGTAATATATGAATGTAATTGAATACTCTTATTCCATACAAAATGGCGAGCAGCTAGATTTCAGAAAAAATTGGAAAGACTTGCATGAACTGATGCTGAATGAAGTGAGCAGAACCAGGAGAACATTGTAAACAGTAACAACACTGAGTGACAACTAACATTGTTAGACTTAGTTCTGAGCAATGCAATGATTTAAGACAATTCCAAAATACTCATGATGGAAAATGCTATCCATATCCAAAGAAAGAACTATGGAGTCTGAATGCAGATCAAATCATGTTATTTTCTCTTTTACTTTGTTTTTTCTTTCTCATGGTTTTCCTTTTTGTTCTATTCTTCTTTAACAACATGACTAATGTTTGATATGAAATATGTTTAATATGATTGTATGTGTATAGACTATATCAGATTGCATGCTGTCTTGCAGGGGGAGGGCAGGGAGGGGGGAAATTTAGAACTCAAAATCTTATAAAAGTGAATGTTGAAAACAAAAAAAAAATAAATGAATATAGAAAAAGGAGAACTACTACCAAATTTCTCCTATATTTGTACTAGGAATTCAGGGTTGGTTTAATATGCAGAAAACTACAAATATAATTTACCATAAAAATAAGAACAAACAACAAAAGTCATATGGTGATTTCAACTGATGCAGAAAAGAACCTTTGACAAAATATAACCATTTGACAAAATACAACAAGAAACATAAAAACACTAGAAAACATAAGAATAAATATGGTTTTTTTCCCTTAAGATGGTAAATAGTATTTATCTAAAAACAAGAGTCAACATTACATGTAATGGGGATAAACTGAAGTCATTTCTAATAAGATCAGGGATGAAGCAAAGATATTCATTTTCTTTTTTAATTTGTTAAAATTTATTTGGCATTTTGTTTTTCTCCAATAACATGTAAAAACCATTTTTAACATTCATTTTTAAAACTTTGAGTTCTAAATTCTCTCCCTCCCTCTCCAACCCCCTCACTGAGAAGGGAAGAAATTCAATATAGGTTATACATGTATAGTCAAGCAAAACATATTTCCATATTAGTCATGTTGCAAAAGAAAACATAGGCCCAAAAAAAATTCTCAAGAAAAAAAAAGAAAGTTTAAAAAGTATGCTTCAGTCTGTATTCAGATACTACCAGTTCTTACTCTGTGGACAGATAGCATTTTTCATCATATGTCCTTCAGAATTGTCTTGAATCACTGTATTGCTGTGAATAGCTAAGTCATTCACAATGAATCATCTTACAACATTGGTCTTATGCTGTATGCAATACATTTCACTTTGCATCAGCTCATGTTCCCAGGTTTTTCTGAGAGCATCCTCTTCATCATTTCTTATAGCACAATAGTATTCCATTGCCCTCTGAAATATCATAATCTAAGCCCTCCGATCCTTTAATGTAGAAGCTGCTGAATCTTCTGTTATCCTTACTGTGGCACCATGATACATGAATTGTTTCTTTCTGGCTGCTTGCAATATTTTCTCCTTGACCTGGGAGCTCTGGAATTTGGCTATATTATTCCTGGGAGTTTTCATTTTGGAATCTCTTTCAGGAGGTGATCAGTGGATCCTTTCCACTAATCTACATTATAGAATATAGAATAGAATCCAGCGGATTCTGTCCCACTGATCCACATTCTATTTTACCCTCTGGTTCTAGAATATCAGGGCAATTTTCCTTGATAATTTCTTAATAGATGATGTCTAGGCTCTTTTATTGATCATGGCTTTCAGGTAGCCCAATAATTTACAAATTATCTCTCCTAGATCTATTTTCCAGGTCAGTTGTTTTTCCAATGAGGTGTTTCACATTGTCTTCTATTTTTTCATTCTTTTCATTTTGTTTTATTGTTTCTTGATTTCTCATGAAGTCATTGGTTTCCATTGGCTCAATTCTATTTTTAAGGTATTATTTTCTTCAGTGAGTTTTTGTGCCTCCTTTTCCATTTGGCCAATTCTACTTTTTAAGTAGTTTTTTTCTTCAGTGAATTTTTGTGCCTCTTTTTCATTTGGCCATTTCTGCTTTTTAAGGCATTCTTCTCCTCACTGGCTTTTGGTACCTCTTTTACCATTTGGCCTAGTCTGTTTTTTAAAGTGTTATTTTCTTCAGTATTGTATGTGTGTGTCTCCTTTGCTAAGCCGTTGATTTGTTTTTCATAACTTTCTTGCATCGCTCTCATTTCTCTTCCCAATATTTACTCTACCTCTCTTACATGATTTTCAAAATCCTTTTTGAGTTCTTCCATGGCCTGAAACCAATTCCTATTTTTCTTAGAGGCTTTAGATGTAGGAGCTTTGACTTTGTTCTCTTCTTAAGTGTGTGTTTTGATCTTCTTTGTTACCATAGTAACTTTCTGTGGTCAGAATTTTTTCTGTTGTTTGTTCATTTCCCCAGCCTATTTCTTGACTTTTAACTCTTTGTTAAAGCAAGGCTCTGCTTCCAAGGTGGAGGGCTCACCATCTCAAGTTTCAGGGGTTTTGTACAACTCTTTTCAGAGATACCACTAGGGACCTGTAAGTTTTCAGCTCTTCTAAGGTGGTATGATCTCAGGAGAGGTATGTTTACTACTCTCCTGGCCTGTGCTCCGGTCTGTAAATGACCATAAGCACTGAAAGTGTGAGAAGGGTCTCTACTTCACTGTAGGTGCAAGCTCTGGTATGCTAGTGCTCCTCCTCACCCTGTGACTGCCACCTAGTACTGCAACCAGGATCCAAATATGGGCAAAGCAACAGAGTCCTGCCCTTGGTGCCAGCAAAGAAACCCCTATAATCTCCTTTTGACCAGTTGTCCAATCCCTTTACTGTCTGTGGGCTGAAAGCTCTGGAAATAGGTGCTGCCACTGCTGATTCAGTGGCTCCCAAGGCCTGCTCCTGGTTTGCTGGGGCTGGGTCTGTGCTGGCACATCCTGTGCTGGACTGTACCCCACTCTCACCTGGGTGCAACAGACCTTTCCTGCTGACTGTCTAAGTTGTCTTTGGCTAAAAATTATTACACCCCATCCTTTGGCAGGTTCTGCCACTCTAGGAATTGTTTTATGGCATTATTTAGAGGTATTTGGAGGGGTCTTGGGGAGATCTCATTCTAGTTGCTGCCTTTTTCTCCACCGTCTTCAAGGTTCTTCATTTTCTCTTGTTTAATGTAGTGATAGAAAGTGGCTCAGTGGATAGAGCGCTGAGCCTGGAGTCAGGAAGACCCATCTTCCTGAGTTTAGATCCGATCTGAGACACTGAACTAGCTGTGTGACCCTGGGCAAGTCATTTAACTTTATTTGCCTCAGTTTCCTCATCTATAAAATAAGCGGGAGAAGGAAATAGCAAACTACTCCAGTATTTTTTCCCAAGAAAACCCTAAATGGGACTGCAAAGAGTCAGACATGGCTGAAAAACAATGGAACAAGAACAAAGAAATGCTAGTTATAGCAATAAGACAAGAAAGAGTTTTTGCAGGAGTAACCATAGATAAGGAAGAAACTAATTTCTAACTTCTCATTTTTCTCCTATATAAATATTCCACTCCTGCCAGACTAGTCTATTTACTGTCCCCTATATTAAGTGCATATAGATCTAGAATATCTTAGAATTTGTCCTTCTCTCTGCCTATCAATATTTTATCCAAACTTCAACAAACTCAAGTCCCACCTTTTTCCTAAAGCTTCTGCTCACCACTATAGCCTTCAGTGATTTCTCTTTCCTGTAATACTGAATTCATTTGGTATGTGGCCTTATAATGCCTTATTTTATCCTATATTGCTGTCCTATATTGTTATTTAACACTACCTTGCAGGCTTCTTAAGGACAGGTACTACATATTATCTGTCTCTGTATCTGTCTCTGTATTGTCCACCATGCGTAGAAGCCACGTTGCTGAATGATTAGAATTGAAGTTAGAAAGTACAAGGTTTGAATCTTTCCAATGATACTTATCGGTGACATGGGCAAGTCACAACCCTTTTTGAGAATAAATTTCTCCATCTGTAAAATGGGGATAACATAATACTTACTCCACAGTGTTTTTATGAGGATCAAATGATAAAATATTCTTTGCAAACCATAAAGCATTATATAAATTTAGGTTGTTAAATTGACACAATAGGCTTTTCATAAAAATAATTCATGAATGAACAGTCTGTATAAAGTAATACTTCTTGGTAAGATGGTGAAATTCTTTGCTCCAGTGGGCAATAAAAGGACTAATATTGCAGTGGAAAGGATTTTAGATAGATATTAGAAAGACCTTCTGGAGGGTGAAGTAAGAAGGAGAGAATTCAGAACTGAAAATAAAATAATAGTGATTTTTTTTAATAGAAAGAACTTTTGGTGTCTAAGGAGGTTTAGTATTTCTTCCTTTGGAGATTATTTATACTATTTGAAGCTAGAAGGGACTTCAGAAATGATCTAGTTTGACCCCCACCCCAACTCCCCTTCCCCTGCCCCCTGCCTTTTTCTTTTTTTTAACAGTTAAGGACGCTGGCTTGCCAAGGGTCACAAAGATACAACAGAGCCAGGATTCTAATCCAGGTCTTTTGATATTAAATTCATTGTCCTTTCTACTACATCATAGTTGATTTAAGGGAAGCTACATTTTCATTTGTTTGGCTGAGTTAGGGATAGTCCTGTCTATGGTACCTCATAGTGCTAAGCACATAACAGACATTCAATAAATATTTGGCTTGAATTGAATAGGGGCAGAAAGGTGGAAAGAATGACCATTTAGCTCCACTATTCCCACACTTCCAAATCAGGAGACTATTGTAAGAGCTGGCATTTTCCTGATTCATGGAGACAGGGCTTTTTGCATTCATATTAGCAAGCTCACAAAATTTAAATTCAAATTCAAACAACCCTGAGATACCACCTCACACCCTTCATACTGACAAAGATGCTAAAAGATAGAAACACTCATTGTTGGTGGAAATGATGAGCTCTAAATCAGTCCAACCATTCTGGAAAATAATTTGGAGTTATGGAAGAAAAGCTACTAAATAGAAGTATGCAAGAAAAGTTACTAAATGGTTCAGACCCTCTCACCTAGATTAGATTACAGAGATTGTATTTCAAGGTCACTACCACCACTTACAAAAAGACTCATATGCACAACAATGTTCATAGCAGCATTATTTGTGATAACAAAAAAACTGGAAACAACATAAGTGCCCATTGACTGAGGACTGGCTAAATAGATTATGGTATATGAATGAAATGGAATATTACAGCTCCAGAGGGGTGCATCGTGGGTGGGAGCAGGCTAGAACATATCAGCAGCAAAAAATTACTCAGGATAAATGCTATAAAAGATAATTGCAGGAGATAAATGACCAAAAAGGGGAGTTCTATTATCCAGTGAGAATAGAAAGTAGCTGATGGACAGTTTACTTGCTCCACTGCTATCTACACAATGCCAATAGTTGAAAAGGAAGCCCCTCCCCCTTGTAATGTGGAAACCACGAATGATTTATGGTAGGATATAAACAATAGTAGCACAGGATGAGAAAAAGATGTGAACTGGATGTAACTGGCATCAGTGGAGGGGGTACCCATAGTTTTGAGATTACAGAGCTATCAAAATACTGAAGTAAGAAACTGAGACTACGAAAAAAACAGAGAAACGTGGAATGTAGAATAAAGATGGTGGAATCCAAAGAAAAATACACAATGACTGAAACGAGGTAAATAAATCAATATGAAGAGGCAACTAAACTCTGATCAATTACATTGGTCAATGTTAGAACCATATGATCAAAGTTAAAGTTTGTATAGTTCTTCCTGTTAACATAACATCTGTCTCTATCTCTGTGTCTTTTTCTGTCTCTCTCTGTCAGTGTCTCTGTATCTCTGTTTCTCTGTGTCTCTCTGTGTCTCTGTCTTTCTGTGTCTCTCTGTGTGTGTCTGTCTCTGTCTCTGTCTCTGTCTCTCTCTCTCTCTCTCTCTCTCTCTCTCTCTCTCTCTCTCTCTCTCTCTCTCTCTCTGTCTATCTCTCTCTCTCTCCAGAGAACATTACTTGTAAAGAGGTTTGTTTGAATGTATGTATGCATGTTGGGAATATTTCATGGGGTCAAAACAAAATGTATAAAACATTTTTAAATGGCAAGCTTTTTACTATTTCTTTTACCAATGGCTTGGTTTTACCATTTTAAAATGCTAGTACCAAGGGTTTTGCACCCACTGACTGACTCATTGTGAAATATTCTCAAGTGTCCATCAATTAGTCATACACCTGCCTCTGTAAGTTTCCTGGCACTTGGCATGTCAAGGATGAGTCGCCATAACCACAGAGCTGTTGAGTTTGCTAATCAAGAATACATACCAAAGCTTCCCCCACAAATGCACCCATAGGCACATCCTTAGTCAGCAGGATTCCTTGGCTTCCCTAATCTCTAGGACAATTGCTCATGCAGGTCTTTGAGTTCAAAAGGAATTTCACTCTCAATGCCCCCACCTACTTGAATTTCAAAGAAAAATTTCCTTATGCTGATCCTCATCCTCCCTGCTGCCTGAGGAAAGAGAAGGTAGCAAGCTCTCTGGCATCTCCCAGGGCAGCCAGCAAGTGTCCTAATTCAGAAGCCTAGGCAGAGAAGAAGACTTCAGTTTGAGTCATTGGAGCTTGAGGCCTCACCCCAGGGCTCCTGAACAGAGAAGGCCAAGAAAAATCATGCCAGCCTTCATTCCCCACCCCCTCCAAAAAAAATAGAAGCAAGAATACCAGACACCCTGGAGTTAGTGACAAAATTCTAGGTTCCAAAGCAAAGCAGAATGCCTGGATGACCCAGATTTAGAATCCAAAGTAAGCCATGTGTGCTGTTCAGAAGAGCATCAATACTAGAATAGCCTTACATACATATTACCATATCTAGATACTCTCCACACACCCGCGATAAAATTAACCAGAGGGCTTGGTTCTATTACACAGCCAATAAGCATTGGCCATTAGATGCCGTCTTAGATCCACAGGACGAATTCTTTCTAGAATTCAGTGCCAGGGAAAATTGGTCTGTCTATGACGAATGTGTGTGTTTTCTTTGGTAAGACAGTGAGAACGATATAACCCAAATGGCTTCCTTTTTCCCTTGAGCTGCCAGAAACTAAACTGCCTCACTGCAGCAATAAACTCTACCCAGGTGAATGATTTATCTATTTCTCTCTACCTTTTAACTTTATTTTAGAGCTAATCAAGGAAAACTTTCGGGAAGAGGCATTAGCCTTATCCGCAAAGCTGTGATAGCCATAAAAATTGCATTTAAGACAAAAAACTTTTGATTACCCTGAAACAGTAAGTGTGACTTATTTTCTCAGCTCAGATAAATATTTAATTATCAAAAGTAATGAAGCCTTAAAAAAAAAAAAAACCTTTTCTGCATCTGAATCACATGGAAGAGTTTTATTGCGACTCTCCTGGAAGTGAATGGCAGCCTGGTGTGGCATCTTCTAAGTGACATCCCTATAATTAGAAGGAATTGTCTTTTCATACCACTAATCTGAACTAGCTAATTACTCAATGAATATTTAGCTCCTTGCATAGGCAAACATTAAGTGACAAATGCAGGCCTCCCAGAATGCCTAATTCAACTCTGGGGGGAAAAAAGCCCTGCAAACCTAAGTGCCGTTTTCAGGGCATCCCTGGGCCAAGTCTTTAGCTCCACTTCTATGGAAGGCTCCAGTTTTCCATAATTCCTTGACTAAGATTTTGATAAAACATCGATTAAAAGCCTACTATGTGCTATGTGCATCATCTGCCTGGAATAAAACATACATAGAGGAGAATAGCAGGAAACACAGGTTGGTTATAGAAGACCTTAGGTCAGGCCTGTTGGCTCCATTCCATAAGCAATGAGGAACCACCGAAGGCTCTCAATGGAGGGGTGACGTGATCATATTAAAGCAATGGAAATTTACTAGGTCATCGATGTAGAGGACAGACTAGAGGGAGAATAGGTACCTTAAGTTAAGCAAGAAGAAGCGATGGCCAACACGAGGATGGTTACATCATGAGGGAAGAAAAGGGGGGCTTCGTGCTATGAATATGACAGAAATAAAAACCAGAGGAATTGCCGACCGATTGGATGGACAGGATGATGAAGATCCAAAGGTGATTCCAAGGCTCAGAGTCAGAGACACTAGCAGGGAGGATGGGAAAGGGATAAGCATTTATATAGTGCCTACTGTATGCCGGGGGTAGCGAGGTGAGGCAATGGCTAGTGTGCTGGGCCTGGAGCCAGGAAGACCTGAGATCGAATTTGGCCTTAGATGCTTATTAGCTGAGTGACCCTGGGCAAGTCACTTAACCCTCTTTGCCCCAGTTTCCTCTGCTGTCAAGTGAGCTGGAAAAGGAAATGGCAAACAACTCCAGTATCTTTGCCAAGAAAACTCCAAACGGGGTCATGAAGACAGACACAACTAAAAATGATTAAACAACAAAATACATGCCAGGGGCAGCTAGTAGATAGAGAGCTGGGCCTGCAGTCAGGAAGACTGCTCTTCCTGAGTTCAAATCTGGCCTCAGACACTTATCAGCTGTGTGACCCTGGTCAAGTCACTTAACTCTGTTTGCCTCAGTTTCCTGATCTGTAAAAGGAGCTGGAGAAGGAAATGGAAAACCACTCCATAATCTTTGCCAAGGAAACCCCCAAAAGGATCATGGAGTCAGACACAGCAGAAAAAAATGACTAAGACTAATGTACTAGGCATTAGGCCAAGCACTTTACAACCATGATCTCATTTGACCCTCACCACAACCCTGTGAGGTAGGTGCTTATCATCCCCATTTTACAGGATAAGGATAAATTGGGGTTAAGTGACTTGTCCAGGGTCACACAACTAGTAAATATTTGAGAATAGATTTGAACTCAGGTCTTTCTGACCTTAGGCCCAGCCCTCCATCCACTGTGCTACCCAGGTGCCTCTCAACAGAGATGAGAGGTAGGGAAGAAGAAATGAAGGAATAGGGGTGAGGCGAAGGAGAGATTTAATGGAAAAGCTGCTTAGTATGCCTCATGTCACATCATTGCAGATGACTGTTGAGCTGCCTCATTCAAGCTGGCCCTGATGACTTATGGAGGTCTGATGGGCAGGCAGAGGCACTGGATCTAAGCTTAGTCCCCAACAGACAATGCTTCCTTTCTGAAATGATATGTGTCATGGGCCAAAGGAGAAACATAATTTCCACGTGGTCTTAAGGGTTCTCCATCTCCCCTGAAAAGAAAGGGACAAAGAGTCCAATTTTAAGTGGAGAGATTTAGGTTAGGCCTTAGGAAGAACTTACCAGTGATAAGAGAGTCAGTTGCTGGGGCAGGTTACCAATTTCTTTAAAAATGAAAGCTCAGCTGCCTGGACTGTTTGAATAGAATGTGCAGGCAGAAGTCTGGATGAGAAGACAGCTCAAAACCCCAAACCAGTCTTTGATTTTGTGCTGTAAGTCAGGGCCTCTTAAGAACCCTTTCTAACTGGCTCCTTAGTCTGAGCTCTAGATTTCTGTTTGCTAAGTTCTTTCTTTTTCTCTCTCTCTCTTCCTTCCTTCCTTCCTTCCTTCCTTCCTTCCTTCCTTCCTTCCTTCCTTCCTTCCTTCCTTTCTTTCCTTCCTTCCTTCATTCTTTTTTTGTGAAAGATATCTTTTTTCCTCCTATTTGGGGGTAATGAATAGGCAGCTTGTCAGCATGATCACATCCCTCCTACACTCACAGTATCTCGGAGTCAGAAGAAGATGTTGAAGGTGACCTCCTCGTCCTCTAAACCTCAGCCCAGGCTTCCCTTCCCAAAGAGGTATGGCTGCTTGCCCTTTCACGACTCACAGCTTTCTGCTTTATTCTTCCAGAACTGGGGGCGGAGAAAAGGGAAGGGGGGAAGGGTGTGGGCAGCAGGAGAAGGGTGGGATATCTTTATCTGGGCTGGAAATACAGCTCAGGTCTAAAATTTCACCCATATCCACTCACTTCTGCTTAGGACTATAAGTTTGTTGTTAAGTCTTTTCAGTGGTGTCTGACTTGTTGTGACCCCATCTGGGGTTTTCTTGGCAAAGATACTGGAATGGTTTACCATTTCCTTCTCTAGCTCATTTTGCAGATGAGGAAACTGAGGCAAACAGGGTGAAGTGACTTGAAGAGGATCACACAGCTAATAAATATCTGAGGTTCTTTTCGAACTCCAGTCTAACTCCAAAGCTCTACCCATTGTGCCACCTACCTGGGTCATATGTGGGTCATATACACTGAGACCCAGGCTGTTAGCCCAGGCTGCCCTTTGGCACCCTTCAGGTCCAAATTCACTCTCCACTACCCAGTGGTTCTCTTCTCCAAGTATCTTATGTTTACCAGCTCCAGTCGGATCCCTCGCCAAGGATTTCTCAGTCTGTGACTTCTTTGGGGGTCTTAAAGCTTCATCTAAAATCCTGTATCATCTCTGTGATCCCAACCAGGCCCTGACAGAGAGCATTGTTATGGCAACAGGGTTTTTACTCAGGCCTCCTTTTCCATTGGCTTTGCTGACACACGCTCCTTCATCCTTACCACACACCTGGGAGGTACAGGTGATCCTCTTTGGGAAAGTCTGATTCTGAGAGATTACTGACCTGCCCAAATTCAAACAGCCAGTAGTAAGTAAATAAGAACCTGGAGCCCAGAACTGTCACCACAGAGTGTGCATTCTAACTTATAGGTTCTAAGATAGCCTGAGTCCAACCAGGAGAATTATGGGAAGTTTTTCTCTGGCCCCTGGCCAAGCCGTTCCCCCTACCTTCCCTCTCTCTCATCACAGCAGCCACGCCTGAACTAATTCCATCCAATTCTACTTTTAAAAAGAAAACCCAGGAAATAATTACTCCAGTCAGACATTATTTACTTAAGTAATTCTTTACTCAAACGTCTTTAGGCTTTATTTTCCTAATACTACATAATTACGTAATTGTGTAATTAGGAAGAAATTAAATGACAAATGTTTGCTGAGAACAAATGGAAAAAATAGATCCTTTCTTTTCCTAAGTGCTCCCAGTTCAGTATACAAGATCTCCTCCTCCCCCAGCCTACTCTCCTTCCTCCCCACTTCCAGCCCCCTTAGTTCCTCATGCACCCTTGGTGGGGATGATGGTGGGTGGCCCTACCTGGGCAGGTAACTGCAGGTGGAACCATTTGAAACCTTCTGTTCCTCCCCTGAGGCAGGAAAACAAAATCTTGTCAGAGCTCACCCAACCTGACTATATCCAAAAGCCTCCCCTGTGGGTGGCACAGGGTGTAGGAGTCAAATCTCCTTCTAATTTCCTGTGCAGTTATGACTGGCTTCATCTCCTGTTGAATAAAAGCCTCTTCGACTGGCTTTTAATAGCTTACATCCCATAAGAAGTCCTAAAATGAGATAATATTTGTAAAGCACTCCGCACAGTTTCTGGTATCTAGTAAGTGCTTAATAAATGCTTGTTTTCTTCTCTTTTCCTAAAATATTAAGAGCAATTAACTCTAAGGATTGTCTCTCAGACTGTTTCAAGCACTATACGCATGCTATGGATGTATCATTATAGTGATGGTTCTAGTGGTGATTGTATCCACATAAATGAAGGCTGATTCTTCACTCAATGTCACGCCCTGAAGAAGAGGGGAGGGGAGAGAGGGATGAGGGGAAGGAGAAAATGGTCCTAGGATCAGTGTTGAACTGAGATTGTCATAGAAGGGAGGCTCATCCTGAAGTCATATGTCTGGCACTGGAAAGGACTTCAAAGGTCATCTGATCTAACCTGCTCATTTTACGGATAAGAAAACTGAAGCTATGAAAGAATTGACTCACCCAAGGTCACACAGGTAGTTGTAAAGGTTGAGAATTAACCTACAATGCACTCCAACAAGAGCTCCTCAAACCTTTGAGCGGCGTAGTGCACTGCGCCTGGTTGCTAGAAATACTGAGGCAAAAAATGAAAGTCCAAACCTTTCATTTATAGATGGGTAAACTGAGGCACAAAGCCATGGAGTGAGTTGCTCAGGATCACCCAACTAGTAAAGCGTCTAAGGGGGATTGAGCCTGGCCAAACAGCGCCCTATCTGCTACAACAGAGCCCAGGGCTGAGTAGAAGGGAAGGGGTACCCTTCCACAAATTTCTATTCTCATTTTTCATCCTCCAAGTCCCAGAATATCAGGAGGCTATCAAAGTCACCAGAGCTGCAGGAAGATGATTCAATCAGTCAAGTGTCGCTATTAAGCAGCTGCCATATGACAGATGCCATGCTGGGGTAGGGGAGTATTATTGGGAAATGTCGTCAGTGTAAACATTATAATAAGAAGCATCAATAAAAACATCTTTGAAGACACCATGCTGGGTGCTGTAGGGGACTCAGAGAAGTTTAACAATAGCTAACGTGAATATGGCCCTTTACGTGCTGTACATTATCTCATTTAATCCTCATGGTGCACAGAGGAAGGCGCTACAAATATCATTGCCCCCAGTTTATAAATGAAGAAACTGAGGGATAGAGAGTCTATGGCAAACTATTGGCAGTCAAGGAACACGTAAGTGACAGAGACACGATCCCAACATGAGTCCGGCACCATCGTGACTGTTATTATCGTCCGGTTGTTTCAGTTGTGTCCGACTTTTCATGACCCCATTTGGGGTTTTCTTGTTAGAGATACTAGAGCTGTTTTGCCGTTTCCTCCTCCAGATCGTTTGACAGATGAGGAAACTGAGGCAAACAGGAT
The DNA here is from genome assembly GCA_028646595.1 of Phalanger gymnotis. Lineage (NCBI taxonomy): Eukaryota > Metazoa > Chordata > Mammalia > Diprotodontia > Phalangeridae > Phalanger > Phalanger gymnotis. The sequence continues at coordinate 707,193,236 of CM053622.1, read as the reverse complement.
AAAGTGACTTGCCCAGGGTCACATAGCTAGTAAGTGTCTGAGACCAGATCTGAATTCAGGAAGATGAGTCTACCTAACTTCAAGTCCAGCACTCTGCACTGCACCACCTAGCTGCCCATTTTGACTATAGAAGGCCTCTTTTACTATATGACCAGGCCAGGAAATTCTCACTTCTAAACCAGCCTACTTCCTGTTTCCGGTGTGAGACATTCCATGCCTGGAACACACTACCTCCTCCCATCTACTTCTTAGAAACCCTAACTTCCTTCAGTCTCAACTCACCTCTTACTGATTTCCCCTCACCCCAGTGGTTAGTGCTTTTCCCCTTACCCCTAAAATCACTTTAAATATATGAGGTGTCCCAAAAATTTTAGTGCAGTTTTAATCCATTAAAGTTTAAAGTTTTTATTCAATAGCTATTGACACTATTAGAGCTAAGGAGTGGTTAGCTTTTGTCTTTACCTTGGACATAGTGGGTGTTTAAATGCTTACTGATTGATTAAATGAATAAATGAATGAAAGAGTGAATGAATGAAAAGTGAAGCCAGCAACTGTTGAAAGAGGAATATTGGATATCCCTACCTCAATAATTACAGAGGGCCCACATTTCTCAAATTCTTTTGTGAACCAGGCCCAGACATTTCTATTGAATCTATCAATCAATCATAGTCATTAAACTAAGTATGAACGACCTAGTTAATCAGTTTTGAAGGAGTGAAATTCTTTGGATAAAATGATACCTCATAGGAAGTATGTCGGGCAGCTAGGTGGTATAGTGAATAGAGCAGCAGGCCTGGAGTCAGGAAGACTCATCTTTCTGAGTTCAAATCCAGTCTCAGACATTTACTGTGTGATCCTAGCCAAGTCGCTTAACTCTTTTTGCCTCAGTTTCCTCATCTGTCAAATGAGCCAGAGAAGGAAACGGCAAACCACTCCAATATCTTTGCCAAGAAAACCCCACATGGGGTCATGAAGAGTTGGACATGTCTGAAAAATGACTAAAGAAAAAGAAGGAAATGTATTGGGATTGTCTGAGACATGGTCACACCCCATAGAGTTTGTATAAAAATTAAAAGCTATTATGGAATAGGGGATTCAAATGTCTGGCCAACTCAGAGAAGAAAGCAGCCTAGTTAGGCCTTAGGGAGGGAGTCACTTGAGAGAGAGGAGGAGGGGAGCATCTGTCCTGCTCCATCCTCTTTGACCTTAGGATGGCTGGCTGAGCTTTGAAGGTCAGAAGATTTTGGACTTCCCATGGTCATCCTAACAGTGTCCCTGGAACAGCTGCATTGGCAGCTAAGTACAAATTAGATACACTAAGGAAAGGCAGCTCTAGGGTAGCACAAGTATTCCAATAGAAACCTAAACTATATCTAAAGGGGCCTGCAAAGGAGAGAGAGGCACTTCTAGAAACCATGAATTTCACCATCGTTATATCATATACTCTAAACCTGATCCCACTTTCCCCTGGGTGCTATATGTACTTGTGGGATACTTTATACCAAGTGCTGTTATGATTCCACTTTAGTAAATACCAGCTTCTAAAAGCTAATTAAGTCTGCCTGGGTAATTGATATCAATTGATAATCAATAGGGGAAGCATGTAGGTAGGGGCTCATGAGTTAAATCTCTCCTAGGAAAAACATTCCCCTAGAACTCTGAGTGGAGAAGTTGTAGCTGATCTCTGGGGATTTAACCAGCCAGTGCCAGTGGAGATGAGCTGCAAATGTCTTCAAAGTTCTAATACAAGCCCAGTCTGTTCGCCCTTCCAGCAGCTCCTTATTGTAGAATTCTAGGTAGCTATCCTCCATCGAACGGCAGATAATTAGGAGTAGCAATCTTAACAGTAGCCAGCATAACCCTGGTCCTTAGCCTTCTTTATCCCAGAGGGAAAGGAAGTTCCAAAAATCAGATATGGAGTATGGCTGCGAGTATTTGTGTATGGGGGATAGGGGAGGAGAAGCCACTGGTAAAGGGAGTGATCTTTGTTGGCCTTGCTCTTGTCTCCTGAATGTAATCCAGCACTACTTCATATGTTTGGTAGGGCACACTGTGGCCAGTCAATACCAATCAATACATGAACTGCATCTTTGAATACAAGAACTTTCTCACAAGTTGCCCCCTTCCCCCCTTCCCAGTGCCTTGGTGGAAACTCTATCCCACTTGCACTCAACAACTCCAGGCTTCCTTCCTAATCTTTAGATTTTTGCCTCTGCCCAGAACCTGGCTGGGAGCTGATGCTATTAATGATGGGTTTGCAATTAACATGGTCTCCCTCCTCCTCCAGCCTTAATAAGGACAGGGACAAGCCTGAGCCCAAGCAGCCGCTTTCCATCCTCCACCACTTTGTTTGTTATCCTTAAAGATTATTATTAGAAGAACCTCGGAGCTAATCACTTCCCCAGTGGTCACCCGCTCCTCTCGGCTCCTTGCTCTTGACTTCTGAGCCTGACCTGGCTTCCCAGAGCTTTTAGCCTGCCTGCTGGCGACTCCTGCAGGGAGAGCAGAGGTGAGCCCACTTGGGTGGAGTATGGAGGACTGTCTCCCTGAGGAGGGTGACCTCTGCCCTAGTCCCTTAAGGAGAAGGACTAAGGGGTGGGAGGAGGGAGACTTTGGAGAAATAGGAGGCTGCAGCCCTGCAAAAGTTAGCATGGGTTAAGTCCTGTTAGACAACATTCAGAGGAAAATAAAATAAAGGCTTAGAAATGAGATGGAGAAAGAAATGTGGGAGGTACTACTTAACTAAGGAAAGTAAAGGCTGACCTATCATAGGATCAGAGATTTTGAGCCAAAAAAAGATCTTTGATGCTACTAAATATATCTTCTTTACTTCATGGGTGGAGAAACTGAGGTACAGAGAGATTAAGTGATTTGTCTAGGATCACACAGTTAGTAAGTGTTTGAAATGAGATTTGAATCCTCCATGTGATCTTCCCATAAATGAAGGATCATGGGATTTAGAATTTGAAGGGACTATAAATATTAAATTAGCCAGCTCCCTCATTGGGAGCTAGGTGGCACAGACCTAGAGTCAGAGGGGCTGATCTTCCTGAGTTCAAATGTAGCCTCAGATATTTAGTAATATATGTGGCCTTGGGCAAGCCACTTAACCCTGTTTTCCTCAGTTTCCTCATCCGTCAAATGACCTGGAGAAGGAAATGTCAAAACACTCTAACCTCCTTGCTAAGAAGTTCACAAAGGGTCACAAAGATTCAGACACAACTGAACAACAACAAAAACCTTCATTTTACCAACTGAGGCCTGAGATTTGAAATTATTTGCCCCAGGATCACACACATACAATTCCAAGATTCAGTTCATCTGTTGATTCCAAATCCTGGGCACTTTCCACAGAACCATCCTGGTTTTGGAGATTCACCTTTCCCTTCCTTCCTTCCTTCCTTCCTTCCTTCCTTCCTTCCTTCCTTCCTTCCTTCCTTCCTTCCTTCCTTCCTTCCTTCCTTCCTTCTGACTAGACAAGAGAAAGGTTTAAATTACGATGGAAAGGATCCAAGCTACCACAAAGGAGGAACTTAGTCACAGGGTGGATGATCTATTCTAGATAATAACTTTCCTTGGATACAGTCTAACAGAAAGCAAGGGAGGATCACATTTATCTGAAGTAGGTTAAATAAAACCAGATTAACCTTTTAAGAAGTCACACACAAACACATCTATGGCTAAACAAGTTGTTGTACACAAATGCAATTCATTATTACTGCAATTACAAAGAACATGGTGAACATGGAAAAACATGGGGAGACTTACATGAACTGATTGAAAGTGAAAGTAAGCAGAACCAGGAAAATTACATAGGGAGTAACCACAACAACACAAATGGAAAGAGCAAAACAAACTCAATGCTGTGAAACTGTAATGACCAAGCTTGGCCCCAAAGAAGATATATGAAAAGGGGCTTCCGTCCCTTCTTTCATTAGCTATGAATGAGGAACGCAGACTATAAAGTCAGACTTAGCTAGATGTGTTGGTTAGTTTTTGTTCTTTGTTATAAGGCATTTCCCTCTAGGAAGGGGAGAGATACATAAGAAAATGTAAGTGACATAAAAACAAAAGATAATAAATTTTTTAAAACAGAACAACAAACAAAAGTTATTCTCCTCCTCGATGGTTACCCATTACCGGAATGATCAAGTGCAACTTCTTAGCTTGGTGTTCAGGGCTATCGGTAATCTGGCCATCCTTTTCCTCTACCATTTCCTCTATCCTTTCCTCCATCCGATCTCCAGCCCCTCCTAAATACTTTCTTCTTCCTAGAATTCAAACTCCTGCCTGTTTCTCAACACCCATCTCAAATTCTCTGTCCTGCACAAGCCTTTCCTCACCAACTCCCAACTAGATGTGACTTTTATAACACTGACTTGTTTCTACCCTTCATACAGTACGATACTTAGAGTCGACCTTATATTACTAATTATTTGTATATTTGTTGTCTCCAGGTCTCTTCATTCTGGTTGGGAAGATAATATACATGAAAAATGTCAAGTGCCATACAAATATAAGGTGTTATAGTTTCATCATATCTAAATTACTTGCTTGATTCTGGCCAAGTGGACTGTTCTGGAGTGCCACGAAAAAGAAAGTGATTTGGACAATGTGAAATTGCAATATCTTACATTGGTTTAGCACTTTACACTTTATAATGAGTTTTGAGATCGATCCAACCCAGGCTTCTGAAAGGGGGCAAGGCTTGAGCTGTGATGAGGTAAGGGATAATGCCAGTGTGTTTTCCCCCTTTGGAAGGCCTCCATTTCATTCTATTCCTCCTACTTAATACCTGTATAACCTTAGGCCAGTCACTTAAACTCTCTGGGCTTCAGCTTCCTTAACTGTAAAATGAGGGAATTGAAGGAGACTTCTGAGATCCCTCCCAACTCCAGGTGTATGATCCTATTATCTGAGCCTCAGTGCATTGTATGCCTTGTTTTTGTCGCTTTGCTAAACCAAACCCCACTAAGGTGCATGTGTGCACACACACACACACACATACACACACACACACACACACACACACACACACACACACCCCAAAGACACTCTCCCACCTCCAACATTCCCCATCTCTAAATCTAGGACATCCCTGAAGTCACAAGATGATAGATTCAGATCTAGAGGAAACCTCAGAGACAATCTAGTCTAATCCCTTAATTTTTACAGATGATGAAAGTTTAAGATCCAGAGAGATTAAAGGACCAGCTGAAGGTCACACAGGAAGTAAGTGTTAGGAGGCAAGATTTGAATCTAGGTCCTGTGACTTCAGAACCAGTGTTCTAGGAATAGTGCTCTTTCCACAGAACCAGTATACTAACTCCCTTCCCTAGAAGCCAGAAAACATAACTCCTTTCACAAACTGGAAAGGGCAAATTATAGGCTGATTCCTTTCCCTCATTGCTTTTTCCTCTTTCCTTGATCTGCCTGATGCTGCCCCAGAAAACAGAGGTGGGTGCTTGACACTCTTGGCCCCCAGAGAGCAGAGGTGGATGCTTGACACTCTTGGCCCCTAGAGAACAGAGGTGGATGCTTGACACTCTTGGCCCCCAGAGAGCAGAGGTGGATGCTTGACACTCTTGGCCCCTAGAAAACAGAGGTGGATGCTTGACACTCTCGGCCCCCAGAGAACAGAGGTGGATGCTTGATACTCATGGCCGCTTGAGAACAGAGCTTGGCATTCCTCCTGGTTAATATCATCTTATTGAAGTCAAAACTGCAATCCTCTCTCACCCCAGAAATTCTCTTGTCCAAGGAACTTGTTGCAATGTTACTTCGTTACTGAAGGAGCCTCCACATCAGGGAGATGGTGGTGGTGGGAGCCCTAGGGACAAAAGAATGGGAGATATGTGCATCAGGCTGGACCAGGAGATCTAGCCAGTTAACTGAAGGCCACTGCTCAGCCCGGCCCTCTCCCCAGGGAGCCCACCTGGTGCTAATTGTTTGTTGCTCTATGAGCGGATGCAGCCTCTCCACCAATATCCTCCCAGTCCAGATGCTGCCATCAGAGAGAGGGAGTCCTGTCAGGGGGAGCTGGCCTGAGGTCTGGCTCTCGCCTGTCAGTCTTGACATCTTCAGTGGATAATGGAACGCAGGGATGTGAGAGGCAGAGCAGGTGCATGCTAATGAGGAGATCAATTTTAATTATGATTTTAATTAAACACCCAATCCATGAGGAAATATGACAAGAACTAGGCTGGGGCTGTGCAACCTAAAACGGCTGGGGGATGAGAGAAGGGGGAGCGGGGGAGTCAGGAAAGAAAAGGCAAAGAACAGAAAGAAAACTATAGCTTCTTCAGGATTTTTGAGAAATTAAATGCAAGGCTGATGGGAAGCAAAGAAAGAAACTAACCTGAGGGAGGACCTTGTGTGAAACACAAATAACCATACCTATGTATGTTCATATATAGGTAATAGCTTATTTCCAAAAATGTTGGCAGAAGTAGAATTTTATTTGTCCTCATACCACCCCCAATCCAGTATCTGAAAGAAGGAAATCTCCCCATTGTACAGATGGGGTAACTGAGGCCCAAGTTAAACTGGGAGGATGAGGTGACTTGCCCAGTTTTCACACAACAAACCAGAAAAGAGCCAGGACTAGAACCCAAATGCTCTTATCTGAAAACCTTTGCTCTTACCTCTAGATATTAGAATCATAAAGAAAAATTCAAGAACCCTCAAAAATATATTCACGGTGGTAATGATGGGGGAGCAAATTTCTCTCTGCAAAGCTCTAACAACCCATAGTCTGATGTATGTATTGACCGGAGAGGTACCATGGCAGGTGGATACAATGCTGGGCTGAGTCATAAAAGGCCTGGATTCAAATCTCACCTCTGCCAATTCCTGACTCTGTGACCCTGGGCAAGGCAAGTCACTGTGTGACAATCCACTCCCTAGGATCTATCTTAGGCTGTATACCATCTCCTCCCCACCCCTGTCCTTTATACATGCCTCCTGCTTGAAGTGGTCCTTCTCTTCTCAGCTTCTCCTTGAAGCCCTAGATTCCTTCCTGTCTCAGCTGTAGTGCTCCCTCTAAATGAAGTCTTTTCTAAACACTTCCCCCCAACTGTTAATATCCCCAATCTCTCACCCTGAAAAATTATTTACTCTTTCATTTTATATACATATATATGTAATTTATATATTATAAATATTACATAAATTGTCTACTTATATATGTATATATACATATATACATAGTATATATACACATATATATATTCTCTCTATATAGTACCTATTTATCTCTACATGTTTTCTACAGTCTAAACAGAAGCTCACCGAGGGCAGGAAATGTTTCCTTTTTGTCTTTGTATCCCCATTACCTAATATAATTAGCATCTGGCATATAGTTTATTGAATGTTTGTTGAATCAAATTAAATCTACTCCATCATAAATATATGTCTCAGTGGAAGGAGTTGCCATGCTGGAAATCACAGGTCCTTTTAATATGTTGAGGGGGCAGCCTTAACCAGAAATGGTTAGCTCTGTTGCAGAGCACCCCTGACCTCTTGCACAAGTGATACCTGCACAAGTGGTTCCTGATACCTTGATACCTGTAGGATTTTCTTCCCGAGATAGGCATATCAATCAATCAGTGACCATTTATAGGCACCTACTACGTCAGGCACTTTGCTAAGCACTGGGGCATCATGCGTGAAATCACCAACCTCCTTCTGTCTATTGTTCAGTGGGGTCATTCTTAGAGATGTCAAGACATGGAACAGAGGACTCCCCTGGCCAGACAAGAGAAGCTGTACTGGGGAGAGGTGGAGGCAAGCTCTGAAAAAAGCCCTTCCCATTCCACCAGCTTTCCATCTCCACTGACAGGGAATGCTGCTTCTGCCTCTCTTTGGGCTTCAGCAATGCCCTAGCAGGCAGAAGCCATCTGGCTGGTCCCCTCGATGAAAAGAGAGGCCACCCTCCCCTGGTATTCAGTAGTTCAGGTCTTGTCACTAGCATGGACCAACAAGCTGAGTTTGGCAATGGTGGCAGAAGTTAATGGGGATTAGATGCACATGTTCCATGGTCAGTGGGAACACAGCTGCTCCGGGTTGTTTCCTAAGTGCCCTTCCCCATCCCTTTATTCTACCCCAGCAGACTCTCTCTCCCAGGTGCTTCAGAGAATATGGATGTGGTTATTTCTCCCTGTTGCATGTGATGACTGACATCAGCTAAATTTATGGAAATGTCTATATGAGGTTATTGTCCATATGTCCAATGAGGTTATTGGTGGAGGTGAAAGCAGAAGCTTCTATACCAACTTACCTCAACCAGAGGCTCATTGGATTTATTCTTACAGCCAACCTATATGAAGTCCTCTGACCTTTCTCTCCTCCTTTGATATTACTACTACTACTACTACTACTACTGCTGCTGCTGCTGCTGCTGCTGCTGCTACTACTACACTACCACTACTACTACCACTACTGTTACTATACTGCTACTACTACTATCACCACTACCGCTACCACTACTACTACTACACTACTACTACTATCACCACTACCGCTACCACTACTACTACTACACTACTACTACTACTACCACTACCCTACTACTACTACTACCGCTACTGCTACTGCTACTGCTACTACACTACTACTACTACTGCTACTACCACTACTACTACTGCTGCTGCTGCTGCTGCTACTACTACACTACCACTACTACTACTGTTACTATACTGCTACTACTACTATCACCACTACCGCTACCACTACTACTACTACACTACTACTACCACTACCCTACTACTACTACTACCGCTACTGCTACTGCTACTGCTACTACTACTACCACTACTACTACTGCTGCTACTGCTACTACTACCACTACCACTACTACACTACTACTATTACTACTACTACTACTACTGCTACTACTATTACTGCTACTGCTACTACTACTAACAATTATATAGTGGTTAATATGTGCCAGGCACTGTGCTGTGTTTTTATTATAATCTCATCATCGTTATCAATATTTGTTATTATCAGTAATTATCTTATTCTAACCTCACAATAATCCTTCAAGGTAGGTGCTATTGTTATTCTCATTTTACAGATGGGAAAACCAAGGCAAACAAAGGTTAAGTGACTTGTCCAGGGTCACACAACTAATAATTAGCTGAGGCTGAATTTGAACTCCGATCTTCCTGACTCCAAGCCCAGCGCTCTATCCACTGTGCTACCTAGAGACATAGAATGCTGTAGCTGGAAGAAACCTTAGAGGCCATTTAGTCCAATCCTCTCATTTTTTTATAATGAGGAAACACAGACCCAAAGAGGGAAAGTGATTTTTTTTTCCAACCTCAGGTGGCTAGTTAATGGCAAAACCAGAACAAGAATCCAGATTTCCTGCCTCCTATTGAAATGTTCTTCCCATCAGATCCCAACTGCCCACTGTTCCATTTTCACTGCTAGCCAGAGGCCAGGAGGGATATCTGGCTGCCTATCAGTCTGACTCCCTACAGGCAGAATCCAATGCCTATTTCTCACTGCTAACATACCATTCAGGATCTGAAAATGGCAGCAGCAAGAGAATATGGAGATGGAATATCGCAGAATACGCAGATCACAACATCATAGATTTAGACATGGAAAGGACCTGAGAGGACATCTAGTCCAATGGTCTACACATTTTTCAACTGTGTATCCCTTATCAGCAAAAAAATTATAATTTTGTGTCCCATATGTTGTTATTGATTTATAAATCATCTATGAGCACTTCTGTGTTGATTATATGCATTATAAAAACTAACACAAAACTAGACATTTTTAAAAGGATGAGATGAAGATGAAACAATATTTGATCTTATAGTTATTAGGGAGCCACCGCAGTTTACTGAGCAGGGGAATGACACAGTCATACCTGTATTTTAGAAACATGACTTTGGCAGGTATGTGGAGATTGGAGAAGGTAGAGATTTGTGGCAGTGAGACAAAAGAGAAGGGTATTGCAGTAGTCCAGGCAAGAGGTAATGGATGCCTGAACTTGGTTAATGGCCATATAAATAGAAAGAAAGGGAAGAATATGAGAGATATGAAATAGAAACAATAAGATTCGGCAACTGATTGGATATATTATATGACAGATGGTTAGGAGTCAAAGAAGACAGTGAAGTTGTATCAGTTTGGGAAAATGGAAAGATGACTGTTTCAACAGTAATTGGGAAGTTTGAAAAAGGATGGATTCAAGAGGAAAGATGATGTAACGATATCTGTGAGACAGATCATAAACCATTCTTGTCTTCACATCCTATTCAATTCACTCTATCCTACCCAAAATGAAAAGGGGAGAGGTAGAACCCTTCCTCACTGATCATTACCCACTCTGAGGAAGCTGCTACAGCTGTGAGGTGGTCTGGGTAACAGAGGGTGTGGGTGGAATTTTCCCAGTGGTCCCTGGAAGGTTGCTACTATGAGAGCCTGAAAACCTAGACAAGCCAGGTCATAATGGAAGCTTCACAAAGTGGGGGCAGGGAGAATATGGAGTGTTTAGTATAAGGATAGGTGTGGTCATACTGAAGACAAGCTCTATGATTGGCTATCGAATGGAGTGTGGGATGTCTTCCCTTCCTCCAATTGCTTGATCACCCATCTCCTGGATTCAGTTCCTGACTTCTAGGGAAAAGTCCAGCTCCTTTGAGGGTCATTTATTTAATCTCATCCCCTAATTTTACAAAATATAAACCTAGACACAAGGGGCAAATGACTTGCCCAAGGTCACGCAGACAATAAGGTAAGATTTGAAACAAGGTCCTCTATTTCTAGATCCTATGCCCTTTCCATAACATTGCATTGATTCCCAAAACAAATTCCCCATCACACCATCTCAGAGCCTTGATTTTTGGGTAGGTTCCAATCTTCATGCTTCTAGGCATTTGTGTTGCTTAAGTGAGGCTGACACATTAGAGTAAACAAGCATCCTAAGCTTCTTAAGTTTGCCTGGCCCTGGATGGAGGGAAGGACTTTAGGAACCTGCGCTTTCTCCTTTTGTTGCCTCTTCTCCTTTCTACTTCCACCCTGAGCTGGGCTGGTTTTCAAAGCTCACAATCTCACCAAAGGGGAAGTGAGACCAGTCACCTTAGACATACACGCTCTTCTGATGCTCCGACCCTCATGGACAACGAGGGAGTCAGGAGCTAAGGAATACAGAAGTAGGGTGTCCAAGGAGGGAAAGGGGGAGCCAGAATTCTGCCTAGACTGGGAACTCCTCTGCTTTGCTGCCTGCCCAATCATGTTAACCTGAACAAAGGAAAATGGAAAAGATGGTCTGTTAACAGGGGGAGGAGGGAAAATGGGGTAAAGGGAGGCTCTGAAGGGAGGGAGGACATGAAGCCAGGGAGGGTTTAAGGAAGGGACAACATGGATAACCTTGGAAAGTCTTGTTAGGGAAAGAATTTATTTGCTAAAGGGCCAATGAGATGATTTCTTCATTCCCAGGCTTGTTTTCAATCATTCCTCTTTCTCTTTTCTCGAAGGTCTCTTCCAAAGAGAAGAAATAGTAGCCACCAACAAGCAGGCCTCTGATTTCAGGTAACATGTCTGGGTGACAGCCGCCTGGCCTGGACCACCTAAGGCGGAACTAGGAATTCCTTTCACCTAAAGAAAAAAATAACTTGAAGTTAGGGGAGGCACACTAGTACAGAGGATAGACCAGCCACAGATGGAGTCACAGCAAGAGATGAGCCAGTCCAGGTCTTGTCCCGAAGAGGTTGGGGGAAAGGTGGATCCTCGGAGAGGACACCAGGGCAACCGGACCCTCTGCTTTTTCCTATTACCTATAGGTTAGAGAAAGGAGAAGGGCCCCAAAAGCGCCTTTCTTGGTGTGACTGCATCCACAGTTGGTCTGGAAGCAGTGATGCTACACAAGAAGTGTTATGGGGTGAGGCACAGGGGCAGGGCTGCCATAAGGAGGAAGTGCACACTGCCTCAACTTCTCCACCTCCCAACAGATATCAACTTCCTCAGGCAAAAGCTCCATTTACCACTGGATAGTTCTAACTCTGACCTAAGGCTTTCTGGTGCTGAAGTAAGAAACCATGGCATTTCTAGGTTGGCATTGCCAACTGTCCTGCCTCTCCTTTACGCCTTCCTTTCAACTCATTTTACAAGTATTTACCTTTTGCCTAACATCATTTTCCCACCAAGGGCCTCCCTCCTTCCCTGCTTACTTATAAAATATCCACTACCACCCTTCCTAGTGTGGCTGGCATAGAGTAGGTACTTTATTAGTATTTGTTGATTCACTGCTTCTTCTAATTCTAATTGCAGAAGGAAAGAAAGAAGGAAACAAGCATTTATTAAGTGCCTACTCTATGCCAAGCACTTTACAAGCATTATCTCAGTCAATCCTCACAACTACCTGTGAGGTAGGTGCTATTGTAATCTTCATTTTACCATCGAGGAAACTGAAGCAGACAAAGGTTAAGTGACTTGCCCAAGGTCACGCAGCTAGTAATTGTCTGAGGCTGGATTTGAGCTCAGGTCTTCCTGACTCCAGGCCCCTGGCTTCTAGCCGAGCTGCCACACTACACCTAGTGTGGACTGTGAACTTCTAAAGCCAAAAGAGCGACGCCAGGACTAGGGTGGAGTGAGGAAGGGAACAGGGATGGACTTTTTACCTTCAGCCACATGTGTATCATTATCTATACCCCTTCTACAACACTCATGTTGTGAAAGACTAACTATATTTTGCTTCTTCCTTCCCTTTATTGAATTTTCTCCCTTGACCCTGTCCTTTTTCAAAAGTGTTTCTTTTTGATTACCTCCACCCCCAACTGCCCTCCCTTCCATCATCCCCCCTTTTTTTATCTTCTTCCTCCTTCTTTCCTGTGGGGTAAGATACACAACTGAGTACGTATGGTATTGCCTCTTCAGGTCAAATCTGATGAGGGCAAGATTCACTCATTCCCCCTTACCTGCCTTCTCTTCTGTTCCTACAGAACTGCTTTTTCTTGCCACTTTTATGTGAGATAATGTACCCCATTCTATCTCTCCCTATCTCCTTCTCTCAATATATTCCTCTCTCATCCTTTATTCATCTTCAACTTACCCTGTGCCCGCTCTCTCTCTCTCTCTCTCTCTCTCTCTCTCTCTCTCTCTCTCTCTCTCTCTCTCTCTCGATATATATATATATATACATACATACACACTCACATATACATATATACATATATATATATATATATATACACACATGCATTTTCCCTTCAGCTACCCTAATACTGAAGTCTCATGAATCATACACATCATCTTTCCATGT
>CM053622.1:707152333-707179457 GCA_028646595.1 Phalanger gymnotis | reverse complement strand
ATCCTGGGGGGCTTGGAACACAGCACTCCTCTTTCCCCAAGAACCCCCAACCTGGACTGGACTTAGCTCTTCAGCAGGCTCTTCACTCCTGTTCTGATCCACCACTTAATTCCTCCCACCAGGTGGGCCTGGGGCCAGAAGCAACTGCAGCTGTAGTTCTGTAGCTGCCCCACCTCTGCTGCCCCCTGGGGCAATGGCTGAACCGCAAACTCTATCCCAGTCCCCAGCAGCTTCTCCCACTAACCTACTCTGTTATCCTTGGTGTTTGTGGGTTTAGAAGTCTGTTACTGCTGCAGCTCACTGATTCAGGGCGCTAGGGCACGCTCCGCCCGGCTCCTAGTCTGGTTGGTCCATGCTGCCAAAGCTGGTGTTCCACAATCCAGCTAGCAGCTTATGTGGGGGTGGAAAGATCCACCCACAGCCAGCACCCAGAAAGCTGCCGGACAGCACAGGTTCTTTTGATCTGCCTTAATAAGGAGAGCAAGGTGAAGGGGTTGGCAAGCTTACTTTAATTCAGCACACAAATATCATTCACTTAGTTCAGGGGAAAAAACCAGCACCCTGAACTTCAGAGCAAAATACAAGCAAATTACAAACATCAACAGACAGACCTTGTCTGATTCAAATCCCAGTACATAGTTACCAGAGTTCAACAAAGTCTCAGCATCCAGGTTTACAAGCTGGAGGGCCCCTTAGCTACAGCTGCCCAGAGTCTCGTCATTAACACCATCTCGAGAGCCCTTAAACAAATTACAAACAGACAGACCCAATACAATTCATAGTTACCAACATCTAGGCTCAGCCTGGGAGCTCAGAACAAGGGCTGGCCCAGAGTCATGCGCCACCACTGCTTCTGCAAAGAGCTCCAGAGAGGAGAAGGCCAACCCCTGGTTTTTATATCTTTTTCAGCGTCAGGGGTGAGTCACACATGCGACTCACCCACACTACCTAAAATCGCCACAAAGAGGCAGACTCAAACTCACATGGTCCAAGAGCCCCCGCTGTCCCAGACATGCAAACCAGGCCCTTCCTGGAGTTAGTCCCACCTTGGGCCCCACCTTAGTGCCAATCCACACCCACGTAGGTTTTACACCTAATAGGGGTTTGGGCCTGGGGCTTAGCACTTAGCAAGATTCAATGAAATAGCTGAATTACTCAAAGCAAACGAAAGCCAAACTCTTCAAGGGCACCCGCTGAACTAAGTGCCAAGGAGCCCATTCTTCCTACCAACACAGCTGGGCTCTGCTCCACTTAGCTCCACTCCCTTCTGCTCCCAGCTCCGTGCAGGATAGACCTTACCCAGAAACCATCCAGGCTGTCCTGGGCTAGAGCCCTGCTTCCCTATGCTATTTTGTGGGTTCTGCAGTTCTAGAATTGGTTCAGAGCCATTTTTATAGGTTTTTGGAAGGACTTGGCAGGGAGCTCACGCTAGTCCCTGCTTTCCAGCCGCCATCTTGGCTCTACCTCTCCCCCCCCCAGTCAAATTCTTACCTGTATTTTGATCATTTTTTTTTGCCTCCATTCAATTTCTTTCAAGCGAAATCAATAAGCATTTATTAAGCACCTACTATGTGTATACACTGCTCTAGGTTTACTGATGGGAATGACACTAGCTCACATTTCCGTAGACCTTTAAGGTTTACAAAGCACATCATAGATTATCTTCCTTTTATAGATGGAGAAAATGCTGCTCCTTGCCCAAGGTCACACATCTAGTAAGTGTTAAAGTTAGGATTCTAACCCAAGTGTTCTTTTTTCTTTTTTCTTTTTTTTTTGGAGTAGGGAGGGCAAGGCAATCAGGGTTAAGTGACTTGCCCAAGGTCACACAGCTAGTAAGTGTGTCAAGTGTCTGAGGTCAAATTTGAACTTAGGTCCTCCTGACCCTAGGGCTGGTGGTCTATTCACTCCAGGTGTTCTTACCCCCAATCCAATGCTGAATCTGCTCTACCATGAAGCCCCTTGTTTCCAGACCCATGTAGATATCTTGTGATGTTAAAGCTCATTTCTCAATGCTGTCAAACACCAGGGATTCCCGGAGGTAAGGGAATCCAGGACAGGCACTGAGCACCACGAGAACAGGCCAGAGGCCACCACAACCTTCCAGATGTTGCCGCAGTCCCTTCTACTCAGTTACCTTTCTCCAGGCAAGAGGCAGTCACTGGAGGGGCCCCAGTCATTCCATATCTCCAGGGCGCTGCATTCCAAGCCAACCAGCTCAATGTTATTTTAAAACTCACACCCACACAGCAGAGTGTCTAGGAAGGGGAGCGCCAGAAGAGAGAAGCAAGGATTTCAGCCTGACAGCTGAGGGGACCCGCATCTCTCTCTTGACTCTGCACAAACATGTTTCTCCTCCTCCCTCTGAGACTTCTGCCCACAGCCCAGAGACTTCATTGTTCTTCAGCTGCAATTAAAGAGCATGTTGAGCCCGCCTAGGGCTTCATTAGTCCTGATAACAATTCGGATTGTTCCAGGGCCTTCTTGCCAAAGTTCAGAGTATATCAGGTAGACAGAGCTGATGCATTTGTCTCACCCTTTGGAGGCTGGGGGCGGGGCTGGAGGCAGTTTTATAGTCACCAGAAATGAGGCCCAGAGGGGTTAAGGACATTTAACGCAGCCAGCTGGAGGCTAGAACTCAGATCTCCTGAATCTTTGAGTTTTTCTCAGACTAGTCAAATCAAGATATTCAGTATATAGAGATATATAGATACATATATACATACATACACATACATGTGTGTATACATACATATATGTATGTATATGTGTGTATATATCTATATCTAGATAGATAGATAGATAGATAGATAGATAGATAGATAGATAGATAGATAGATGATAGATTTCTTTGAACACCAGCTATGTACAGGGCCCTCTGAGTTTAATGGAGAAATATAAGACATACTCCTGGCTCTCAGAGAGTTTATAGTCTACTTAGGGAAATGACACCAACTGAAAAAAAAAACCCTAAAATTATAAGGCAACCTACTAGAATAACAACAGCTCATATCTATGTAGGGTTTTAAGAAAGGGCTCTTCTAGGGAAGCAGTGTACTGTCAAGCAAAGGTGTCAGACAGGGGGCCTGCCAGCAGCATGCCGCCTCCAACACTCCCAGTGTCCGTCCAACCAGTTTAAAATGTAATTGGGAAATATTTAACAAAGTAAATAAAATACAATAAAACATAGATAACATTATATTCTAAAACTAAGCCAATATGTGGCTATGGGAATTCTTATATAGGGATCAGGGACCCTTGTTTCTATTTGAGTTTGATACTATTAGGGTAGCGAATAGAAAGATGATCTTGGAGACAAGAGCTGATTTCAATGTCTTAGCACTTTAGACAACTCTTAAGACTGTATTTCCAGGGCATAGAGGGGATAGAGCACCGGGCTTGGAATCAGGAAGGCGCCTCTCCCTGAGTTCAAATCTGGCCTCGGACACTTACTAGCCGTGTGACCCTGGGCAAGTCATTTAATGTGGTTTTCCTCAATTTCTTCATCTGTCAAATGAGCTGGTGAAGAAAATGGCAAACCACTCCAATATCTTTGCCAAGAAAAACCCAGATAGGGTCATGAAGAATTGGACATGACTGAAACAACCCAGCAACAAAGACTACACATCGCAGAGAATATATGTTGCAGAGAATATGCTGACCTGCTTCAGTGGCGAGTTTTCCCCTAAAAGAGAGTTCCCTAAAATAATAAAATCTAACCTCTATCCCTTTATTAGGATCCTAGGTTTAGAGCTAAAATAGACTAGTCTAATTACATCAATTTTCAGACAAGGAAATAGAGGCCTAGGGGTACTAAATGTCAAAAGTGGGGTTTAAACCAGAACATGACTCCAGTATCAGGACTCTCTCCACTGAACACTGCCTCTTCACAATAAGACTGGAAGGTAAAAAGCACAATTGTCATTACCATTATTTTGTAGCTGATGAAACCAAGGCTCTAGAACCCAAAGTGATTTCCCCAGGACAAACAACTTTAAATAAGCAGGATTTGCATCCAGGTTTCCTAAATCCAATCACCAATATTCTCTATAGAAGAGGTGTCACACTCAAGACCATTCCCTAGGGTAGCCCAAACCAGATTAAAATGGAAATTGGGAAATGTTTAACAAAACAAGGAAAAATATAATACAACCTAGATAATGTTAATTTGTGCTTTTCTAAGTCAAAATGGGGCTGAAGAGATCTTTTTATCTGAATTTGAAACCACTGCCCTGTGTTAAACTTCTTCTTGGCTAAATGAGTGACCAAGGCTCTAAATGCTATTTCAGTTTTATAAAGGGAGAAATCATTGGTTTTTGAAAGCTTTATGGGAGAATTGAGACTTAATCTGGGCTTTGAATGGTGAATAAGATTCAGGTTATCTGGAAGTGTGAACAACAATGAGAGAAAACACCTGGTTGGTATTAAAGGGATAGTGAGTAGACAACTTGTAGAGAAAGGTGCATGTAAAAAAAGCAGAAGATGAATCTGGAAAGGCTTATTTGGTGCCAGATTATGGAGATCCCTGAATGCCTTAGCTACAGTCACATCCTATATTTGAATGTATGTGTGTGTAATGTGCGTGTATATGTGTAGGTGTGTATTTGCTAATCTGTACACAAATTATTTCCTAACCCCACCCCAATAGAATATAAGCTTCTCAAAGGCAGAGACTGTTTTGTTTTCATTTTTTTTTATCTACCTAACACAGTAACTTACACATAGTAGGACCAGAGGATTCAGGGACCATAGATGTAGAGCTAGAAGGAAGCTTAGAATTCACCGAGTCTCACCCCTTCACATTTTACAGATGGAGAAACTGAGGCACAGAGAATTTAAGTAACCTGAGTCACACAGCTAGTAAATGTCCAAGGCAGAATTTGAACCCATGCAGTGCCCTGTTCCGTATGCCATGAGCACTTTGTGAATTATCATTGGACTCAATTGTTGAATTTTATCTTACATTGCCTCCCATATGAAAGCAATTTCCTGGGCTTTCTTGGGAGGTGGCTGAGCTTGGGTTGCAGTTGACTTGAATGTTTTCCCCAGCTGTTATCAGGATATCTCTTATCGAGAAATAGCTTCAGGTTACCCCAAAATGGATACTCTGGGGAAAAGTGGAACCAGACCCTTGGTCAGAGTCCAGTTGAGCAACAGGATTGCTACAATCACACACTCATAGAATGGATGGTCTCCAGGTATGCATCTTCTGAGATTTTGTTCCCATCCCCACCATCCTGTTCTCCTTGCTGCTATCTTGGCTTTTAAAAATAGAGGGTCTCTCAGTCACCCCAATCTTCATCCTTACAGAGTTCAGCACTTGGGTCTAAAACGACCTTCTTAGTCATTTCATATGAGACATATTTCAAAACTCTCCCTCCCTTCTCCTTACTAGTTTTTCCCCATTCTTCACATTCCATCTCCCTGAATTCATGCCTTGCAAAGGTATTTATTCCCTCTTTGCCTTGAAATGCCTGGCTTCCTTCAAGGCCATGACCAGGTGTTGTCTCCTACACAAGGCCTTTATCCATCCCCCTACCCCACTGTTAGTACTTTCTCTCTCCTGAAATTGCTCTGTATTTACTTTGTAGATTTTTTACTTATTTATCTGGCTGCATGTGGGTAGAGTGCTAAGCTTGAAGTCAGGAAGACTTGGGTTTAACTGTGACTTCTGACACTACGTGATCCTCGGCAAGTCATTTAATTTCTCTGAGTCTGTTTCCTCATCTGTAAAATCAGGGTATTAGAGCAGGTGGCCTCTGAAGTCTTTACCCCTTTATTTTTGTTGCTCTACATTCATTTCCTGGCGACTTTCTGCCTGTTTGTGAAGGAAATCTGGAGACCCTGGACATTTCTGACCTATTCCAACATCTTTCCAGAATGCCCTTTTTTAGGTTCTTAATATTTATTTAATTAAACAATCCTCCTCCTGTCTTCTACCTCCTCATTCCCAAAACACATCTTAAATGAATTGGTAAATTTATATATACTGGGCTTGGGTTTTATGAGTTTCTGGTTCTTTTAATAATTTGTGATACCCAAAGGAAGGCCTCCAGCATATTGGAGAGAGTCGCTCCTAGGAATTTATAAAGAAACTTGGAAGGAATAATGCAGGATGAGAAAGTATGGCTGGGTGGTGAGCAGCACCCGTAGAGGGAGCAGCCATACTTAAGAGAGCATAGATCCATTGAAGTACGAAGACCAGTTGATTTACCACCTTCCCCGCCTTGGTATAACCAAATTGGAATGTTCTTCCTGCTCCTTATTTCTCTGAAGAAGAAAGTTCCTTCTGCCTGGAGCCCCAGAACCTCTCTCTAAACTCTGCTTGTGGGGTTCTCACTCATTCTTTGAATCCCAGCACACGAAGCTTTCTCTGATCATCCTACTGGCATGTGAACTGTCTCTCTCTCTCTAGGATAACTCATTGTACCTCCCTTATTGGCCTTTCCTACTCTGCCTTGTATTAATGATAATTATTATTATAGCTAGCATTTGTATGGAGCTTTAAGGTTTGCAAAATCCTTTATTTGTGTGTATAATTTTATAATAATTATGAGAGATATTGGTAGACACTTATCTCCCCTAGTATATGTTACACAATCTACTATGTAATAGTATACTACATACTACTTATCATAGTATATAGCATAGACTATACAATATAGTGTAAGATCTATGAAGGCAAATTGCATACATCCTTTCTTCTTAGACTTAAAGTTGAAATGGATCTTCAAGTTCATCTAGCCCAAACTTCTCATTTTGCAATTGAGGAAACTGAGGAAGGGGGAGGTTGGGTAATTTGCCCAAGGTCACAAAGTAAGTGGCAGGGAGACCTGAATCCAGTTTCTCTGACTTCAGATCCAGCACCCCCTATCATGTTTCCTGTTACTGATGGTTTCAAGGTCAGTGCTTTGGACCTTGTAGAGGGATGTGTGTGGGCAATGAATATTGAACAAATGGATAAATAAGCATTCTTAGCCATTTGGCCTGGAGTTGACTGACCCAGGATTAGCTCCTGGTCTGACAGCCACGTTCAGATGCTGAATCTCTTACTTTAAAGCTCTCCAACTGTAGTCTCCAAGTAACTGCCAAAGATGCTGGAGAAATTATGGAGAAAGACTCAATAAGAGTGAGATATACCGTTGAACGTTAACATTTGGATGTGTATTTAAAATGGATTGTCCTAGGGAGAGCAACCAGGATAATAAAAGTATTACAAACCCTGTTGTGTGAGGAAGGGTTACAAGAACTGATGGTCCTTAGCCTAAAAAAGGAGGCGGATAAAGGGTACACTAAATATTGTTGGGATAGTCCTTCTCTTGAGGAAACTCCTCATCAGTGTAAGGTAAAGCTTCCTAACAATTAAAGCTTCATCAGAGGCTTTTGTTACAGGTTATTAGAGTTGCTGGAGCCTTACAGGTCCATCAGTACTAACCTTTCATTTTACAGATGAGGAAACTGAGTCCAAAGAGGGGAAGTGACTTAACCAAGGTAACAGAATTAGTATGCGGAGAACAGTAGACAGAGCATTCTATGTATAATAAAAAAAATAAAATAAAATAAAAAATCCGTATGGATTGTTTAGTTGGTGCTTCCTACTAAGTTTTTAGTAGAGTGTAAGAAAGGTCAGGGAGCAAGATATTGAGTTGATTCTGGAGCTTCCTTCAAGGCTCAGTTCATGTGCTCCTTCCCAAGAGACTATAACGCTCTTTTCCCTCCCTGGTTCCATCCGCATCAAATTCAAGCTTCTTGAGGACAGGGCTATATTTTTTTTGCTTTTGTATCACAGGGTCTAAGACCTAGCATACAATAGGTACTCCAAAAATGCTTGTTGGATCAGATCAGAGAAATGACCACCTAAAAATGTAATAGACAGCCCAGAGAGGGTGAGCTCCCTACCCTTGGATTTGTTCCAACAATGGCCAAATGACTGTTTGTCAGGGATGTTGTTGAGGGAATATATCTATCAGTCAGGGAATCGGACTAGACAGCCTCTAGGAAGCCCTTCATGCTCTTAGACTCCATGATTTATAAGGTATTCTAGTTTTTGCTTCAGTATGTAATCTTTGTTAATTAATTAGGATAAATATGTGTTTAGCAACATAGATAACTTGCATCCTCTTTGTTTAGTTTCTTAGTGTGTATACTCCAAGGTCGCTGGCAACCCTCTTGTGGGGAGTGTTGGTCATGCCCCCCGGATAATGGAGCAAGATCACCTGCTGGGGGCTGTTAGGCATCAGGATTCCTAAGCTGCCTGACCATAGAGGACGGCCTCTCTCACACATCCTCTGCGGTCTCACTCCAGTGGTCGCTCTCAACACTCAGGCTCTTTGGACCTGAGGCTCTTATTCCCCAGTTGAGCACCTGGGTCCTATAGAAAACATCTGCCCCAGGCAGAACAGGGCTGAAAATTATATTTTCATGGGACGTCAAACCTCCTCTTCCACCTTAAATGAAAGGTATTATTTCCGATAGAAGAATGTCACACTTCACCACCAAAATTCTGCCTCTTCGGCAAAAAAAAAAATTTCGCTGCACGGCTGGCAGCTCTCCACCCAAGGCCAATCTTGGGAAATTTACCAGGCCTCACTCAAATCATGAATGCTCAAAATGTCCACCTTTGTATAAGTAGGATAGCAGTGACAGGGGGACATGGGCTGAGGACACCTCCCTCGTTCTCCTTGGGGACATTTTCTACGGATCTCTCCAATAAATAAGCACGTAAATAAATAATAAATAAATCTCAACTTCCTAAACCTCCCAGTCTCTCCTTCTGTAATAGATGATATCCTTCCAGCTTCTTCTTTGGTATGTGTAAAAATACATCCTTCTTAGCTGCCAACAAGATATCAGTCCCTCATCTCTGAGGGATTCATGCTGGAGGCTGAGCCTGCTTTCTAATTCACCCACACCGAACCTGCCCTGGCATAAAAGCTTCGTAGAGTTGCTAGGGAAGGCAGGGGAAAGGAGTCAGGCAGGGAGTGAATTCTAATAAAAGGCAGCCAGTTTACACTTTTTAATGAGACAGAAGGGGCTGGGAAGAGACACACACAGAAAGAGCTGCTCCCTATGTCCCTTGGGTTTCCTCTTGTGTCAGTGTGTGTGTGTGTGTGTGTGTGGCCTAGGGGCTGATCAGACTCCCACTTCTGAAAACTCCCAGAGCAGGAGCTGGCAACTCACCTTGCCAGCAACACTGAGCTTGGGCCTATGGCTGGTGAGACCAAGAGTGCCCTGATCTGAGGGATGGAGGTGTAACTCAGCTTCCTGAACTGTCCTTAAGGCACTTGTTTCCAAACAGGAATGTAAGCTTTATCAAGCACATGACCACAGTGACGAGCTCCATCACCAAGCTTTTATTAAGTGTTTACTATGTGCCAGGCCCTATGCTAAGGCTTTCAGATACCAAGAAAAACCCTACAAAATGATCACTTCCCTAAAGATGCTCAAATTCTAATGGGTAAAATGGCATGCAAATAACTTTGTGCAAACAAAATATATACAGAATAAATAGGAGATGATTTCAGAGGGGAGACATTAGCAGCTGGAAGGACTGGGAGAGGCCTCTTGCAGAGGTGGCATTTTAGCTAAGGGTTGAAGGATGCCAGGGAATCCAGTAGGCTCAGGTACCTTGTGTCTCCTGGGAGCACAGAGGCTCAGTCCAAATACCAACTTTTTCAGCTCACTCAGGTACCATCATGGGTCTTAGTCAGATGTGACATGGTGTTCTGAACACAAGAAGGGGAATGGGGGAGGTGATTCTACGTGGATGCAGATACTGTCTACGGATATCGAGCCAGATGTTGGATGCAGGCCTACAATGTATCCCCTCAGACCTAGCGTACCACTGGCACAACAGTCTGCAGGTTGGCTGGATTGGAAGGCAGACTAGAAGCTGGCAATCTCCACTCTCCAGATAGGGAGAAAGGAAAGTGAGTAAAAATGCCCTCTCATACCAGAACTTTCTCCACTAGGCAGGCCTAGGAAAGATTCCCTCTAGCCTCATTCTCTTGCATGACCCAGGGCTGTATGCAAACATTTGCTTTGATTTGTAAAATGATCCATATAATTAGGAAAAAGAGTTAAATAAAGGGACTGATTTCCGAGAGCAGGCTCTTAATGACACTAATACCTGACAAAAGGGGCCGTTATGATGGGCTAATGGGCCTTGCCTGGCGTTCAGCTCTCTCAGGACACAATCCAACACACTCAATTATCTCCTAATCAGGGCCATTTTGTCAGAGGTTATTGCCCTGAAGTATCAATTATGAGAACGTTATTAATACTTTATGGAGAAATCACTTGCATGAAAGTGTTAAACTTATGGGGCATGCCCCTTCACTCACCCCTACACAGGCCCCCAAGACATAGCTTCTTCTTATACCGATTTAGCTACCCTAGTCAGTGCCTTGCATGGGTCATGGTTCTCAGTGGAAGGGACCCTGGACTATTGTGCTCCTCTCAGCCCTTTCCCAGGCAACTAAGACAACCGTTTGACTATTCCAGATCTCCATCTCTGTTACACCATTACTAACTGGGTCCAGGAAGGATCTAGGGAGTCTCTCTCTCTCTCTCTCTCTCTCTCTCTCTCTCTCTCTCTCTCTCTCTCTCTCTCCGTCCCCCCCTCCTCCCTCCCTCCCTCCCTCCCTCTCTCAAAGGTGGTCAATAGCAAAGGTCCTTTGAGGGATACTAATAGATTAGTTCCTGATACTCATGGGAACCTATCTGTTTCATGTTGGACCCCTGGGAAACTTTCCTCCAGGAATGAATTCCCAGGGTGTTAAGAGGTAGGTTAATGATCTTAGAGGGCAATTGGACCTTTACTCAGTGATCTGTGAGGTGACCTATCATTTTCCAAGTGAGGGAGGATACAATAGTGACCTAAATCCTTAGAAGTCTAAACTGTGATGACTCCATAAGTTGTCCACTAAAAAGAAGATTCTCATGGTTGATTGATTCGTGATAGGGAAACATAATCTGCATGGAAGGAAGGCGAGGGAAACTATCCTGGCTACTTCTTCCATTCTGTGTTAACCATGTGAGAGACAGATAGACATAAATAAATAGATAGATAGATAGATAGATAGATAGATAGATAGATAGATAGATAGATAGATAAGGTAGGTAGATAGATACATACATGCATATATACATAGATACACACATACATATATAAATACACACATAGATACATACGTACATACATAGATAATACAAAAAGAAATAGATAAATGTATGATAGAGGATAGATATGATGATAGATGGATAAATAGATGATGGACATATATATGGATAGATAGATGATAGAGGATAGATAAGATGATAGTTGAATAAATAGATGATGGATAGATAGATAACAATTGGATAAATACATAGATGGCAGATAGATGGATAGATAATAGAGGAAAGAGAGAGAAGAAGAGGGAAGCGGGGGGGGGGGGGGGGGGGGGAGGGAGAACAGGAGAGAGACAGAGACAGAGATAAATCCAGGAATGGACAACTGTCATATCCCATAATTTCTACTGAGGGAAAAAAAGGTGAAGATACAAAGTCTGGAGGAAAAAAAGCCGAAGAAGAGTATAAACAGGTGGCCGTGAGGAAGGTGGTGAGCAGCGATTGCAGGCCACCATCTTGTCTTATCAGTGCTTTGTTTTCCCTAGAATTTAAACCTCTCCAGGGCAGTTCTTGGTTTGGGAGGTTGTTCTTGATTTTGTCTTTTTATCCTTAGGCTTAACAGTACCTGACCTAGTAGTAGATACTTAATAAATACTTATTGCTTTGCTTAATTTGGTCTCTCTGTTGTGTTTATAATGTATCATTAGGTAACATATAGGTCTTATATTCTAGACTCGAAGTTGTGTGAGGGCAAAGGGTCTGAGTCTTACCTGAACATTGTATCTCTCCCAACAATGAGCAGAACGCACATGCAAGGTACTTTAACCGTTTAATAAATGTTTGTTGAATTGGGTTTGTTAAATTTCCACAGAGGACGGACCTTGGGTCAGAAAATGGGTTTAAACTGTAACTGAAAGGCTTTAGGTGAGATGCACTGACTGTGAATGTGATTAAACATTGAGGCAGGCTCTGCAGTCTCCCTCCCTGGAGATCCGAAGCAGCCAGCCCTTCTGCTTGTGACTTGCTTGAGATCTCTTGCCCAGAGACAGTGGGAAGGATGGAATGACCTTTAGAGATTTCCTGCCAGTCCGTGTTCCAGAGAGATGTTCACCAAGAGGAAAGATGGGGGCCTTTGCTGTCAAACACTGTGTCTGTGCATTGTTGCTAGCAGAGTCTGGCCCAGGACTCATGCTGAGAAGTGTGAGTTAAGGGATCTGAGGTGCTAAGAATCCACCCTCCCCATTCCTCAATTATGGCTTATAAATGTGCTATTTGGTGCCTGGGTAATTAGTGTTTGTGTTAAGCAGCTACGGGGTTAAGTGCTACAGGGGGTGTGATCTGGGCTGACTGAGTCTGTGCGACAGAGTGGGGGTGGTTGCCTAGCAACAACACCTGTAGCACATTAAACAACCATTCAGCTCTGTCATCTCAGAGCTGGGGCTTTGGGTGGGGGGAGGGAGAGGGGGGAGGCAGATTGTGGAGAAGTTGGATGATGGAAATGAGACAGAGGTGGGGGAGAATATTTTTGAGTCCTTCTCATAGGTCTTGGTGGAATATGGGTGGAAGGCAAAGGCATCTTTGGATGCAGGCTGAGGGTGGCTTGCCCTCAAGGACTGGCCTTACCATTTCATATGATGCTGGCCCTAGCAGTCTCAGGAAATACAAACGGAGCCCTTTGTCCTTCACCCTAATAGTATCCCTATTCTTCCCTACCAACCTGGACACTCCCTTGGCTAGGAGCATGTTATGATGCTTTTTCATATTGAGGGTGGGGTAGCCATCTACTTAGAAATCTTTTTAAGATCACAGATCAAAAGCTAGAAGGAACCTCAGAGACAGTCTAGTCCCAAGCCCCTCACTTTACAGAGGAAGAATCAGGCTGATTAAGTGATTTGCCCATGCTCACACACTAAGCATCAGAGGTGAAATTTAAACCTAGGTCGTCTGACTCTAAAGCCAGTACTTTCCCTATTGTGTCAAGCTGCTGACTTACTTTTGAGAAGGAACCTATATAGAACTCAAGTAATGACTATATGCTCTTATTCTTACACTCAACATGCAGAACACACTCAAGTACAAGTCCCATTAGCCACCCCCTTCCACCCACACAACTCACTCCTGTCCCTGACTCATTTGGAATAAGACTGGGAAGAAGGGAAGATTTTTCCTCCATGATAATTCCAGGCATTAATGCATCAATTGCTGTTTTTATGGGATACAGACAGAAATCACCTGACTTTTCCTCCAAAGTCCCAAAGTGCCTCTGAACTGAGACAGAGGAGTAGAAGCCGCAATATTGTATAATGAATAGAATCCTAAGCAAACAAGGGCCTCAAGAGAATGAAGATTCTAGACCTGGGATGACTATCTATTAATTGGAGAACAACTTAAATTCTCTGAGTCTCAGCTTCTCAGGCCTGGAAAATGGGGACAGTGTAAACTGCCCTGCCTTCCTCACAGATGGGTTTAGAGGGATCAAATGAGATAATGATGTAAAAGTGATTTGAAAAATGACCATGGACTCTGTAACTTGTAAAGTGGTATTATCATAGAATTTTAGCACTGCAAAGTAGTTTTGAGATTATCTGATCCAGCTGCTGCATTGTAGAGATCCTGAAGCCCGGAGAAATCAAGTGAATTACTGGGATTACAAAGATAGTTAATGGCAGGAAAACACCAATATACCTCTTCTTTTGGAAGAAGACCATGCTGTGTGCTAATTTGCCTAAATGGTAGGGGAGAAGACATGCAGTGTGGGTGCGTTGCTGGGTAACTCAGAGATCGAGTAGCTAGAGGAAGGGGCTTGTTTCAGCCTATTATAGATTCACTGGTTCAAACCCATCCCTGGGCCAGTGATAATTGTAATCACCAGTTTTAGAATTCAGAGAGAACCTGATTTCAGAAGGTTTTTTTTTCCTCTTAACTATTGTCCATGGAGTGTTTAACCACAAGATTGTACACTGAGGATTCATCTTCCCATTTTTGCAAAGGGGAAACTGAAGTACAGAGACAACAAAGTCTTGCCGACAATGCCACTGTAAGTTTGTAAACACAAATTTCCAGCTTCCACCTTCCACTCTCTCCCACTGAACTCTACTGAAAACTAGGCTGAGTTTCTGGTTAAGCTGAAGACTA
Source organism: Phalanger gymnotis (assembly GCA_028646595.1). Taxonomy (NCBI): domain Eukaryota; kingdom Metazoa; phylum Chordata; class Mammalia; order Diprotodontia; family Phalangeridae; genus Phalanger; species Phalanger gymnotis. The sequence goes on along the minus strand of CM053622.1, from coordinate 707,165,213 downwards.
ATATGATTGATTTTCAGGTTTGGGGGCAGTGTTGGCCTGTTGGCCCAGGCATAGGGCAAACAAGCCTGTTGGTTTCGTTCTGTTTCTGTCCCTAGCCATTATCCTTCTTTAGGAAAAAAAAAAGTAAAACAAATAAGGGAACCAGTCCTCCTATCCCCAGCTACATCCTTGGTTAACGAAGAAATCCTTATTCTTTCTCTCCTGCCCCCAAGACAAAAGCAAATAAACTCGGATTCTATACACCCTAAGCTCAGTTCAGCCCTGCTGGTCCAACTTGCAAGAGGAATCCATCAGCCCAGAATACATTGAAAAGAGTCAAAAGGAGAATTGGGGTGAGGGGTGCTTTTTACTCCTCACAATTTTGGGTTTGATGTCACTGGAGCACCCACCATGACATCATGGATCTACCTTCAGGAGTCTCTCTCTCTCTCTCTCTCTCTCTCTCTCTCTCTCTCTCTCTCTCTCTCTCTCTCACCCTCCACTCCCCCTTCCTCTCTCTGGTTTCTCCTTCCTGTGTTGTGCAGTTATTTTCATGTTCTGGGTTATATTTAACTCAAGTCATAATATTTAAGAGACTGGAAGAGTGCTGTTTCACCAAGGAAGGCATTTGAATATTCTCTGTTCCAGAGAATTCCAGGGGCCCCAGGAAGCGAGTGTGAGACAGTTGCCCCTGATTTGTCTGACACATCCTGTCCATGTGACCTCCGTTAGAGGATGGCTGAGGCATTTAGGGTGTAGCCCAAAGAAACATGTAGAAAGCAGCAAGGAGGAGAAGTAGATGTGGTATCAGCAGAAATCTTGTGCTTCCTCAATTCAGGTGGCATATTCCCCATTCATCTCAGAAAGAGTGGATCTCTTACTGGCTGTATACAGATGGAGGCATCCTAATTCTACCTCTTAGCCCTAGACCCAACCTAAGAAGGATTCAGAGATGGACAGCCACCTGGTGTGCATGTTTGCGTCTTGATTAAAAGGGAGCCAAATCCTTGACCTTAAGCTTTAGTATGACTACTCCCAAATACCCCGCACCCAAGCAATATTTCCCTGAAAAGCCTCTTCCTACAACAAGCACAACATAGAATTACGGAATATTAGAACTGAAAGAGAACCTAGAGACCATCTAGTCTATACATATAGGTTACAAAACTGAGGTACAGAAATGTGAAGGAAAAAAAACCTGCCTTAGATCATACCACTGTTAATAGACCCATAACTCAAACCCAGGACCTCTGATTCTAAGCCCAGCACTCTTTCTATTACAACTATTTGGAAAGGATGAGAAGTAATGCAATTTTAAAGTCTAGGCGTCAAGAAAATTTTCCAAAAGGACTGTTTGTCCTTCCCTAATTGCAAGATAAACCAATTTTCGGTGGAATAGGACCAAGGGTATGCTGATAAATCTTTAATAAGTAGCTCTCCAAGGGGGGAAAATGTACCCACCACACTTTTAAGTTTAATATGCATTATTAACATTTTCTCCATCACTTTTTTAAATCTAGACAATCAGCAAAATAATGAATCAAGCCCTTAGGTGTTGCATTAGTCAATTTCTGAGATGTAAAGGCTCTACTCAAAATTTAACAATTGGCTCTCTTAAGAATAGTCTGAGCTGTCTCCAGCGTACTGCCAAGTGAGGCCCAGTTCTTATACGGACTGCCATGTCTCCCTTACAATTCATCGAGTTTTGGGGAAGAATTTACACCATCACTTGTGACCCTCCCAGGCTATGAGTAGATGTCGTGAGAAGGCAAGTAGCATTTCTGTCTTGTTTCTGATTGTCTTAACAGGAACAAATCTCTGAGAGTTGGGAGAGAGAAGAGATACCACACAGCCCACTGTGTCAAAAGTTTTCTAAAGGAGGGCCTGCAACTGAGCAATGTGACTTGCCTTCATTGATAGCAAGCCAAACAGGCTTTTGAGCATGAAGATAATAGTGGGGACAGGAAGGTGGCCTGTGGAAGGCCCTGCCAGCCAAATGAATCTTAAGGAGCAGCCGGAAGGGACAGGGCACTGACCCACATTTGTAAGCGCTTTTTCCATCTCTAGCCAGAGCTGTTAAGCACTAAGACCCAGTATTTCGTTTCACATTCATGGGAATTGACATATGGTATAATTTTTTTTTTAATCCTCCAAGTTCCCTAGGCAGCTTTGACGTGAATATTAATACTAACATAATTTCATGATGATTAGAGAACACAATTAGGGGCTATTAATAATGACACAAATAATGACATTTAAGGCCTCATTTTAATTTGAGTAATATTCTGTCTGGTGGTATTTAAACAGCTCTGTCTAGCACAATTAGCACATTTCTGGGGCGAAGTCACTGCTCATAGTATCAATCAGTCTCACCTCACCAACCCACCCCCATGAAAAGGGAGATAGGCTGGCAGGGCATCACCTAAAACCGCAGAGGAAACCAAAGGGAACAAGCATGGACAGGTCTTCCCTTCACTTGGCATCATCCCAGCAGGTGCTATTTCCTCCATGTATCAGGTCTGGGATGTGGCTTTCATTAAGGGCTCATAACCGAAATCTTGCTGCTAGGATGTAGCTGGTCCCATGAGTACTGATAAAATCCAAGATGGAAGGGACCTGAGAAGTCTGGGTTCTCCTAAGTAGGAATGGCAAAATAGAAAGCACTGACCTCAGGGTCATCAAGGAGCTTGAGTTCAAGCACTACCTCTGCAGTTATTACCTATGAGACCCTAGCCAAGTTATTTCCCCATTCTGGGACTCTGTTGTTGTTGTTCACTTGTTTCAGTCATGTCTGACTCCTTGTGACCCTATTTGGGGTTTTCTTGGCGAAGATGCTGGAGTGGTTTGCCATTTCCTCCACCAGCTCATTTGACAGATGAGGAAATGGAGACAAAAAGAATTAAGTGACTTTCCCAGGGTCCCACAGCTAGTGTCTGAGGCTGGATTGGAATTCAGGTCCTCCTGATTCCAGCCTGATGTTCTATCCACAGTGTCACCTAGCTGTCCTGGGACCTTGGTTTCCTTAGCTTTAAAATGAAGAGATTGGACAAGATGATTTCTAAGGTCTCTTCTCTAACCTTCTGTGAGTCCATGCTACCAGTCATCCATGAGCTGAGATGAGAGAATCTCAGTGAGGGACCCAATTCTTAAGCTTCTGTCAGCAGACATCTGCCTTCCATCTGATAAGACTGTGCTGCTGATAATGTCAGCACTGACTCATCATCAGTAGTAGGATGTGTTCATGAAATTGTTACTCCAGTAGTGGCTGATGGTTCGATATGGAGCCATCCACATCTCTTGTCTAGTTGATGTTGTGACCATCGTCAATTGTGACCAATCACTTATGGATATCTGATTCAGAGTTAAAATCTTTGGAAGCTACGTGGTCTACTGGGATTGAACCCACCCATTAAGCTGATGTTCTTACTAGCTGAGTTAACCAATCAGAGATTGATATTACACACTATTGTCTCACTTGGGCATTGTGGAATTGTATCCCCTTTCATTAATAATACCTTAATTAAATGGCAGAGCATAGACTGTCAGAACCCTGGCTTCCACACTCCTAATTTGTTCCTGTGTTGTTTGTCCTTAGAACTCAGAGGACCCATGACATCATGATGTTGGGGTAAAGGTACAGTGTGTCTGATTGTGGCTGATCAGACCAATATGAACCCAGAAGACTCTACCACAGGTTGGATAAGAGTAGTCCATTTGAACATTTGAGAGGGAGATGTCTCTAAATTTGCACATCTCCCATTTCCTTTGTGCTACTGCAATTCTGGTTTGCTCACAGAGTACAGCGCCTTCTTTAATGTTTAATATCCAGCCATGCTGGATTGTCCTGTGTCATTGTCTCTCAAACAATACTAAAGTTCTTCAGAGAGACCTTGAGAGTGTCCTTGTACTACTTCTTCTGACCTCCATGGGAGCGCTTTCTGTGTCCTTTATCACCTCTTCTACTATTTAACAGTCCTTACTGTTGAGAAATTTATTGCATTAAAACAAACAAACAACAACCAATTCCTTTTTGTTATACATAGGCAGCAGTACCATATGTGGAACCATCAGTTACAGTAAATGGAGAAATATTGAAGGCTGTGGATAAATTCAGTATACTTTCTAGGGAGGTACACCTAGATGATTTTGGCATTCAAACAACATGGCCAGACCATTGGAGTTGGGTTCTCTGCAGGAGACTTTGAATGCTTGGCAGTTCAGCTCAAGAGAGGACCGTATCAAATACCTTACCTTGCCCAATCATCTTCAGAATCTTCCTCAGACGATTCAAATGGGAGTGGTTTAATTTTCTGGCATGGCGCTGGTAGACTGTCCAGGTTTCACTGGCATACAAACAAGGAAGTCAGTAAAACAGCTCTGTAGACCTTCAGTTTGGTAGGCAGCCTAATACAACTTCTCTCCCACACATTCTTTTGGAGTCTCCCAGACTCTGAGATGGCTCTGGCAATGTGTGCATCGACCTTATCATCTAGGTGTACCTCCCTAGAAAGTATACTGAATTTATCCACAGCCTTCAATATTTCTCCATTTACTGTAACTGATGGTTCCACATATGGTACTGCTGCCTATGTATAACAAAAAGGAATTGGTTGTTGTTTGTTTTAATGCAACAAATTTCTCAACAGTAAGGATTGTTAAATAGTAGAAGAGGTGATAAAGGACACAGGAAGAATTCAGGGGATGCCCATCTGTCTTGGAGGATCAGCAGGGGGAACAGCTAAGGCAATCTATTGAGATCAGCTCCTTAGGAGCCCGTGAGCTTAACAGATTGAGAGATGGAAGACCACTGCGCAAAGGCAAAAACCAAAAGTCCATCAGTTGCCTGGTGTAGGAGCCTGGACCCCCTGGCATGTACAGTGCTGAGCGTGACCTAGGACAAGGTTGGCAGGCAGCCAGCCACCGCTCAGGCCTGCAGAGCATTGGCAGAGGGCAGTCTGGGCTGCTGGGGCCCAGGCAGGGTCTGTGAGCAGCGGGGGAGGTTAAGTGGAACTTTTCTGGGTAATTGACTCTGTCTGCCCACAATACCCCCTGCTGAGCCCAGGCAGGCCTGGGCCTGACACTCGGCAGACTGTCTGGAGTCCTCTCTGCAGAGGCAGAGTGCTTGGTTTACGGCAGGCTGGTAATTTTGTTATAAGACTCGCCCCCTCAGCTGCAAGCCTCCTTTTGTCTGAATCCATGATGCAGAAGCTCAGGGAGCTGCATGATTTTGAGCGAAGAGGCTTCTGCAGAAGCAAGGGCAGCTCAAGGGGAAGGCCAGGGAAGACTGCGGTGGTGAAAGCCTGAGGCTTTAGTCCAGCCTGAGCCTCCAGGCCAGGGGACTAGGCCTTCTCCAAGTTCTGGCTGGCGGTCCAGGCTCCTTCTATCCCCTCGGGATTCCTTCAGGCATCCTGAGGCAACACTAGGGCATGCTACCTTGTGCAACCTGCATTTCTGAGGAAGATCAGAAGGCCCCCACAGGGAGGGATCACACATCGAGCAATGCTCACCAAAAGAACTCTCCAGGAAATCTCCCTATCCTGGTCTACTCAGAAAGTCACAAAACACCAAAGGGCTTATTTGCCAACTTTCTCCACCTAATGCTATCTCACACACACACACCGATGCATACGCGGGGTATATATGTCAGATAAACATACACATGCATGTATAATATATTCACACATTATATAATAAATGTGTGTACACATAAACACAGAGAGACACATGCATATATATGCATATATAGTTACATAACAATACAAATATACCTGTATATATACATGTATGTATATATAAATGTGTATTGTAGATATGTATGCATGTACATAAAATGTGCAAATCCTTTTTTATATGTACACAGGTTTATATTTTTGTGTGTACCCATGCACATGTATACACATATATGTATATGTATGTATATATACATACACACGCTAACTACACACAGAAGCTACTACTTCGTGGGTAAAGGAAACTACCAGGTGAAGACAGTCCTTCTATGAAAGCAGGTTGGCAAGTGCTTTGTAACTTAAAATCTTGGAGCAGGCCTGTACAACACACAGGCACTTGTAGCCCACCAAAGGCTTTTGGGCAGCCTGTGAAAAATATAGAGCATGTAAAAGAAAGTAAAGAAGTCACGAGTGCTTTGTCCATGTCCTGCTTAACCTGCCTTCCACTAGTCACTATTGTGCTTGTCATGTAACTTGGCAGGTGGATTGCCACTGTTTGTCACACGACCCTCAGCGACAAGCCATCATCAGTCTGTCTCTAGTCTGAGAGGAGCAACTTCATGATAAATAAAAATCTTAAGTAATAAGTGTAATTAATTGATATTAAATGAAATTTCCCTTTTTAAAATATGTTTCATTTGTAAAATAGTTTAATCATTAACTATACCTTTACTTGGAAAGTGAACCACTAAAAACCTATCTGTGGCCTGAGGAAGTTCAGCTTATTTTAATTTTGGCCCCTTCCTACTGGCAAGTTTTACAAGTCTGTCTTAGAGAGGTTCCCAGAGCACTGAGTGGATCACACGGTGTCAGAGGTAGGATATGAATCCTGGTCTTCTTGGCTTCATGGCCAGCTCTCTATCCACTACTCTGATTGTTGGTATGTATGTGTGTTTGTGTGTGCACGTGTACACACGCATGTGTGTGTATATCATACAGACATATTCAGGTCTTCCTGACTCCAGGCCTAACACTCTATCTCCACTGTGCTACCTAGCTGCTATGTATGTGTGTATGTGTGTGTGTATCATGCGTATATGTTGAGTGTACATAAATACATGTGTGTGCATATGCATATATGTGTGCGCACATATGCATATACACACATAGGGGTGTATTGTGTATCTCCCCTAAATAGTACAGTGGATAGAGTTCCAGGAAGACCTGACTTCAAATCTGGCCTCAGACACTTACTAGATCATTTAACCCTGTTCGCCTCAGTTTCCTCATCTGTAAAATGAGCTGGAGAAGGAAATGGCAAACAGCTCCTGTTTCTCTGCCAAGAAAACCCCAAATGAGGTCACAAAGAGTTGGATATAACTAAAACAATTTAATAACAACTACATGTATCTGTGCATAAAATATGTACATGCACATCATATGCACGTTATGAACATGTCTGTGTGCATGTTTACATATAGATCCATAATTGTTATTTCATTAATGTATTTGTTCTGCAACCTATACTTTTCTGTTTTCTTTCTTTCTTTCTTTCTTTCTTTCTTTTGGTATAGGAAATTCACAGAAAGGAAAATCCCTTTCTCAGTATAGATCTTGCAGCTGTTCAGCATTTAGAGAGCTGCCTGGGGCAATGAGACATAGAGTGACTCCCTCAGGGTCAAATAGCCTGTGCCTAAGTCAAAGGCAAAATTTGTACCCAGGCCTTCTTGACTCTGAGGTCTGCTGTCTATCCAAAATGCCACACTGTCCCTACAAATGTCACACAGCTAGATAAATGTCAGTCATGATCATCATCTGCATGATCCCAGCGTTGCTGCTTTTCTCTGAGACTTGGTTTCCCAATTTGTAAAGTGAGGGCATTGCACTGAATGGTTTCTAATATCCCTTCCGAGTGTAAATCTTAGGCACAACTTACCAAGTGACGACCATCAAGGTCAAACTCCTCAGAGAACCAAAGGACTCTTTCCATGTCGTTATTCCTAACAATCTGATCAGACCAGGGTCAGAGAAACATGAATGAGTAGCCTTCTCCTGCAGTGGAATGGCATTTCTAGTGAAAACCTGGAAGTGGGGGTTCTCTAGCCTGCCCAAAGTGGAGTTTGCTGATAAGAAAGTCAAAACAACAAATGGAAATGTCACTCAATCATTCCTTCGGCTTTCTTTCTTCTCGTTTGGCCGTCCCTTCTGACCATATAATGAGAAATTCCTTCTATCCAAATATTGTTTGAATTTCAGATACAAAATTTCCCCTGGGGATAACCACATGAAAAGGGAAACCTGCTTTGCTACATAAGACCTCTGTGCAGTTGTTGGAGTGAATGACCACAGGAAGAAAGTTTTTTTTTTTATTGATTTTCCTAATTTAATAGAGGTACATGGAGGCAAAGGGATATCTTCCCCATGAGGGTTTTCTTAATTTCTTTAATAATTATTTTCCAATTACCAAGCATTTATTTTTTTTCTTCCTCCTACCTCTCCCAACACACAAGAAAAAAAGAGAGACAGAGAAAGAGAGAAAGGAAGGAAGGAAGCAAGGAAAAGAGGGAGGGAAGGAGAAAGGAAGGAAAGGGAAGGACTCATGTCATTTAAGCATATTCAGTTAAAACAATTGCCATGGTGGCCATATCCAAAAATGAATTTCTTATTCTTTGTATTAGTCTATTATCTGTCATGAAGTAAGCAGCCTTTTTCTTCATCAGTCCTCTGGAATCCTGGTTGATTATTAAGTTGATCAGAGTCTTTCAGACTTGTTCATATAATATTACAATATAAATTGTTCTACTGGTTCTGCTTGCTTCACCCTACATCAGTTCATTCAAGTCTTCCCCAGTTTCTCTGAAACTGTCTCTTCATTTCTTATAGCATAATAGTATTCCACTGCATTTGTATATAATCATTTTTTCAGTCATCCTGCCAAGTGTTGGGCATCCTCTTAGCGTCTAATTCTTTGCCACCACAAAAAAGCTGCTACAAATATTTCTGTATGCGTTGGAACTTTTCTTCTTTCTTTGATTTCTTTGAGTTATTGGCCTAGTGGTATTGCTGGGTTAGAGGGCATCTACTGTTTAGTAATCTTTGGAGCATTGTTCCAAATTGCTTCCCAGAATGGCTGTACCAATTCACAGCTCTACTAACAGAGTGCCCTGAGGTGCCTCTTTTCCCAAATCTCCCCACAACTTATTATTTATCTTTTTTCATCAGCTTTACCAATGTTATGGGTGTGAGGTACAGCATCAGAGTTGCTTTAATTTGCATTTTTCTTATTATTGGCAATTTGGGACATTTTTTCAAATGGCTATGGAGGGCTTGGGGTTTCTTCTCTTGAGGATTGCCTCTTTATATCCCTACACCATTTATCAATGGGGAATAGCTCTTATTCTTATAAATTTGAATCACTTCCTTATGTGTCTTGGGTACACTTTAACAGAGACACTTGCTGTAAAGATTCCCACCCCCCTGCCCAGTTAACTGCTTTCCTTCTAATCTTAGCTATTTTGGATTTGTTTTTGCAAAAACTTTTAAAGTTTATCTAATCAAAATTGTCTGTTTTATCTTCTGTGATCCTTGCTGTCAAATGTTGAGTTACTTTCAATGAACTACACCTCAAGGAAGGGGTAAAAACATAAGAAAAGCTTTTTTAAACATGGTGGGCAAAAAGACAAACTTACCCCCATGAATAACCTTTCTATTGATTGGCCTAGTAACTCATAACATTTATTAATGTCTAAGGATAGGCATTAAATGACTGCCACTTAATTTTAAAGTGTTAAATGTTAATGAATAAATGAATGATGGCTCTTTGGATACTCTAGGGGATCCAGCATCTATCTGGGTACCAACAGTTAATCAAAGGCCAGCTCAGGTATTGATGTAGTAGAGAAACCAAAGAATCTTGGATTTAAAAGGAACCTCAGAGCACAGCCCAGGGGTGAAGCCTACAAAGAATATCTCAAGCATACCACTGGGGGAGAGATGGGGAACACTTTCATCCTTTTTTTTTTTACCCAGGAAAAAAATAGCTAGTTACGTGGTTGCCACAAGGCCATCTAATCTAACTCATCAAATAACAGAAATTCTCTCTACAACAAACCTGACATGCAGTAGAGTATAAGTTCCTTGAAGAGAGGGACTGCTTCATTTTTATCTTTTTTATCCCCAGAACACTTAACACAGTATCTTGCCTGTAATGTTTAATACAGGCAGCTAGGTGGCGAAGTGGATAGAGCACTGGACCTGGCTGGAGTCAGGAAGACTCATCTTCCTGAATTCAAATCCAGCCTCAGACACTATCTGTGTGACCTTGGGCACATCACTTAACCCTGTTTGCCTCAGTTTCTTCATCCGTAAACTAAGTGCTGGAGAAGGAAATGGCAAAGCACTCCAGTATCTTTGCCAAGAAAACCCCAAATGGGGTCATGAAGAGTCAGATATGACTGAGAAACAACTGAACAATACCTGTGTTTGTAATATGTAAAATATCTGTGATTTGGTCATCATAAAGAACTCTCAGTGTGCAAATTTTACCCACCAATACAGATCACAAAGCATCTGTGTACAGTCCTTGGTATATAGTGTTTAATAAATGCTTGTTAATTGATCCATGACTTAGTAGATGAATCCTAGCTAACCCTAGAGAGTTGTCTGAAACATATAAAGGTGAAGCAACTTCCTAGTGAGTGCCAGAGGAAAGATTCGAACCTATGTCTTCTGAACCCGATGTGTTAGCCCCTACCCAAGCTGCCTTCATATCTTGTAATTAGTAAAGACTAAATTGATGTTTGATGAATTGAATAAATGTATATATGGGTCACAGCCTCTGCTTAAAACTTCTCATGAGAGGGAACCTACTACCTCCTGAGGCAAACAATTTCCCTTTGGGATAGTTTTAATTCTTGGGGAATTTTTCTTTATTTTTCTTTCTTTATGTTATTTCACTAGCACTGTGATTTCATTGGTGAGAGAGCTTCAGGAGAGAAACTTCCTCTCACCAACAGAGATCAGCACCCTCTCTGCCTTTATAGTCTTAGAGTGTTACCTAGAGCACTAAGGAATAAAATTATTTGCCCAGTGAAGGGAAACTGTAGTGTCTCCCTCCACCTCCCACCCACTGCTTGAGTTCTGCCTTCTTGGCCAAGCAAAACGTGGCTTCTTCTCAAGTGCTTGGAGGCAGGTATCATGTCTGCCTTAAATCTTTTCATCTCCAGACTAAAATATTCTGCTTTCCTTCTACCTACCCTCCTTTGTAATGAAGAGAGAGAAAGAAAAAAAGGAGGTCAGTGCAATAAAAACAGAAGAAAATCATCACTGAGGTAGCCTCTGGGGTCAGCTAGAAGTTTATTTGATTGTAAGTTACACTGGTTCCAGATTTGATTGTAAGTAGATTGGGAGAAGCTAATCTAGCTAGGACTAGAAGCCAAGCCATCCATAGGGTGCAGTGAATGGGATAAGTGGAACACTGATTTAGAGTAGGAAGGAACCTCAGAGGATATCTAATCCAACCCCTCCATTTTATAGATGAAGAAACAGAGGTTCAGAGAGGTGAGATGATTTGTCCAGGATCACAAAGACAAATTGTCAGTCAGAATTTGAACTCAAGGAGGATAAAGATGGGATAATTGTTTATTTTGGGTACTAAGCTTTGTTGAGGGGGAGAGTATGTCACAGTCTATTATCAAAAATTATTTATATTATTTTATGTTATGTTACATCTATAGATATTATAGTAATCGGTTATCTAAAAAGATTTTTTAGATTAAACTCATAATTTTATTGATATAGGGAAGCTTTGATGAGGAAACTCCAAAAGCATAGGGTACAATTTAAATTTTTATATAATTGCCTGAGGCACTGAGAGATTAAATATTTGCCCAAGCTCACAAAATCAATTATAGGTCCATGGTCAATTTGAACCCAATTCTTCTTAATTCTTAGACCCTCTCTATCCACTACCAGCACCCAATGTGTTTTTTTTTGGGGGGGGGGGGGTATTCCACAAATCTGTTTCAAGAAAAACAAATGTGTTATGAATCCCCAGGGTAATTTAATATATTACTCATGACATGTTGTAATTATTTACTGCTTAAGGTGCCATTAAAGACTTTTTAGTGCTAACTCCTTAGACTATTGTCTAGAGCCACATACCCCTAGGGGTTTGCCACCCACTAAATAGGAACCACTGCACTATACCACGCTGTCTTTCTAAAAGAAGAGAGGAAAAGGAAAGGCATTCTTCCTGAGACAGTAGCCACAAGAAGCAAGGTATAGCTTCCAACCCGAAGTCCATTGGTCTGGGAATCTCCCCATGGGTGCGGATGAATACCATGCCCTGCCCTTGGTGCGGGTAGGAGCTGTCAGCAAGCCAGAGAGCTCCAGCCTTCTCCAGTCCCCTTTGGGGCTCTTTAAGCGTCAAGTCACTTCAGGACTCTTTAAGCAATGAATCATTTTGGGTGTTTCTGGTTTCAAGTTTCTAGGGAGAAAATGGAAGAGGCCAGCCCCACTTCAGGTTGCAGAAGGAACAGACTCTGGGAAGACATGAGAGGAGCCGGCATTTCTATCATGTCCCTATTCCCAGCTTGCTACGCTAGAGACTTTGGGGAGTTCCCCCTTGGGTAAGATCTAGGACTCTCTTAATTGAGCAGAGTTACCTTGCTCCCAATGGGAGAGCTCCTTCACTCTACATTATCCAGGCTATATTCTCCTATGATTTCTACTTTGCTATGATTTGAATAAACGGGTTTCTTTACTATTTGCTATGTGTGTTCATCATGGAATTGCTATTAGATAGGGAAAGGGTCAAGCCTGGCATATAAAGCTTGGGATTCGCCTTCCTCCCAATAATGATGACAAAAATGATTAGAAGTTGGATCAAACTCCTAATTCATATCCCCTTGTAGTAGGAAGGCCGAATTTATGATCTCAAAAAGGATTATATATATATATATATATATATATACACATATATACACATATATACATATATACATATATATATACATATATATACATACATATGTATATATATCTGAATGGTTCGAAATCGTTGGGTATACAGAATTCTCCAAGCAGAAGGCATCAAAAAATTTATTCAGGGCCCAGAGCAACAAATTAGCGAACCAACCTCCCCATTCCAGTATTGTGAACACAAGCCTCCAGGCCCAGTAGGCCTGCCTCACAAGAGTAGCCAGGAGGCCACAGAAAAATAAGATGGCATA
>CM053622.1:706907059-707151833 GCA_028646595.1 Phalanger gymnotis | reverse complement strand
AATGGTTCGAAATCGTTGGGTATACAGAATTCTCCAAGCAGAAGGCATCAAAAAATTTATTCAGGGCCCAGAGCAACAAATTAGCGAACCAACCTCCCCATTCCAGTATTGTGAACACAAGCCTCCAGGCCCAGTAGGCCTGCCTCACAAGAGTAGCCAGGAGGCCACAGAAAAATAAGATGGCATAAATCATATTCACTGGCCTCAAGTCCTCGCTCGAACTCCTGGGTCCACACAGGGGTCGGCTCTGCTTCAGATTTTTTTTCAGCTGTAGTTTCTTGCCTCTCCTCAAAGCCAAGCCTCTGGCATTCTCAAGCCAGGCCTCTACGACTAGAGACCAGAGTCCAGAGACCCATTGTTTCCCCGAGTTGGCCCCTCTTAAGTGATTAATCTACGCCCACACGGGTTTCACACCTGATAGGGCTTTGGGCCTGGGGCTTAGCATTTAACAGGTGAAAGTACTTTCACCGTAAACAAAAGCCAAACTCCTCAAGGGCACCCATTAAACTAAGCCCATTTTGCCTTACTGGCACACCCCTAAACTAATAAAATTTAGGGAAACAGATAAATATAATCCTAGCCTGGTAGCCCCACTGTCTGAGGAAAGCAGAGTACTCTGGCCCCAACTCTCTGCTTCCTTTGCTGGAAGGAATATGTCTCCCTTGGAGAAGGATGGTGGGGTGGGGGGTGGCAGGAGGAGAGAAGAGGCTAGAGATGCCTATTCTGCCTCCCTTTGAGCCACACAACACAAGCCTCTTCTTATACACCTAAGCCTCTTTACACCTGGTGTGTGTGTGCGCACGCGCGCGCGCGCACGTATGTATGTGTGTGTGTGTACACGTAATAAGGCACTGTATCTAGCCCTGGTTCAGATCCTGATACTGACACTTAACATGCTGTGTGACCCCTGGGCAATTCACCTAATCATCTCTCTGTACCTCAGATTCTCTCTCTATAAAACGAGGGGGGTGGGCTCAGTGACCTCAAAGGTCTCTTTGGGCTTTAAATCTATGATCCTATAAAGGAAAAAAATCCCCCAGCTTTAGGGCAACAAGAGTAGCAAAGACAAGCAACCTGCTATGCCACCTTTAGAAGGATTTTAGTATTTAGAAGGAACTTTGGAGGTCATTCAGTAGCCACCCCCCCCCCAACCCCTTCCCAAATCCAATCCACATTTCATATATAAGACAATGGAGACCCAGAGAGGTGTTGAGAGTGAGTGGTGGAGTCAGGATTGACACGTGGATCTGACCCCAGTTCCTGCACTTTCCAAGGCACTGTGGTAACTGCTCAGCTCTCCAGATTCTATTATTTCATAGATCTGAAAATCTGGCAGGGCTGCGGGATAGGGGTGGGAGATGTTATGGTATTCTGTGCAAACCTCGAAATCGGGCTCTGGGAGAAAATGAAATCATTCCGCCCATTCCACCCACTGGTCCCTTTGTGATACCCTTTCCCAAGGTTACAGTCCTATTACCCAAACAATAGCTACAGTGTTAACTCAAAAATAACACATTTTGTTGGTTTGCATGCTGTTCTGCCTGGTGTATGCACATCGCTCGGGTCTGCTCAGATTCTCCTCTGAACCTGCTCCCCTCCCAGGTGCTGGGCTGTGTTCGCCCCAGAAACCTTCAGGTTCGGTTCTGCCAGGCTGCAGCCAGGCCTGGAGCACAGCTCTAGCCCCTTGCCAAAAGGCGAGAGAGCAGACCCTGGGGCTTCCCAGCAGAGTGAGTCAGCTGCCTAAGTGCTCAGCCTTGCTCATGAAAGGTCCCCCTCTTCCTCTCTTTTCAGCCCCGTGCTCTAATTTATCCTCCCCTTTGATAACCAACTCCAAACACATTCAGCTGATGCTGGGCCATCAGCCACACAAAGGCCCTGTGCTCTCTCGGCTGAATGCAGCACTTCACTCTTGGGGGGACTTCTATAGAAGGCAAAATCCACCAAACAAGCTATTACACTTGAATCAGACAATGCTGGAGGTTATGCGGGGAGACCAGCGCTAATGACTCAGCTCACAGTGGGCTTCTGGGCTCTGCGGCTTGACAGCGGCCCAGGAGAGCAACCTGCTGCCCTTCCCAGGCTCTCTGCCGTAGCCATCTTCTCCTGCCCTCTTACTAGTAAGTTGACCCTCTTTGTCTGCCCAGCCTCTGACTCACTAGGGCTTCCCACCCCGTCGACTTCTGGGCCAAATCCTGCTCTTTCTCTCGATTCCAGGCTTTGGGGTCTCCAGCCTGTTCCTTCATGAGTGAACAAGAGAAGGCTCTGACAGGATCCACCAAAGAAGAGATTTTGTGGCCGGCTCTCTCTCCTCCAGCATGAGGGAAGAAAGAAACTGAGAAGAAAGGGGAGATGATGCCCGAAAGGCAGAAGCCGAGACTCTCACAGTACTATGTACAGTGTGGTATGGGGAAAAGAGACCCTCAGACTGGAATCAGGTGATCAAGGTCCTAGTCCTGGTTCTGTACCTTTACAATGTGACAAAAAAAATTGTCTTAGTGATGTCCTTTTTAATATGGCTAGCATTCCTCAATACAGTTATACCTCCCACATCGCGGGAGTTAGAGGCTCAGTGCCCCCACACTGCATAAATTTTTTTTGGCCCTACCTTCATACCAGAGAAGGAATCTGAATTTTTTTCATTGTCTTTTATGGGGTATTTTACAGTACCTTAATGTAAAATATGGGTTGAGTATTTGGTCACAGGCTCTGTGTTGTCTGCTGATCTTTGCATGTTGTCTTCAGCTTCCACAAAACTCCCCAAAAATTTCCATTTAATTTCTTATGCCCGCTCTCAATATATCGAAACCTTCAATGGGGAGAATCACAAGGTGGAAAAGATAACTGTAGCTTCCTCATCTTCCAGTTAAACCCCCTCTTATAACAAAGACATACAGTTAAGCAAACCAAACTTACCATTTCTGACAGCATGTGCTTCATCCTGCACCTGTAGTCTGCCATCTCTCAGCACAAGGAGAGAGTTAGGATTCATAATGGGAACTCTGGAGGCAAGATTGACCATTGGATTATCTGAGTCTTTTTTTTTGTTTTGTTTTTTGCTTTTTGGCAGGGCAATTGGGGTAAAGTGACTTGCCCAAGGTCACACAGCTAGTACATGTGTCAAGTGTCTGAGGCTGGATTTGAACTCAGGCCCTCCTGACTCCAGAGCCGGTGCTCTACTCACTGTGCCACCTAGCTGAGTCTTACTGTCTGTTAGTGTTATCTTCCTTGACGTGGTTGTGACCACCTTGTATTTTGTTCTCTTCGTTCTGCTTACTTTGTCCTACATACATTTGTGCCCAAGTATTTCTCCATTCCTTGCATTCATCATTTTTCACAACACAATGATATTCCTTTATATTTACTATACTTTTACTACCTATAGGTATCCAAGGTGTTTCCAAGATTTTGCTACCCAAAAAAGTGTTGCTATCAATATTTTAGCATATGCACTTTGTAAATTTTAAAGCACTATATAAATTTCAGTCATTTCTGCCATATCTGACTCTTCATGACCCCATTTGGAGTTTTCTTGGCAAAGATGTTAGAGTGGTTTACCACTTCCTTCTCCAGCTCATTTTTTACAGATGAAAGACTGAGGCAAACAAGGTTAAATGACTTGCCCAGGGGCACACAGCTAGTGTTTGAGGCCAGATTTAACTCAGGAAAATGAATCTTCCTGACTTTAGGCCCAACACTCTATCTACTGCCACATCTAGCTGCCCATACCAAAACAAACAAAAATAATCTTATCTTAAAACACCAAATCTTTATCAATCTTAAAGCACTAAATAAATGCCGCCTGTTATTAGTATAGCTAATGTTATAATAATAGCATTTATATAGCCATTTGAGTTTTGTCAAGTACTTTACATATGTTATCCCATTTGATTCTCACAGCAATCCTGTGAAATAGGTATTATTATTATCCCCATTTTACAGATAAGGAAACTGAGGCTGAGAGAAGTTAAGTGACCTGCCCAAGGTCACACAGCCAGAAAGTGTCTAAAGCAGGATTTAAATTCAGGTCTTCCTGACTCCAAGCCCAATGTTCTATCTACTGTACCTCTTAGCTGCCTTCAATATTAATAATAATGATTAAAAATATAATGTTATAATATGACATGATATGGTTTACTATTCTATATTTGTAATATTAATCATAATAATAAGTATGACAGGCAATTATATAATATTAATATTATATATAATTATTACAGACAATCTTCATCTTTGACAATCTTGGAGTATATACTTAATACTGATAATTCTGGGGTGGCTGTATGACCTTTACCAAGTCACTTTTTGGTATTTCAGTTTCCTCATCTGTCAAATTGGGGAAATAATACTGTCCAACCCACCTCCCAGGGTTGCCAGGAGAATCAAGCAAGATAACTGATTAGAAAGCCATCACAGAGAAACCTGTATTGTAGTCCCTGATCTATCATAAATTTTCTGTGTGACCTTGGACTAGTGGCTTAACCATTGTCAGCCTCACTTTCCTCATCTACAAAATGATATTCTATGATTATACTCTATGATATAAAGTGTTTGTAAAGCACTGTACAAGAGCTGGGTTTGGTGATTATAGAAATTGCCCCTTCTGCCTCTGCTTTTCTTTATTCAATGAGGTCTCCCGGCCTTTCCAACCCTCCAATCTCAACTCTGACCAGCAAATGCTAGTTTGGAACTAAATAAAAGAACCAGTGGGAAGGGTGTGTGCTGGAGCCACCGAGCTTCTCTTTCTCAGAGCCTATGCTCAGATCCTTGGCTTCCCGGAGTGCCTCGGTCCTGTGGGCCTTTACCCTGGAGAGCCCCCTGAGGCAGCCCCAATATAGTCGTCCTGAAAACCTCTGCATGTTTGCCTCACCCGATAGCCCTGTCTGTGGCTGAGGATGCCTGAGCTCAACGAGATGTGGGCAGCTGAACAAAAAGAGAAATTAGTGGGGAGGAATGGAGGGAGGAGGAGGGGAAAATCCCATAGCTGGTTTTGGCCAGGAAAGTGCTCTCTATCCCACGGCTTAGAATGCGAACCACATGGCGTCCAGAGCAGCCCAGCTGCACCGAGCAATTCAAAGATTGCCTTGTTGGACTACAACGTGCCAATTTTTCAAATCTAGAGCCATTTTCAGTATTACAGTCTGTGCAGCCTAAGCCGGGAGAATTTTCTTCTGGGAGGGAAAATTGATTCCAAGGTTACCATTAACCCCCATTAACACAGCACGCCCTTTCCAAAACTGTTCTGGGGAGCTGAGAGGGCCTGGGGAAGCTGTATAGACCCAGGGTGAGACCAGTACCTAAACTTCAGCAGTGCTAACAGCCAAAGTCCATTAGCCCCATGTCTCAGGAAGAGCACGAGAATGAGTGAGATGGAGAGAGGGACAGGAACGAAAAAGAGGTATGGAGAGGTTGTAAATGCATGGAGGATGTGGAGTTTGTTTTCCAAGGAATTCCTAGTCTTTGGAAGTTTGCCCATATACATTGCTTAAATTATGTGGCTTGGGAGTTTTGTATTCAATGGACAGCAGAGGCTGCGGTCTGCAGAAATTCTCCTCATTCTGACCTGCAACCCTTAACCTGGGCTGCCCATTTCATGACCCATGCTGAACAGACCCTGGGTCAAGAAGCGTCCTCCAGGAGCTAGTGTGGAGGGCCGCCAAGCCTGTCTCACGCACCATAGCCCAAGCCAGCAGAAGGTTCAATTCTCTGAAGGCCTAGGGCTAAGGGGCAGCCAATTTCATCAGCTTCAGGACCCCTATATAGAAAATTACTCCTCAGCTCCCGAGGCAGGGGTCTGGTAGCCCTGGTTACCAGGCTGCCTGCCTCTAACTTCCTCTATCGAACTGGTTGCATAGATCAGGGCAGCTGCTGCAGCTGAGAAAGAAAAGGGGGAGGAAAGTGGGGGGAAGGGGCACTAGAAAGAGAGAAAGTGATTGTGGGAAGGAGGGAGAGTGGCAATCTAGAATGGTAGAGAAGAGGGAAACAGTTTTGACTGACATTGGTCTCAAAAAAAAAATCCACAAAACCAACTCTTTTCACAGCTTGGTAATTTTAAAGAGTCCATGACAAAGAAGGGGAGAAATGGGTCCTTTATAACTGGCATGAGTCCAATCCTGAGAAACGACTTCCTCCACCTTGTTTCCCAGGTCCAGAATCTCACTCCTCCATCTTTGTAACCCACTGGGAACCCGACAAATGAACCAGTCCTAGCTTTATATCATCATTATTACTATTATTCTATTATAATTATCATAGGAATAGAAGGATTTTAGAACCAGAAGGAACATTGCATTCTGCAAAAGACCTACTCTGAGGTTTCATCATGACATGCTGGTGATATAGGGGTTCAAGAAGTCTCTTCTTTAGGATGCAGTGGGGCAGTGTGATAGATAGAATGTTGGGCCTGGAGTCAGGAAAACCTGAGTTCAACTCTGGCCTCAGATACTTACTAAGTGTGTGACCATGGACAAATCTCAATGTCTCTCTTCCCCAGTGTTGTCAATTGTAAGACGGTAATAATAATAGCACCTACCTCCCAGGGTTACTGTTAGGATCAAATGAAACAATATTTGTAAATCTCTTAGCCCAGTTCCTGGCATATTTTAGGTGATTACTAAATATTTCCTTCCCTTCTTTCTTTCCTTCCTTCCTCTCTCCTTTCCTTCCTTCTTTCCCTTTTTCCTTTCTTTATTTCTTTTCTTCCTTCCCTTCCTTTCTTCTTTCCTTCTTCTTTTTTTCCCTTCGTTTCCATACCAAAGAAACCCGAGTTCCATCAGGTTCCACTAAATTGGAAAGCCTTTTTACAACAGTACTCATACCAGATTGTGTCTTCTTTGCAAGGAATAGCCAAATACAAAGGAGTTCATTCCCAGAACATTGGCCACTAGGTAATGAATTTCCGTTTACTGACAAAAATTGCAGCCCAACCTATACAACTCTTGCTCATTTTGTCTCATAAGTTTGCCTCAGGAAGTCCAGACAATGTGCTAGAAGCCTTCCTTGCTTTCTTCGGACAGTGGTTGGATACCAGCAGAGCACGAGAGGTGTACATATGTTATTCCTCATTCTTGCCATGGGAAAAGCCCATCTTGCTTTTCGACCATACATTTCCCTGATGCCATGCTTTACTTTAGTTCTTCTTTGTAGTTCTTTATTTATAGTATATCACAGGGAAAGGGAATGGGTATTTACATAGCACCTACTATGTTCCAGTACCTACTATTTGCTAAGCACTTGTTTACATAGACAGAGTGTATGAAGCTGGATTTGAACTTAGATGTTCCCTGACTCCAGGACCAGTTCTCTATCAATTATGGTGCCTGGCTGCTACAAACTGCTCACTCCCAATATACACCTTTCTTTTGAATTCTGTGTGATACTAAGTTTTCATTTTGGTGGCCATAGTGTTCCATGACTCACAATCACACAACACTATTAGAATGAATGCTGACACTAAAAAAGCGGGCCTTAGTTTCTGGGAGAGTTTTGGAATCAGCAAAGGAATTCTGTGATTTCCTGAAGGCAATGTAGGCCACTCTCCTATTTCTGTTTAATTCTGGAATCAGGAAGATACTTTGTGCCCAGATATAGATATAGATGCAGATAAGGATCTCCATCATATATATGATAGATAAGCATGGGTTGTCCATTTAACTATATATTATTATTTATAACTGTATATTATTATTTTTACCCACTTGATTTTTCTCACTTGGATAATTAGAACAAACTCATTTGAGTCCTTTGGGCAGCTAGGTGACACAGTGGGTAGAATACTGGGTCTGGAGTCAGGAAGACTCATTTTTCTGAGTTCAAATCTGGTCCCAGAATTTTACTAGCTAGATGACCCTGGGAAAACCACTTCACCCTGTTTGCCTCAGTTTCCTCATCTGTCAAATGAGCTGGAGAAGGAAATGGCAAACCACTCCAGAGTCTTTGCCAAGAAAACCCCTCGTGGGATCACAGAGAGTTGGATATGACTAAAAAGGACTGAACAACAACATCTGAGTCCTTGCAGATCTCTTCTAGGAGACTCTGAAGTGTCTGGGGTTTGATGTAGCCAGCTTCATGACTTCGGCAAACTAGGATATCTGGAAGAAACTCACCATCCGTAGAGACTCCCTCTTCAGCTTGAACTCTGCAAGGGATCTACTCTGTGACATAGGTGACATTACTCTGACAAGAGCCTCTCATAAATATTTATGCCTCTCCTAATATTTATCATCAGATACTTTCAAACAAGCTTATATCTATTGTTACATCTTTCAAGGGATCTTGAATAATTTTTGATGTACGAATGGAAGAAACCCTGTTAAAAGAGAGCTTTTAACTCTATTGAATCAAATGCTTAAAAAAAATCAACAGACACAATGAGATCTTACATTCTCTACATCATTCAGTCAATCATGTGATGGTAAAGATGTGGTCTAATTTGTAATAATTCTTTTTGTTTATTTCCTACTAGTATCCCTACTGAGGATTCCCTCAATGTCTGTATTGATGATTCTCATAAAAATCTTATAGAATTTTTTAAAATTTTATTTTTTGTTACATTTTAAGTTCCAAACTGTCTCCCTCCCTCCCTCCCCAACCTGCACTGGAGAAGGCCACCATTTGACACCGATATTTGTTGTCATTGAGTCATTTCAGACACATCTGACTCTCCATCACCCCATTTGGGATTTTCTTGGCAAAGATACTGGAGTGGTTTGCCATTTCTTTCTTCAGCTCATGTGACAAGTGAGGAAACTGAGACAATTTAGTGGAACCTGATGGAACTTGTATTCCATTGGTATGGAAAGGAAGAAAAGGAGAAAGGAAGGGAAGGAAATGACTCGCCCAGGATCACACAGGTTGTGTTCGTCCTTCATTTTCAAAGAGGACTGTGACATCAGGGAAATGATGACATGACTTACAGTGGACTCTGATTTGGAGTGAGGGAATAAGTGTCAGAGGCCTGATTTGAACTCATGGAGCAGAGTTTTCCTGATTCCAAGCCCAGTGCTCTATTCATTGCTCCACCTTGCTGCCCCACTGACACAGATAAATGTATATGTAAAACCATATTATGTATACTTCTATTTATCAGTTCTTCCTCTGGAGGTGAATAGTATCTTCCTTCATGGTTGCTTGGAGTTAAAAACCTAATATAATCAGGCCTATTGAGTAATAGGTGATGTTTAGGGGGTTTAGTGGACAGAGTGCTAAAAGACCAATGTTTGAGTCCCCCCTCAGGAATTTACTATCTAGGTGATTCTGGACAAGTCACTTAACCTTTTTCAACCTCAGCTCCCTCATCTTTAAAATGAGGACAATAGTAGCACCTATCTCACAATGTTCTTATGAGAATCAAATGATTTCTTTTAGATAGAGATAAAAATACAGGTGTAACATAAATGTCTATACTTACATCTATTTTAACAACAGCAATACATATGTGTGTATGTATATAAAATTCTGCAAACCTTAAAGCATTATATAGATGCTAGCTATTATTAGTAGTAATAAAGTCCAGGGCTGGTTTTCCCCTATGCTTTTGGTATCTTCCTCTCTTCTAGATACCTAGTGGTTCAATGTCTCCATATGTTTACTAGATACCTCCAGCACAGAATGTCTCCATGTACACCTGATTCAGCTGCTTTTCCCATCTTTGTTCTCTTTAGTGTTGTTCATACAACCTCTACAAACACCTCCAGAATGATGTTAGAGTTCAAGGCTGGAGCCTCTATTACTCTATGAAAGCAATGTTTCATTATTAAGATGTGTGATATAAAAGTGAAAATGTTTGCTACAAAAATCTTTGTAGATCTTTTCCATTTTCTCTTGTTTATTGGCCCTCTTGTGTTTCCATTGTTAAAATGTCCTTGGGATGACTTCACTTAATTGGTTATCTTTACAGACTTCCTTTAAACTGGATCTGCCCTCCATTGGCTCTCTCTATTTCATGAGATGATACTTCTCATAATCTTTCATCATATGTCTCTATAAAATTTTATAATTGAATTTGTAGTCTAAAGACCAACATTGCATTCCGCAGCTCTATCTCTCCCTTTGGCAAGTAAATCATAGTTTCTGACTAAGGTGTTTTTTTAAGTTTCTTTTGATCTCCTGGTTATGGCAATTTATTTTTATCAGTAAAACCTCTGTGTGAAGTCTGTGTCTGTGTTCTTTCTGTAGTCCTTATCTTATTTTTCATCAGCATCAACTTGTTTGAAGCAGGTAGGATTGAGTTTTAATTGCATATCATATCTTTTCCTCATTTTTATTCTTTTTTCTAGCTTTGTACTAATTTTCGTCTTTGCTCATACAAGTAGATGGTCTGACTGTACATAAGACAGCTGATATAGGAATGACTCCAACATCAGTAATGAGATACTTCCCGTCTGTTAAGATGCAATCAACTTCATTTTTCAATATGTTATTTGGAGCTCACCATGTCCAGCACCTACTGATTCCTTTCTTAAAGAAAATATTCATGATACAGAGGCAGGAGGCTTAAGTATCTTTTGGTCTCTCTCATTCCTCATTCATTATCTATATTTTTCAACATATTTCTTACCATCCTCACCTATTCCCACCTTGGCATTGAAGTCGCCAAGTACCAAAAGTACATGTTAATTTAATTTGGGGGGCCTTATTGAGCACTTTATAGAATTTCTTTACCACTTCATCTGTTGCAACTGATAGTTGGTCCATAAGATGCAATTATTTTCATGGTGGTCTTTTTGCAAATACTTATCACGAGTGCTGCAATATGAGATAACCAAATTTCCCATGAAATTATGTTTCTTGTTGCCTTTGGTGCGTAATAAAACCAACTCTGCCACCCCTTTTATTTGCCTCTCCAAGGAGAATCTGTGAGCCGTCCTTCCATTTAGCTGCAACTTTAGTTTTTTGAGAGTGCGAATGTCAATAAATCAACTAGCATTTATTAATTGTCTATTATGTGCCAAGTATTATGTTTGGGAGATACAAACACAAAGACGTAAGCTCTCAAAGCTTACACTCTAATGGGAGATGCAAAGTGTTTGTGTAATTATATACAAAATAAGTATAAAGCAAAATAAATAGAAGGCAGTTAAATGCAAAGTAGTTAGAGAGGACACTAGCAGTTGGGGAGATCAGGACTGGCTTCACATAGAAGGTGATATGTGACATGCATCTTGAAAGAAGATTCTGTGGCAAAAGTGATATGATTCAATTCCTCCATTAGTGCAACTGGACAAAGATCTTACACATAGAGTAGCGATGTCCAAATTAAAGTTTCTAGGCAATCTACAAATTGTGTGAATCTTAGTATCCCCTGTCCTTTGGTGGGAGTGGGGGAGAGTTTGCTTCTATTAGAAGTCCACAATAAGGTCTCAGGGTTATTTTGTTGTTTTCTTGGTTTCATGGCCAAAGAGCTCATCATTAACCATCTAGCCTAGCTCTCCATCCTTTGCTGGGCCAGTCCTCAGAAAGCTCACCCAGTCTATTGCTTATACCATACTTGGAGTCTTTCCATCACAGTCAAACTTGTCAGAACTAGTGTTCCACTAGAATTACTTTCAAGAACCTAGGATCCCCTTTACACCATGATAAGAAATCAGAGTGAGATTTTTGTGGAGGCAGGAAAACATAGACTGACTACTGGTCCACTACAGTGACAGTGGCAAAGAGGGGGACAAAGGATGCTAAAAGTCACCCAGTTCTTGGAATATGTGCAAATTGTTGACACAATCTTTGTCCAATGGCCAATGAGTTGATTTTGAGGAACCAAAATTAAATGGAATATGTATTTTCATATACAGAGTAGAAAAGAAAAAGAGGATCATACATGAAACAGCAGGTCTTCATTATGTACAGCTTACTCTTTAAGTATACTTGTTGTTCAGTCGTTTTGCAGTTGTGTCTGACTCTTCCCGACCATATTAGGGATAATCCCTAATTTCTTATCTCAAACAGATAGTCAAGCAAAACAAATTCCCACATTGCGTCCAAAAATTTATGTCTCATTCTGCATTTTGAGTCCATTGGCTCTCTGACAAGAGGCGAGTGGCAAACTTTATTATCAGGCCTCTTTAATTGTGGTTGGTCATTGTTTTGATCAGGGTTCTCAAGTTTTTCAGAATTGTTTTTCTTTATAATGTTGCTAGAGTATAAATTGTTCTGCTCATTTTACTTTGCATCAGTTCATACAGGTCTTCCAGGGTTCTCTGAAACCATCTATTTCATTATTTCTTATGGCCCAATAATATTCCATTACATTCCTATACCCTACTTTATTTAACTATTGTCCAATAAATGAGCATCCTTTTAGTTTCCAGTTCTTTTCTACTACAAAAACAACTGCTATGGTCTAAGTGGGTCAAAGAATAATCACAATTTAGTGCCTTTGGTGGCATAGTGCCAAATTGCTTTCCAGAATGGCTATACCAATTTACAGCTCTATAAACAGTGCATTAGTGTACCTATTTCCCTGAAGGCCCTCCAACAATTGCCATTTTCCTTTTTTGTAATCTTTGCCAGTCTGATGGGTATAGAATGGAATCTTAGGGTTTCTTTAATTTGCGCTTCTCTAATTTTTAGAAATCTGTAGAATTTTTTTCATATATTTTTGATAGCTCGGATTTCTTCCTTTGAAAACTGCCTATTCATATCCTTTGACTTATTTACTTATTGGAGAATGGCTTTTTGGACAATTACTTTGGGCCTTGCTTCTTGATACCCAAAGTGCTTTATGAGGAAGTAGCAGTGGCACTCCAGAAGATAAAGTTAGAAGGAATGGCTCTTCCTGGCTATGTGTGTGTGTGTATGTGTGTGTGTGTGTGTGTGTGTGTGTGTGTGTGTGTCTGTACACACATATGAAAGAAATCAGTTCTTGAAGCAAATTGTTTTAGAGCATTTTAGTACTGATTTTCAACAAATATTAAAGAAGAAAAAATTCAAAAGGAATAGGAAAAGATGAACAATGGTATTTTAGCAGCCACCAGCACCCCCATCCCCCCAAAAATAACTAAGAAAACATCAGTTTCTCATCTTCATAAAATTTTTATAAGAATGGTCTATTTACTTGTTGTGGGTATGTTTGGTGAAAATATGAGCAAGCATCAGACTATCACAAAAGATTATTCAAAATAGACTACAACTTCAAAGCTTAAGACTGAAATAAAGATATAGAATGACATAATTTTAGTATTCAAAGTAAATTCAGCAGACTAACCATCACTCAGAAGGAATTCCAATTGGGACATATATAAAACAAATATATGTAATACATATTATATGTATCATACCATAATATATGGAATGCAAATCATAATATATTATAATATATAATACAAATTATAATATAATACTATTATTATAACATAACATTATAACATTAAATATGGAATACAGATTACAATATAATTATAACAAGTAATACCAATATTATGACATATGTAATACATACACATATAATATACACACATATATTATATGTGTGTGTATGTCCACAAACAATAAATATTTTTTATTAAAGTGTCATCCAGCCGATGACTGAAGACCTTGAATGAGGGAGAATCCACTTCATCCTGAAATAGGCCATCCTACTTTTAGACAGCTCTAATGGTTAAGGAATTTTTCCTAAAATCAGACCTAAATTTGCCTCTTTGCAACTTCTACTCAATGCTCCTAATATTTTTTAATCTGGAGACAAAACAAGTCAAATTCCCCCGGTACACTTCTCTTCCACATGATAGCTCCTCAAATACTTGAACATAACTATCACATTCTGCCTTCCGAGTCTTTGCTTGTCCTTAGTTTCAACAGATCCTCATGTGTCACTGACCCAAGGCCCTTTATCATCCTGGTCACTCTCTTTGCTATGCTATCCAGCCTTTTAAGGTTCTCTCTAACCTGTAGTGTCCAGGACTGAACATGATACTCCAGATGGTATCTGATGGGGACAGAGCACAGAACCACCAAGTGCCTCCTTATTCCTGGGAGTCACATTATCTGTTGTGGCTACCACATCATATTGCTAATTCATATTGAGCTTGCAGTCTACTAACACTCTCAGATCTTTTAAAACCATCTCCTTCTTCTTATACTTCTGAAGCTGATCTTTTGAATTTATGTAAAACTTTACACTTCCCCCTTAATGAATCTCAATTTATTAGATTCACTCCAATGCTTTTGTTTGGAAAGATCTTTTAGGATCCTAATTCTGCCATCCAGTATTCTACCTATCTCTCTCAGATTTGTGTCCCATGCAAATTTGTTAAGTATGTTAACTATCTTTTTATTCAAGTCATTAATAAAAATACTAATAGCCAAGGACCAAACACAATACCTCTGTATCTGTTGTTTGTTCCACCAACGAAGGATTTACTAAGAATTTTCTATATGCCTGGCACCATGCTTGGCATGGTATTATTTGAGCTGATTCTTGAAGGAAAAAAGGGATTCTACAAAGTAGAGGTAAACCTAGAAGCACATTAACAGCCAAAGGAGATAACCAATGTAAAGTCATGGAGACAGAAATTAGAGTACTAAATTTAAAAGTGATAACAGGAGGCAGCTAGGTGGCACAGTGGATAGAGCATCAGCCCTGGAGTCAGGAGGATCCAAGTTAAAATTAGTCTCAGACATTTACTAGTTGTGTGACCTTGGGCAAAGTCACTTAACTCCGATTGCCTCCAAAAAAAAAAAGAGTGATAAGAAGGTCAGTTTGTCAGGACCATAGAGCACAATATGGAGAAAAATGTATGATAAAGCTGGAAGGGTAGGTTGAAGCCAGGTTGTGAAGGGTTTAAAATGCCAAGAGTTTACATTTGTCTCTCTAGGCAATAGGGAGACAGTAGAATCTATTGAGTAGGGGAGTGACATGGACAAGCCTGCACTTTAGGAAAATCATTTTGACTGTGAAGATGATGGATTGGTGAAGAGAAGGCTTGAGGCAGGGAGGCCAATTAGGACACTATCATAATAGACTTTGTGAGATGTGATAAGAGCCTGAATTTGGGTGGTAGTTGTGTGAGTATAAATAGGGAATTCGATATGGAATATGCTGTGGAGATAGAAACAATAAATTTTGGCAACTAGATGGATATGTGGTGTGAGAAAGAGTGAGGAATAATGCTAAATCTGAAAAACTACAAGAATCATGGTGCCCGGGACAGAAATAGAGAAGTTCAGAAGAGGGCTGGCTTTGTGAGGCTGGATAGTATAAATTTGTTATTTACCCTCCCCCTCCTCCACTATGTTTTGAACATTATACTTGAAATACCTCAAACACCTCAAATCCAGTTAGAAATGTCTAAAAGGCAGTTGGCAATTTGGAATTGGAGCTCAGGAGAGTTACTGGGGCTAGATATAGAGATCTGAGAGCTATCTGCATAGCGATGATAATTGAACCCATGGCCGTAATACCAATAAAAGTTCTTTTTATCCAACTTAGCATTCCACTCTACACACACACACACACACACACACACACACACACACACACACACAATCACACCACTATCACCAGTAATGAGGTGGTAAATAAACTGAGAGAGATTAGAGAAGAGAAAAGGCCAACATTAGGACATTAACATTTTTTGTACCATGGCCCTTTTTGACAGTCTGGTGAAGCCTTCGGATCCTTTCTCAGAATGGTGTTTTTGAATAATTGAAGGCATTGTTAAATTTCAGTTAAAGTAATGCTAATGTAAATTTTTAAAAAAGAAGAAGTAATTGTTTTCCCATCCAAGTTCTTGGACATCACGAAGTCAACCCATGGACCCCCAAATTAAAAACCCCTGCCTTAAAGGCTCTTTTCAATAAAGATGTCTCTCACACATACATTAAACTCATACTGCCTGCTGCCTCATAAATTCCGTGGAGGTTAATGGAGGCAGGGACAGCTTATAGGACCCTCCAGTTGACAGGGTGTGAGCAAGCTTGCCACCCCATAAATTCCGTGGAGGCTAATAAGGGCAACAGTAGCAGGAAGAGCTTTCTAGCTGACAGGTTTGGGCAAGTTGGGAGAATAAGGCTGCGTAATGTTCACCCAGGCTTAAAGTTTTCATGGGCCTAAGTAATTTGGAAGTATGACCACTCTATGTATTTTCCTTTCTTAACTTGACCCTTCATCTAGCTCTCAGCCTTGAACATTTACAGGTTACCTCTCATCAGTACCTTCCTCAGGGATTTTGTGGTTTTCTGGTTTTGGCCTGTTTCTCTTTTGAACACTGTCTTGTGTCTCTGGCTTTTTGAACTAACCCATGGGATAAGGGGATATCTGGCAACATCATGTTATTCTGTTTTCCCTCCATATAACAACAATGTTGCTACTTGCTGCTACTGTGGCTGTGTAAGGCCAATAACACCAGCACACAGGAGGGCTACTAGCACAGGTTCTTTGATATGCTTTTCTAAGGAAAGCAACTTTGAGAAGTTAACAATCTTACTTTAATTAAACATACATATGTTATTCACTTAGTTCAGGGGGGAAAGTCAGCGCCCTGAACTTCAGAGAAAACACAAACAGAAATTATAAGCAGAAATTATATAAACAGGGCAAAATAACACAAATCAACAGACAGTCTCCTAGCCATCTGACCAAGACATTAAATACATAGTTATCAGAAAGAGAAACACCAACATCTGGGTTTTTCAAAGCTTGGCGGGGCTTCTTAACGGCTACCTAGAATCTCCTCTGGTCAAATCACATGACACTCTTCCTGTGAGTAAGCCCCAAATAAAATGCTAATCTCAGAGTATATATATAGTATATAGTATATAGACTGGCCATCCCTTATTCTCTGGGCCACCATGTATATATACACTTTTTCAGAGTCAGAGGGTGTCATAACCATGTGAGTCAAACCCATGTGACCTAGGCCATCCTGTGACTTAAGCAGGTCATCAAAGACTCCTGATTATAAGACTCTTGATTGAAACAAAGGCAAGACTCAATCAAAGGCACTGTATCCCCTTAGTGCTGAGAAGCACTCAAACGAAAAACAGCAAAAAGTCCCACCCTGCTTGCCATTACACTCCATCCATTTGTGCTGTGATTCCTCTGTTTTTTTTTCCTTATCTGCTGCTAGAGGCAGGAACGACTCAATACATACCACGGACCCTGCCTAACCATAATCCTTGCTCGACCACAACCAGGGCCCAACTTCATATAAAATACAACTATTATATATGCAAGATTCCATTTCAGAGACAACCCAGGGAGAATCTTTCTAAAGATCTGCTGAGTCAAGTGAGATCTGTCAAGTGAGGCATAAAATGGAAGTTATATTCCTACATTAATTGATTTCAATTCCATGAAGGATTTCTTTCACAAAGTCCAAATAAGAAAAGGGATTCTCAAATAATAATGAGGGTCTCTATTCGCTACTCTTTTATTACTTTGAGCTACAGGGTCTTCATGATGAAACCTTCACCCATCAAAAAAAAAAGACCAGCTACCCATCCAAACTGGAAATTAAAAGTGGATGAGAAACGGATATTGTCTCAGTTCTTACATATAGTTAGACAGAAAATCCCTTGAGTTAGTTCTATCAATAAATATACATAGGACAGGAGCTGAAGAATTATAATGAGTTGCACCTGCCATTGAACAAGAGAAAGAAGAGGTCAGAGGTCAGATTGTATTGGATTGTTGAAAATGTTCAGTGCTCAATGATTCCGAGTTGTTCTCTGATACAAAGTCTATTTATTTAACACTAATATTTTTCTGGTGATGTAATATGGCTATGAATCATGGACCACAACGATTTTAGAAGAATCAAAATTACTGTGGAATCTAAGTAAGCTGGAGCATATTGCTAATAAATGATTAGCATGAAAAGTAACACAAAAGGACGACATTGTCAAAAGAGTCCAAGATATAAAAAATGAATGTCATGTTGTTGCATGCTCATTCCCTCCATCTTTGTTTAAATTCTCCTATTTCTTTTCCATATCTGCTGTTAGATGCCAAATTGCAAAGGACTTCAGAGAGACTGAAAAAGTAGAGGTGTTCGTCATGTGCCAAAAGCAAAGGATAACATTGGAGCCCAATCGCTGCATTAGTAAGAATTGTACCTGTAATTTTGTTGGCATAGGGAACTCCCAATGGGGCATCTCCCTTTGCCAATGCTTCAACACCTGCTCAGCAACTTGGAATGTTGGAGAGTGACCTGGGGCACTAGTCCAGAGTAATATAACCAGTATGTGTCAGAGTAAAAACTTGAACTCAGGTCTTCCTGACTCTGAGGCTGACTCTCTATCAACTACACCCCATTGCCAAAGTATTGTACTATTGGGATCTATGAACCATTCAAAGAACTAAAGAAAGGTGTGTAATAAGTCGGATAGATCCACCATGGAGGATTTATGGAAAGAGAAGTTATAGATGGATTGTAATCTATCTTGAAACATCAGGATCAATGGGATGAAAGATTTTTTTAAGGTATCTGAATAAAATGGTAATAGAAACCATTTTGTCCACCACCACCCATTTCATAGAGGAGGAAACAGAGGCCCAGAGACATCAAATGTCTTGCTCAATTAGTGATAGAGCTGGGATCTGTGCCCAGGTCTCTAGTTCTTTATCTGGTACACCTTCAATAGCATCATCACTGCTTCTCCTTCATCTCTTCTGAGAAGGAAATAAGTGTAAACTTTCCAGCTATACATTTTCCCCATCTGGAGGAAACCAGTAAGGTAGACAGGGAGAGCAGACATGTCCTGTTCCAGAAGCAAAAGGACCCTCTCAAGACTAGGAGAAGTATACATGTTTAGGGGGAAATGGAGAACAGGAAAGGAAGAAGGGCTGATTACTTCTTGTTGCCCCAGCAAAAGCTGGGAAGTTGACCCGATAAGACACCTGGTGATCTATCAGAGGTGGGATGCGTGTTCGGCTAAGTGCTGATGGGACGTCCCTGTCAACACAATGTTCCGCCTGGCCGGGCCTTCATATATAAAGATATTTAATGAATTAGTTAATTAATGAGAGGAGTTTGATTGATAGATCATATGGCGCTCTCAGCAGGGTGAGCCTGACCCCCGGATATTGCCGCTGCGGCTCCAATCCGTCCTCCTCATTGGTCTGGAGAGCTCGGTGGCTCGGCCAATTTGCATGCATTTAATGTAGCTCTTTAATAGGATGTAATGTTAGTGAAAGCCAAAAGCACAGCAGCTGTAACTTAAAAGACAGCACCATTACTGCAAGCCTTATAATTAGGGTAAGAGGGAGACTCGGTCTGCCATATGTTAAGCTCTTTTGAGGTTAATAGCTCTGTAAGATTTTTGCAATTTAAAAAAATTACACTTGAAGGATGATGACAAGGCACATCAATGAGGCTTCTCCATATGGGAGGGAGAGGATAGGAGGATCCCATATCCCCCATCCCTCTGGGATGATGCCCAATATGGTGGGGTACTGCCCCTCTTATCTAGCTTCTCATTCTTCTCTTCCACTCCCCACTAGTGCCTCATCTCTTTCCCACCTGTTTCCAGGCCCATTAATACAGTCTTATTATTACAGTGATACTCTCTCAGCTTCCCCTCTTGCAGTCCCCAGTTTGCCTGACTCTCCCTACAGATTTCTCTTTCCCCAGTCCCCAAGACCCAGCTGAAGGCAACATGCCCACATAGTCTGGGAGAATCACCATGTGTGCTTACCTTGCAAGGTCCCAGGCAACTTCCTAGCAATTATGGGTCCCCACAGGTTACCTGGTGCTGATTACACAGCCGGGCCCCAAATCAGGGAATGCTCAGCAGGCATGGGAGTGGGGAAAAGGAGGAAGTCACCTGGAATTTGCTTGGTAATTACCTGGCATCAGTCCATGGGCTGACTGGCTGTTCTGTGCCATAGCCCAGCAGGAATGGGGGAGAAATCTCAGAACAAACCCTATCTGTGATTTGAGTCTTGGGGTGAACTGATAAAGGTTCACTCCATGGCTCCCTGGGGCCCTAACCTCCAACCCTCAACTGTGACTTCAGCTTCTCCCCTCCAGATGAAGAAGTCTAATGGATGAGCCCAGCTGCAACTTCCCAGCTTCTCGAATCATTTTTTCCTGGGTGTCACTCCTCATTCTCTAGTCTGTCCAATTGGAGAGGCGAGACCAGAGAGCTGCAGTCCACATAAGCTATACTCCTGACAATCAGTGCTCAGGCAGAGGAGCTGAGGCTGGCTGCCCCAACCCTCCCTCCCTCTCATTCTCTCTCCCTGCCTCCAGTTCCCCATGGAATGCGTGGGTGTCTGGCCAAATTCCTGATGACAGACACTGCAGACAAAACAACAACGGGAACCATCTCCCAAACCCCCCCCCCATTCTTAAAAAAAAAAAAGCTCTTGTTAAAAGGAAATTACAGGAGCGATAAAATTACTGCTAATTGCATAATTATCTTATTATCCCTGGCACCAAAAATACATGAGATTCTCTCTTGAAATCTCCCTTCCCCCCTTTCACCCTCCCCCGCCCCAAACTGTGCAAAGAATTTTCAGTAAGGCCACTGTTAGGAGACACAGATCTCTTACCCCATGTGTCCTAGGGAGGGTGGGAAGGAAAGGAGAGCTGTAGGAGGGGACCCAAAGGGGCATGCATAGGAAAGGTACAGGGAGATGAAGGAAGTAAGCCAGAGAATGGGAGAGTAGAAATGGAGAGCAGGGTAAGAGAGACATGGGAGGGGACCATAGAGGATGGAGGACTAAGTAATTTCATAAATTCATAAAACTTATAGTAGGTAACTTTCCTGGCATAGTCCCATGCTGAATTTGGCATCAGCAGGTCCTGGGTTCAAATTCCTCTTCTGACACCAGCTAACTGAATCTTTTAACTTTCACATGCCTCAAGAATTTACTTAGGGCTTTAGCAAATAAATCATGGATTAGTTGCAATCTGCCATGATGAAAGGAGTTTTCGATGCAGGTCAGGGACACAAATTAGAGCTAAGAGGGAGCTCAAGAACTACCTAGAACACTGGACCACCATTCTGAAGAAGAGACCAGACTGGCCATCCCTTATTCTCTGGGCCACTATGTCTTCACACGGGCACCTCCCCACTCTGCTTCCTCTCCCTGCTTTTCAGCTCCCTTTTTATGGGTTGTCTTCTCCTGTTTGAATATAAGCTCCTTGAGGGAAGGGACTGTCTTTCTTTTTTGCTTGTATTAATATCCCCAGCACTTAGCACAGTGAATGTCACATAGAAACCCTTGATAAATCCTCCTTGATTGACAGTTGGCTAATGAGTCTCACAAATCTTCAGTGACTTATCCAAGTTCACACACATAGTAATAGTGGTTGGAGGAGACACTAGCACCCAGATCTCCATATTGCCAACCACACTGTTAATATCGTATGTCCCACTCAAGGGCTGTAGCAAGAGGCTTTTAGCTTTGTGTTCAGTGTGTCACCTTGGGAATGATCATTGTTTTTGGAACGAGGCTCTGCATAGATTCAACAAGCACATGTTCAGGGCCACCACCTTAGTTGAGACCCCTGCCATTTCTTACTACTACTATTGTGGTCACTTCCTAACTAGCCTCCCTGCCTCTAGTCTCTTCTCTCTTAATCCATCCTCCATGCAGCTGACAAAATGATATTCCTAAAGGGCAGGTCTGACCCATGTCACTCACCTACTCAAAAACCTTCAGTAGCTCCCTAATGACTTTTGAACAAACTGCAAATTCTTCTGATTAATATTTAAAACCCTCCAGGGTTCAGCTCCTTATAAAAGGTCATTCCTCATCCCCCTCAGGTGTTAGTCCTTACCCTCTCCAAAATTATTTTGTAATTATTTTGCATGTAGTCACCCCATGTATACATCATTCCCTGCCCCCACCCTTCCATGAATTCTTTGATGGCAAGGATTGCTTCACTGGCAGCTAGGTGACCCAGGCTAATAGAGCTCTGGGACCACAGTCAGGAAAACTTATGTTCAAATTCAGCCTCAGATACTGACTAGCTGTGTGACCTCCCTCAGCCCGTTTCCTCCTCTGTAAAGGCCAAGGTCATCCACTGCAAACTGGGCCATGGCCAGTTGCCTTTACTTTTGCATTGCCCCTGAACTTTCATGATGCATGTTGGAGGAGAGAGTGAGGCTCATGCCTTTCTACGCCTCTGCCTCGAGGAAATCAACTACTGAGCAGGTAAAGACGTCACCCTAGTGACGTCCTTGGTCCTCTTTCCGAATGAAGGACGAACAACAACAACAACAAAAAAAAAAAAAACAGGGATAACAATAGCACCTACCTGCCAGGGTTGTTGTGAGGATCAAATGAAATAATATTTGTAAAGTGTTTAACACAATGTCTGGAATGTGAATACCTACTGATTCTACTACGAATTTTAAAATTTTTTTAAAAATTCTTAATTAAGTGGTTTTTTAAATTTTTTTTTTGATTCTGCTATTTAGAAACTTTGTGTGACCCTGGGTAAATCCTTCCCTTTTCTGAGACTGTTTCCTCCTCTATAAAATGGGGACATTGGTCAATCAGGGACTCTTGACCTGGGGTTTATAAACACGTACTTTTAAAAAATGTTTTGTTAACTATACTTTGCTATAACCGGTTTCCTTTGTAATTCTATGCATTTTATGCATTGAAAAATATTATTCTGAGAGGAGGTCCATGGGCTTCAAGAGACTCCCAAAATGATCCATGATACCAGATAAACTAAGAGCCCCCAGTCTAGATAACTTCTAAAGTGTGTTGCAGCTCTAGATCCCAGGGGCAAATATGTGTAGTAGAAAACAATAAATGATAAATGGGTCCGAGAAATATGGAGATGGAGTCGTGTGAGGCTCAAGATGGGAAAGATCATTACTGACTGACGGATAATGATCTGCCCCTAAATGGGATGCTGAATGAATCACCACTTCAGATATTCTTTCCACTAGGTTACAGCCTTGTCGTGTGGAGTTATTTTCCCATGGAAATGAGCTTTGCTCGACATAACAGGCTAAAATGTCACCTTTGGGTCATAGAAGAGACCTGCTAGTTACTAAGAAAAAGTATGAGAAAGAATGATCAGTGCTTAGCAAAAGGGTGTGGGCACCCAGCCTTCTCTCCCTTCCCCAGGGTCATCTGTGAATCCCAACAGGTCTTCTAGGTGCCATGAACTAGATCTATCCTTTTCCCCCACCCCCCACTTACCTTACAGAGATTAAATAAGGGCTTGATTAGTCAGAAATATGAGTGAGGCATTGTTCCCATTTCTTGAGATCTGTCTCCGAAGCCAAGCTCCCCACCCTACCTCCCCCACCAAGGGATCCTGCTGAGTGTAGACCCACTTAGGACTTTGGGAGGCTCGTTGGCAGTCAGTCCCTCCCCAGCATAATCACCACCCTATGCCGATCCCCCACGGAGCTTCAGTGGCTGCTGTGAAATTGCCATCTCCAGATCAATAGCACAACAATTACTGGGCCCTTGGCTTCGACCTGCAAGTGGCAGGTCTCCCTGGTACAACTCCTCCCACCCTCCTGGAGGGAGAACACATTAAAAAACGTAGCATCTTCTCATCTGGAGGTATCCTGGCCTCCTATAGTAGCTGGGGTAGACGCAGGAAAGGTGAAAAGTAGCCCAGGAAAGGTCTAATACTGCTAGAGAACCCCAGAACTGAGGTCTGGAGACCACACGTGGTACCTGCTACAGGACCAGGTAGGATATGGAGAGACCCAGTGGGGTGGGATTTGAAGCAAAGGAAAGGAGAGGGGAGGGTGTTGAATATGCCTAGAAGTGCTTTGGGGGAGGGTTGAATCACACTGAGGATCCTCTACGCTGACTCTGTGGGTCTCCTTTAATCCCACCGAGAAGTTAATTAAAACCAGGCAAACAAATGCTCTTCCTCAATCACCCCCCACCCCATGACCCCAGGACCCTGAAAGGTCAAACTCTGGTCAAACGAGTTATTGGTGACTAAGGAGGGACAGGACCAGAAGTGTGAAAATGGGCACCTTCCCCTTCTGTCCTAGGAGAGAAGTCCCAGAAATGGCCCTAAATTGAAAA
Source organism: Phalanger gymnotis (assembly GCA_028646595.1). Lineage (NCBI taxonomy): Eukaryota > Metazoa > Chordata > Mammalia > Diprotodontia > Phalangeridae > Phalanger > Phalanger gymnotis. Next base: position 707,127,877 of record CM053622.1, on the reverse strand, counting down.
GAGGTTCAACTTTCCCCAGATCCTAATGCCCAATGGGCCCCTCTGACCCTGGTCAGAAGCCCTTTTCTTCCAGCTCCTACCCAGCCTCGGACCTCTTCCTTCCCATTCCTACTTGGGCTGAGTACAGCTCCACAAGGAACAACTACTTTCTGTTCAACTAACTGTATGTGGCTTCATTTCTACCAGAGCCTTAACTAATACAGGGTGAGTGGGGCTTTGCTTCTACTTCCACTGGTGACTGCTAGTCTTGGTGCTGGACCAGCCCACATCACCATGCAATATAACTGCCCCAGGCAGCCACTCCAAGGTCCTGTTGCTATGGTTCCCCTTTTCCTGTGGTCTGTTTTTTCCTTCTCAATTGACCATAGCAGTAAGGATCAGATTCTCTGAGGAATGAGCCTCCCCTCCCCAGTATGACTGTGTTTGCAGTCAGACTGTCCTCTCTATCTCTATTGCCCCTGCTTGTCCCCCATCAACTCTTTTTGCCTGAGGTGAAAGAATTCCTAGTTATACCTCTGATTCCCACCCACCCAGGAGAAGAAATCAATAATGTTTAAATTACTCTTAGGAAAACAAACATGGACTCTCAGGTCCTTTCTTCCAAAGGGAGAGGGCCTTATACGGGAAGGAAGGAAGGAAGGAAGGAAGGAAGGAAGGAAGGAAGGAAGGAAGGAAGGAAGGAAGGAAGGAAGGAAGGAAGGAAGGAAGGAAGAAAGGAAGGAAGGAAGGAAGAAAGGAAGGAAGGAAGGAAGGAAGGAAGGAAAGAATGGAGAGAAGGAGAAAGGAGCAAGGGAGGAAGGGAGGAGAAAGGTAAATAAAGACACAGCCAAGGAGAAATGGGGAAAACCCAGGTAGAAGAAGGAGTTTCAGCAGCTGGACCACCTGAGAGAACACCTCCTATTGCAAATTATTTGAAGGGGTGCAGAGGTGGGGAACCTGAAGCCTCAAGGCCACATATGGCTTCCCTCCCTGAAGGAAGTTGAGCTTGACATCTGCAGAAAACAGACACACTTCAAGGTCACATCTTCAGGGCTTGGAGATGAGGGAGGAAGGGAGAAGGAGCTTTGAGAATTGTAGCAATGGTTGCTATTGTTTGTCCTACATTCTCAGACTGGACCAATGACATGAGACAGGTGATGTCTTGACTTGCAAGTTCACTTGTAATGCTCTAAGCCTTCAGAAACTGCTCCCTGGTCAGAGTCATGGGAGCTTGCTGTATAATGGAGAAAGTTCTAGACTTGGAGTCAAGAGCCGTGGTTCTCACTAGCTACTCAAGTATTGGGGAGGTGGGGCTGGAGAACGGGGCACAGGGGAAGGCCTCAATGCTCTCATTTTAGAAATGAGGAAACTGAGGCCCCAGCAAGTGACTTGCCCGAGGTCACACAGGTAGTATGAGAGACAGGATTTGAATCTGGTTTTTCTGACTCCAAAGCCAGTGCTCTCTCCCCAGCACTGCACAACTGAGTTTGAATCTTGACTCTACTTTCCTTTGTCCTGTCATGTCTGACTCTTCATGACCCCATTTGGGGTTTTCTTCACAAAGATACTGCAGTGGTTTACCATTTCCTTCTCCAGTTCATTTGACAGAGGAGGAAACTGAGGCAAACAGGGTCACACAGCTAGTCAGTATCTGAGGATAGATTTGAACTCAAGAAGATGAGTCTTCCTGATTCCAGGTCCAGTGCTCTATCCACCGAACCACCTAGCTGCCCCCTCCCTGACTGCTGTTTACCACGAATATGGTGACTGTGGGCAAGTCATTGAACTTCTATAAATGTATAAAATGTGAAGATTGAATTAAATGACCTTGAAAAGTTCTTCCAGCCCTATATCAATTATCTTGTGAACTTCAAAAGACTTTAGAAATGTAAGCTATAATAATAATAATATTGTCCTATCTCAGAGGTCCAGACGGACCTGATCCATTTTCAGCTTTTCAGTCCTCTAGGCATCATAGAAAAGTACAGATAAAATGAAAACAAAAGTGTCTCCTCAAGAAAGGAAAACAATCTGATTTTTTAAAAATTTAATATAAATGCCTGTCTGGTCTTTTTCTGTGCAAATTCAACTATTACTTTAACACTTCCAGGATCTGTGATTTCACCGATGTGTGATGTCCCTCTGCCAAAGCAGATCCAAACCCCTCAGTAACTTAGCAGATGGTCTCAAAGGTCTTTATGGCCCCAAAATCCCCCCTACCCACAGCCAACTCTGTGGTGAGCCTCTCCAGACTTAGCTGGCCTGGTCCTTGGACAGCATTGCTACAGTCCTCTTCTGGACCATAGGCGAAGCCTGTCCAGCTGCCAGGGCTAGTGATCCCTCCACTAATGTGGTGTAGCAAGCCCCCCAAATCCATGCCCCCCTCACAACGAGGGTCCTGAAAAGGTGGTAAATATTTCAGTGTGGGGAGTGCGCGGGTTATTGAGGAAAAATGTAGCTATCCTATGATGACATTGTCCTCATCGATCTTGGCAAAACTCTTGCAGTGAGAGGTCTTTTACCTGCTAAATCTGAAATCCCTTAGCCAACTCAATTTCTTTGTCTCCTACATCATCTCTTGTCTTCTTATTCTTTCTCTGCCTTCTTCCTTCTTCCAGGCAGGTCCAAGCTACCTTGCCTAACTACGAGAAGGCAGAGAAGGCAGCCAAGGCCACTTTGTAGAGTGGCCCATTCAAAGGGGCATGACCCACCTTCCCCAAATGCCCCAGGAAGGCCTCTCGTTCTCATCTGCCACTTGCCATCGGACCCCCAAGCCCAGAGCCCTACTTATGGACACTGGCATCATTCACATTGCATGCACTGGTCCCCGGGATGGCAGGCCCATAAAATCTTATAGCTACTTTATCACGTACTCTTAGCTTTTACAGGCCCATTGGGCACCTGAGGCTGGTGAACCACAAAACAGCCTGGGGCAGGTGGGCTGGACTCAAACAGCTGAAAAACAGGTATCATACGAGGTTTCTCTGAGAACTCACCATCAAGGCTGCTGTGTCTGGACAATAACAATGACCACCACAACGATAATAACAGCTAGCTAGCTAAGGTCTACAAAGCATCTTACAAATATTCCACGTGAGTCTCACAACGACCTCGGAAGGCTGATTGTATCATTATTGCCATTTCATAGATGAGGAAGGCTGAGGGAGGATCACACCCAGGATCACACAGCTAGTGGAGTGTCTGAGGCTGTATTTGAACCCAGGTCTTCATGCCTCCAGGTCTAATGTTCCATCTGTTTCACCACCTACCCGACTCAAGGGAAATTACAAAAATCAAATTTCCTTTAGCCATCCTGCACACAAAATTTGAGTTTCCTAGGAAGGCCGCATAGGTCCTCGGCACATGTAGGTTGTCAGACAGGAAGTTGTACCCAGGCAGAGCTTTGCCAGACAAGAGCCACTTTCGGAGGGGTGGGGGGTATCCTCTCCAGTGGTGTCCATTTCCATCCAGCAGCTATGATCCTTCCCCTCCCACCTCACCCTACAGGGCATCCTTTGAATAGAAGGCTCCCCAAACAGTCTGGCAAGTAACATCCTTTTGTGACTCCCCAGAAGACAAGGTTTGGAGGGGGAAGCTGCTTCTTGGTCTTTCTTCTGTATCTCTCCCATCAGGTCCTCCGCATGCTCAGTCGGAAGCTGAAAGCCTCCAAACTCTACTAGCTAATGTGATGGGATCTCGGGCTAATAATGATAGCTCATGGATGTTTACCATTTTAGAGTTTTTCTAAATGCTTTCATCTTTATTATCTCATTTCATTTGATCTTCACAACAGCCCTGTGAGATAGGAAAGGCAGGTATTAATATCCTTACGGTTCACATGGGGATAGTGAGACTCAGAGGTAAAGTGAATTTTCTGAAGTCATAAAGAAAATGAATACAGCAGAGTCTAGATTTGAACCCGACTCTTTTACCTCTAAGATAAGATGTCTTTCCACTACACCTTGATGTGTCTAATTGCTAAGTTACAAATAATCATTCACTCAATTCAGGTGGGAACAAGGGTACACGTAAATCAGGCCTGTGAGTGTAAGACCAGACGTATACTTTCATCGGTTCAGGGAAGTCCCTCAATAAATACAAAACAAAGTTTCTGCATCTAGAGTAGGAAGGAACCACAGAAATGATCTAGTCCAGCTTTCCCATTTTACAGATAGAGAAATTGAGGCTCATGGAAGTTAAGCTACTTTACCAGACTTATACAGGCAGCAAGCATCAGAGGTAGGAGTTGAATCCAGGCCCTCTCTCTCTCTAGGCATCTAGGCGGTACAGTGGATAGAGCACCAGGCCTGAAGTCAGGAAGACCTGAGTTCAAACATTCAGTGCCTCAGAAGCTGACTAGCTGTGTGACCCTTGCCAAGTCACTTAACCCTATTTGCCTGTTTCCTCATCTGTCAAATAAACTGGAGAAAGGAAATGGCAAATCACTCCAGTATCTTTGCCAAGAAAACCCCAAATGGGCTCATGAAGAGTTGGACACAATTGAACAGCAACCACCACCACCACCACCACCAAACCTCTTACTCTAGAATCAGCGCTCTTTCTACAGTACCATTTGACAGCTTGTAGTAGTGTTTCAAGGAACTGAGAATCTCAAGGTCATTTAGAGTTAAGTCACTATACGGCAGAGGCCACAGGCTTTCCCAGTCCCAAGGCCAGCTTTCAGTCACCGTGCTTCTGCCTCAAGTCTCAGACAAGGCTGACTCTTTTAGCTGCCTCGGTCATGGAGGAAGCAAGGCCCTGTACTTCTGGGCTTTAGGTCCATTCTAAGTCTCAGGTCAAAACAATTATCTTTTCATTTGGAGGAACTAAGGGACCAGAACTCAAATACATTCTAAATCAGCAATTTTCAAAATCATTTAATTCTTATTTAAAAAAAAATAGGAAGTAGTTCAAGGGAAACAACTAGGTATGGAGAAGTATCCTCTATCTAATAAAAAAAACTAATAGGAAAACTGGTAAGAAGTTTGGCAGAAATTAGATTCAGACCAACTTTTTATGCAATATACCGTAATAGGTTCCCAGAGGATGTGTGACCTGAATATAAAAGTTCAAAACATAAAAAAACTTAAAGGAGAATAGAAGGAGGTGCATGTCATAGCTTATGGATACAAGGAGATTTTTTTTTTACCCCAAAAGTCTAGAGATGATCATAAAAACAAAATAGGCAAATAATAGACAAAATAAAAAAAAATAAAGATGCATTCTTTCCCATCCAAGTCCCTGGACACATTGAAATCTAAACATAGAGCCCTTGGAGATCTGTGGACGCCAGATTAAGAACTCTTAGATATTAATGGATTGTGTCAGAAGAATCGTACGTGCTAACAATAGAGAAGGGATGACAACATTTGAAGAAACAGGCAACAGTTGTTTTTTCCCTACCCTGAGCTAGAGTCCATGCCCATGAAAACCACATTTTCCATTAGGTTAAATCAATCCAGTTCAATTCAATAATTATTAATCTCTTGTACAAGTACTAGGGATAAAAACATGAAAAAAAAAACACAGTCCCTGGCCTCAAAGGGCTTATAGTCTAAACACAAAAGATTTACAACATGTATGGAAATAAAAATGCAACAAAGTAGAACGAGGGAGAAAAGGAAAGACCCAAGGACTCTCAGGAAATTCAAGAGGGAAGTGATAGAAAGCAGCTTCATGGAGGAGGTGATATCTTAGTTGGGTCTTAAAGAAAAAGGAGTTTCAGCAAGTAGAAAGGAAGATAGCGATGCATGCCTGGTCACACAGGACAGGCAAGTCAGCCTAGCTGAAAAGTGTGCCAAGAAAGTCAAATGACCACCATCACCTTGGCCACCATCTTCCCTCAGACTTTGATGAAGATACCCCAGGACCCTAAATCTATGAGCCTTGAGAATAGCGATGCTTCCCTCATCCTGGGGAGTGACTCCTCTGGAGAGATGCAACCTGGCCATTCATTGGCTCTGCAGGTGCTGCATCTGCATCAATTGAAGACCTCGAAAAGAAAGTTCTTGCCACCAAAGTCCTTGGCACTGCCAAATCTTTCAGCATCAGAAACTGATAAAATTTTATCAGTGGAAATGACACTAAATAAGAGACATTAGCATTTACTTTGTGGCTACACCGTAAGGACAATGGGACTTTTCCAATTGACTTGAAACTTGAAATCTTCCATTTGTACTGTCTCTGCCATTGGATTGTGAGTTCCTTGATTGCAGGGATTCCTTTCTTTTCTATTTGCATTCCCAACACTTAGTACCAGGCTTTGGATGTAGTAAGCACTTAATAAGTGCTTTGTGTATTTATTCCTTCATTCCAAGCATGGAGAATAACCTGTGTAAAAAACAAAAGGACAGTCCCACATGCAACTCATGTATATTCTGTTGAGTTTTACTGAAGGATATGAGTTATCACCAACCAGTTCCTGTATGAATAGGAGTGCATGGACTGTGAAAGGTAGCAAGGTTTCTTTGAGTGCTTCCACATAAGAGGCACATCCCAAGCCTACAGAGTTCTGGTTCTTCTGACAGCCCTTTGCAGGTCCATACAAACATCAGTGCCCATGTAAGGCTTGCAGGATATGTTTTTGGCAGCAATGAAACTTGAGACTGGATGCCTCTTGCTTATTTAGAGAAAGATTTCTGCTTTTGACATTACTCATTACCAGTAGGGCCCCTGATCTTCAAGTGTTATTGAAGATTTAAAAATGCTAATTGGCCAGGGTGCACATGCTTGAGCTAATGGACTGTCTTTTAAGCACTCATGATCGGTCTTTGAAGCAACTCAACTTGGCAAACATCCAAGAACCTCATCAGCCTCAAATGTAGGTGCCTGTTGTCTAGGGAGAAACCCATGATGGGCTGGTTCTCATAATTAACCTAAGAATGATATATAGTCAGTCACATGGGGAAGTAGCCGTTAATACAGGATGGAGCATCTACTCAGCTTGAAAATGAAAAAATAGCCTGAAAATGACCTTGACAGAAGCTATTGCTGTCTTAGAAGGGAGGGAGGGGGTCAAACGGTCTAAGCCTTTTGTAAAAGTTAAAATGAGAGAAAAGATCATTTTCCTTTTTGACATACAAATTTATGAGGATATCAATGGTTATGTTTTGAAGGAAACATGGAAGCAAAAGTAAAGGTACTGAACCACACTGAATGTAACAATTTCTTCAGCTTATGTGGGGAGTCTCCCCAAATTGGAGTGTTACTAACAGTTCCAAGAACATTACCAAAAACAAAAACAACGACAACCATACTGGCTCTGTCTGTCATTTAGCCTAAATTATGTTCATACATCAGCGATGCCTGGAAATTGGAGGTGAATCATAGCAGCCACAACAAGGCACCGGCTAATGAAAAAGGTCAACCAGGACCTGTGGTCAGATTTGTGCATTAGGAAGATTATTTTGGTGGCTGTGTGAAGGACAGGTTGGGAAGAGGAGAGTATAAAAGCAGAGAGACCAGTTAAGGGATTAATAAAATGCAACAATTGCATATGTGTGTATATATGATAGAAATGCTAACAAAATACAATTGTCTATGTGTTCATGTATATATGCTAATAAACATAACAATTATATGTGTGTATGTATAACAATTATATGTGTATATTTACACATACATATACAATTGTTTTATTAGCCTCATAACTGCTCTCTCTGCTTCCATCTTCTCTTTCCAATCTGTCCTTCACACAATTGCCAAAATTAGATATATAGATGATATAGATTCAGCTATAACTATATTTGTATAGATTCCAATCTATATATGTCCATACCTATATAGTATCTCTATAAGCATATATAGATAAGATCTAACAACATTCATATAGATCTATCTATATCCACAGATATCCATAGATAGAGCTACATATCTCTATTATAGATATATATGATGTGGATATATTTATGGTATTATAGATGTGTATAAATATATGTGAATATAGATATATATCTACATACATGAATGCAGATATATCCATATAGATGGCCTGTCTGTAGATAGATAGACAGGCAGACAGACAGACAGACAGACAGACAGACAGACAGACAGACAGATAGATAGATAGATAGATAGATAGATAGATAGATAGATAGATAGATAGATAGAATAATGGATAGATCCCTAGACTTGGAGTGAGGAGAGACCTGAATTCAAATTGTGTTTCAGATATTTACTAACTGTGTGACCTGAACCAAGTCACTTAAGCACTTCAATCAATTGGGTCAATAAACATTCGTTAAGCACTTACTATGTGCCAAACACTGTGCAAAATGCCAGGGATGCAAAAAGAAGCAAAAGAAGTCTCTGCCTTCAAGGAGCTTAGATTCTAATGAGGGAGACAACAAGCAAATAAATATAAAGCAAGCTGTATACAAGATAAATATGAAATAATTAACAGAGGGGGTGGGAATAGGTTGGGAAAAGTTTGCTGTAGAAGATGGGATTTTATTTGAGATTTAAAGGAAGCCAAAGAGGTCAGTAGTCAGCACGGAGGGGCGAAAGCATTCCAGGCATGACAGACAACCAGAGAAAATGCCTGGAAATGAGAGATGGAGTGTCTTGTTCAGAAAAAAGCCAGGAGGCTAGTGTGACTGCATAAAAGAGAATGTAAGAGAGGGGTAAGGTGTGAGAAGACTAGAAAGGTAGGACTGGGCCAGATTATGAAGGGCTTTGAATGCCAAACAGAGGATTTTGTATTTGATCATGGAAGTGATAGGGAGCCATTGGAGTTTATTGAGTGAAGTGGGGAGATGGCATGGTCACACCTGCACTTTAGAAAAATCACTTTAGTGGCTGCATAGAGGATGGAATGAAGTGGAGAGTGACTTGAGGCAGACAGACCCAACAGCAGGCTATTGCAATAGTCGAGGTATGAGGTGATGAGAGTCTTCACCAGAGTGGTAGCGGTATCAGAGAAAAAAAAGGGGATGTATTGGAGAGATACTGCAAAGGTGAAATTGACAGGCCTTGGCAATGGCTTGGATATGGGGATTGAGAGATAGTGAAGAATCCAAGATGACTTTCAAGTTGTGAGACTATAAGATTAATGGCATATGAATATCTTCCCTGCCCATTAATAGGCCTCACGTGGAGCCCATTAAGGGAAGCTTGCTTAGGGGAGGCTTGCTTGTAGGAAGACTTTCACATGGTTTGCTAATTTCTAATTAAGCACTGAGTCACAAGGTTGTGATGCCTTCTGGCTCTGAGAAGTATGTATGTATGTATATGTATATATATATATATATACATATACATACATACATACATATATATATACATATATATACATATATATACATATATATATATATATATATATATATATATATATATATATATATATATATATATATATATATATATATACGTTTATAAGAAGGACCTTGTGTTTCCTTGGTTGAGACTTTGAGAAGCTGTATGTTCAGCCACCACCCCATCCCCCTCCACTGATGAGATGTAAAGGCTCTTGATCCAGTGGTGTATGTAAAGTATATAGCAATATTGCTTTGATTCAGGCAGTTAAGAGCCCTGTCTGTTGGTGTAATTTCTCTGCTTATATTTTCTCTGACTTTTCCACTGACCTAGTGAATGTAATTAAAGAAGATTGTTGACCCCTTTAAAGTTGCTTTCCTTTAAAAGCAGATTAAAAAACCTGGGCTAGCAGGCCATCCTGGGTATGCTAGGGTGCTTGCTGCTACAGAGCCTAAGGTAGGTACCAGGAAGATGGTGTTGCTCTATACAGTAACAGAAGGTAGAAGGGGAGAAGTTTTAGGAGGAAAGATAATGAGCTTCGTTTTGAATATGCTGAGTTTGCTGGACATCCAGCTCAAGATGTCTGAAAGGCAGTTACAGATGAAAGACTGAAGATTAGCAGAGAGTTTGGGGAAAGATAGGTAGATTTGAGAATTGTTAGCATAGAGATGGTAATTAAACCTCTGAGAGCTGATGAGGTCACTAAGTGAAGAAAAGAGCCTAGAGGACAGAAAAGGGCCTAGGACAGAACCCTGAGGGGCCACCTGTTAGTAGATGTGATCTGGAAGAAGATCCAGAAAATGAGACAGAGAAGGAGTGGTCAGATAGGTAGGAGGAGAACTAGAAGAGAATAATATAGTGAAAACCTAGAGAGAAGAAAGTATCCAGGAAGAGAGAGTGACCAACAGTGTCAAAGACAGCAGAGAGGTCAAAGAATTACCTCATCTTTAAAATGAGGATATTATCTATCTCCCTGGGTTATCGTGAGGACCAAATAAATAATATAGATGTGGTATTTTGCTAACCATAAAGAATTATGTAAAGGTCAGTTATTATTACAGTCATTATTATTATTATTAAGCAAGGATGAAGGCCTGAACCAGGGTCATAGGTGTGAGAATATAGGGGACAAGGAAAGGAAAGTTGAGTTAGTATGAAGGGAGAACGAACAGGAGGCCAAGTAACAGAATCCAAGAATTTCTGGACTGGAAGGGACCACAGTGGCTTCCCATGTCCACATCCTCTTCAGTCTCCTCACCATGGCCCCATTCTGACCTCCACCCAGGGGTGTGCCGAAGCCAGTTCCTATTGACTCACAAGCACCAATTGCTGTCATTTTCAATGTGCGCAATTATATCTCAGAAGCTGCCAAAGGCAGTGTTTGCCTTACTGTTTTTGTTGATAGTCCAGGCCTAAGAAAGTGAAGAGGAAAATGTTAATAACATAGATTAAACTAAAAAGTACGCTGTGAATACAAATTTTAAGAAAGTCGGTTGTTAAACATTTACTAGCATACCCCTGCCTCCATCCCACCAGCAAATTATACTCTACCCCTGAGTCCCCTTAACTCTGATAGATGACACCTTTGCCTTATCTGTCTAGTAATCAGGCCTTTCCCTCCTTTCCAGTATCCTCAAGGGCAGAATGTTTATATCCCCCTCATATAGCTCAGCGTCCAGCACTTAGTAAGTACTTAATAAATGTTTACCTATCTATCTAGACCCATACTTAAACAAGATTTCCTAATCTAGAAGGAAGAGGAAACAAGCATTTATTAAGCACTTACTGTATACCTTTGCTAAAGCACTTGACAGATATCTCATTTTACCTTTGCAGTAACCCTAGAAGGCAGATGCTATCATTATCCCCATTTTACAGTTGAGGAAACTGAGGCAGACAGAGGATAAGTGCCTTACCCAGGGTCACACCACTATTAAGTACCGGAGGCTACGTTTGAACTCAGGTCTTTCCAACTGTAGGCCCATTTGTCTTGTCATCCAGCCAATACTTGAATTCCTTCAATGAGCAGAAGCTCACTGCATCCTAAGGAAACTCATTCCACCTTTGGACAGCTCTGCTTATCAGAGTTTTTCTTTACCTCAAACCTACGTTTGCTTCTTTGCAGCTGTTGTCTATTACCCCTGGTTCAGCCTTTGGGGCCAAAGAGAACAAGATGAGGACTACTTTTTTCCAGCCCTTTCTTCAAGTACTCACGCATAGCTGTCATCTCCCACTCTAGCCCCACGCCCAGTCTTCTCTTCCCTGGAGTAAACATTCCCAGTTCCTTCAACTACACCTCTTATAACATGGACTCGAGGCCTTTCACCAGTTCCAATTGCTCACCTTTGGGTGCTCATCAGGTTATCAGTATCCTCCCTAAAATGTGGTCTCAGAAATGAAGAACTGACTATGTCTCTCTCTGTTCAAAGCAGTGAGCCGTTGCACTATTATCACCCCCTTTTCCCTGGGAGCTCTGTGTTCTTTAACGAGCCTTCTCAAGACAGTGGTGTTCTAGTAAATGTTTAACAATGGGCTCTCTGAAGATGCACCAACACACTTTAAAGTTTAATCTACAGCATTAACAATTTCTCCATCACTTCCTTAAGTCTAAACAACAAACAAAATAATAAATTAAGCCCTGATTTGTGGCATTTCCTGATTTCTGAGGTATAAAAACTTACATTGGAAATTTAACAATTGGCCATCACAGGCCTGCATGAGCTGATTCCAGCATACCCATGCCCCAAGATCACATTAGCAGGGCTTGTTGCAATATCAGGGAGGAGATGTTAAAGGAGAGGAAAGAATCGGGTTCTAGGATTTAGAATCTAAAGCTAAATGTGCACTGAGAATCAGCAACACGCCTAGGGAGGGTTCTTGATCCTATGACTATAATATATTATTTAACTTAACATAAGTTTAAGCTCATACACATAATGATTAAGGATTACAAAGTATTTTACACATCTCATCTTCCTAGCACCTCCCTGTCAGGGATCTAGCCTGTGTAACCATATAAACCTGTCTGCTTCCTATGCACAGCCTGAGGCTGGCCTGATCTCAATTTGAAGAGCAGGAGGCATAGACATTTTGGAAGGCTACCTTATCTAGCTTCCTGTTGTTAAGAAGGTCCAAATGTAAGGTATCCCATACAATTATTTCTACCATAATTTGACTTCCTCTCCCACAAGGATCCCACAGCCTCCCCTAGTCACTTGTTTTCATATTTAACATCTTGGAAAATTATATTGCAAAAGAAAAAAAGATTAAGGCTCGCAACCATGAATAACTTACCCAGCAAGAATGAGTATAATACTATAGGGAAAAAAAAATAATGCAATAAAGGACTGTCAAGCATTTCTGATGAAAAGACCAGAGCTGAGTAGAAACTTTGAAATGCAAACGTAAGTGTCAGGACAAACAAATACATTTGAGCTATTGGAAGGGGCTAAACAATGTTGACATACTAACATCCTAATAGGAGAAGACAACACAGCTGTCCTCTCAGAATTCTGTATTTAATTGTAACCGGGGGAGTCTAATATAGATAGAGTGGATAGACAGTGAATGGTTTTGTTTTATTCTGATTGCATTAGAGAGTAAAGAAAAGAGAGGGAAAAGGAATACATTAGAAAAGAATGGAAGAATAATAGGTGAAACTTAGTATTTCTCATAATTGGGTGAGCAAGAAGAACATATAAGCATAGAGTAAAGGGTGGAGGAAGTGGACCCTCCCACCTGAACCAGACAAAGGAGGGTTGAACATACATAGAAAAAGTTGAGTTTAGAAATTCATTAAGTTCAACAAGGAAACAGGCGGGGACAAGGAGAGGGGAGAGAAGGATTTACAAAGGAATGGAGAACTGAGGAGGGAATATTATAAGCAAAACAAATCATAAAATCAAATGATAGACTCTGATTGGGAGATTAAAAGAAAAATATATGTAAGAATCAGTGATCAGGGTTTGGTCGGAAGATTAAAAGAGAAGCAGTGAAGTAAAAGCGCACCACTTCAATTATAGATCATTGGTAGAGATCATTTTCCTTCTTTTTCGCCATCTTATTCTTTGTGAAGAATGGGAAAAGCATAAGAGCATGTGGTGGAGGAAAGTGCACAAATAGTAATCATAACTTTTAAAATGAATGGAATGAATTTACCTGTAAAATGGAAGACCATAGCAGAATGGACTAGAAGGCAGAATTCAACAATATGTGGTATATAAGAAAAATATTTGAAATGTAAAGATTCACATACATTTAAAGAGTAAGAATAAAGCACAATTTATTATACTTTAAACAAATAAAAAAGTAGGTATAGCATTGATAATCTTAGGTGATAGAAATAGACAAGGTTAAAAGAGATAAATAAGGAAACAACATTACTCTTAAAGCACCCTACAGAATGAAATAATATCAACATATATAAATACACACACACACACACACACACACACACACTGAAAACATGATATCTAAGGAATAATTCTAAAGGAAAAATAAGTCAAATTAACAGGGAGAAAAATGCAATAAAACTATAATAGTTGGTGACCTCAATGTATCCCTTTTAGACCTCCACACATTTAACAAAAAGATAAATTAGAAAGAAGTTAAGAACTCAAAGAGAATGTTTTTAAAGTTAGCTCTGATAAATATTTGGCAATTACTGAATGGCAATAGAAAGGAGTATAATACCTATCCTCAACATTGCTGTGGTACATTTACAAAAATTGACCATATATTAGGACATAAACACCTAATAAATGCAGAAATATTAAACACACCCATTACTGACCATATTGCAATGAAAAATTATAATAAATGGTCTTTGAAGAAAGAATGCTAACTTACAATTAAATTAAATAATTTACTCCAAAAGAACTGGTACATCAAAGACTATATTGTAGAAAGAAGAGAAAGTTCATCACAGAGAATGACAACAACGAGACGATGTTTCAAAACGTTTTGGATAAACCCAAAGTAGCTCATGGAGGAATTTATACATCCAAAGTGGAGGGAGATTTTTTTCTGTTCACAGATGATTGTGCACTCAATGCAACTTCTGAAGCTGAAATACAACAAAGTATGGACTGATTCTCTGCTATTTGTGCTAATTTTGGCCTAACCGCTAACACCAAGAAAACACAGGTGCTCCACCAGTCAGCACCACACCATCCGTATGTGGAACCGTTGCTTACAGCAAACGAAGACGTTTTGAATACTGTGGACTGAACACTTACCTTGGCGGTATAACTTTCCAGGGATGTACACATTGATAATGAGGCGGACACAGACACTGCCAGAGTCAGCTCAGTGTTTGGGAGGCTCCAAAGGAAAATGTAGGAAAGAAGTATTAGAATAACTACCAAACTGAAGGTCTACAGAGATGTGGTGCTGGCCTCATTGTTGTATGCCCGTAAAACCTGGACAGTCTGCCAGCACCATGCCAGGAAACTGAATCGCTTCCACTGAATTGTGTTAAGAAGATTCTGAAGAGCACCTGGCAGGAAGGGCGCCAGACACTGAGGTCCTTTCTCGAACTAAACCGCCAAGCATTCAGACGCTATTGCAGAGAATGCAACTCCAATGGGCAAGCCATGTTGTTCAAATGCCAAAGTACATTTGCCTAAAAGACAAAAGTGGAGAATTCACACAAGGCAAGAGCTCACATGGTGGTCAAAAGAAGCCATTTAAGGCACTCTCAAGGTCACTCTGAAGAGCTTTGAAATTGATTTCATGACAGGAGACACTGGCAAAGGACCACCCAGCATGCCATACCTGCATCAAAGAAGGCACTGTGCTCTATGAGCAAAGCAGAATTGAAGGAGCTCAAAAGAAACATGAGATGGGCAAATTTAGAGAATCCAGCCCAGATGTTCACATGGACTATTAGTGCCCAATCTGTGGTAGAGCATGCCAAGTTCTTATTGGTCTGATCAGCCACAATTGATCACAGTGTAACTCGACTCTATTATAGTGACGTCATTTTGGTCCTCTTAAAGAATGAAGGGCAGCAACCAAACAACAACCAGTACATCTCCTAACAGAAGAGAGAAGAAACAGATCGATGGATTGTGCATGGAATTCTTTTCAAATATTTACTCATTTATTTATTTTTAGTTTTCAACATTCACTTTTAAAAGATTTTGAGTTTTAAATTTTCTCCCTCTCCTTCCTCTCTCTCTCATCTCCAAGATAGGGTGAAATCTGATATAGGCTATACCTGTACGATCATATCAGACATATTTCCACATTAGTCATGTTATAAAGGAGAATTACAACCAAAGGGAAAAATCATGAGAAAAAAAACCAACAACAAAAAAGAGAGAGAGAGAAAATAGTCTGCTTTGATCTGCCTTCAGATTCCATAGTTCTTTTTCTGGATATGGATAGCATTTTCTGCCATGAGTCTTTTGGAACTGTCTTAGATCATGTGCATGAAATTTTAAAAGAAAAACTAGAAAAGTAACAAATCAAGAACTCAGATAAACACCAGAATGGAAATTCTGAAAATCAAAAGAGACAGTAACAAAATTTAAGACAAAAAAAACTGACCCTCAAACAAACAGTGAATTTCTAAGTAAAATTAAGAGCCAGGGGGGTTTTGGAGGGGGAAAATTAATAAAATACATAAACTATAAATTAATCTGATTCCTTCACAGAGATAGGAAAATCAAACTGCCAACATCAAAAATGAAAAAGGAGAATTCACAACAAATGAAGAGAGAATTTTTTAAAACTGTTTTCTATATTGTATGCCAACAGAACTAATAAATGAAATGAATGGCTTGTTACAAATGTATAAAATACCAAGATTAACAGAATAAGGAAAAAAATAGGATAGAGTCTGGAATAGAAACTAGACCTGTCATTTTATCAGTATAGGGAACTCCTAGATATGAAAATTCTTTTTACCAATATCCCTAACAAGTACCAACACAAAAATGTTGAACAAAATATCAGCAAAGAGGCTACATTATCATATTAAAGGACCGTACACTATGATTAGATTTAATTTATGCCAGAAATAGTGTTGGTTCAGTATTAAGTAAAGTATCGACACAATAGGTCACATTAATAGCTATAAAAATCATATTATTTTATCAATAGGTGCAAAAAAAAGCTTTAGGAAAGAATACAAGCATTTCTGTATTCAAAAAATTGAAAATATAGGAATATGTGAACCTTTCTTTAATACAGTAAGCAGTATTTATCTAAAATCAAGGCCCAGTGTTATTATAATGGGGATAAGCTACATGCCTTTCTAATAAGATCAAGGGTGAAGCAAGGATATCTATTATCATCACTGCTATTATATATAGTGCTAGAAATACTACCAAGAGGAAAAGGACAAGAAAAAGAAATTGAGGGAATAAGGATGGGCAAAAGGGAAGCATAATTAACATATTTTTTACAAATGATATGATGGTCCAAATTGATATACATTATTCTCTTGAGACAACTCCTCTTTTTCTTCCTTATTGGTATTGTTTCCTTTTATGTTTACATATTTTATTCTTGAAAACTTCCTATTCTTCCTGGGCTGACTTCCTGTGTAGAATTTTGGTCCATCAGATTCCATCTACCTTCTTCTGAAAGCATCGAAATCTGCTTTCTGAAAATTTAGGTTGCAATAAGATGATGCCCAGATTTCCTGTCCTCTTTCACAAACTCTAAGAAACTGTAGTCATTCTCCTCCAAAAAATTTTACTGTAATTTCCAGCCCAGCAACCAGTTTTCCTCTGTTGGTGACAATCAGTAACAAAATAAAATGTCTCTTTGTTGGTTCTATCACCTTTTGAAGGATAGAATTATCACTCAGGCAAGTTAAGAAATTCTTAACTGCTGCTCTTTGAGCAGAGAGAGTACTCCAGCAGATGCTTGGATAATATATCATGTCTCTGTGCATGGTTTATGATTTTTTCCCCTGACTCATGTATATCTTCTTTCTGTCTAGGTGGTCTCTGGTATGCCTCAGTGACGAAATCACTTCTATTCTTCCTCCATTGATTTTTATCCCAATGTTCACCATTTTTTCCTCATTCTGGTTCTTAAATCTCCTCATATCTCACAGAAGTATATCTTCTTAATATACTCCTTTTAAAAAAAATCTGGTTTGGTTTTTTTTGGTTTTTTTGTTTGTTTGTTTGTTTTTGCTAAGTTACCTAGCAGTGTCATATCTCAGTCACAGGTTTCATCTCATCTATTTTCCAAGTTACCTAAGAAACACAGTTAAGATCTCTAGTTCCTCTTGATTGTTGCCTAAACTTTAGACATTTTTATGTAGATATTCAAGGCCAAGGGTTTTACTATTGATTCCTTTATTGGATTCTGTCCTTGTATGCTTCTGGGTGTCTCAACTGCTATTCTTCCTGCATTATAGCTATTCTTTTTAGTATCTAAATTGGTTAATTATCCTTAAGCAGTTCCCTCCCCTGCCTTTTGTCTGACACCTCCTGTAGAATTTTAGTGTGTGGGATCCTTTCAATTCTTTCTCTGAACTCTTTGAAATCTGTTCACCAAATTCTTCAGTATATATCATACTATGCTCAGTTTTACTCTACTCAATCATAAATTCTAAGATGCTGTGTTCATCTTCCCCCAAGGTTCCTATAATTTCTACCTTCTGAAACTGGTTCTTCCTGTTAGGTAAGAATTAGATCCATAGTAGCAGTTCCATTCATTGGTTTCTCTATTCTTTTAAAAAATATTTTATCAATGCCTTTTGTTTTTACATAACAGTTATTTTAAAATATACCTCTCTTTTGTAAAAGAGAAGAATAAGATTTATGCACAACAAATATATTTGGCCCATCTGCTAGTATATATAGCTTTCTACTCCTATGGTCCTTCACCTCTCCAACAAAAGAGGAAAAGAGATTTATTTTGTTTTACTGTTTTGATTCACTCTGTACACTTTCATACAACTCTTCCTATATTTCTCTGAATCCTTCAGATTAATTTCTTACAACACAATTTGTTTTTTTACATTTACATGCCACGATTTAAGCTGTTCCTCTAATCATTGGCACTACTTTGTTTTGGTTCTCTGCTCTTATTAGAGCTACTACTATGAATATTTTGGCATATAAGGGATTTTCCTTTTGGATTTGGCCACCTGTTTTCCATGACCAAAGAATTCATTGCCGAATTGGTCAGCCTATTGAATAGTCTAGGTTGGTCCTAAGAAAGAAGATTTAACCTGTTACTAGGACTATCATCAGAGTCTTTACAACATGGTAGAGCTTAGCTTCCTTTGGAATAACCTTCAAGAACTCAGGGCCACCTTCTAGACATAATAGATATCAGAGTATTTCTTTGAGTTGGATGGATATGCCAAGAGAACACATCTGTCAATACAGTACACCTATTTTGAACAGACAGTGCAAATGGACAATGAACTAGGCCCAGAAATGAGCATAGAGCTTCTCCCTGAAGGGAAAATAAGGCCCATTTTTTAAGCATCAGAATTCTTCTGGTGATGCCGTAAGGCTACGATAAAAAAAAATGCTACAGCCTCCAAGGAACTGAAATTGAGGATCACCCAGAGAGCAATGGTGAGGTACCTGACAGGTACAAATAGGTCATAACCCATGACAAGTCAAAGAATCAAGCAAGAATAGGAATGTCGAGGATATCATCAGAAAAAAAAGATGGATTGGAAATATAGGGAAAGTAAGGGATATTGGTGGACAGCATGGGCATCTACAGAATGTCAATAGAATTAGGAGAAGGTTGCCAGCCTGTTAGAATGGTACTTGTTGTGGTGGATTTATGGGAGGGCATGGATGAGCGCTACATAGGATAGGCTGGCATGGAGAGCTGTATCATTGGAGAGAACTCCTGAATCAATGAGATCACATATCCATTAGTACATTGGAATGCCGATTTTAGGATCCCTCAATGTCCAGCTTTTAATCTATTCCTGAGACTCCTGATCTATTTCCTCTTTCTGCCCTGGGCAAATTCCCAGCTATGGTCAGTTGGAAGAGCGTCTGAGGCAAGGCATGGATGAGTTGGTGCCACTTAATTTGGTGTCAAGTTAGGGTGGGAAGGAGAAGGTATGCAGGGATTAGATATTATTTATCTTGTTTTGCTACTATTTCTCTTGTTTTCTCCTTTTCAAGCATAGGCCTTAATTTTCTCATCTATAAAATGAGGAGGTTGAACTAGATCTCTGAGGTTCTTTCTACAACTAACATTTGATAATTCTGTGGACTCTATGATCACAAGGGAAATGCCGGGAAGGCCTCCAAAAGCCCCTTCTAGGGGGCATAACACTATTCCATGCTGCCTCAGTGTGGTTTTTAGTTTATCCCATACACTTTGTATGCCTGTGTGGAGTTCTCTACCTTCCCTTTTCCCCCAAGACTAAACAAAAGTCTCAATTAGTATCTGCCCCAAAGGAAGAAGAGAAGATGCACGCGACCCAGAGCGGACCAGCTCCACTTAGCTCTGGCAGGTGCCCAGGTACCTTGACATGCAGAACTTTTGACCTTTGACTGCTGAGTTGCTAAGAAGGAGCGCACAGGGACTGGTTTTATCAGCTTTGACCGATGTCTCAAGGTACAGTTGTTATTCACGCAGCAGTGTTTAGAAAGTGTTGCATGGCATTATTTTTGTTCATTGATTTAGATATACGTTGATGTGATTCATCAGTATAAACAATATACATTGATGGGTTTGCTTATTTTGCCAATATTCTGATAATAATCCTATCTCGCATGTGTAGAGCGCTTTATAATATGCTTTCCCAGATATTCTCTCCCTTGATATTCCAAACAATCCGTTGACATAAATAGGGAAGGTTCTTTAAACTATTCTTATTATAGAGATGAGACAGCTGACATTCAAAATGGTAAGGTGACCTGTCCAAAGTCATATAGTGAATAAGTAATAGAGTTTGGGTTGGAACCCAAGTCTTCTAAAAACCAACTCTAAAGCTCTTTCCAAGACATCAAAGTAGCTCTCCCTGGCAATACTTAGGAACAAAGTGGTAAAGGAATTCCCTTTCCCCAGCCTGTGATCAAGGCCTCAGCAACTTCAACCACTGTGATCCTGATGTGAGCAGACAAGAAGCCTTCCTTCCATCACTGCCAGTAAGACCAGGAAACCTTTCTATCCCAAGGCACCAGTGTCAAGGAAGGACAAGGGGAGGGCACGGCTCCTCAGCATGAAAGAAGGAAACAGGATACTTTGGAAGAGGGTACTTCAAAGGGGGACTGGACATGAGAAATATTTGGCACCTGGTGTGTTTCTCCTGGGAAGGTCTGAGCCTGAGAAGTTCACGAACCCTGGAAACCTCATCATAGAAGAGGCAGCCCATTAATCCAGAGCTGCCAAGAGAAGTGCCTTGTTCAGGAGGGTTGGGAGCAGATTGAATCAGTGACAGGGCCCATCATTCTTTTGAAATAGAAGGAGCTGTGGCAGCAGAATGATGTCCCTCTCCAGTCAGCAGCTGTGAGTGTCTGATGCCTTGAGGTGGGGAAGGAAGGTTTGGAAGGCCTTCACACAGCCCAAAGGAAAGTTTCGGGTTGTGTCTCCAACATTAAGCATTTCTCCAAATGTCCTTTCTCGACCATTTGCAGATTGATCGAATTTCTTGGGTAGGACAGTTGCTCAGGATCTTTGGGAATTATATTTAATTCCAGCCTAGGCACATAGGATATGGCATTAGAAAACGTGGACTCGCTCTGTATCTATAGCTAAAATGCAAAATCACCTTGGGCTTCTCTATAAGCTTCAGTTTTTCAATCTGTAAAATGGGAAGATTTGCTCCTTTCCCTATCCTCCTCCTAGGGTCATCTAATGTCATAGCTGGGAGGGAGTTCAGAGATTGTCAAGTCTAACCCGCTCCACCAATGAGGAAACAAACCCCACAAGGACAAATGAGCTGCCCGAGGTCATACTGCTACTTACTGGAAGAATTCATATCTCCCAATTTCTGGCTCACAAAAAATATGCTAAAAAGGAATAGGAAAGAGATCTATTTTAAAAAGCAGAATTTTCAGTTTCCTGCAAGAAAAGGGCTTTAAAAACCAGTGTATTATTATCCCTACTTGCGAACCCACTGGACTACATGGCCACATCCCAGACACTAGGGCTGATGAGACTCTGTCTCCCACAAAATAGCCTGGGGGAAGTGTTTGAAACAGATCCCTCTCTGTTATCACAGAGCAGTTATTAAGCATCCACAATGTGTCACAGAAGCCAAGGTCCCTGCCCTGCAGATACAGTCATCCTAAAAAAGGAAGCAGGCAGATACACTTAAAAGAAACCATTCCATCTAGCAGATACTGAAAGTGCTTCTAACACCCAGATCCTACACTAAGGACTCTTAAAACAATGCAAACACTCAGCATGCTTGACTGGAGCCTCCTCTGGCAAACTACTTCTGCTCAGGGGGAGAGAGATCTTGGGACTCCAGGTGGAAATGTGACTTACTTCCTTCACTCTTTCCTGTCTGTGCCAGGTGGGAAGCTGGCCTCATTCACTGCAGCCTTGCTTCCCCTCAGTCCTGCCGTCCCTCCTTCCCTCCCCTCCTTTCCAGGAAGTGAAGCTGGTTTGGTATTCATACCATGTTGTCCTTGCCTGTCTCCATTCCGCGAAGTCTCGACTTGACCTCTCTCTGTATCTCTCAGTTGCCTTGGGGGAGAGGGGAGTGGAAGGGGAGAAGGGAAGGGAAGGAGGAGGAAGGGAGAGAGTGAAGATCTTAGCATTTACCTAATTAGTGGTAATTAGGAGGCAGGGCCTGGATGCTCTCCTCACAGCTGCTCCAAAGGACAGAGAAACAGCTCAGAGAGTTGCCGCCTAAGTGGGCATTGGAAACACTTTGGGCGAGAGCCATCACCTGCCTTTCATCTCTTTTGACTCCCCCACCAAGGATTAGACAGTCTCGTCCTTTTCTTCACAATTGTTTCTACAAGATTCCCTTAGTGTGGTCTGCTGTGAAACATGGAGGAATGGGGACAGATGGGTCCATGCTATGCTTACACCCAGAGAGCCATTAACATTACTCAACATAACTTAGATTGGATACGTATATACCTCTATTCTCAAGATTCCAGTATAGGTCTGGCTCCTATGGCAAGTCTCAAGCTCAGCATTTGGGGTTGAGGGCATGGGGTGGGGGGAGTGGGGTAGGGGGAGGAAGAGAAGAGGAAGAGCATCTTGTGATACTCTCAGTTCCTGGCATGGTTCCTAAGGGTTTTCCTCCTATACCTGGGAGACAGACTAGCCTGGTAGAAAAAGCATGAAAACAGTCAGTGGTGGGATCAAGGGCCTATTCCTAGATCCAATGATTTGAGGTAACTCCCTGGATTTCATTATCTAATGTGAATCTTGAGAGAGTACTAATCCTTGAAGAGTAGATATGAAGAGCTGTAATAGAAAACTTGTGGCTAAAAGGAACCTTAAAAGGTCACTTCTTTTTTTCCTCCTACTTCTACTCACCATCCTAAGCAGAGCCAGGAGGAGAGGTCATTCTTAAAGGGAATGTGGCCTGGCCAGCACCCACTTTAAGAGCCAGCTGTTTGATATTGACTATCCTATCAATGCTTATTAATGTTTCTGATTAACCTCTATGGAGATCTGTTATCTCTGTGCCAGGGAATATACTATTAATTCCCATCTGTGTTGGATTACTTACAGTTAGTTGTTGGTACTTTTCCATGGTCTCACAACACATCTTAATCAGATGGTGAGTGGGTTTAATTAGCCGAAGTATAGGTTTTATTTTTTTTATTCATATAACTACTTAATCTATGGAAGCCCATTATCTGTGGCTTCTTTCCCATGCATAATTATTGCCGTTCATAATTGATGGTGCATCAGGGGTTGTGGCTGCAATATGGCAGCTGGAACACAATGTCGCCTCTCCACAGAATGAGGGTTGGAGAAAATGAGTTGTCAGTAAGACACTGGATGCATCGTTTTCATAGAGATGAGCTCCTATGTGAAAATTGCCGGCTGCCAGGTTCCTGCCAAAAAAGAAAGAAACATGACTCTTGGCTGGATGACCTCTGCACATTGCTTGCTGCAAAAGGCCTTTCAGAAGTCCTAGGGCTTAAGTGAAAATCAAGAACAGCATCCATTGTGCCTCTAGAGCAGAGACTATGCCTTTCCTTGTTCTGCCTCCCCTTTCCCACAGGTCTGGGTTCAGTGCCATAAACCCATGGACATTCAGGATACACAGATGTAACTTCAGCACCTTGAACTATGACTTTGACAAGGGACAGAAAAATGGGGAATGAGAAAATACGTATTGAAGAAATTATAGATGACTTCCTTGCTAGAAATGAGACTGAGGGTTTCCCTGTAGAGTATTGGGCTCCATGTTCAGATATTGTCACATGCCCTACAGAAGATACCAGTTGTTCCCATTGGGAACCATACACTTAGCCTAGATGAAATAGAATGACTAGAGTTCAGTGTGGCAACAAGGCATGGTGTGGATTTCCAAAAAGAGAGAAAAAGAAAGTGAGTCCTAGCTATCTGAGTTTAAAAGAGGCAGGAAGAAAGATAGGATAACTTCAGGGGGTCAAAGGTATTTCATGAATCTACCACTCCCTCTGTTGTATCTGATTTTTTTTTCTCAATCCAGCTTGATTGAAGACCTTCCCAACTGAAACTTGTTGGGAGGAAAAGATGACAGAAGAATCAGTGTCTCTCACAGAACCTGAATGATCCAGGATAGACATGAAAGATGCCGGAAAGTAAGGAAAGCTTTGCTTCACAAACTTTGGCCAAATATCAGAGCATCTTGGGTCAAAGAGGACCATGAGGGACTCATGATGGAGCAGTGGACAGAATGCTGGCTTTGGAGTCTTGGCTCTGCCCCTTATTACGCCTATGACCATCAATCAAGGCACTTTTTCTTTCCACATCTCTGTTTTTTCATCTGTAAAATGTGGGTGTTGGACTAGGTGATCTCTTAGATGCTTTCTAGCTCTAAATTGATGATCCTATAATCCTGTTTTCCATCAGAGAGGTTGAGAATTTCAAAGGGTATGCTATACCTCATGTTTCTGACCAAGGCTGTCTTCCATAACCCCTTGCCTCCAGCTCCCTCCTGTCCCATTTGCTCCAGTCAGAGGGAATCTACATAGCTAGGATCAAAGACTTAGTCCCCCTCCTGCTTGTCTCTTCCTGTTAAAATGATGGCATCAGGGAAACCAGGCCATGGGAAGAGAAGATGCAAAGGCTAGACAATCGAGCTGTCTCCTCCGGAAGAGTCCCAGCTCCAGGAGTTCGGAGCAGCAGGACAAATGCATCAGAGACTTACCCTCCTGGCCATCAGGCTGTAGGGGACTAGGGCTGTTGTGCTTGTGGTTTTTCCTTCCTTCCAGTTTTGCACAAATGTTTGCATGGAGGCTTCTGTGCCTGACCCACAGTCAGCAGCAGACAGGAGCCACAGATTCCTCTTGCAGCGTTTTACAGGGTGACGGATCAGATAATGTACACTTAGCGAGTGCACAAATAATGTGAATCAGGGTTGGCATAGTGCAGTGAGGTGTAAAAAAAGCAATTTGAATTGTTCTAGGGAAATGCCAGAGACTCTCTGACACACGTACTTGCCAGAATGCTGGCCCCGTACACCTTGGTGGTGCTGAGCTCTGAGTTCTGGCCAGAATGGCAACAAAGCAGGCAGCCAAAAATGCCACTCGAGAAGAAGACTTCTCCAGGAAGTGTGGGGGAGGGGGGTCTACTTAGCATCTATGCAGAAGAAGAGAGACCAGGTGAAGGCTTGGTGAAGGCTTGATCGGTGGCTCTGTTTGGCATCTTGGGAAGAATGGCTTGGTCCCTTGTTGTCTTAGGAGGTCTCAGTTCCCAGTTCACTTGGGTATATATATATATATATATGTATATATATATATATACATATATATATATATACATATATATATATACATATATATATATATACATATATATATATATACATATATATATATATGTATGTATATATCCCTTGACTATGCCCATGCATGACTTTTCATGTTGGCATTTGAACATGTATATGCCTGGGATTATGAAATTACTGGGCCTTCCAGAGACCATCTTGTCAGTCTGTCTCCCTTCCTTCAGGCAGAGAGGCCCCTGCATTCACTCAATAAGTTTCGGTCTCCTCTTAGCCATCTCCAAAAGATTCTACATCCTGCCTTAGTTAGGGCCTCACTCTACCCCCTCGCTGCCTGGAAGTTCTCCTCATCATACCTAAATCCTTTAGGGGGGCTTCTGCTTGCATTTGTTAGGGTGCATTCAAACAAGCCTGGCTGTGAGGGAAACATGTGTACATGTGTGTATGTCTATGTGTACGTGTGAGTGTGTGTGTGTGTGTTTCCAGTCAGTGGGCATATTCCTGTACACACCCCTCCATCCCAGGTTGAGGGGAGGGGAGGGGGGACAGGGAGGATGTTCCTTCCTCTAGGGCAGTCTCTCCCTCTTGTCTTTCTTTCTGATCTGAGCTAAGCCTGCTTTGTCTGAGCCACCCCAGCTTCCGGTCTCTGCAAAGCCTCTGTCTTCCTGATGACACTCTTCGAGTTGACAGAGCTAACCCTCCTCCTTCTATCCCCCTCCCTTCTGCCTCTGCCCTCTCACCTTTTCCACAGATCCTTCCATACTGCCTGTAAAGTTCTCCTCAAGAGCAGATAAGTTACTCACAGACTGGACAACCTGACATAAAGCTTCTGAAGCCTCTGCACCTTCCCCCTCCAACCCTCACTCCACTCCATGTCCCTTTTCTTCAGAAAATCGGATCTAAACACACATGAGACATTGGGCAAACAGGGTTCACATTGTTTCTCATTAAGAATGATCGTAATCTAGCAACCTCGTTCCATTTGGCCTTCTGGCTATGGGTAGGGGTGGGGGTGGGCATATAGAGGGGAAGAGAGATGGGTCAGCACCTAGGGCTCAGCACCTGGGTATTTCACTAGGCCTGTGTTACTCAGGGACATGGTAAAGAAGCACTTTACTGTTCCAAATGAAAGCTGATTACAGGGGGTAGGAGAGTTTTCTGAGCATTTGGGAAGCAGAGAGGTTTCAGGATAATGGATGGCCAGCCTGCAGTCTGACTGCCTGCATTACTGACCTCAGTGGGCCAGGATGATAACCCAGCATAGATTAAGAATCTAAACAAAGGGGAAGACAGTGCAGTCCTGGGGACTAGATAGTCTGCTGGGGGACTGGCTGAGACCACCAGATTTTTTCCCAGGAAATCTGGGGACTCATTTTCATGTTGTCTTCGAATAAATTTGTGTGTTGATTTGCATGAATTTGCATTTTGCCTTCAAAACACCCTAAGTCTTAGAATATAAAATAAAATAAAATAAATTAATTACTACAATGGACAGCAAGTATATTCATACCCAGGGCTCAGGGCTCTTGAAAGATTAGGGGCCAATAGAGGGCTTCATAAGGCCCCTAGGAGCTACTTTCCTGTATCATCAGGATTTGAGGATGCAGTACAGCCAGGGCCCAAGGGATCAACATTAGCCTCTTCAAGAACAACCAAAAAAAGTTCATGGTTATATAGGACTTTACAAAGTACTTACCACACAATATCCCTAGGGATAAATAGCACACTGCAAGTATTATTGTCCCCATTTTATTGATTAGAACATTGAGGTCCTGCCAGGTTAGGTATGGCTACAGTGAAATCACTATTAAGAATCAGATCTAGGATTCAAACCTTTTTGATACTATCCCATGCTGCCACCCAGGATTATCTGTCAGATTAAGCAAAAGCTGACCTTTGGATTCCCCAAATGGAGCTGGGGAGAGGCTTGGCAGGAGCCAATTAAGAACAGGTAAGTAGGAAGTAGGGATATTGAGAAATAACCCCTTGCTTATCTTCTAATAAGAGATGGTCTGAATCACATAACTGAACTAAATCTGATGGAAGGAGAGAGTCCTGGAACAGCCTCCAGAGGGTACCTGTAGAGTACCAGGATACAGGGGTGAAGGAGTTGATATTCCTCAGGGTGGGAGTAAATAGTCTTGCAAAACCATCTGGAGGGTCAAGATGGAGAACATGCATGGAGGCTGTTTGAATCTAAATTCTTTGGAGCCTAGAAATGGGAATATGCTTGCTATTTTTAACAGCCCATAGACCTTCTGAAACTATGCTCAAAGAAGATGGCCCCAGCCTAGTGCGTGAAGGGCATTCTTTGGAGACAGCATGGCCCTGAGAGCTTCATTTGGGTGGAAGTGAACCACAGATATCTGTGTTAGTGCCAACATTGCCCATAACCCTCAGCAGTAGGAAGTTACATCTCAAGTCTAACCTCAATATTGCCTACTGCAATTTAATTTTGTTCCTTCTAATGGTCCTAACCAACCCTAGAGACTATGAAGAATAGTGTGTCCTCATCCACCACACTCCATCCAACAAATCCCTTTTTTTCTGTCTCTGCACCCATGTTCCTGGAGAGAAAAAAGGGTAGCTGATAGAAAGGGATAAGAAAATGGAAGGAGAAAGAGCAAGAAATAGAAAAGAGAGAAATCAGAGAGGGTCCAGCATGAGAAATTAGCAGCTTCTCCTCAGTATGCACCACCAGAAAGCTGAACTTGAACAATAATGCCCAGAGAGAAGCCAAACCCCTGCTTGGATAAGGAGGCGAGAGGGTTATCTGGATGCTTGCACAAGCTTCTGCGGGCAAGGTGGAAGAGGTCACCTAATCAGAGACACTGGAGAAGATGGGGATTAGATGCTGCTCTCCAGCCTCTGGGGATCAAGTTGAGATAGGGGAGCACCCAAACAGAGGCAGCTGAGAACACAGGTACTCCAGGGGATTAGGGACCATGTCATTCTTAGTCTTCAGACACAGAGGAAGATGAATCTAAAACAAAAATCTCAGTTAAAGGAGGCTGGAAAATGCCAGATATTTTCCAGAATTGCTCAAGACTTCCTTTTTCCCCTACCCTCTTTTTCTTCTTGTCTCCCTGATTTCAAGTGAAGATAAGAAATATCCTTCCCCCACTCCAAAAAAGAAAGGGGGGGGGCATATCTGAAGAGGTAACTGGATGCCCATTAGCTCTATAAAAAGTGTTTATTGGAAGCAATTGGCCTTAAGGATAAGCAGAATCTGGGTGATGTCCAATCAGTAGTTTTTTTCCCAACTTAGGCAACCTGCCCCTGTCCAGAAAGGACTAAAGGGATGTTAGATGGAGAGGAGTTTTTAACTGGGAAAATTTAAGATAAAAGATCTCAGTCTCGGACACTTGGAAGGAAAGGGGGAAGTGACTGAAAGGTAGGGGGAGGAAAGAAGAAGGAATCGGGAGGGGGTTCTGTAAAATGTGATATTAAATGAATAGTATGTAAATGAATGCAAAAATCATATGCAAATGAGTGTGGGATTTATTTTTTTAGTCAACCACTCAGACTGTTTGGCAAAATCGCAGTTTGAGGCGTACCTGCCACAAGTTGGTGGCATTATCTCTTTGAACAGTAGCCAATGCCTGAGTGAGGAAAAAGTGTTCTTCCTTTCCTTGAGCTGGTCCTTTGCCCTTTCCCACTTTCCTCCTCCATCAATGCCACTCCATCCCACACACCCCTATACCCCACTTTCCTGGGGCAGCTGCCAGGCAATGAAGTCTTTCTTTCTAGGCTTACAAAGAAGACAGCTGGCCCATGTCAGTCTCCTGCTGAGGTGACCCCCTCACTTCTAGGTTTATCTCTACTTCTGTTTATGTTGACCAAGGACCTTTCTGGACCCCTAGGGATGAACATTTGCCGTTCTCCTCACCCCACTTGTCAAATATATCCCCTTACCCTGCTGTTACCTTTTACCAAATGGTAGCAAAAATAAATAAATCAAAATAAATCAAATAGAGACTGCCTCCTACTTTGACCACATACAACTTCCTCAAGAGTGAGGCATAATACCTGTTTCTCAGCCTTGCACATGGTGAGTCTTGGGATGGAAAGAAACGCTGCTTGGATGGTTCATTGTTCCTTTGCCTAGGTAGTTGGTGGCCTCTTTTATTTTTTTTGAAAATGCCAAAGAAAGAATTAATAACAATCACTGATCTCTCATTCCAAACTTCATCAACCCTACCATCTCCATTATGGGAAGATTCTTATCTGAATTTAACCTAAATCTCTCATGCTATAATTTTTAGCAAATCATTTTCTATTTTGTCCTTATTGAAGATGGAGAAAGACTGGACCCTTTCTGGCCATATAAAATGGGCATAGGGAATTGGGAAGTATACCCTAGGCAGACAAGGAATTAAAAAGCTTCAAAAATATGCTTCAATTCTTCAATGACTCTATGTCCTCCCTGGTTGAGTATTCCCTCCATCAGTGCATACTGCAACCTATCCATGCCTTCTCATCTAATATGATTATTATCCAAGAGTTTCCATATATTTTCCATGGATGTAGGACATGGGATGACTTCTTCAGTACTATTACTAATGTAATGCTTACTACACATTGCAACTGATTTCCTTCTCTCTAAGACCAGCCCATCTTATTAAACACCTTTAGGGATTTCTTCTATACAACTTAGAATCCTATATTTAAAGCTGAAAGGGACCTTACAGATCACTTTGTCCAGGGATTCTTAACCTGGGGTCCACAAACTTATAATAGATAGATAGATATAGATATAGATGGATAGTTACATTGCAATATAATCAGTTTCCTTTGTAACCCTATATATTTTATTTTATGCATTTAAAGCTATTATTCTGAGAAGGGATCCATAGGCTTTACCAGACTGCCAAAGGTAGAGTCTATGATACACAAAAAGGGTTAAGAACCCCTGCTCTGGTCAAACCCCCTCATTTTACAGATAAGGAAACTGAGGTCCATAGTGGTACACCACACAGAGAGCAGATGGCAGAGCCAGGATTCAAACCCAGGTCCCCTGACTCCAACTCCAATACTCTTGGCACTGCACCCCAGGTCTGTTTGCAAGTCCTCATGGTTGATATACTATTTCCTGTTTATACCCACCATGAGCCTTCTCATTTGCTCTTTGGAGAGCGTGAATTTTTTATCCTTCTGAGAGTATGAGATGATGATTCCTAACCATTTAGAATCAATAGGAGAATATCGGTGAAGGAAAAGAGGCTTTTGAGGCAGCTGGTGATGCAATGGGCTAGAATGCGGAGTCTAGAGTCCATTCAAATCCAGCCTCAGACACTTACTAGCTGTATGATCTTGGGCAAGTCACTCAACTGCTGTCTGCCTCGGTTTCCTCAACTGCGAAATGGAGATAATGGCACCTACTTTGCAGGGTTGTTGTAAAGACCAAATAAGACAATATTTATAAAGCACTTAACACAGTCCCTGGCCCATAGTAGGCACCATTTAAATTCTTATTCCTTTCCCTTTCCTTTTTATAGCATCTTGATATCGCTGAAAGAACTATAAAACCCACGTGCAATTTCTGCCTAATTATTCCCTCAGTTCTGGGCCCAACTCATCGTACACTGATAGTGCCTGTTCAAGAAACTTGTTGAGGACTGGCTAATTCAATGGGTTATTTATTGAATCCTACATCATAACTTGTACAATGTGTATTCTTCATCCACTTGATTTTTGTGGTGTGGATGGCTAGGCCTGTCATTATTTGAGTGACCATGAATGTCACTGGGGGAATCCTTTGGTGTTATGGGACCCGATACATTCAATTCAATGTCATCTATCAGCAAAAGCATATGGAGAATTTTACCATTTGCACTTTTCACAGGACACCCTTAACGACACTGGCTTATATCATCGGAAACATTATGCCACCCTGTTTTGTGCTACACTGATGCTGATATTCAGAGAACAGCTGAACAAAGTTATCTGGATGTTTCTATGTTGATCATAGAATCTGGTATGATCTTAATGTATGCATGGAATAAGCACATCCCTTATTAGTAGAGAATTGCCAAGGTTTTGTTTTGCTCTGCTAAGTTAAATGCTTTTTGTAATCAACAAAAACTGTGGGGTGTTACATTATCTTCAACCTTTAGTCATTTGGATAACTATGAAGATGTGATCTGCTATATAAAATAACACTCAAGTCAAGTCAAATCAATAAGCATTTATTAAGCACCTACTATGTGGCAGACACTATACTTAGCACTGGAAAAGACCCGCCTGTTTCCTTTTCATGTTTTCCACAATGTAAGTGCATAGATTGTTTTGATCATTTTCTAGAGATCAGAAAATAAGCATATGAATCAGTAGCTGCCGATGTTGTCAGGGTTACCTTGTTTTTTTTTTTTATAATAATACTTTCCATGATCGTTTCTCATTCCTTTTAGAATTTTCTTCTCTATCTTGAATATCAGTCCCTGGTTGCCTTTAAATTTGTGTCAATTATAATATAGATTCCTTCTGTGAATACTTGGTTAGGTCCTGCCAGATTTCCCAATTTTATCTTTTTAAATTCCATTTCCATTTCCTCACATAGCACATCTAGCATTGAGGTGGCAGAGTCCAAATGTGGCATTTCCACTATCATTGATTAGAATTAGAGGCAATGTAGTCTAAAGAGTACTAGACATTGCTAGGCAACACAGGCTCCAGGGCCAGTTTTGACATTTAATAGCTGTATGTCCAAGGGAGAGCCAGTGGCCTCCTCTGTAAAATGGGCATAATGCCTGTCCTTCCCAGGTTGTTGTGAGAAAAGTGCTTTGTAAAACATTAAAGGGTTATATAGATATGGCCTATTATTAGTAGGAGAATAGATCATTGCAGAAATCCTGGCAGATCTGTTTAGTTTTATTTCTATTTTTTGACCTTCTAGTTTCATCTATAAATATTCTCAAGATGCACTAGTTTAGCTCATCCTCACGCCAAGCTTTCTATAAGCTTGTTAACTCCACTGCCTTTCGGTGTTGTTGCTTTGGCTTTTTTTTTAATGTGATACTGTCAACAATCTTTCATCTTCCTCTGGAATGCTTTGCACACGAGTTTGTTCTCTAACTCAGTGTGGTCCTTGGTTGCCATGTTTTTCCACTTGTCAAGGACTCCAAGCGCATGCCGGCCGAAGGAGTTTATGGGCTTTTTGGTCTTCTTGGCATCAGATAACTTTTTCTAAGCGATCATCAGAGTCAGACTCAGTGTCATTTATCTATTTCTCATTTTTCTAGAGTCAACATCTTGTTTAAATAGGTTGAAGCTGTTGAAATCATAAGCAATCTCATCTTCTCATCTTGATCCTTTCCTCTAATTTGGTGTTAGCTTTCAACAGGCTAGTTATTCTAACTAGTCAATTTTCTGATTACTCACAGACAGCTGATTCAGAAATGACTCCCAGTTTGTTACCAATCACTTCCTTTTCATGACGTTGTTTAGTGCCCTTTTTATCTAGTCCCTTCTAACTTTGCTCCTGAAGACATGATTTGTGATATTTAGGTGAGAAGCTTCCGAGCATTCTACAAGCCTTGGGCCCTTTTCATTTCTTAATCCTGGACTATATTTTTCCAATATGCTTTTTCATTTGTGCTTCCATTCGTATCAAAGTTGTTGAATATAGACAGGCATGGCAGTGATTGGCAGTGGTTGCTGTTCAGTTATTTCTTTGGTGTCCGATTCTTTGTGACCCCCTTTGGAGTTTTCCTGACAAAGACACTGGAATGGTTTGCCATTTCCTTCTCCAGGTCATTTTACAGATGAGAAAATTGAGGCAAACTGGGTTAAGTGACTTGCCCAGGGTCATATAGCTAGTAAGTGTCTGAGGCCAGATTTGAACTCAGGAAGATGAGTCTTCCTGACTTCAGGCCTGGCACTCTATCTGCTGTGCCACCTGCCTCCTTAAGACATGGTGGCACACCCCTCTAATCCTTTCTGAGAGGGAGATGGAAGAGCTCAGGAATTTTGAGATTGGGTGTCCACAGTAAGCCCAACACCCGGCCCAGGTTAACATGGAGCAGATCAAAGCTCCGTTGCTATCAGTAATGTGATTGGAACCATGAGTGTCTGTTGTACTTCTAGCCTAGGCAAGAAAGAGAGACCTTGTCTCAAAATGCTGCAGAATATTGAGGTGCTTGTTGACAGATTTTATATAATTTAACCACTTCACCTTCTGCACCAGACGTTGTTAAATAACCTTCACGATGGCCTATTTGCTTGTCCTCTTCATCAGCACTGCAAAGTGTGGTGACTGAGTATCTCATGAAATTCTCTTTTTGGCACCTTTTAGCATGCAATCAAACTAATTTCACCAATCCCTTTATTTGCTTTTATTGGGAGAACCTGAGAGACATCCTTCAGTTTAGCTGCAACTTTTTTTAATGAATTCTGGTTTCATATATGGTGAAGATATCACTGTAGTTGTGGTTCAGTCCCTATAACATTTTATCATATCCTTACTTTTCCCTTCCCTCCAGTAAAACTCAAGTAGGGATACTTGAAATGTATCCCCAGCACCTTGCCTAGCACATAGTAAACACTCAATAAATGTCTGTTGAATTGAATGGAATTAAATTGGCCATTGAACTAGGATCTTGCATTAACAGCAACAACAGTTAAATTGTTTATAGACAGCATAAAAGCCGTGTGTCTCTTAGCACCCTTTGCCCCTTTTCCCACCATCACTGCTGCAGTAAAAGGGGACAACTCGGGAATGAGGGTCATTTTGTATTTTTATTTGCTTGAGGGGGTGCCACATAACTTCAAGTGAATAATGCCCTACTTGCTTTTTCCTTCAACACCAATAAAAAGCATTAGATTATATGTGGGACTGAGTGTCTAGAGCCCTTAGAATGTCTCCTGGCCCTACCATGGAAGAATGGCCAATAAATGAATCTCAGGGAAGTGATTCAATTTCTTTATTCTTTAGTTTTGTGTTTTTAAACAGGGGCTCAGGTTCATTTTTTTTAAGCTGCTGTTTTAAAAGTCACTTTTAAGGTGTTGGTAGGAAGGAGAATCATTGTTGGTAAGTGATAGATTCTTACAAGCTAACAGGCACCTTGAGAGGTTATCTGGTTAAAAATATCAGAGAGTCAACCTATCAAGATATATTCAAGTCATATAAATAAAATTACAAAACATCCTTTACAGAAATACAAGAAGACAAATAATTGGAGGAATATTTGTCAGGTAGAGAATCAGACTAGATAAACAAAAATCAGAACCATTAAACTCAGTAGTCCAGGATTCAATAGAACAAACATACAAATTACTTGAGGAAAGGATCTTTATTTGACAAGAACTGCTAGGAAAACTGGAAAGTAGCTGGGTAGGAAATTGATTTAGACCAGCATCTTACACCATATATCACAACAAATCCCAAATAGATACACAACCTAAGTATCTGTAGAATAAAAAAACAAACTAGAAGAGGATGAAAGACAATACATTTTGTAACGATAGTTAGAGAATTCCCAACCAAACAAGGTATCATAAAAAAGAAAATAAATGATTTCAACTACATAAATTTTTTTTAAAAAAACTTTTGCAATAAAATTGATGTAATGCAGATACAAATAGAAATTGATTTTAGGGAAGCAGGAATCTTTATATCAAATATCTCTCATAAAAATCTGATATCTGGGATTACGGTAAATTAACATAAACATATAAAACCAAGAGCCTTTCTGCCAATAGATAAGTACTGAAATGATGGGAACGATTTTCAAAAGAAGAATTATAAATTATCAATAATCAAATTTAGTATTGCCCCAGATCACTAACAAGATGAGAAATGAATTAAAACCCTGAGGTTTTCCTCACACCAAGAAATTGGCAAGGATAAGAAAAGAGAGAAATAATCAATGTTGGAGTGGCTACAGAAAGATAAGCATGCTGATAGCATTATTAGTGGCACTGTGAATTGATCCAGCCATGCTGGAAGACATTTTGGAATTATGTGAAAATAGTGACAATTCATACCTTTCAACTCTTATATCTCACAACTAGACGTATAGTCCAAGGGGAACAAAGGCAGAAAGTTCTTTTATATATCAAAATATTTGTATCAGCACTTTCTGGGGAGGGAGCAAAAAACTGAAACAAAATGAGTATCCATCAATTGGGGAATGGCTAAAAAATGGGTATATTCAGTACTATTGTACCATAAGAAACTAAAAATGAAGACTTCAAAGGAACATGGAAAGATTTGAGTGAACTAAGGCAGAATAAAGTTGTATGCAAAAGTTGTATGTATATAGGTTCAAGGCATTGTGTTAAATGCTTTAAATATTCACTCATTTAATCCTCACAACAACCCTGTGAGGTAGGTGCTGTTATTATCCCCATTTTCCATTTGAGGAAATTGAGGCAAACAGAAGTTAAATAACTTGTCCAGGCTCACACAGCTAATAAATGTCTGAGGTCACATTTGAACTCAGGTCTTTCTGACTCCAAACCCAGAGTTCTATCCACTACACCATTAGCTGTCTCTCTATACAATGGCCACAGTAACAGAAATGAAAACAACCCTAAAATCAAACTTAATGCTATATAATTACAATGACTGGTTTTGGTCCTGGTGAAGAAATGAGGAAATACACTGTTCTCTATTTCTTTTTGTTTGTTTGGTTGGTTTTTTTTTGTTTTTGTTTTTGCAGGAGGGAATGCAAGGCAATTGGGGTTAAGTGACTTGCTCAAGGTCACACAGCTTGTAAGTGTGTCAAGTGTCTGAGGCCGAATTTGAGCTCAGGTCCTCCTGACTTCAGGGCTGGTGCTCTACTCACTGTGCCACCTAGCTGCCCCTCTGTTCTCTGTATCTAAGAGAGTTTCGTGACCATGGGTGTGAAATGTTGCATATACTCTCAGAAAGAGTCACAGTGAGAGCTAGATTTTCTTAACTGCTTTTTTTTTAAAAACAAGGGAAAGCTGTCTAGATGGTAAAAGGAGGAAGAGGCAGTGTATTAGGAAATTAATTTTATAAAAACAAAAGCTCTCAATCAAACTTTAAAAATAAAAGAGATCGTCTCTTCTAGTTGGATTCTAGTAGACTTACACATTAACCTGTAATCATCCGCCCATTCATTCATCAAACATTCAGCCAGTACCCACTGGCAAGCAAGAGACAACATGGTGTAGTAGATAGAACTGATCTCAAAGCTAGGAAAACCTGGGTTCAAGCCCACCATCTGATCCCTATTGGCTGAGTGACCCTGGGCAAGTCACTTAATCTCTCAGGGTTCTAGGCAATTCTCTATGACTAAGTTTCAGAGGTGCTGACCAGCACTGGAGTTTCCTCATTCAAAAATCACTTTTGCCAATGAAATTACAAGTTCAATCAAATAAAGCCCTGGGGCTTTGGGGCACAGCCTCTAAAACATACAGATAAAAAGGAAAGAGCACTGACTTGGTAGAAAGACCTAGTTCAGGTGCCGGTTCTGACACTTACTAATTATGTTACCTAGGACATCACTTAGCTTCTTTAGATCTCAGTTTTTTCATCCACAAAATGGACGTGATAACATTCATATGAACCCATAGGGTCGTAAGGAGGAAAGTGTTATAAAAATGTGAGCAAATGATAGCTCTGCAGGGATCCTTATTTCTTCAGCTCCTTCAGTAGCCTGACAGTCAGGAAGTTCTCCAGTGTGCATATCTAAACTCTTTCTTACTGGAATTTAAATCTATTTCCTCCTGTTTGGTTCTCTTTGGATACTCCGGTTATTGAAATTCTGAGTCTTTGCTCTGCAGCTTGCCAAGGGCTGGAGCCCACCCCGTCCACAGCCGTGCTTCTCCCTGAATAGAAGGCAGAAGAGGCCAGTGGTGGAGAAATAAGCCACCGAAGCCCTCTGGCAGGATCACAGACGGAGCCGTAGCCCCCTCCCTGTCTCCGCTAGCTTCGCTTTGGAGTGACTCACAAATCCAACTTCAGGCGTTCTCGCTTTTCCTCCTTTGATATAACAGTTCCCAGAGAGTACAGGAAGGAGGCTGGGAAAGTGGTAGGATGTTAAAGGGATACATGTAGGCTGATGACTGCCTTAATCAGGGAAATTTAGGCGCCTGAGTGGGCTGCTTTTCAAGTAAACAGCTGAATGTCTTCAGAAAGCCTTTAGCAGGCTTAATCATGGGCTAAGCATGGGATAAGGAAAAACCATGCCCTTCAGA
Source organism: Phalanger gymnotis (assembly GCA_028646595.1). Classification (NCBI taxonomy): domain Eukaryota; kingdom Metazoa; phylum Chordata; class Mammalia; order Diprotodontia; family Phalangeridae; genus Phalanger; species Phalanger gymnotis. Next base: position 707,090,622 of record CM053622.1, on the reverse strand, counting down.
AGCCCACAGACTAACAATGAGCCTTTTTCAGGCTAGGACCAAACTCAGCAACCCAAGACAGGTCAATTCCCGCAGACTAGCTCTATCGGAGCCAGTCAATTACAAGCACTTATTAAGCACCTACTATGTCCCAGACATCATACTAAGTGCTAAAGAGGCAAAAACAGTCCCTAACCTAAAGAAATCACAGTCTAGTATGGGGGACAACATCAAAATAGCTGTGTACAAACAAGATCTACACAGAGTTAATTGGAGAGACTTTCAGGGGTAAGGCCCTAGCATTAAGAGGGACTGGAAAGACCTCTTGTAGAAGGTCGGATTTTAGCTCAGAACTGGAGAAACCCAGGAAAATTAGGAGGCGGAAGTGAGGAGGAAAAGAATTTCAAGCAAGTTATTTCATATTGTGTGAGTTCCTGTCCAGAGCACTTAGTAAATGCCAACTTGCCTCCAGAGAATGTACTTCCTGGCCGTATTCTGTATCTAGGATGCAGTGGGATCACAGTTTAAGGTAGATTATGCAAGGCACTGCGCAAGGTGCTGAGGGGCAGACAAAGTTGAGTAAGATGTGGTCCCTGCCCTCAGGGCATTTACATGAAGACTGGCACACAAATAACATGGGAAAGGTACACAGTACTATTAGAACTCTGAACTGGGAAGGCTTTCTTTGTGGCGGAGGTAATACTTGAGCTGGGCCTTGAAGGATGGGAAAGTTTTCAAGAGCTATAGATGCTGGAAGACCCCAGACATAGGGAACAGAATGAGGCCACCCGGTTTGGTCACTGGGCATGGGTAGAGGAGTTATGTGAGCCAAGGATGCTGAGTTCTTTCCACCCTCCCAAGGGGTCACACTTTGCCTTGGTTTGAGTGTTCTTCTTGTCTCCCCCGGCCCTTTTTGAGGCCTCTTTGGCCAAGGACAGTTTCCTGGGGAGCTGGACATGATATCCGAGATAAGTGTGAGGGTAGGCAACATTGTGAGCCTATTTTACTTGAGAAGAGTTCTCTTTAAGCTGAGGGCTGCTATGATTATGCCTGGCCTGGAAGCAACCCCGTTCTTTATAAGGAAGCCTGTGACAATGGGGGCCCGTCTCTCTAGAAGCCAAGTTGCTTCATAGAAGAGACAGCTAGTTAGAGGGTGGACAGTATTTTTAAACGCATGAATGTGCTGAATAATTAAGCAAAACTTTTGTTTTCACAGCAAAATTTCCTCCAAATGCTGCACTAAGCAGGGTGCGGTATTCACCAGAGACAACTGTTGGCAGGACAATGAAATCCTGTTGCTTGCAGTCTGGGAAATTCAGAACAGAACTTTATGTAATCTCAGGTCACATATGGCTTGTGCCCTGAAGATGGTCATTACTATTTGAGGGCTGGCCCGTGGAAGGCAACAGGTGTCAGAGCAGAGTCTTACAAAGATCATTCATTGATTCAGTCCCCTGCTTCCTGCTGAAACCATTCACAGTCTACCAGCCCTTCCTCTCTCCCTTCTGCTTATGTAAAAGTCACCCATCCTTGAAGATTTCATTCAACTCACTTCTTCCCTGAGGTCTCCAGTCCACATTGATTTCTCTCTGTCAAATTCTACAGTTCCTGTTATCTGTGTCGCTCTTTTCATCCCTCGTTTTGCCACATATGAATATATGCTGCCCTATATAGCCAGTGATTTATCTGCATGTTTTATGTCTCCAATTAGACTGTAATATCCTCGAGACCAGAGACTATGTCTCACATCTCATTTTTGTCCCTTCAAACATAGCAGGGATCATAGCATCATGTCATCTAATCCAATCCCACCATTTTACATATGGGACATATAGGATTATTCAACTAGGGCTGGGAAAGACCAAAAGGCTCATCTAAGCCAACCCTCTCATCAAAATTTTTTAAAAATTTTTGTTGTTCTCTCTTCAACAAATATCACCAAACATGAGTATTTCCCTATATGAGGACTGGGATCATTGAGTCAATAAATGAAATCACTACACTCCACTTAAAGTAAATGTCAAGATGCTACACTCTGATGCTTTATCTAGGTGAGACTACCTCTCTATTAAATCAATCTATCATAGCGTTTAGAGTAAGTGCAAAAAAAGTCGTTGACCAATTTAGATGTCTCTCAAAGCCATTGTATCAAATGTAGTGAAGTTGTACAGGAAATGTACTCGCATTGGTCGAAGAAACTTGGTCATGCCCTGTGTGTTGGCTAGGAGTTAGCAGAACAGTTGAGAAGCCAAAGATTGAAGCATCTGCTAACTTAGAGTTAAAGCCAGGGAAAAACCTCATGACCTTTGAACTTTTCACTGGCATCCTAGCAGCGTCCCTGGGACAACAATGACTGATAGTGGTATTGGCACTGGGAAGCTGAGAGCAGACCAGACGTGATGAGGAACCCAAAAAGAAAGGCTATATAATACTGAAACAGAACATTTTGAGGACTCCAGCCAAAGGACTTTCAAGAGTCATGAGTTACCTTCTTTCAGTCAATCAATCAGTATTTATTAAGTGCCTACTTAGTGTCAGGTATTATGCTAAATGCTAATGCCGCAAAAAGAGGGGAAAAACAGTCCCTGCCCACAAAGAGCTTCCAGTCTAATGGACCTTTGCCTCATGTGCTCCAAGTTTAAGTCCACTTTCCTCTGGACTTTGTATAGACTTATAGAAGAGGGTATTGCAGACTTTGAGGGGTCTGATTTGTACGCACTATAGCATGGTAGTAAATAACCACTTTCAAAAGCTAATTACGGGTGGTTGGCTACTGATGATCACTGAGGGAAACATACTGATCAGGGTCTCATTAGCTCTAGCATTAAAAAGACACCTTCGCCCTCCCAGGGTTATCCCTACCTCCCTACATGTAGATAGTAGGCATCTTCTGGGGACTCAACCTGCCAGTGCGGGCAGGGGTGGATAAAGTAGCTCTAAAGCCCGTGTTGTATGTATGTGTTCAGAAGAATGATAAAAAAGGATTATGCATGAAACCACAAATCTCTTACGTACAGCATGCATTTTTAAAGAATATAACAAATTCAACTTGTTAATTTCAAAGCTCTCCTTCTTCTCTGTCTCCTTCTGAACCTCCTTCTGTTCTCTTCTGTGCATTTTTAATGCTACAGTGACCCTCTCGCCTTCTTCCTTTTCTTCTTTTTTTGGTATCTGGATTGATATTTCCCCCTCTCCCTCCCAAATTGCTCCCCCCATTTAAAAAAAAAAAGACTATAAGAAATATAATGAATCAAAACAAATCCACCCATTGGCCATGTCACAAAACGCGTACATCCATTTCTGGGGGTCCTGTGGTCCCCACCTCTCTTTCAGGTCTGACATCTTCATTTTACAGATAAGAAAGATGAGATCCAGAGAAGTGACTTTGCTAAAAGCAATAAAGATAGTAAATGTCTGAGGCAGGGTTTGAATCCAGGTCCTCTTTCCACTTTACCTCATAAATTAATATCTGTCAAACAAATGAATGACTGAGTGAACAGAAAGTGCCTGATATTTGAAAGAATGACATTATTCCAAGAATATTGATGCTTATTCTGTTTAAAGATCTTGTGGGTAGCATACTTATGAAGAGCCCATCCTAGCTATTTCCAGACCACTCCACTTTATGACTGTTTTACAGATGAAGACACTAAGGCACCAGAAAAGGAAAGTGTCTGAGTCAAAATCACATGGCCGAGGAGCAGTAGAATGGAGATGACAACACCCAACTGGAGTTAACCACAAAACAGGCTGCTTTGTTGGATTATAAATAAATAACCCACCAAGGGACAGGAAGAGAGAAAGAACCTGAGGCTATCTGCGACAGTTCAAGCTACCAGAACAGCAGGATTTTTCTCATTCCACACTCCAACCCAACTCCCATCCCCCAACAAACCATTCATTTCTAGAGGCCACGTAAGGCAGAGTCAGGGAATATGGTGCTGGGTAGATGACTATCATAATTCAAGTCCTCTCTAAAGGAGCCTAAAGTTTGGGAAGGGAATAAAGAATTGGTATCCTTGATTCTGCTGTCTTTATATATACTCTGAAATGGCATCTCCAGAGGAGGCCATGAGGTGTGGCCACCATGAAACAAGGCAGGGAACGACTAACTGTTAAAAAAGGGGAAGTTTTACGCATCTATTAAAACTTAAAAGGAAGCAAAGATGGAAACCTCAACAAAATGAGTAGTATTTATTATATAGACTTTCTTGACATGGAAATTAATTGCTGTATATTTTGAATCCTCTCTTACATTCTGCTGTGCACATGGCAATGATTTTTTTCTTTTCTTATTTTGTATTTGTTTCAAGATTTAAGTTTACAACATTTCTTTTTCTTTTCTTATCGTGTATTTAAGCTTTAGTATTTAAGTCTAAAAAAAATTTTAAAATAAAAAACCTTAAAATTGCACTAAAACTTGGGAATATATATTCATACGTGTGTGTGTGTGCATGCACATACACACAGACATGTATACTACTATATACATATATACTATATATAGTATAACTTACTATATATATTAAAATCTTAGTAGTTGTACATATGATATATATAATGCTATATGTGTGTTTATATATAATTTGATGGATATATGATATATATGTTATATGTGACATACACATATATAATTACATAGATATATATTTAAAGTTGAAAGGAAACACAGAGCACCTAATGCAACTCCCTCATTTTCCTGACAGCCAGAGAGGTTAAATGATTTGTCCATGGTCACAGATGGAACAAGTGGGATGTGAACTCAGATTGTTTAACTCCAAGCCTGATTTCATATACAGTGCTTGCTTCATTGTGGTTTGGAGGCGATCCCGGGTTCTCAAATGCTACACAAGTACAAACTCTGACAGGTCATACTTCCCAAGCTAGAAAGTCTTTAGGGAGCCGCCTTGGAGTTCACTAGAAGGATGACTGTGGGGATCAACTGGTCTTTTTTTTCAGCCACAGTGATTCACAAAGATCCCTTCCTCTACTAAGGCATGGAGGGATTGTGGTCTCTGACAATGGGAAGAGCAGATCATGGAGGTGTGGGCAGATTGAGCATACTCACCCCCCTTTCCTTATACCCAAAATTATAGGCGTGACAAATGGGTTATTAATTACACAGCTGCCTTATTCATCATGGAAAGGGAGGGAGTGTTTCTGTGGTTTTCTTTTTAAATTCTTTATGTATTTGGAGAAATTTTTGCATTATAAATTACTCCAGTCCAAATTATTTACCCAATACAGTCATTTTTTCTAAGACAATGTTAGACTTAGACCCCTCTTGCTCACCAGCACACTGGATAGAGTAATTGGTGGCATTTAGTGATGATTTTGTCATTCCCCTCCATATCTGGCTTCAGCAGCCATGAAAAACACGATTCTCCTTCTCTTTCCCAGCAGGGAATCTGAGATGCTGTATATCATGTGCTCCCTTTAGGGATGGAGGAGGGGGCTCATCGCCTTCTTTGTTATATCATAGAATGGTAAAGGGAGACAAATTTCTCAATTTACAGGTGAGGAGACTGAGGCCCAGGGAGAATCAGTTAATCAATGAATCAACCAGGATTTATTTAGCACCCACAGTGTGCCAGGCACTGTGCAGCTGGGGATACGAAACAAAAAACAGAACAGTCCCTGCCTTCAAGGAATCTACTATCTAGTCAGGATAGATGACATGTGCTTATCTAGGTACGAGCAAGGTAATTTGGATTGGGCAGAGGACACTAACAGCTGGGGGGAATCAGGAAAGGCTTCCTGGATCAGTTGGTACGTGAGCTCAGCTTGGAAAGAAACAAAGAGCTCTACGTTCCAGATCTGGGGGTCATCCAGCGCCCAAGGCGCTCGGGCAGAAAATGGATGTTACTTCCAGAGAAAGAACTATGGAGTCTGAATGCAGATAGAAGTATACTATTTCTCTTTTTTTTTTCTTTTCTCACGGTTTTTCCCTTTTGTTCTGATTCTTCTTTCACAACATGGCTAATGTGGAAATATATTTAATATGATTGTACACGTATAACCTATATTAGATCTTGGGGAGGAGGGAGGAGAGGAAGGGGGAAAAATTTAGAACTCAGAATCTTACAAAAGCGAATGTTGAAAACTAAAAATTAATTAACTAAAAAATTTTTTAAAAGGAATAAAGAAAATGGATGTGATATACCTAGCGTCAGCCAGGGACTTACAGGGGTGGACTAGGTCTCCTGACCCAGACCAGTATTCTTTCCATTATAGCACTTAGTCATTCACTCTAGGCTAGGGTAGCCCTCTGAAAAATATAAATTAAATAGGCAGTTTATCTTCACTGTCCAGCCAGTTATCCCTTTGGCACTCTCCCTGTAACTACTGCCCCCTATACCTTCTTCCCCAGCACATGATGTATTTAATGGCAAGATCACTGGACTTGGAGTCAGGAAGCTGGATCAGAGACCCAATCTTGCCCTTTTTTACTAACTCTGCATGTGTATGTGTGTGTGTGTGACCTTGAGCAAGTAACTTGACTGAACCTCAGTTTCCTCTTCTATAAAATAAGTTGGATTAGATGATGTCCAAAGCCCTCTCTAGGTTGACTTAATTTGCCCCTCCCCCGACTCCCTTCACACCATCATGTGGTTGACCAATTCAATTAAATTAAACAATTCAATTTATTAAGCATCTGCTAAGCATCTGCTATGTGTTAGGCACTGGAGAAAAAAAAAACAAAGCCAAAAATTGAAATAGTCCCTGCCCTCAACCAACTTACATTCTACTCAGGAGAGGCAAGGGGGAACCCACATATACACATATTTGCAAATATAAATTATATGCAAAGTAAATATAAAGTAACTGGGGGGAGGCGCGAAGAACTGGGAGGATCAGGGAAGACTTCATGTAGGGCTCAGGTAGTAGAACGGAGCTATGAATTATAGGAGGCAGATGGGAGGAGGGCTTGGGGAGCAGCCTGTATTCCTTGGAGAGCCAGAAATGGAATGTATACAGGAACAGACTGGTTTGAGTGAAGAATGGACAAGGGAAAGTAATGTGAAATCAGTCTGGAAAGAAAAGTTGGAGACAAGAGTTTGAAAGCTAAACAAAGAATTTTTTTTTCTCTTATCCTCCGGGAATAGGTAACCTTAGAAGCTTCTAGACTTCTAGAAGCTGGACCATCCCCCTCCACCCCCACCCCCCCCACCCACCCCCGGCAGCATTGATATGATCAAACTAGTGCTTTAGGAAAATCAATTTGATTGATTAGAGAGAGGAATGGGTAGAGGCTGGGAGATCAATTAGGAGGCTTTTGCAATAGTCTAGGTGAGAGGTGACCCAAACTCTGCAAAGAAATGTTCCAGGCTCAGGATTTTCCAAGATTCCTTCCCATCAAATCTTACTTTCAGAACCCTGAGTTCTGCTGACAGGTAGCTCATCCGATAAGCTAATCCTAGCTCATGAGATAATATGCAATCTCTCGCAGATAGTAGCATTTGTATTTTCACTGGAGACTTCCAGAGACAATGGTCTTAAAAAAGCAAAGGGTTCAGTGATGGGAATTTCAGGGGCTGTAGTAGAGAGGTGGAGGCAACCTCTAGGGACAGGTAGGTCTTTTACAACCCTCCAACTATACAACAAGGATGTGGTGTAGTTTACCTATTTTGGGGAGTCAGCCTTGCACCAGATCTTTGAAAAGCTGTGCACTGCCTTGCAGAGTCTCAACAACCCCAGCAGCTTCTAACAATTTTGCAATAGAAACTCAAAATTCACATTATATACATCTTTATCCTTAAATGGGCAATCTTTATCCTTAATGAACAAGGACAACCAGGAGAATACTTTTTATCAAATGGGGCTGCATATGGCCTTGAGAAAATAACAGCCTCCACCAGAAAATCCCATGGGACAACTGACAGTAAGCTTTGTTTTCTCCAGCCCTATGTCAGAAAGGTTAGCCCCAAAGTCTATAGAATGGAGATGCTCCTTTGTATAAAATACTGCCTGAATCCAGAAAATGCTAACACAACCCCACTGGTCATGCCTCTTCGTAGCCTAAAGCCCCTGGCCCTTCCTGGGCCTAGTAGAGAACCTCTCCCTTATCACTCCTTTTTGAGGCCCTGGCCTTCTGAGAGCTCCTGTTAAAACTGTATAAATATGTGGGCCAGGCTAGTATATTATCTCACTAGCTTGGATTAATTCGTCAGACAAGCTATCTATTAGCAGAATTCTGAAAGGCAGTTTTGATGGGAAGAAATCTTGGGATGTCCTGAGCCTGGACCCCCCCCCAAAAAAAAACCCCAAAAGATCCTGACAGATGGAGGTATGTCTTCTTTCCTGTGCAGCGACTAAAATGGCCCTTGCTTTTTCTGCCACCACAAGAGAAGGCAAAGCCTTTATTGAAATGTTTGGAGGACATCTGTGGGAGGAGAGAGGCTGCATGGATGCATCTCTCCCTAGCCCAGTGGTTCGCACACTTTTCCCTGCTGTGGCCTCTCCTGTTCTCCCACCCCTCCCCCATCACCCCTCTACTTAAAAAGGATCTCACAATTCCTTCTGTGGGTGACATCAGAAAACAGTCACTCACAAATCTTTGCTGTGGTTTCCATCTTATCACTGACAAGGGATTTTAAGAGACTAAGAGGAAAACTAGAAGTCAATGAGTAGGAGGAGAGGTGCTTTGCTAGACCAATGGAGGATACAAGAGAAGCATAAAACAGGGTCATGGACCTCCAGAAGCATACAATCTATCAGAGTTGATAGAGTTTCTCTCTCTCCCTCTCTCTCTCTCTCTCTTTCTCTCTCTCAATCTCTGTCTCTGTCTCTGTCTCTCTCCCTCCCTCCCTCTTCCTCCCTCCCTCTCTCTCCCTCCTTCTCTCTCTCTCCCTCTCTGTCTCTCTCTGTCTCTGTCTCTTCCCCCCTACACACACACACACATACACACACACACACACATACACACACACATACATACAACACATACACACACATTTACCTTTCCTGTTTAATTCTTATTAAACCTTGAAAACCCAACTTAAAGACCATCACTGTCTCTCTCCACCTCCCTCTCTCTCTCCTCTCTGTCTCTTCCTCTTTTTCTTTTCTCTCTCCCCTCCCTATCTTTTCCTTTCCCCCTCTCTCTTTCTCTGCTTCTTCTCCCCTTTTTCTTCTCTCTCTCCTCTACCATCTCTCTCTTTCTCTTTCCCTCTCCATCTCTCTCTGCCTCTGTCTCTGTCTCTGTCTCTCTCTGTCACACACACACAGACACACCCAGACACAGACATACACACCTGGGTTCAAATACTGACTCTGCTTACTTACCACCTGAAAACTTGGAGAAAGTCAATTCATAATTTTCCCCACCAAGGACAGTAAAACCGCCACACCTGGGCTCTAGCATCACAGTCCAAGATAAGCTTGCAGAAAAGGTAAAAATGGCACTAAAGAGAATAAAAATGGGAAAAGCAGCCAGATCAGGCTATTTAAAAGCAATCGAAGTGAGGACAACACAATTGTGAGGGCACTGAAGGATGGATTTCTCAAGGTATCTGAAAGCAAGGAAAACCTCAGGAAAACATCTCAGACTTTATTAATGCAAAATTTTTAAAAAGTGATTGAGAAAACAGCAGCAACTATTAAACTATATGCCTACTTTCTCATTTTTATAAAAATTCTTATGAGAAACACCTACATATAAAAACCAAGGGTTTTCTCAGGAAGTATATTCATTCTCTCAATAAAAGAACACATTTTTGCAAATTTCCACATTTTTACTACCATACAATTGGCTGGATCTTGTAGAGACTAAAAGACCTTGCTATGCTTATTGTTTGTTGGTTTTTTTTTTAATCATTTGAATTACTAGAGCAAAACATTGTCTTAAAGGCTATCTTCCAACAAGGTGTTTCCCATCCATACATCAATTTCCTTCAAGATTCCTTGAAGGATAAAACAACAGAGAAAACTTTGTTCAATGACCCTCTGACCATAAAAATCAATCCAGGCATAAAAAGTGGAGCCATATGCTCACCTGAATATCTAATTAGCACTTTGATGAAAGAGAGCCAGTGCACAGTCCAAGCAGAACAGGAATTCCATAGGCATAGTGAGGTCTTTTAGATACTCTTGTTTATGGGTGACATTGTACTGGTTGCATCAAACCTCAGAACATTCATTGCAAAGCCATCTGGAAGAAGAGTTTAAGTCAAAGAAGTTTGATGTAACTATCTACACAGGAAAAACTAAGTGGAAGAAAAATGTGTATTGGCAAGACTATGGCAAGTGGATAGATGGACTACCTACACAGCTTATATATCAGTATATATTAAAGAAATAATTGGTTAGACTCAGAATGAAATAGGAGGAGAACAGGATGGCTTGTGTTTGGGAGATTGCAAAGCTCCTGTAATGACCTCAATTTTCTGGAAATGAAGGCATATTTTTAAGACCTGCATCCTATGGGTTGTGCAATATGGCTGCAAAACAGTGAACACAACAGTCTCCAAAAACCCAAAGATTATTGTCATACATGTCTAAAATGTATGACATAAACAATCACATAGAATGGACAGGCATGGATGAGTTGTTCAAGGGCACATCCAAATTAGTGAGCACACGGGTCCACTGCTGCGTTTGAACATTTGAGCGCTAGACTGCAGTAAAATGTAGGTTGGGGAACACAGCTTTTCAAGGGCCATCAGTTGAATGCTATATGGAGGAGGAGGACCTTGAGAAAGGAGGGCTCATGGGGATAAGGACAGAAGTGAAGGGGATCGGGAAGAATTGAAATAGTTGGCTCTCTTTATGCAGGCAGCCAGTAGTGTCGCACAATAGGTCAATGAATATTTACTTATTTATTAAGAAACATTATATATTAAATATACAAATAATACATTAAACAAATATAATAAATATTAAGTGCCTGCTGTGTGCCCAGCATTGTACATATGCCATTAGAGAACCAAAGAAGACTAAGAGGTAGTCCCTGTTCTCAGGGAGCTTACCCTCTGAATCCTACAATCCTGCAGTTTAGAAATGGTAGGTCATATACTTCCTCTCACCACTTTGGTTCTTAAAGACACTGTGTCTTCTATGATCCCTGTGTCTCTCTGACCTGTATTGCTCCTGAACAGACATGAAGTCCTAATTAATTAACTGACTTTCATGGACTAGAGCAGCAATCTCCAAAGTGGGGGCCATGGCCTGACGCTGAGGAGTGTATAATCAACCAATCAGAGGGTGGGAAAGTGGGTCACATCCCACCACACTTCCCCTCCCCCATAGCGCCATCTACCCTAAGTCCCCAGGGTCCTTACAGCCTGGTACCTACATTTGTGGAGGAGCCACACAGCTGCAATGATCCTTCATTCTAACACCACTCTGATCTGTACCTTCCCTTCCCTTCCCTATTCAAGCTCCCACCTTTTCTTTTTTTGAGACAGGAGTTAGCCCCTAGGGGCTACTACAACCTAATCACTATTGAGATACCCATAGCATTTGGAAAATTCTCCCTATCCCCTCTTCTAATAGACTCATCCTTCCCCACCTCCCACCCCCAGGTCCCCTCTTTTTTCTTCCTCATTCTCACCCATTACGCATATCTAATCAGTTGCTGAATCATGTCACTTCTTTCTCCATAACATCTCTCGTGTCTTTCCCTTTCTCTTTCACTCATGCAGCCACCACCCTAGTTCAGTCCCTCATCACTTCTCATCTGAACTATTGAAATAGCCCCTAATTAGTCTCTCTGCCTCATTTTTCTCCCCACCCCAATCCATCTACCATACGGCTGTCAAAATGATTTTCCTAAAGCACAGGTCTGACCTTGTTACTTCTTTGCTCAATAAAATCCTGTGGCTTACCATTGACTCCAGGATCAAATATTATTTCATCTTTATATCATCCTTTAAAAATGTCTATTTTTGTATAAGTTTTATGATGTACAAAATTATTACTACAATAGGACATGTAGATAATTTACAAATAAGTAAATATATATAAATATATATATACATATACATATATATATATATATATATATATATATATATATATATATAGGGGGCTCATGCTCAAAAGTTATTTGATAGATAGGGGACATGATCAAAAAAAGTTTGGAGACCACTGGTCCAGATGATCTTTGAGGTCCCTTCTAGTTCAAAAGCTCTTTGATCTATAACATTGGTAGAATAATGACTGACTTCTAAAGGCCTCTTTGCCAAGACCAGAACATGTTCCTTTTAACTCAGTGTCTTCCTCCATAATTGGCTTTCTCCCCTAGGCCTGGATTACAAATCCTCATTGAGCAGTGAATCCTGAGATAGAAGAAAATAGAGTGGGATGGAGAGGAAGCAGACAGCCAAAATACCAGGCAACTTTGCCCAGACTGAGACCACCAGGGGCCAGAGGGTCCCCAAGAATTTTGAGCTTCTGATATCTGAGACCTGCCAGTTAATCCTAGATTCCTCTTCCTCCTTGTCTTTTTTTTCCTTTTAATCAAATACTTCAAAGTGTCACCCAGAGTTGGGAGCTGTAAATTCCCTGCTCCCTGGTTTTCATGAGAAGAAACTAAAAAACGTTTCTTTTTGAGACTGCATCTACTTATCCTAACCGATTTTCTTAGCCGAGATGGCTTGAAGCTCAAAGGAAGGCTCAGGGCCTGATGAAATTCAGATGCGAGGCTGCAGACAGACTTCAGCACCAACAGGAGAATGTGAAGAGGGTGGCTTGGCAAGTCAAGGTCCTGGGTAGCAGGAGAGAGAAAAAGATCAAGGCCAAATGAAGAAAAGAGAGAAGGGAGAGGATAAGAGGAAAACTGAAAAACAAAAGTGAAGAGAGAAAGAGAGAGAGTGAGAGAGAGAAACAGAGAGAAGCAGAGAGAGAGAGAGAGAGAGGGAGAGAGAGAGAGAGAGAGAGAGAGAGAGAGAGAGAGAGAGAGAGAGAGAGAGAGAGAAACAGAGAAGCAGAGACAGGGAATTTTTATTTTTTAAAGTAGAAAAAATAAACAGACTATTTTAACTGACTGGAAAGTTTCTACCACTGAAGGCAGATGATGAAAGAGACAGTGAGGAATTATTAGGACAGAAGATAAGGAAGCAACAGAGATAGGAAATAATTATTTTGTATCTGTCTTTATAAATGAAAATGAAGGGCATTAACTTAAATAGGATTTAGATTTTCAGGGACTGAAGGGAATGAATTAGGAAATGTTCTGATAACGTAGGAAATGGTTATTAAAAGGTCAGGGGGCTCTTGAAACTGACAAGGCTTCCTGGACCAGATAAAAGGCTTCCAAGCTATATAAGGAGCCCAGGGAGGGATGGGCCTTAGGGGCTCTGATGGGTACCACTTGTGTAGGATAATTCAGTTCAGGACTGAGAGCTCCATGACCAAAACTGATTGACCTCCTGGCCTAACTTGGAAAGCGGTAACAGAACTAGGCAGGTGCGCAATGCAGCTGAACCCAGCCTAACATTGCAAGACATATAGAGGCAGTTTTCAGCTCAGCTCCACTCCCTCACCGTGATCATACCCCCTCAACTGTTTGGTGAGAATGTGGGAGGTGTTAATAAAAGGATACTTTCTTTATTGCTGGTGGAAATCGGATGTTATCACTGTGTGTGTGATGCCAGAGCTGGAATGGGGTGGGGGGATTATAAAAATATAAGAAGTTTAGGATTTACAGTTTCTTAGGAAGGCAGCATCACCTGTGTCCATAGAGAAGTGAGGAGAGGGGTCTTGGCACTCAGAAGCACCCTGATGCTGGAACTTGGTGGGGAAAAAGAAGAAGATGTATCTTCTTTCAAAAGAGAAGGAATATGGGGTTGCAAGCTCTGGCAGGTCTGAATATTCACATGCACGCACGCCTATGCCCCTCTTCCTTCTCTATCCTTAGGATGAGCTTTCTCTAAAAGGAGACATAGCTGACCCGGCTTCCCCTATGCGGTTTCCTGATCACCTCAAATCCCAGCCAAGAGGTTTCTGGGCCCTTCAGACTTGGTGAATTTCTGAATATCATGTGAGTTCTCATCATTATCCTGTTCCCATGAGCAGACTCATTTCTATGTGGAGACAAAGTGGATGCATCTAAAGAAACCAAGTGTTACCGAGTGCATGATATGTATTCTGGCTATGTTAGCCTCTCTTTGTTAACTGTTCAACGACTTTTTGGTGCTTTGTTTTCAGTGTGGAACTTGACCTAAGAAGGCTGGTGTTGGAGCTGCCTCTGCAGAAGGCAGGAACTTTATGAGTGTCTCTGGAGGCAATATGGGGGTTAGCTTCATAGTAAGGCTTGGTCTGGTTAAATGACAATGAAATAATTAATGAATGAACAAATGGAAAAAGCATGTATTAAGTACTTGCTATGTACCAAACACTGCTGAGAGCTGAGGATACAGACAGAAAAAGCAAGAGTTGCTCCCCATTCTCAAGGAACTCACACTTTATTTGAGATACAACATATTGAAAAAAAATTTTGACTGTAGGATAAATAGAAAAGCCCAGAAGTCATAATATAGCAATGGTGAGATGGAATAAGAAAGCCCAAAGGTTCTCAAGTGACTTAAGTAGTTAAGAAGTGTTGGGGGCGGGGGGGGGGGGGGGGGTAGTGGGATCAGAGGGGCAGTGGTGTTAAACTCTAATAGAAATGTGGCCATTAAACCATGTAGAAGGATCCCTGAGGGCTGAATGTATGCATATTGACTTGGTTTTAAAATGTGTTATCTATATTTTATTATATTTTCATTTATTTTGTTAAATATTTCACAGTTACATTTTAATCAGATTCTAGCTGCACTCAAGAGTGTTGGGACAGCATGCCTGGGTCACATTTTTGACCTCTACCATAGGACCTAGTGGCAGACCTGGAAGACCTTAGGACGCAACAGCAGGGCAGGTGGTAAGGCCTGGTGGTCATTCATCTCAGCAGAAGGAACAGTATTATTGACTCCCATCTCATCCAAGCCATATGAGCAGTCAAGCAGCCAGAGACAAGGGGGAAGAAAAAGGGCTAGTGGGATGGCTGTGACATTTCCTTTTAGGGTAATATTTCCCTCTAGGATAGTATTTCCATGCTGATGACTTGTCTACTAGCACGGCAAGTTAGCACAGTGCCTGGCACACAGTAGGTACTTAATTAATGTTTGGTTGGTTGTTGTCTTTCATTATCAAAGAGGATCAAAATGACCTCACTGTGTTAGAGTCTGTGGCCAATCAGACCAATGTGAGATTGGAAGACTGTATCACAGGTTGGGCATAGAGTCCATATGAATATTTGGAGGGGAGATGTCTCTAAAGGTGTGCACCTCACATTTCTTTTGAGCTACTGTGATTCTGCCTGCTTTGCTCATAGAGCACACATTCTCTAATGTGGGCATGCCATGCTGGGCGGTCCTGTGCCAGTGGCCCCCATGTCACACAATCGATGCCAAAGTTCTTCAAAGAGATGTTGAGAGTGTCATTGTATTGCTTCTTCTGACCGCCATGTGAACACTTACCTTGTGTGTTTTATGTAAAAGAGTATTTTAGGCAAACATATGTTTGGCATTCAAATGCTTTGGCCAGCCCATCAGAGTTGTGCTGTCTGAAGCAGAGTTTGAATGCTTGGCAGTTTAGTTTGAGTAAGAACCTCAGTGTCTGGTACCTTATCCTGCCAGGTGATCTTCAGAATCTTCCTAAGACAATTCAAATGGAAGCAATTCAGTTTCCTGGCACAGTGCTGGCACACTGTCCGGGTTTCACAGGCATACAACAATGAGGTCAGCACAAGGCTCTGTAGACCTTCAGTTTAGTAGGCAGTCTAATACCTCTTCTCTCCCACATGACTTCAGAGCCTCCCAAAACACTGAGTTAGCTCTGGCAATCCACGTGTCAACCTCATCATTTATGTGTACAGCCCTGGAAAGTATTAATTAATGTTTATTGATTAATTGATTGTGCAATGCCATGCACACAATAGGAGCATAATAGATGCAGAAAACTGAGAATTGTTGTTTCTGTAGTCTGTAAATTTATTCTTTCTTATTTTATATTCTTTCTCTCAGTTGCCTTGGTTGCCAATTAAGTCATGGGAGCATCATTCTCCCCTTTGATACTGCTGCCACTCTAGTGCAGGCACTCATCACCTCAAACATGAATTATTACAATAGGCTGCTGGAGGGTCTGTCTTCCTCAGTCTCTCCTCACTTCAATTCATCCTCCATTCAGCCACTAAAGTGATTTTACTAAAATCCAGGTCCGATCATGTTCCCCACTCCCACCCCCACCCCACTAACTAAACTCCAGTGGCTCCCTATTGCCTCCAGGAGCAAATACAAAATGCTCAGTTTGGCCTTCAAAGCCCTTTGTATCTAGCCCCCTCCTACCTTTCTGGTCTTTTTACACCTTACTCCCCAACACAAATTCTTTGATCCAGTAACTTTGGCCTCCTGGCTATTCCACAAACAAGATACTCCATCTCTTGGCTCCAGGCATTTTCTGCGGCTATTCCCCATGCCTGGAATGCTCTTTCCCTCCTTACAATTACTGACTTCCCTGGCTTTCTTTAAGTCACAACTAAAATCTCACCTTCTACAGGAAGCCTTCCCTAGCTCTTCTTAATTCTAGTGCCTTCCCTCTGTTAATTATTTCTATTTGTCCTCTATGTAGCTTGCTATGTATATCTTTGTTTGTATGTGGTCTCCCCCATTAGATTATAGGCTCCTTGAGGGCAGGGACTGTCTTTTGCCTCCTTTTGTATCCCAAGCACTTAGCACAGTACCTGGCACACAAATGTTTACTGATTTATTGATCATAGAATCATAGGCTCTGGAGTTTGAAGGAATTGTAGTGTCCAGTTACCTCGGCAGATGAATAGTCTGAGCCCCGCAGCCATCAAATAATTTGCCCAAGGTCACCCCAGTACTAAATAAAAGCAATATTTTCAAGCTCATGTGTTCTGACTCCAAATCCAGTGCTCGTCCCTTCCTTTGGGGGAAAAAATCCAACCTCTATTTTGAGGATGAAACAGGGTGTTTATAGCAAGGCTGGATTCTCAGGGGAGGTGTAGGAGTTTCCAAGAGGTCAAGAAAGGACTAGTAGCAGCTATAAAGAGACAGAAGGAGGCACTACCCCAGTACCCAGTGGGGTACAACCCATTCATTAGTCTTGCAAGGGCTCTGAATCTGGAGTCCACAAACTTAAAAAATATATACATTTTAATCATTGTATTTGAATATATTGGTTTCCTTTGTAATCCTATATATTTTATTTTCTGCATGTAAAAATATTAATGGTAAAAGGGGTCCATCACACACATGCACACACACACACACACACAGGCACACACACACACACACACACAGGCACACACACACACACACACACACAAAGGTTAAGAACACTTGCAGTAGAAAAAACAATGAAAAAAATCTCCTTCACTACTCAGTTTCAAGTATTGCTATAAAGCTTGTTCTCTTCTTGCTGGAAGTAATTTCTTTGCAGGAGGGGAGGCAGCACTCTGGCCATGTGAGCTGGGGGTTCCCAAGGTGGAACGGACATAACAACTGGATTGTTCTCAAGATGTGTAATGACCATTTACACCTCTACTGGGATAAAGACACACTACCTTTAACAACACTGCCTTCGCAAACACAGCCCAAAGCCCTAAACAGAATCAAAATTCTATACTTGACAGGCCCTTCTTTAAGATCATCTTGTCTCCTTTCCTGATTCCCGGCAGGATTGCCCCCAATTTAGATCAGAGGGCTAGGAGTCTCTCCTTTTTAAAGTCTCCAGGGAATAGTCTTCCTGGCCATCCTCGGTAATGTACTATGGGATTTCACATCCCTCAAAGTAAGAAGCTCTTAATAGCTCATCTTAATTCTTTCCAGTGAAGATCTGAGTTCGAGCTCTGACCTGACTCTCCCACTGGGCAGCTGTGTGACCTTGGACAAATCACTTTTCATGCCTTGACCTCATCTTCCTCATCTATAAAATGTGAAGTCTTGATTACATGACCTCTAAAGCCTCTCCCAATGCTGAAGGCTTATAATCCATCTGTTTTGATCCACTCCCTCTCGTTTCTCCCCAGCAGAGACTGAGAACAGTAGGTCCCACCCACTAGCACTAGGATATAAGGAATGGCACATTTGGCACATTTTGTTCTCCTTGACTCCTCTCCAGTCCTGCCCCATCACCTGCACATGCCAGGGTAGCCTATTAGGGTGGAAAGCTTGGCAGCAAATGGAAGCAGCTTCTCCAGGCTGACCATTCTGAAGGTTCAGACAGAAGAGTACAATAGATTCAGTTGAGAAGAGAGGGCAGGCACGGTTTCCCTTTACCTGAGCCTCCCTGTTACCCTATGGCAGTATTGAATTTGGTAGATACTTTGGTACCTCTGTCTCTGCATCCTTCGGGGATACTATAAACATCAGATACACTTCCTGGGAAGAAAGCTCTCACACAAGGTAACCTCTGCAGGTGTTTAAGCTTTGTCTATCCCTGAGGTAATCTTGGGGCTTCTTCTTTGGACTCACTGAAAGCTCTCTGCTGACAGAATCAGATAATCAGCTAATACCCCAAGTCTGTCATAGTCTGGGGCTATACAAGTGATATATAACAATGCCATCAGACAGGTTTCTAAGAGTCTCAGGAAGCTTATTGCCTCTCTGAATGTGTCTACCTGTGGGTAATTGTAGCAAATGCATGTCCATGAGGGAGGACTAAGTGATGTGTCTGTGTAATCCTCCAGGTAAAATCCCTCCCTGGCTCCATCAAAGGTGGCACACTCATAGCCACCCCTCGCCATGGTTAGCTTTTCTCTGGCACTTGGAGAAATTAACTCATCTGCCACATCTCAGTGAGACAGATCAGGCTTAGCAGCTCTAAAGAGAGTGACCTTGAGTGTTCACAAAGACAGCAGTAAGTGCTGTAGGAGTGCTCAACTTCCTCCATTTCAGAGAGGCCAGAATAAGTGCTGGGCCCTCCCCAACCAAGCTAGCACAAAGTTACTGGCTACCTCACCTAAAGCAAGAGATAGCCAAATTCAAATGCAAAGTAATTGTAAAGAAGCCCAGGCCATTTCTCCTGCTGACTGGTCACCCTGGAAAGGAGGAAGGAGAAGGAATAACGGAGGAATAATGAGCAAGGAAAACTACTTGGTAAACTGATAAATTCACATTTGTTTATTTGCAAAAGTAGTATGGCATGTCTGGGCATTGGGGTCAAGATGGCCTGGATTCAAATGCAATCTCAGATACTTACTGGGAGTATTATGCCACCCCTCAGTGCCTCAGTTTCCACATCAATAAAATGAAGGAGTTGGACTCCATGGCCTCTAAGATCTCTTCCACTTCTAAATCTGTGATCCCATTATCCCAGTAGATCAGACTGCCTAAGAATAATACTTGTGGTATTAGGGAACATGCATTGTACTAGAAGTCTGGAAATTTGGGTTCTAGTCCCACTAACTGTTACTTGACTTGAACCAATCATTTTGTTCTTCTGTTCCTTGATTTCCTCACATATAAAATGAGAAGATTGAACTAAGTGGTCTGCAAGATCCCTAATTGGCTAAGATGCTACTGCAGAAAAATTCTCTCTTCGGAAATGGCTGCCTGCTTATATACAGCTGGCTTTATGTTTACCACTACTGTGGGTTAGCATGTAGGGAATCGCCACTTTAAAGCTAGGAGGGGGCTCAGAGGTCATCTAGTCTCACCTCTTTGTTACAGATGGGGAAACTGAGACAGATACATGAAGTGCCTTGCCTGAGGTCATACAGGCAATAAGGAAGAGGACTGAGATTTGAACCTAGCTCCTCTAACTCCAAGTCTAGTGTGCTTTCTCCACTGTACCATGCTGCATCTTCAAGGACAAATATCCTTTCCATTCTTCCAAGAAGGAAGGAAATAAGCACTTATTAAGCACCAACTACGTGCCAGTCCGTGCTAAGTGCTTTACAAATATTATCTCATTTGGCCCTCACAACAAGGAGGTAGGTACCATTATTATTCCTCATTTTATGTCTGAGGAAAATGAGACAGAGGTTAAATGATGACTTGCCCAGGATCACACAGCTAGGAAGTGTCCGAAGTCAGATTTGAACCCAAATCACCCTAACTCCAGGCCCAGAACTTGCTCCACTGTGCCATCTGGTGGACAAGAGCAGGAGGTGGGCTATTTAGGTAGCAAAAGCAAGGAGTAGTAGATGGATAAACCAAATGTTGCACTGGTATTGGCAAAAATATTGAAAAGAACCAAAGAAAGGACTCTGGGGGCCTTGGGTGGATCGTCTGACAAGTCAGTCAGTGGGTCAGACAACAAATATTTATTAGGGGCTTTTCAGGCACAGTGCTAAGTGGTAGAGATACAAAGAAAGGCAACAACGTGACCCCTGCCCTCAAGGAGCTTACATTCCCATGGGAGAGAGAACATAAATAACTAGATACATACAGAGACTTTCCAGCCATAAGGAAGGTAATCTGAGTGGGGAAGACACCAGCAGCCTGAGAGAGTGAGGAAGGCCTCTCGTAGAAGGTGCCATTTGAGATGAGTAAAACCAAAGGAACAAAGAGGTAGAGGTGAGGGAACAAAGCATTCCAGGCATGGGGAACAACTCAAGCAAAGGCACAGAATCAGGAGACAAAGCTCCATGTTTGAGGAACAGAAAGGAGGCCATTGTAGTTGGTAGAGTGCATGGAGCGGGGGGAAGAATAAGAAGATAGCAAAGGTCAAAAGGGCCTGGGTTATGAAGAGCTGTAAATGTCAAAAAGGGGGTTCATCTTTGATCCTGCAGGGAGGTAGTAGGGAGCCACGGGAGCTCTTTGATCACGGAGCCTGGAGGAGTGGTGATGGGGTCAGACCCATGTTTTAAAAATTACTTTGGCAGCTGAGTGGAGAATCCATTAGAGGAGAGCAAGAACTAAGGCAGAGAGACCACTTAAGGACTGTTACAATAGCTCAGGTGAAAGACAAGGGCCTGAATTCGGTTTTTTGATGTGTAGATGATGGCTATAGGAGAGATGACAAGATGTAAAGATAGACAGGCTATATGGGGTGAGTGAGAATGAGGAATTAAGGGTGGCACTGAGCTTGTGAGAATGGTGGTGCCCTTACCAGTAACAAGGAAGTTAGAGAGAAGTGATGATTTGGAGAGAAGATAATGAGTTCTGTGTTAGATAAGAAGCCTACAGGACATCTCATTCAAAATGTCCAAAAGGCATTTGGTGAGACTGGAACTTAGGTGAGAGGTTGGAGTTCAATATATAGATCTGGGAATCACCTATGGGGAGATGATAATTTAACCTATGGGAACTGACAAAATCACCAAGTGAGCCATGTACCCCTTTGACAATCTGTCAAAGTCTGTAGACATTTTCTCAGAGTGATACACTTAAATATATAATATAAAGTACCTAGGATTACAAAGGAAGCCAATTACATTGAAATCACTATCAAAATGTTTTTCAAACAAGGTCACAGACTAGGTTAAGATCTACAGGTATAGAGGGGAAAAAGAAGAAAACCCAAGAAAGAATCTTAGGAAACACCCATAGTTGGTGGACAGGGTGTTGCTTACTTGTTTCAGTCATGACAGACTCTTCATAGCCCTTTTTGGGGTTTTCTTGGCAAAGATACTGGAGGGGTTTGCCATTTCCTCCTTGAGGAAACTGGGGCAAACAAGGTTAAGTGACTTGCCCAGGCTCACACAGCTAGTAAATGTCTGAGGCTAGATTTGAACTCGAATCTTCTTGACTCGAAGCCAGCTACTCTATCCACCATGCCACCTAGATGCCTTAGTGAACATGACCTGAATGTAAAACCAGTGAGGGAAACTGAGAGGAGCAATGTGACAGGTAGGAGGAGACTCAGGAGAGAGTATGATGAAAACTAAGAGAGGAGAGAGTATTTGGGAGAAAAGGGTGCTCAATGAAGTCAAAGACTGCAGAGAGATCAAGGATGAGGATCAAGAAAAATCTATTAGATTGGGCAGTTAAGATATAATTGATGCCTTTGGAAAGTTCAGTATAGGTTGAATGATGATGTCAGAAGCCAGATCTCAGAGGATTAAAAAGTGAGGTGAGAGGAAATAGAGGCGTGGAGTGCAGACAGCCTTCTCAAAGGCTAGAGTGGAGGGTTGTGGGGAAGCACATATGGGATGATAACCAGCAGAGGTAGTAGGATCAAGTGAAGGATAGGGAGATCTGGGCATATTTATAAGCAGCAAAGAAGTAGTCAATAGATAAGGAGAAATGGAAAAGTAGGGAGAGAGTGGTGACAATAGATGGGATAATCTTCTGGAGATACAGGCTGGAGGGAGATGGAAAGTGTATGTGGAGGGTAATGAGAAGGGCCACCTCTTCATTCAAGACTGGAGTGAAGGAGATAATGGGGAAAGGTGTCCCAATGATGGGAAGAGAGGAGAAAAGGTTGCCCTCAGTGAATGGCCTTAATTTTTTTGTTGAGTTTTGAAGTGAGGTTGTCAACTAAACCTCTAGGGGAAAGGAGTGCGATGTGAGGCTTGAGGAGAGCTGATGTGGCTAACCGGATAGCAAATCAATTAGGGAGGAACAGAACGTTTGCCTTGCTGCAGCGAGGGTCTAGTTGAGATTAGAAAACATAAATGTGTAGTGAACCCAATTATCAGGGTTTCATGATTTCCTCCAGTTCTATTCAATGGCACCTTAATAGGAGCAAAGGAAGAAGACAGTAGGGATAATCTATAGTTGAGGTTTGGTGAGATGTGATTAGAGATAGGAAAAGGGGGCAAGAGATTTGAGGATGGAGGACAATACCGAGTTGAGTTCAGTAAAGAACAAGAGTAAGGGCATGAGGTGATGACCTAGGGAAAAAACAGAGGATTGAGGGGAATGGAAAGCAAGGTGACGTGATTTGGTGTCAAGGTCATAAAGAAAGAACTTGATAAAGATTTTAATTGGAGAAAGAAGATTTATTGAAAGTCAAGAACGAGGATCAAAACAAGGACAAGAAGGCAGAGCAGCCTTTTAATCTGCGCCAGCAGAGAAAGCAGCCAAACTGATGAGTCATGGATCCATTGCTTCTTAATCTTTATTTAGTTGATCCTCATAACCACCCAATAAGTTAGACAAGCCAGGTATCATTGATACCATTTTATAAACAAAGAAACTAAAATCCAGTGGTAAATTGACTTAACCAAGCTAGTACTTGGCAGAAAGGATTTGAACCCTGGTCTCTTTAACTGGCGCTCTTTCCTTTGGGCCATGATGGCCTTCAAGATGAGCCCATTTAAAAAACACATACATAAACAAAACCCAGATTCCCTGAAAATGACATCAAGCGACTGGCTCAGGAGCCAGTCAGAAATCAAGAATGCATTGTAACCCACTCCTTTGCTCATCCTATTACACAGCCAATAAATATTTATTAAGTACCTATTATGTGCCCAGCACTACACTAAGCTCTGGGGATACAAAAAAAGTCAAAAGATAGACCCTGTCTTTGAGGAGTTTGTAATCTAATGAGGAGAGACCCGAAGAATACAAATACGTACAAACAAGCTATGGACAGGATAAACAAGAAGTAAATAAGAGAGGGAAAACACTAGAATTAAGAGTGATAATAGTTTCGGAACCGTCTCCAGTTGTCTTGATCTATATCTGGCCACTGGATCCAGATGGCTCTGGAAAAGAAAGTGAGGCTGGTGACCTTGCACAGCCCTCCCTCACTTAAATCCAGTTCATTTGCAAGTCATGGCATCATCTTCCTGATTTCATGGTCCTCGGCAAGAACCAAGGATAAACCACAACTGCACTAGAGTTTCACTCCTGCCTGCCTGCATCAGGAGTGCCAGAGAATCACTAGGACCGGGGGACCATGCACAAAATCATTTCCAGAGCTGAGGAGAGCGGTGTCACAGCAGGAAATGTTCAAAGCCAAGAGGTTTCAGGACTCCACCAAAAATCAACTGAGGGTGTAGGAGGATGCCAGGTTCAGTTTCAGAAGATCCAAATGTGCATCACATCTTTGATTTTCCTTTCTATTTCTAGCCGAACCAATCTCTATAGGCACTGATCCCGAGGACTTTGGCAAGCTCTGGGTGGTCTGCTGCTAAATTGGCTGTTCTTGATAGTGAATGAAAAGAGAAGGGGAATTGAGGGGAGGGGGTAGAGAGAGAGAGAAAGATAAGTTGAGGGGAGGGGATTGAGGAAGATGAAAGAGGGAGATGAGAGAAGGAAAATCTTTTGCTGAACTGCTCTTGTACCGTCTGCATGTTCCCAGAGAACTTGGCAAGGTTTTGTTCCAGGAGAACTTTGCTGGTCTTCTCACTGGGTGGCTGTCACAGTCTGAACTCTCTCATCCCAAAGGAAGGCAGAAGCAGAGTTGCAATGGGGAGGGGCTTGCTACTGACATGATGGAAGACAGAAAGTAGGACCCACGAACGTGCATGCCTGCCTGCCAAGGGGAAAGAGAACGTGTGGCTCTCAGATGGAGTGGAAGGCAGACTCACATGCCTAGCTCAGCATGACTCAAAAATCCAGAGGCACTGCAAATAGAGAGAAACAGGAAGGTTTTCAAAGTACGATAGTGTAGGCAGCTTCCATCCCAGCTGTGTGACTTCAAACATATGGTCATGAACGTTGGAGCTTACTACTTTTGAGGTGAGAGGATGGGTACAGGCATCAGGCACAGGTGGGTATCTTTGTGGTGGTAGAGAAAGGGAAACAAAGTAGATGTCCATTGATTAGGGAATGAATAAACAAATTGTGGTACCTGACTAAAATGGAATTTTACTGTGCTGTAAACAATGATGAACGTGATGAAAACAGAGAAGAATGGGAAGACTTAGATGAACTGATGCAAAGTAAAACAAATAGATCCAGGAAAACAATATACACAATGAAATGGAAAGATTGAAAATGGATCTTACAAAATCACAAAGAACAAAACTTAGCCTCACCATTCCTTTGGCAGGGGGTACCTTGGATGTAGAACATTTGGAATAATGGCAATTTTTTTCAACATACTAATCCATTTTGCAGCATTTTCCCCCCTTTTTCTTAAAAAAATCCTTTGTTATAAGGGATAATTCTCCAGAAGAGGGATGGGGATATAGGAGGAAGATTGGATGATACAAAAACAAAATAGCAAGAAGAAACTACTAAAAAGAAAGAAAGAAAGAAAGAAAGAAAGAAAGAAAGAAAGAAAGAAATGCTATTATTTTTAAAAATTTTTAACATTTTTATTTAAAGCTTTGAGTTCCAAATTCTATCCTTTCCTCCCTCTCTCCCCTCCCCCTTCCCTGAGATGATAAGCAATCAGATATGGATTATACATGTGTGGTTATATAAAACATTTCTATATTAGTCATTTTATACAAGAAGACTCAAATAAAAGGGAAAGTGAAAAATAGTATGCTTTAATCTGTATTCAATCAATACCAGTTCTTTCTCTGGAGGTGGATAGTATGTTTCATCATTAGTCCTTTGGGATTGTCTTAGACCATTGCATTGCTAGGAACAGCTAAGTCATTCTCAATTCTTCATCGAACAATATTGCTGTTACTGCATACAATTTCTCCTGGTTCTATTCACTTCACTTTGCATCAGTTCATGTAAGTCTTTCCAAGTTTTTCTAAAATCATCCTGCTGGTCATTTCTTACAGCACAATAATAATCCATTATAATCACATACCATAGCTTGTTAAGCCATTCCCAAATTGATGGGCATCTCTTCTATTTCCAATTCTTAGCCAGCACAAAAAAAAAAAGCTGTTATAAATAAAGAAATGCCACTATTTCACCAAAGTGGGATATCTGTGCCTGACATCCAAGTTTCCTTAAAATGCCACCCTCTACTCTCTGATCTCTAAGCTCCAATCAAATTGTGTTGTTCCCTTTTCCCACAACACAAACAGCATTTTCTAACTCCCATGCCTTTGTGCATTCTATTTTCTATGGCTAGAATGCTGACTTTCTCCCTGTTTCACCTGCTGAATTCCTACCCATCCTTTAAAACCAAACTCAAATGACACTGCCTCCATGAAGCCTTCCCTGATTTGCATTAGTAAAGGCCTTTTTCCTTCAGACTTCACACAGCGCTTTGGTGCCACTTTAACACACTACTATGTAAAGTTGTGTATGGTCATTACGCATCATCTTCTTCTGCTGGACTGTAAGCCCTAAGATGACAGGGACCTTACCTTTTCCACATTTTTCATCTCCCTCATTGTATAGCACAGGGCTTTGCGCCCACCATGTGCTTGATAGGTATTTTTCAAATGCAGAAATGATTGGACTATAAAATACAATATTGATATGAACTGCTAATTTTATTTGGGACTATTAAGAGGCCCCGAGGGAGTGGGGGTAGGAATGTGATGATGTCCATTGGTGGGGTCAGGATGTCAGATGAAGGGAAGAAAGGAAATAAATAGCAGAGAACTTGAAACTTCACCAGCATGACCTTGGGGGTGGGTGGAGGGAGGCTGGTGCTAACAGGGTTGTTCTGAGTTCAGTCCTAGAGAAGACAGGCTTTGACAGTCACCACTACAAGTATTCCCAGTTGTCTCCTTCTTAAGAATCAGTATCTCGAGTGAGCACAACAGAATAAAGAGCCATGAGCTTTGTTTTTTGGGGGGCATCCAACCGAAGCAGGCAGAGATGATTTTAATGAGACGTAATAATATTCTATCAGTACCATGAGCTATATAGACTGAGCCCACTGAGGGAACCTGCTCAACCTCCGAAATGATCAGACCTGTCAAAATATGATCATTTTGTTCCTTATTATAAATGAAAAGAAGATATGATTGAAGTGTCATCTTTTGGGTGTGTGAGCAGGATTCCCATAAATCAATCATCCAAAATAAACTCTTTGGAGTGATTTGACTACACATACAACAGAAACAATTTCTTTAAACAAAGCATAAAAGTATTACTATATCTCTCCAACATCAAAACATCTTTCAACATGCGTTTTTGGGTTCCTGGGGTATTTTTTTAAAATCATTTTTATGGTTCTGCATCTAACAGAAGTCAGTGCCAAGTACACGTCTCCTCCTCATGCCCACACCTGGTTGGTTTCCTGTCCAGCACTCACACCGAAAATGAGGGGCGGGGGGAGGGCGGGGGGAGGGCGGGGGGAGGCAGCCCAGGGGAGCTGGGAGTAAAGAGCGGGGAGAGGTGTGAGTGTCAGGCTGCTGCAGGGCCCTCTGTAGGTGTGACTAACAAGCATTTCCACGGCTATTTCCATTGTATAAATAAG
The DNA here is from genome assembly GCA_028646595.1 of Phalanger gymnotis. Taxonomy (NCBI): domain Eukaryota; kingdom Metazoa; phylum Chordata; class Mammalia; order Diprotodontia; family Phalangeridae; genus Phalanger; species Phalanger gymnotis. The sequence goes on along the minus strand of CM053622.1, from coordinate 707,063,457 downwards.
GCACGGAGTTTTCTCTCCCTCTGAGGTAGCTAGAGCCGCTGAGCCAAGCCGTCAAGGCATGCCTTTCACCTCCAGACTATGCAATATGGCTTGCCTTTGATGTTCTCAGTTTAATTTATCCCAAGGAACTAGACTGTCTGTTGACAATCTAGGGGGAGATTGTCACCGAGTTTGGGCCTGTCACACAAACTCCCCTGTGACTCCCAACTACCTGCCTCTCTAGCAGAAGACGCTTCCCAAGTGGGGGGGATTGGATTCCTCCACAAAGTGGGAACTGTCTGTCCATCAGCTCTCCCATCTCCCTCTGTCCTCACTGCTCCCACTTCCCAGCTATTCCAGGGCACTTTCTTACAAAGCTCCAATCTGTCCGCATTTTAACAACCTTGTACCTCAGTCGAGATGGAGTCTGAAAAGTTTAATATCGTATCAAATGAGAGAGCCAATAAAACTTGACATTATTAATATGATGTCAAGGGTTTTTCCAACTGCTTGGGGAAAAAACATTGTGTCCCATTAAGCACAGTTCCTTGCACTGCGAAATATTAAGTGACTTTTCAATGACTACCAGCTGGAACTATTAGTTTTACTTCCTAAATGTTGATGCCGCCGATTCTGAGAGGCCAGTTGAGAACCTTTTATGAAGATGTTAGATGAGCCCGTGCAATCAGGAAGGCTTTTAGGTTTTCCAGGGATCTCTCTTTAAGTGGGGCTGTGTATGGAAATGGGGATATGAATTATTAAATGATTTAAATACATTCAGCTGGAGTGAGCCTGAACCTGCTCCCTCCTTCTGTCCACTTATCCCTGAAGGGCTGAAAATGTCCCCCAGGAAATTCACAGTTGACTATAGAGGGAAAGAAAAATGAGTATGGGACTTGGAGTGAGGTCCAGACTCTTCCCTCTTTCTCCCCTTCGGCAGCTGGGCTAAAGAGGCTAGTGGATGCCAGTGTCTCCAGGGTGACCCCACAAGGGTGTGAGTGCTGGCAGCTGTTATCCACCTTGGGAGGCCCTGGAACTACTGGAAGGAAATTGCCTGGGAGCCATGGGGGAGGAGGGAGGAAGGGGGACTCTCCATCTCTCCTGGCCAGCTCAGCTGTTGCTTTACTGCACGTGGCTTTCCCTGACAAATTCCCTACCCAGGAAGAGGTCAGGACTTAAAATAAGCTGGTGTGACTCATGTCTGAGCTGTGAGATGCCTTGCACAAGCTCTGGCTTTTCAGGAATGTGCAGCTGGGGCAGCTGAAAGGAAGGCTTCCAAGTTACCGAACTGAATTTCCAAAGAGTTTAGAAGGGCTGGTAGAGACTTACTAAAATCATTTCATCTCTCACCCTCCTTCAAAGCTATGCCTCAACCAGAATTTTTCCTGTTATTCAGCATTTGCTTGGACTCACTAATCTAGAGCCAGATGGGAACTTACTGGTCATCTAGTCCAACCCTCTTATTTTACAGATGAGGAAACTGAGGCCCCCAGAAAAGGGGCTGGATTGGATTGGCAGGTTCTTAACCTGGGGGGGGGGGGTGGGAAGTGGTCCATGAACACGGATGGTGATAAACAATCTTTATTTCAATATAATCGGTTTCCTTTGTAATCATTTGCATTTCACTTTATACATTTAAAAATCTTATTCTGGTCCATAAGTTTCATGAGACTGCTGAAGAGGTTCATGACACCAAATGAAATTAAGAACTCCTGGACTAGATGGTATCTGAGGACCTTTGCAGCTATAGTCCTAAGGTCAGTATCACAGTTGGATATAGGACTCAGGTCCATGACTCCTAGGGTCCCTTCAAACTCCTCCAAACACCCCTGTGCACAAACACCATGGGTCGGGACGGTGCAATGTCTAGGCCTGATCACCCCCTCCTCCCTTCACTTTGAGGGCAGATGCCTGTGTTTTCATTTCTAGGAGCCAAGAAAGTCGGCTGCAGATGAAGAAAGGCAGCTGAAGGCCTTCTGCTTATTTATTTAAGCCTGTGGTATTTATTAGAGGGTCTTGTTCTTTCCAGGAGATCAAAGGAAGAACCTGGGCAGGGAATAGACCTTTCCTTCATTAGCCTCTGTGATGTTCTGCTTTATATCCTGCCTTTTGTCCCTGCCCTTTGGGAGCCATCTGGGATGACCCCGAGACTGGCAGATGGAGGCTTGCTTCTCTTCTATTTCATTGAAGGGTTGGTATGGAGTTCGGGGAGGGGAGAGACACATTCTTTGGGGTGCCAATGAGGTCATTTAATATGAACTAAGAACTAGCAATGTTTCTGGGGGATTGATGACCCAATGTCCTTTTCTATTGGGACATAGGATCTAGAGCTGGAAGGGATCTTAGAGATCACCTAGTCCAACCCCCCTCAATTTACAGAGGACACCAAAGCACCAACAAGTTAGGGGACATATCCAAAGTCACAAAGTTGGCGAGCTGTACCACCATATGGAACTCCAGTCTTCTGACCACAAAGCCTGTGCTCTTCCCACTAGTCCCACACATGGTCAAAGCACTGACTCTAGAGTCAGGGGAAGCAGGTTCAGATCCGGACTCTTGCTTACTAGATGTAACCTTGGGCAAGTTATGCAAGTTCCTTGGGCCTCAGTTTCCTCATCTGAAAAATGAGGAGGAGTTGCACTAAGCAGCTTCTCAAATCCCTTCCATCTCTAAAACGATGAAGCTGGGATTTTCTCTTGCTAAGTGCCAGAAATTGGAATGATTACATGTATAGAAGAAAAGGATAAGTGGGAACTTCACCACCCTCAAGTGGATTCAGAGATATTTTATAAGTCACAGGGAACAGCTTTTCTTTGTCCACAGCAGCACGAGACGAAAGAAAGCAAACTGACGCTACTGAGGGAGGGGTAGGGTCCTCTCTTGGAAATTTCTCCTGGCTGAAAAAGGCAGTCAGATCCAAGAAGAGAAGACAGCGATTCATCTCAAGAAGCTTCTGCTCTTGGGCTTTGATTTCTGAGGCTGCACATGGCCCCCAGGCTAGCCTCTCCGGTCCTCAGTCATTTCCTTTTACCAGCTGGGTGATCCGAGGTGGTTCAAAGGACAGTGGATGTCTTCCAGGGTGATGAAAGCTGTCCTTCCACTAGCCCCAGGAGGTAGGAGAGGGTTAAAGGAAGCTTGCATATTAGAACTAAGCATGTCCTCAATGCTGTAAACCTAGATCAGGGGTGTAAGCTTACGTATTTGTAATCTCATGTCTTATGCATTTTTATGCATTTAAAAACACGATTCTGATAAAGGGTCCATAGGTTTCACCAGACTGCCAAAAGGGGAGTCCATGGCACAAAAAAGGCTAAGAAGTCCTGGTGTAGACTGAGGAAGGCCCCCAAACCAGGGACCAAGTATTGTAGTCCTTTCTGTGACCTTAAGCCACTCGCTGTTTCCCTGAGGGCTGCAGTCTCTTCATCTAGAAAATGGTGATAATAGCATCTGCTGTACTCATCTCATCTAAGGCTGCTGAGATGTGCAGATGAGATGACAGATGTGATGCCACCTCGAAGGGTAGAAGGTATTATACAAATGTGGGAGATTATTACTCCTCAGGAGGGGAAATCACACTAGAAGGTCCCTTCCAATGCTAAGGTGCTACAATTCTATGAACAAACATATTTTTCCCCCCAACAAGTTTTGCATAAACTATTTCTCCCCTGTGAGCAGGGTGTAGGAATAGATCAGGACAGGTAAGGAATGCTTTGTATACTTCAGCTTAAAGACTAACATTGTCCCAGCTCCTCCTTTGTGAGCATCAAGGAGTCTCAGAATGATCTGTTTCATTGGGGTCACGTGGAGCTCAGACCTGGGTAAGGAATTATTCATAGGCATCCATCTGGGATCTCAGGGTTGAAAGCTGCATGGAAACTGGGACCCCAGGAGGGCCCTGAGGCTGGACTTCTCCCCTCTGGAGTTGCCCAAAGCCAGCTGGCTACAGGTCCAGATATCAGGGCCTTTCTCCAGAGAGGGAGGAAGGGAATTGCTTCTCATTCCTTCTCACTGCCAATCAACCTTCCCTCACCTTTCTGCTTTAATGTCTTAATCAAGTGGCAGATAAGAGGAACTGATCCATGGAAAGGACAGGAGGACCAGCAAGCTTTGCAGTGCCCATTGCTCCTCTCACGTCCTTATTGTCACCCAAGCTGCCACTCCACTGGAGGAGGAAGGCGGTGGGGGGGGGGGGGGGGGGAAAGAGGGAGGGGGAGAGAGAGAGAGAGGAGGAAGAGGAGGAGGGAGGGAGGGACAGAAACAGATGGGGGAAGGGAGGGAGAAAAAGAGAGAGAGAGAGAGAGAAGGGGGAGAGACGGAGAGAGACAGACAGACTGGGGAGACAGAAAAAGAAAGAAAAAGGCGAGAGAGATTTTGTACCCTTAAGCCTCCTCTGCTGCAGTTCAAAAGCCCAATCTTTACTGAAAATAAATTTAAAGGAGAATTTTTGATGTATATTATGGTCTCTGGTGGTAGAAGAGAGCGCTGCCGGCGGTATATGGAGTTATGCAAAGCCAAAGTGGGATTACTTAAAAGTGTCTGTAGCGCTTTGATTAACTGGTGTGTATTTTATTTTTTATATGACACAATCACAGGCCTACATTGATAATATCTTTCTATTATTGTTTGACATGTAGAGCTCCCTCCTTCCTGTAGCCTAGAACTGGGCTTTTTTCAAGGTTGGAGAGAGGGGAAGGGGATCAAGGTGATCCCCAAAAATGAAGAAGAAAAGACCTGTTGGAAATATATTTTTAAAAAAGCAATTTTCAAATGAGTCCTGAAACCCCTTGTGTCAAGCCAAGATCTAGGCAGTCAGAGATAGTTATTGGAGGAGTTAGTGGAAGAAAGGGCTAGGAAGGCCTTCAGAGGCAGGACATCACTTTGGCAAAGAAAGTGAGTAGTGATAGCTCTTAGAACAAAGCTATGTTTAGGAAAAAATCACCTTTTCCTTGACTAGGGGATTAGATTCCAGTTTCTTCAACAGTGATTCAGGGGCATCTATAAGTAAAAGGAGAGGGGCAGTAGAGATGCACCTTAGAGATAGGCTTCTCTAGGCCCCTGTCATCTGGGCCACATCACTCGCAAAGAGCATTCTAATAAAGACAAAGAACCATCCATTCCCATTCCCCCCACCCCAAGTATGCATAAAGCATGAGGCCTAGCATGCCATCACTCCATCCAAGCTCTATGCTCACCTTTGCCCCAAACCACAGCCTTTCCCAATGGAAAAGGGAGGGAATGAAAGAATATTTTGATAAGGAATAGCAGGAAGAATATCTGTTTCTTGGAATACATCATATCTTCTCTTCACCTCTGCTAATGAAGTTTCTGACAGTGAAGAGTATTGCTGGAATGCACTCTCTTTGGACAACTGATGCTGCAGTGGAAAGAACACTGGGCTTGAAGTCCATAAGATGTGAGTTCAACTATGACTCAGACACTTACTATCTGTGTGACCTTGGGTGAGTCATTTAATCTCTGTTTGCTTCAATTTCCTCAACTGTAAAATGGAGATATTAATAACATCTACCTCCTAGAATTATGAGGATCAAATGAAATAATATTTATGAAGTGCTTAGCACATGGCCTGGAACATAGCAGGCACTATAAAAATGTTAGCTATAAATCGTTATTTATTTATTTATATTTGTAGTTGTCAGCATTCACTTCCATAAGATTTTGAGTTCTAAATTTTCTAAATTTTGAGTTCTAAATTCCCCAAGACAGCGTGCAATCTGATATAAATTTATAATAATTATCTTTGATAATAGAGGCAGGACATTCTGCCATTTGTCTATTACTCATGTACACCACCTGACCAGTCTTCCTACACACATACACACACACACACCTTTTTCTTTTTGCTACAGGCACAATAATTAATAATCAAATGTGCTATTGCTTTAAGAGAGGGTATCTCAATTGACTGCCTTATAGCTCAACTGGGGAAACAACATGGAAACACATCAGTCAGTCTATACAAATACATATAGAGAATATATGCTGTAATTCTGGGGTAAGGGGAAAATATTAATTACTGCAACAATCAGAAAAGACTTCCTGTAGGAATGTAGCTAGGGATTCTTCAAGGCAGAGGTAAGAAGGGAGAGCATCCTAGGGATGGAGGACAGCGCCCACAAAGATACAGAGGTGGAATGCCATATGTAGGGAACATCAGCAAGCCAATTCGATCAGAATGTAGAGCTCTTGAAGGAGAACGAAATACATTCTGTTTGGAATGATTTATTATGAGGTAGGGAGGTTTTAAGTAGTGACAATTTTAGCGGGTTTGTGTTGGCTAAATACATTTTGCTGATGCATTTTAGGCAAACAAACAAACAACTCATCTGTCTTCCTGAAGAGAGGTCGAAATCAAATTTTGGAGGGAGGAATTTTCATTTTATCTTACAAGAAATAGGGAGCCATTGAAACTCCTTGGGCCAGGAAAAGATATGGTCAGGTCTATACTTTAAGAAAATTAATCTGGAAGCTCAGTAGAAGATAGATTGGATCCAGTTAGGATGCTATTACAGTAGTTCCTCAGGTTAAAAAAGGCCTGGAGTAGGCTGGGAGTGTCAGGAGTGGCAAAAAGGAGATGGATTTGAGATATGAGTGGATACAGAAGCAACAAGACTTGGCAAATCAATGAATATGGTGGGGTGAGGGACAATGAAAAGTAGGGGATTATAATAAGATGGTGAACTATGGCGGCTGGAAGGATGGTGGCACCCTCCACAGAAACAAAGACGTTGGGGGGAGAGGACACAGCTCTTCCCTTTGTCTAACCTATCATGTCTGTTGAAGTTTAAACTTTAATTCCTTTTGTTCTATCCTTGGGTGAGATGGCCACAGATTTCTTCTTGTTAAGCTAGGGAAAGGTTGAGTTCAGGTGGCACGTACAGAGCAGATGGGCATCTTTAAGGCAATCTCAAAACCACCCTATCCCCTGTCCTTGCTTACCTCTCCACAGCTCTTGCTTTTCTCCAAAGACCATAATTTCAGGCCTATGGAGTTCTAAATGTGGAGTAATGATGGGCCAGACTGGAAACAGTCCAGCATGCTTCTGCATGAATCATAACTGCCCTGTGGCCCATTATGCAAGGCAGGGTGACTAGAGAGGCCATGGCCTTAAGCCCTAAGGTCCCTTGATTATTTAGTGCCCTTGCCTTCACCTCATTTGGTTCAATGCCAGGCCCCATAGACCAGACTGTTTTCTTTCTCCTTACCCCATGGCAGGGTGAGCAAAGCTTTCTATAGATGCCATTTCCCAGAGAAGAGGCTCCTGGGCTGTTGAAGAGGGGATGGTGAAACCATCAGCCAGACATTAAGAGCATTTCTTTAAGCTCCCAAGCACAGAGTTCTGTAGAAAAGAAATAGAAGATGTAGCCCCTTCTGTGAAGACTTAACATATGCCACTGGATTTGGAGTCAATAAACCTACTCTGAGTCCAGACTATGCCACTCACCAGATTAGGACTTTTAGAAAGTCCTAGATTCTCTAGGTATCAAATTTTTCCTCTATGAAGTTAAAGAATTAGATTAGACCATGAAATCATAGATCTATAGCTGGAAGAAACCATACAGGTCATCAAGGCTAGCCTCTTCATTTTAAGTTAAGAAAACCAGAGCCCAGAAAAATTAAATGACTTGCCACGGGTCAATCAGCTACTAAATGTCTGTGGTGGGATACAAACCCAGGGCTTCCTTGGAACATTGGACTCTCAGGTGCAATGTTCTGAAATGCTTTCCAATTTTAGCCAGGAGAGCTGAGTTCTGGCCATGACTTAGTCATTTTTCACTTATGTGACTCAAGACACATCATTCCCCTCTCTGGATATTAGTGGACTAACAATCCATCAACCAATAAGCATTTATTAAGTGCTTACTATGTGCCAGAAACTATGCTAAGGTCTGATGATATGAAAAAAAAAGTTAAAAAAAAATCTTGCTCTCAAGAAGTTTAAATTCTAATGTTGGGTAGACAGCATGTAAATAACTATGTACACACAAAATGTATACAGAGTCGATGGAAGGTGTTGTTTTGACATCAGGAAGATGATGTCTTGACTTGCAAGTGAATTGGATTTAAGTGAGACAGGGCTGTGCAAGGTCACCAGCCTCACTCTCTCCCGCAGAGTCATCTGGTTCCACTAGCAAGATATTAAGCTAAGATCTTTCTCAGGTCTCAGTATGTCTGAGGCAACGTCCATTTAGTGATAGAGACTGGGTAAGAAATAAGGCAAAAAATGGCCTTTTACCTAGTCAAAAAGAGAAAAAATTCAATCTGGGAGGGGAAAACCCTCAGGGTTTCTGGCCCAAACAGAAACAATTGTGATTTACACTCACCAAGCCATCAAAACCCAAGCAATAACCAAGTGAGGCTTGGCTTGGGACCTATTTTTGGTCCATCAGTGAGAGCCAGAGTGATTTGGGCTTAAGCTTCATTGAATCCCAATGGGTTTTATCAAAGCCTGGTTTCCCAATGCTGTATTTCAAGAAATCATAAATGAAACTTCAGAGGGCAAAAAAGTTAATTGCCCCAGTTGTTTTTTTTTTCTTAGTGATAGAATAAATAAGTAGGGAAGAGGAAAGAAAAAAGAAATCTAGCCTGTAAAGCCCAACATATCTTGTGATAAAACCTCACAATCAAAATTTGTATTCCTTTGGGCAGAGTACCCACAGGTAAGGGTATGATCCCCTATGTGATCCGAGGGAGAGGAGGGAGGTAAAGGAGGTAAGGAGGGAGGGAAGGAGAGAAGGAAGAAAGGAAGGAAGGAAGGAAGGAAGGAAGGAAGGAAGGAAGGAAGGAAGGTAAGAAAGAAGGAAAGAAGGTAAGAAAGAAGGAAGGAAGGGAGGAAGGAAGGAAGGAAGGAAGGAAGGAAGGAAGGAAGGAAGGAAGGAAGGAAGGAAGGAAGGAAGGGAGGAAGGGAGGAAGGGAGGGAGAAAGAGAGGAAGGGCTGCTATTTACATTCACTTTGAACCACCAATACCCAAACAATGACCAAGTGAGGCTACTGTTGGCCAATCAGTGAGAACCAGAGTAATTTGGGTCTGAGGCATGGTCATTTGAATCCCAAAGAGCTTTATCAAAGCCTGGGTTTCCAGTGTTGTGTCTCCAGAAATCCTGAGGCAATCAGGGCCCAATGACCAACTGGAGTCTGGCCTAGGACCTATTGTTGGCCAATCAGTGAGAGGCTGAATAATTTGGGTTTAAGTCATGGAACTGTTTCTGTTTTGGCCAGAAACTCTGAGGGTCTTCCCCTCCCAGTTTGATTTTTTTTTTTTGGACTAGGTTAAAGACACCATTCTTTGCCTCATTTCTTTACCTAACCTTAATTACTGAATGGGCTTTGCCTCGGTCAAACTGAGACCAGTTAAAGACCTACCTTAGCTTTAAAAGGCAAGGTCTCCCACTGTATCTGGGGTCATCTCCAGTCATCCTGACATGTATCTGGCTACTGGACCCTGATGGCTCCAAAGGAGAAAGTGAGGCTGGCCACTTTGCACCATCCTCCCTCGCTTAAATCCAATTCATCTGCATGTCATAGCATATGTCCCTGATATCATGGTCTTCTTAGAAAACAAAGGACAAACAGCAAAAGAAATCCTAAATGAGGCTACATGGGGCAAAACAGTTAATTTTCCTAGTATTTTTTTTAAATGACAGGATAAATAAGGAAGGAAGAGAAAAAAAAAAAGAAAACTATCCTGTAAACCCCAAGGTATCTTGCAAGGTTTTAGCAATCAAAACTTATACTCCTTTGGGCAGAGCACCCAGAGGTAAGAGTATGATTCTCTTCCTCCCTTCCTCCTCTCCCTCAGTCCATGTAAATGGAAGGTAATCTTGGAGGGAAGGTACTAACAGCTGTGTGACTGTGAACAGCCTCTTGCAGGAAGTAATATTTGAGACCTAAAGGAAGCCAGCCAAATTAATGGGGAGGTGAAGAGGGGGAGGATTCCAAGCACAGGAGACAGCAGGTCACAGAGACAAGAGATGGAGTGTTAGATATGACGAAAAATGAGTCTACTAGTACGATTGGGTCAATAATGGTTGGAGGAGAGTAATGTATATAGTAGGACTAGATAGATAGGAAGGGGCCAGGATATCAGAGGAGTCTATCTATTTGGCAATAGGAATAGGCAATAGGAAGCTATTGGAGCTTACCGAGTAAGAGAATAACACAGTCAAATTTTGTTGTTTGTTGGAGTCATTTCAGTTGTGTCCGACACTTTGTGACCCCATTTGGGGTTTTCTTGGCAAAGATACTATAGTGGTTTGCCATTTCCTTCTCCAGCTCATTTGATGAATGAGAAAACTGAGGCAAACAGGGTTAAGTGACTTGCCCAGGATCACACAGCTAGTAAGTAACTGAGGCCAAATTTGAACTCAGGTCCTCCAGACTTCAAGCCTAGCATTCTATCCGCTATGCCACCTAGCTGCCGGTCAAACCTACATTTTAGCAAAAATTACTTTGGCAACAATATGGAGGATGAATGTGAGTAGAAAGAGACCTGGGGCAGGAAAACCTATCATTAGAGTACTATAATAACTCAGATGATGGCCTGAATTGGGGTGGTAGCTGTGTGGGTGGGGAGAAGGAGATATATGTGAGAGATATTATGGAAAAAAAAGAAATTGCAAGATTTGACAACTGACTAGATTTGTATGACCAGAGAAAACAAGGAGTCGAAGGTGACACCAAGTGGCAAACCTGGGTGACTGGAAGGATTGTGGTGTCCTTGACAACAATAAGGAAGTACAGAGAAAGGGTAGATTTGGGGGTAAAGATCGTAATTTTGCTTTGGATCTGCTGAGTTTGTTAACTGTTGGATATTCCACTGGATATCCAGTTCAAACTGTCCAACAGGCAGTTGGTGATGCAGGATTGGATTCCAAGTTCTCTTTCAGCTCTTCTACTCTGCATCTGTTACCTCATTTTATCTTTACATCTGTGAAGTGAGGACAGATCATTCCATTTTGTTCAATCCGTTTTATAAATAGGGAAAAGTGAGACTCATGCAGGTTCAGCTACTTATCCATGGTTATATAGCGAGTGAGCAGCAGGACCCACACTAAAACCCAGATCTTTTGTTTCTCTGTCCAATTCTCAGCAATCTGCTCCAATTCTTATTTTTCCTGAGATTGGTAGTTATGTTTACATGTTTATTTGAGGGCTTTCCCCACTTTTTCGGGGGGAGGGGAAGTGGGAGGTAGAAGGGGTTGGCAATTCAGTTCTTTGTAGAATGAAGCCCAGTATCTACTCTGACAATTTTGAGGCTGACTCTGAGCCTAGTTAGGTACATGGAAATCTTCCTCAGTGTTCCAGCTGAGCCATGAGTCATCCCTGGTGATTCAAAGGTGGAAAGTCTGTCAAAGGAGTCTCAAGATAGGACTGATGTATCTGAGTGTCTCTCTCTCTCTCTGAGTTCTTTATTGGAAGTGGTACAGAGGGAACCGGGGGCCAGTCAATGGACAAAAAGGACCACTACAGGTGTGCAAAGACTCAGGCGACTCTTGAGTCATGAGTCACACACTCCTGGGACACCTCAAAGAGATCTTCTATAAGCTTCTCTGGATTGGAGCTGAAAAGGGGGAATCTGGAATTCATGTTGGCATTAACACTTTCTTTTCCTTTCTTTCCCTTTGATCTTGTTACTCCTTAAAGAGGCACCCATGCTCTAATCCAAGTTAGTAGAGGAGGTCCACCTAAAGGATCCTTAAGCTGCAGGTGTAGAGCCGATTGGACAAATGCCATCCTTCCCTGAGGGCTAATTTCGTTTTGTTTTATCAGACCTGCAGCTTCAATGGTTTAGGGAACTACTAGTGAGAAACTTTCTCTGCTAGAACAAATCAGCATCTTCTCTACAACCAATGGTCTTAAAGCATTACCTGGGGAACTGAAAGATTAAGTAATTTGCCCAATGTCACTTAGTCCTTCCAGGTCAGAAGTGACACAAAGCCAAGTCTTCCTGATTTCTGAGGTCGGCTCTCTATCCATTCCACATTTTGGTTCTCATGAGGGCCAGCTGGTAGAATGAATGCATTGAATTCTTAAGGTCAAAATACCTTGAATCCCCAAGGGTGTCAGGAGGCATGAATTCCAGTCCTAGCTCTTCCATTACCTAGCTCGATAATCTTGGCTAAGTCCATCAATTTCTCTGAGCTTTCCCTGTAAACATGACTACCTATAAAATTTCTTCTAGATTTTATGTTCCACAGATCTATGATTCACATTTCAATGAATCTATAATCTCACTGATGTAGGTACTCCTTCCAATGATATCAATTGCAACCCAGCCATGCTCCCTCATTCTGGGTAACTTGTGTTCATGTTCTCTCATAAATCCTCCCAACATGTTTGGAACTTCCCTTTAGTTCTCTTGTCTTTTCATGGATGCCAATGCAAGCACAATGACTATCTATTGGTTATCCTTGTTCATACCACCTGTATAGGACACCTCCTTTTTCTGGTCAGTTCAGAATTGTTTTTAATTCTAATATGCTTTATCGGATGGATGGATGGATGGATGGATGGATGACTATATGAGGTGTCCCAAAGGTCCCAGTGCAGTTTTAAGCTTTAAGAGTTAATAGTTTTCTAAGGTAAGACTATTAGTCCTGATTATTCCACCCAGAACAGCTGGGAGGTGAGAAGTATTTGCCACTGCCCATAATGCTCTAGTTTTTTTTGCACATAGAAAGTTCAGCTCTTAGCCAAGATGTACCCAGAGTATGGCTTTGGTCAACAGAAAGAAGAGCCTCTAAACTCCCCAGCTTAAGTTCTGGTAATTAGAGAATAGCACTATTACTAATAACAACTCACACTTATGTAGAGACAACAAGGTGTTATGTCCCATCTCCAACTGCTTTTCAAACATCTCATATCGGATGTAGAGTAAACCTCTTAAACTCAACAAATCCAAAACTGAACATGTTATCTTTCCCCCTAAAGCCTCCCTCTTTTCAAACTTCCTAAGGGACTACCACCCTCCCAGTCCCTCAGGATCTCACCCTGGGCTTCATCTTCAACGCCTTACTATCTCTCACCACCAACCCCCCATATCCAAACCATTGCCAAGGCCTATTGATTTCACCTTTGCAACATCTTTCAAATGTAACACCTTCTCTTCTCTTACACTGCCACCATCTTGGTGCAGACCCTCATCACCTCACACTTATACTATTGCATTAGCTTCCTGGTGGTTTACCTGTCACAAGTCTCTCCCCACTTTGGTCTATCCTTCACTTAGCTGCCAAAGTGAACTTTCTTAAAGTACAGGTTTGACTACATCACCCCCATACTCAATAAACTCCAGTGGCTCCCTATCACCTCCAGGATCAAATACAAAATCCTCTATTTGGCATCCAAAGCCCTTCATAACCTAACCCCCTCCCTGCCTTTTCAGTCTTCATACACCTTATACCCTCTCACCCCATGTACCTTTGTGCATGTATCCAGTGACATCGGCTTCCTTCCATGAACAAGGCATTCCATCTCTCAGTTCCAGGCATTCTTTCTGCCTTGTGGAGGCTCTGTCTTTGAGTCTGGGGAGCTGGAAGAACCTGGCCATTGTCTAATGTTATCTACCACCATGTTTTCCACCAGAAAGGGATCACAGAATCATAAATTTAGCGCTTAAAGGGATCTTATCAGTCAATCCAATTTAGAGGGCTAGTCCAAACCTCTCATCTTATAGACAAGTAAACTGAGGCCCAGTAAAGTTAAATGCACTTTCTCTGGCTGTCTCCCATTCCTGGAATGGTGTCCCTCCTCATCTACACCTCTTGGCTTCCCCAGCTTCCTTCAAATCTCAACTAAAATCCCACCTTCTACAGCAAGTCTTCCCTAAGCCCTCTTAATTCCAATGCCTTCCCTCTGTTAGTTATTTCCAATTTATCCTGTATATAGCTTGGTTTATTGTTTCTTTCATTAGGTTTTAACTTCTCCGAGGGTAGGAACTGTCTTTGTTTTGTCGAGTTTTTTTTTTTTTGTATACCCAGTGCTTAAGACAGCGCCTGGCACACAGTAGGCATTTAACAAATGTTTATTGACTGACTGAATGACTTGGACTTTGATGGCAAAGTTGGAAGCTCTAGGCTCACATCTTGGCCTCAGCATACCCTAGGGCTAGAACCACAGGGGATTCCATGAATCTCTTTTTCCTCAACAATGTTTGCAATCTAACTTAGAGGAATGTTACAAGGAAAACCCTTTACACACTTCTCAACTTCAGTAGAGAAACATGGATAGTCATTACAGATGTATTTTTACGGTTTATTTTAATTATTTATTAAATTTACAGTTTACAAAAAAAGGATTTCTTCATGATGGCTTATGAAGGTAGGTAGGGTAAATATTATTCTTGTGTTAAAAGATGAAGGAAACTGAAATGGATCAAAGTTAAGTGACTTGCCTAGGGTCACACAGCTATTGAAAAGGGTCTTAATGGGGCAGCTAGGAGGTACAGTAAATAAAGCACCAGCCCTGGAGTCGGGAGGACCTGAGTTTAAATCCGGCCTCAGACACTTGACACTGTGTGACCTAGGGCAAGTCACTTAACACCAAATTGCTTTGCCTTCCCCACTCCAAAAAAAGAAAACAAAGAAAAAAGTCTTAAGCTGAGGCCTTCTGATCTGGTCCCAAGTAAGGTGCCTGTCCACTACACCAAGTAGATAACAATGACTTTTCTTCCCACCAATGCTAAGGAGCTGATATTTCTGATTTCAAAAGGAGGACTGAGTCTGTGACTCATTGACACTTAGCTCTGAAAATAGAAACCAAGTATGGGAATCAAATTGATAAATAATCTATAGGCAATATGTGCCAGTGGAAAGATTTATAGGCAGTATGACGTTAGAATCAGGGAATTGGGTTCAAATTTCTGGTGTCATTTACTGCCTCATAACTGTAGTAAAAGCACTTAACCCTTCCAGTCCTCAGTTTACTCATCTATAACATGAGAGGGTTGGACTAACCTCTAAGTTGGACTGACCGCTAAGATCCCTTTCAGCTCTACATCTCTGACTCCTTGATCCTTTCTGTACTTCCCCTGTCCTATGCCAGAGTGGAAGACATGGTGGAAGAGAACATTCAATATTGGCCAGGTTCTTCCAGCTCCCCAGACGCAAAGACAGAGACCCCACAAGACAGTCTCATTTCTGGTTTCTCCACTCCTCTTTCAAGGCTGTCCAATGCTGGCTGAAAGGCAAGAGGCTTGGATCAGGTTCTGAGGAGACTGGAGATTCAGTGGATGGTTTGGCGGTCTTTGAAGAATCATGTGGACCTGGATAAAGTCACTGGTGTTTATTTGGGTGGCGGGCTGCTATTTAAAATTGTGCTTTGTTTCTGAAAATGAGACAGCTGGGGCTGCATTTGGTGGATAAAGACATTTTGTTGAACTTTCAAAATGGGGTATTATTTTCCATTTACACTTATTTCACGGAGAATTGTAAGAAGATGAGATTGTAGATGTGTCTGTGATATGCAGTAATGAGTGATGGATCTTTGAAGGTAAAAATATCTCTAGGATATTTCTTTTTCTCTCTCTCTCTTCTCCTGGCCTCAGGTTGGGTAGTGGAGTTTTTTGTGTTTTGTTTTTTTTATGAGTTGTTGTGTTTGTTTTTGTTTTTAATATCAGAATGGAGAGTGTCTCTGGTGGGAACACAAAATATTCTCTTCTCTTTGTCTTAATAAACGTTCGAAGAAATAAAATAATATTAAAAATTCTCCCAAGGGGTAAGAACATCAAATGCTACAGGGGGGGAAGCACTCCCAAACTCCCTGGACTGTTAGGTGACAGAAGGAAGGTGAGCACACAGAGATGGGATACTTATAGAAGCAGACAAAGAAACTGTTCCTGCTGGGTCACTCACCCTAAGGCAAAAGGAAATTGAGTGAGGAAAGGGAGCAAAGAGGAAACATTTAGTGGCCATTGGGGGAAAGAGGAAAGCAGAAAAAGAAAGGAGACCAGAAACCAAGTTGCTCTCCAAGCCTTTTCATTCCAGATGGCACACTTGCTCTTCTGGAAACTGGCATCGCTTTGGGGTGTACATCTCTGAGAAGTCTCACTTGCCATCTTCTCACCCCATTGTTCTCTTCCTCTTGAAAATTACTTTGGACAGAAATCAGGAAAGGAGAGAGGGGAGGAGGGGGAAATGTTCAGTCTGATTCTCCACTTTCAAGAGAAAAGCACAAAGATCAAGGGTCTGGAAACAGCATAATCATGACTGACTTTGATAAAGCTGGGTGGTTATGAAGCTCTTCACAGCCATCCTCTGAAAAAGACATTGCAAGTATTACTGTGTCCATTTTACAAATTAGGAAACTGAGGTTCCTAGAGGTGACAGGACTGATCCAAGATCATCTCTTTGGTAAGTGGTAGACCTGGGATTTAAACCCAAATGTACTATGGCACCGGCTCTCCTCTGACTCTTCCGACCTCTTCATTCTCACAGCCCAAGGAGAATATTCCTAAATATCTATCTGTGTGTAAGGCAGAGAGAGCATCAGGAGAAACATAGGCCTTGGCAGGGCCCATAGAGGACGCTTAGAATCCCATCTCACCAGGCCACTGACACATCTGAAAAGCAGCCACCATGGGTAAGCAAATGAAGCAGATACCATACAGCAGGGGCACCATTTTGAAAGAGGATGGACTATTTCCCTCTTTGTTGGGTCTACTTGAGTAGGACCCTTAGCCTACCATCCTTGCTAGTGTATTGTTAATGTATTTTTGCTTAATTTGAAGATCTTCCCGTCCATTAATAGGCCCACGTGACCTGCTTAAATCACATAGAAACCTAAGTCACATGTAGTGGGAGGAGCTTGCAGGTGGAGGAGGAAGGGAAGTCAGAGCAGTTAGAGCAGTGGGAGAGAAGAAGCAGGCAAGGAGGCAGCTAGGATTGTGAGTGTTTGTGGGAAGACTTTGAGTTGATCTCTGCAGTGATAGCGTGCATTAACTTCTTTGTTGCTTTGTCGGTTTACTGGGATTTGGCTTTCTGGTGTCTGAACAGATGTTTTGAATCTGTCTTCTATGTGGAGAGTCTGTTATATTTTGTGATTCAGAACCAGGCAGGCATATTCATAGCAATAGCAACTGCTGTGAACATTGCCTTAGCGATACAGCTGGTCAGTCAAAATGCCATGCTCAAAGACCACCAGCCACCTTTAAGTTAGACGGGTATATCTATCTACTAGCTAATGAAATCAAATTTTAAGGAAAACGCTAGAACTTAGACATTCATAGGATCGTAGCTTTAGAGATGGAAGGAAACTTACAGGTCATATAGTATAGCCACCTCACTTTACAGCGGAGGAAACCGAGGGCAACAGAGATTAAGTCATTTGCTCCCAGTGACATGGACTATGAGTAGCAGAGTAACACAACCCCAAGTTCAGCACTCTTTCCACCGTACCATGATGTCTCTGAATTGCTGTTCTCTCCCAAACAGCCATCTTGGGAGACAATGCACTTATTCCAATGGTGCTGCCATTTTGGGAGACTAGACTTTGGGAACTGCCTTCAGAGTACATGACATGTTCTTCTGAACATCCTTGGTAAAGGCAAATCTTCTTCTGCAGAGGGTAGATTTGATTTCTTGAAACTAGCCCAGAGTCTTCTGGAGCCAAACCTGGACAAGAGGTGCAGAAGTAAGCTGTGTCACAGAGGTGAGCAATAAAGTTAATAATATTAGGCTTATTTCCTTGGGTAGGCTCCTCAGCCCTCTCTGCCAATAGTTCACAAAGGGAAGCACCAAGGGTGTCTGGAGTAATTCAATAGCAGTATCATTGAGGCAAGAGGGCAGCCTCCATAGGGGAACATTTTGAAGAATGGCATTCACCTAGAGGTATATGCTCTGGAATTCTTTGGCACTTTATCCCTCTCATTAGCATGGGCTCTATCTCAACTAATGCAGTTCACCCACCTTCTTACTTAGTGTTCTTCATGTCCATGCATTTCTGTGAACCTTCTATATAAAAGTCCCACTTGTCTACCCTGGCATGGTTATTGAATACTGGCTGCCTTACTTTATGGTCTCACTTTGTACGTATCTTCAGGCTGAGAACACAAGACCAGAGTCTCTGTAGCTTCTTAGAAAGATGGGCAGCAGACATTACAAAGTGTCTGTGAACCCTGATGCCACCATTGTCAGGAGCCCCAGGATCACCAGCATTGATACCTGCATTAGCACAAGTTTCCAACTTTTTACTCATCAAAATTTGGAGGACCTACCAAGCTGTGGGAGGCAATGATTTTGGGGTCTCCCCTGCATTATTGCTACTGATCACATCAGATAACTGAAAAAAAATGTCACTTAGTTTCCACAAACACTTATTAAACACCTACTCTGTGCAAGGCACCTACTATGTACAAGGCACCACTCAGGGCTGGAAATGTGAAGATGAAATAAGAAATAAGGCCAGTTCTCTAGGAGCTTACAATCTAGTAAGAAGGATAAAATGGTGATCCATAGAACTATGGTTCCAGTTAGAATGTGATGACTGAAGTGGGCATATGTGTAGAAAGAATCCCTGTCTTATGGAGGACAAGATTCAGATTACAAAAGACCCAAAGCCCACTTCTAACTTTGGGAAGTAGCCCTCCCCAGCATGAGACAGAAAAGGTCTCATACAGGAGGTGACATCTGGGTTGGACCCTGATGGAAAGGCCAGTGACCTTGAAATGGCTGTGACAGAAGACTCATCATGGAACCCCCCAAAGATCTGAGGCTATCTACTTAAACTCTACAAAGTTTAAAGTGAGGAAGACCTGAGTTCAAATTCTGCCTCAAACACTTAACCTACTTGTCTGATCCTGGGCCAGTCATTTAAACTCAGTTTCCTCATCTATGAAATGAGAGGATTGAACTCAATGGCCTCTAAAATTCCTTCCAGCTCTAAATCTATGATCATATCTTTTCACAGTAGAAGGAAGGAATAAAGGACCTCTTCATCTGTTTCCATGGGGTTGACCACAAAGGAATAGGAGCATGCTTTATGATCTCCGCCCAAATTTGCAAAACGGCTACCTGGCCACCAAGGCTGGCAGAGGTTTGAGTGTCCTTTGCTCATATCTCTTAGAAGAAATAGTCTGCCTTCCCTTACACTTGGGGCAAACAGAGGAAGACAAGCATACAGCTTGAAAACTGGAGAACAGAGGCCTTTTAATTCCATAAGGTGAAACTCCAGCCTGCCCCAGACTCTTTCTGCCAAAATATTTCTATATAAGTTCCCAATCCCCTTAGGGATATATGTGGGAAATCATATATTTGGAGGGGAATGGGGGGAAGAATTAATAACCCTACATAGCTGAGATACACACCTTCCCGACTGTCTGTATATACTAAAAATGTTTGTGACCCCAGTCCAGAGAATCAAACTGAATAAAAAAAAGATTTGGGTCAGTTAGATAGTGCGGCAGATAGAGTGCCAGGCCTGAAGACAGGAAGACTCATCTTCCTGACTTCAAATCTGGCCCCAGACACTAACTGGTTTACCCTGGGCAAGTCGCTTAACCCTGTTTGCCTCAGTTTCCTCATCTGTAAAATGAGCCAGAGAAGGAAATGGCAAACCACTCCAATATCTTTGCCAAGAAAACCCCAAATGGGGTCATGAAGAATTGGACACGATTGAAATGACTCAACAACCAAAAAAAGGATTTGTACTACAGTTCAATTTGGCGATTTCTATCTGGAGCCTGTCACATTAACCCTAAGCTTTGAGAGACATTTTCCAATGCTGTCATATTCTAAAAGCAGGAGGAAGATTTGGGAAAGGGGGGAGAATCAATTATTGCACGGAGATGTGCAGGGTTGGACCTTTCCTGCTCAGGAAACTAAAAAGTCTGGAGAAGATCATGGCAGCTGGGACCAGCTTGACCTTCCGTTTGTTTGATGCCTTTGTAGGGGATACTTGACTCCTCCGGGCCTCAGTTTTCTCACCTTTAAAATAGGGTTAATAATCCTGTTTTCATAAGCAAGATGTTGAAAGGACAAGCAGGATCATAGATGGGAAAGGACTTTGTGCTCCTCAGATCACATCTGATGTGTTATTAATTCTTTCTATAATTATCGTCATTACCATTATTATTCGGCTCTCCAGGGGAGAAGTTAGGGATGAGCTGAGATGAGTTTCGCTACACTATCTCTGAAGCATCATAGGATCATAGATTTAGAACTAGAAGAAACCTTAAAAGTGTCTGATCTAGTCCAAGTCTGTCATGTTACCGAAGAGGAAACTGAGGCCTGCACCAGCAGGATCATTTGCTCAAGGTCACACAGGTAGGTCAGAATGGAGAAGATATTTGAACCCATCTCCTGACTCCTCCTTCCTTTACCTCCCCCCATTTTCCACCCATTTGTCCGAACCTAGCAGCCCACCCCCAACACCTGATCAAGCAGCTCCTGCTTCCTCTTCCATCCCACAATCTGGATTTTTGCCAGGCCACCCGAGAAGTGTACCTCGGCAGCTCACCCCCACTCTGGAGTCGCCCTTGATTTAAGGCCACCGGGGGGAAGTAATTAAACGTAATTGAGGCTGCGGCTTCTAAATGAAGACATACAGCAGCCTGGGCTGTAATTAATCACTGCTTTTCCCCGTGTACCGGAAACCAGCATTCGGTTCAGAACAAACTGGGCTTTTTATCTCCATGCACACAGGCCGCCTTCCAATTCCCCAAAAACCCTCACTGGGGCGCCTTCTCGACATTGCGCAATTACCTCCACCAATCCTCATTTTTCAGCCTCCTCACTACTTACTGTAGTTGTTTGGGGGAGCTCAGAGAGAGGCAGTGGGGGTACAGTATTTCCTGCTCATCCCCCTCCTCAAATCTGTCCTCTGGAATATTAAAATAATAATAATAATTAAAGATAGGGAGTAAATTACCCTATTGGCGAATGTCAACCGTCTCTGTTTCTCTCAACAGCTCTGCCTCTGGATTTTATGTGCTCCATGCTATTCTAAGCTGATAACATAGATAGTGCCTGGTTATGGCCTGCCTTCTCTCCCGGGGTGGGAAGGGATTACAGCTGTTTTAACGCTGGGAGTCATAGAGCTTGTAAAGAGCTTTATGCTCTGAAGAGGGAGAGAGTTACATAAGTCCATGGAGCTCCTGCTCCGCAGGACACTGAGCTCCAAGTGGCATTTAATTAAAGAGAGGATGATGGCCCCTGTTGAAGACACTGTCACCGGACCCTGTCCTTGCCTGCTGATGTCCTACCAGCCTTTGCGCTAAAACGGAAATTAAGCATGGTGTCATAGCCATTTAGGGCATTAGGAATGGAAGGAACCGGGGAGCTGGCTCTGAGTGCCAGCTCCTGGCCCCTTGCCCACCTTATTAACAAGGTGCAAACGAGGACCTGGGATGGGAGAGGAAAAGCAGCTGGAGGAAAGAGTCTGTCTCAGCAGGCACAGATAGAAGGAGTGCAAGGAAGCACGGGGAAGGCACGTCCCAAATCACTGCCTTGGCAAGGAGGGAAATTGGCCAAAGTATCGAGAAAGCATCTCCTTCATCTGTTAGGCCTTGTACAGAACACTCTCTCTCTCCAGAATCTCTGCCTGCCCCACAGGAGAGTTGCAGGGGGGTAAAACGTAAGAGGCATTAGCATCTTTAGATACTCACCTGCCATCAGCTGTTACTTGCCCAGGGCCAAGAGGCTGGTGGCTCTCTGCAAGTCTGCATTAAGACTGCCAAGGTCAGGGAATCCTGGGCCCAGTTGGAATCTGACACTGTGGTTCCAGAGCTATTTGCTAAATAAAGAGCACAAGTCCCAGTCACGACGAATGGACTGAGTGCACTCTGGTGTTTTTTTCTTTCTTTTTTTCTTCTTTCCTCCTCAGTCACCCTGACCTTTATTTCTGGCAGCTGTACTGGGTAGAGTGACTGACAAGGCTCTTCTCGGAAAATTTAAAAGTCAGACTTCGTGCAATTTAGCGAAGGCAAGAAATGTGGGCACTTGCTTCGGCTTCTCCCCCTTCCCTCCACCCTCCCCGCCCCTAGGCCTGATCCCCGCAACGCAAAGGCAAGAACAATGGATGTGAATTTAGAGAGCTTGGGCTCAAATCCCTCCGCTGCCTCTATGACCTTGGGCAAATCCCTTCCCCTCTTTGGGACTCAGTTTCCTTCTATGTAAAATGAGTGTGTTGGCCTAGATGGCCTCGAAGGTCCTTTCCAGCTCTAAATTCTCACATTTCTCCCTCCTTGCTCATCCCGCGGCCCCCCGCCGCCCATGTACGTGCAGACTAGCCATCCTGCCCTTCCAAGCATCGGGGCTAAAAAGCCAGAGCTGTGACCGGGAACCGGGGAATCTCTCCGCGGTGGCGGCGGCGGCGGCGGCTGCAGCCGGCCGCAGCTCCTGTCGCCTTGCCCTTCCTCTCCTTTCTTCGCCGGCGGCTGCTGCAGAGGTGAATTGGGACGCGGGGAAACGCCAGCTCCCTTTGGAAAGAGAAAAAAAAAAATAAAAAAAGGCCCCGTTTTTCTGTCCTGTCAGGTCTATTTAAGTATTTAATGAGGTGAGATAGTACCAATAAATTTAACATGGCACAATAACTCTGATGATGTGGACCACAGACTAATAAGGCTCCATCCCGGGGACAGAAGAGTGATCTCGCCTTCACTAGATCTTATCGGGTTTGATTGCTTTGTTCAGATATTAAAAAGGTTGAGCAAGGACTTTTGGGCACTGCCACAAATCTGTACGTATCCTCCCGGCCGAGATAGATTGGAGCCTGGCGCTGGAATACAAGGCTGTTTATTTTAATTGACAATTGAGACCGAGGAGTGGGGATGCGGGGCTGGGAGTGGAAGGGGAGAGGGAGCCGAGCGGCAAGGGTCCGGTTGGTCTGATTAGGGATATGTGTGTTAGGCCCCGCTCTTTTTTCCCTTCTCCTCCATAGGCTTCAGGGCAGGACCCCTCACCCAGGCTGTCCAGGAGCCCGGCGAAAAGTCACTTGCTGTATTTAGCTCAGGCAAGGAGACTGAGCTCCGTGCCGTCCCTTTTGCCGGAATGGTGCTCTTAGCCTTGCCCTCCGTGGGGTAGCTGCTGATGCTCCCATTTTTGCCCTCTGGCTCTGTATAGCCCAATCTCCCACTTTCCTTTTATCTCCTGTCTGGTCTATACTTACTAGGCATGTCGGCTAGCCGACTTACTAAGCTACCTGAGGGCAGGACCCCCATCTTCTACTTGTTCCACGTCCATACCCTACAGGGATGGGCACAGAGGGAATGGGATCAGAATTTTGGACCTCAAGGGCACGAGATTGAACATCTAGTCTAGAGGTATCAAACTCAAATAGAAATAGATCCATTAAACCATATATAAGGATTCCTGTGGGTTGCTTATTGACTTAGAAAACCACCTATTAACAGTGCCTATATTCTATGGTATTTTTGTTGTTGTTGTTAAATATTTCCCGCTTACATTTTAATCTGGTTCAAGCTGAACTCAGGAGTTCAGTGTGTTTGACACCTCTGATCTAGTCCAACCTTCTCCAACAGATGAGGCAATGAGGCCCAGAGAAGTGAATTGTCCGAGGTCATAAAGGTAATAAGTGGCAGAACTCATATGTGAACCCAGGTCCTTTACAACCAAATCTAGTGCCTGAGTCAGAAAGGTTGTGTTCTACTCCCAGCTTTGCAATGGGGAGGGGAGAGGGCCATTCCTGACTCTGGGCAGTTTTTCCTCTCCCTCTGCCTCAGTTTCCCTACTTATGAAAGGGGGGTGATAATGCTCCCAATACCTACTTTCACAGAACTGTTGTGAAAAGTGCTATGTAATCATAAAGGTGCACAAAAATGTGAGTCATCATTTTACAATGACCAGCACACATAAATTGGTACCCCGATGAAAAATTCTTAGATAGTGGTGCTGCTACTGCAGATGCAACTTATTTTCTCCTTCTCGATGAGGAAGTAGGTGAGAAGTATGGTAAAAAATGTCTATGGACTGTTATTTAATTGATCAACCATTTATCAATCAAGTATCATAGGTTGAGTCAGTGTGGCACGTTGAAAAGAGTCTAGGACTTGAAGCCAGGAAGCCAGGAAGCCAGGGTTCTGAGTGCTAGATTGCCAGCCTCTTGACTCTCACTAATCTCCCACCTCAAGGCAAAGAGCAAAAGTACTCTTTTCCTCTCTCCATCTCTCTCAGTCTCTGTCTCTCTCTGTCTTTCTCTCTCTTTCTCTCTCTCTCTCTTTCTCTCTTATACACACACACATACCAGCCTTTTGAGACTTCTCTTACCCTTCAAGTAGCCCTTGATGGTCATCTGGACCTAATTTCACCTGGATCAAAATGTCAAGGGCAAGACTATACATTGGAATCCGTCCTAGGCCAGCCTAGTGGTAGCCCTTATCTTCCAACTCCTGAAAGGAAGAATTAAAGGAGTGGATGGAGTAGAGGAAAGAGAGCTAGATCTGAAGTTAAGTTTGGACCAAGCTTCAATCCCAGCTCTGTTACTTGTTATTTGTGGGTATGTAGTACAGGTTTCTAATTTCTTTGAGTGTCAGTATCCTCATTCGTACAGTGAAAGGGGAGGACTAAACATCATTAGGGTTCCTGCCTCCTCTCAGTTCTATAATCTCTTGGAAGGAGTGGTGAAAAGTGTCTTGTCTCCTTTCTTGTTGGGTGATGCCATCCAGAATTGATGGAGCTTTGACCATCAATCTACCAAGGAGGTTGGAAGGAAACTTGGGTTCCAGTGCCATGGCTAGCACCAGTCACACGTGTAGTCTTAGGTAATTTCTCTAATTTCTCTGGATCAAAGTTGCCTATCTGTAAAATGATGGGAATGGGCTAGATGAACTAAGCAATGATGTTGTGGAAACAATTATCATATGGAATCTGAGGAACGGAGGATGAATCCTAGCTGTGTGACCTTGGACAAGTAATTTTTCTCATTTTACTGAGCCTCAGTTTCCTCATCTGTAAATGTGACTTGTTAGGATGATAATTATTACCACAGTGGACTTGGGTAAGACTTTTCCCTTAGGAATTTTCATTTGAGAGCAGATCAGGGGAGTTCTAAACATACTTAATTATCACATTTATGTAGAAACTTAAGGTTTGCAAAGTGACTTTCTTCCAACAACCCTGTGAGGCAGCTAGTGCCATTATCCTCATTTTCCACATAAGGAAACTGAACCTTCAGGAGATTGTGTTTTGCCAGTGATAAAACAGCTACAATCCAAGACAAGATTCAAACCCAGGTCTCTTGACTTTAATTCCAGCATTCTATCTCCTATCCCATCCTTCTAATTTGAAGAAATGGCACAGTACAAGACATTTCCCACAGAAGACCCACACCTACAGACTTCTCTATTTCTGGATTTTTGGGGTGCCCAAGAGGAAAAATGAGCATCTAAGCTGACCCACCCTGAGCAGGTAGAAAAGAAAGCTGAAAGGGATGAGTAAGGACATCAGGATTACACGGCTAACAGAAGACTAATATAGGATGTACTGTTTCGGAATCTGGTGACCAGTTGTTTGCAAAATCCACTAAGGATAAGAGAGCAAGCATTTAAATGCCAGCATGGGGAATTTGGATTAGACACCAAGAATTTCTTAATAGAAAGGAGTATAAAGCACCTCCAATTAAGGCTGTGGAATCTCCTTCTTTGGGGACATCCTCAAAATAGGAGAGATTCTTTTGCCTGTGATTCCAAGATGATATTGCAGAATGGTCAATGTCATCTGCAGCTCCCCTACTTCCCTTTTCCCCTGAGAGGACTTGCCACAACCTCTCCCTCAAGCCTTCACAGATGTTCAGTGTCGTAAGGCTTCTCCATATCTGTGATGTTTATTTATGGGAAAGGAACAGGACTGTGGCGTGGGGGGAGTCATTAATGGAATAATTACAATAATAGGTAATGTTTTCATGGTACTGTGTGCCAGGCACTGTGCTAAGCACTTTACAACTATCTCATTAGATCTTCACAACAACCTTGGGACGGAGGTGGTAGTATTATCCCCATTTATTTTCTTTTTTTAAAAATGTTTATTTTATCTTTCAGGTATTCAGTATGTCAGCAATCTCCAGACATCACAATAAGACTTAACTTCCATTGATCTTTCTTTTACAGGTTGTTTATGTATTTTTTCTTTTTTTATAATTCAGATTTTTTATTTTTAGTTTACAATGCTCAGTTCCACATAATTTTGAGTTCCAGATTTTCTTCCTCCCCCTGGCCCTCTCCCTCCCCAAGATGGCATGGAATCGATATATCTTCTCCAAATAACTTCGCATTGAACTTATTTACACAATAGGCAAATTATAAAGAAGAATTATGACCATCCCCATTTTACAGATGAGTAAACTTATAGCAGTTAAGTGACTTGCCCAGGGTCCCACAGCTAAGAAGTATCTGAGGCTGGATTTGAATTCAGGTCTTCCTGACTCTAACTCCAGGGCTCTATCCACTTTGTGGAGGAATTTTCGTTCAACTCCAGAAAAATCACATGGCCAGCCACTCGGCTGGAGGTCAGGAAACTCAGCACAGGCAGAAGTGGGACAGTTGTCAAGATGGATTGTAAAATAGCACCAACTCTCCCCCTCCCTTCTGGGCAGGGCTTCTGCGTGCCTCTTCCAGCTCTCTCCCTCATGGTTTTGTTGGGGGACCAAAGAAGACAGCTGAGAGAGTGCTTCTGAGGACCTGGCTACATGTGCTTGAGGAAGGCTGAGCATCCATTCCGAGTCACTAGAAGGGTAGTAAGTACAGTGGAAAGAGTGCTGAAGTTACAGAGGAGCCAGGCCTGCATCCAGGCTCTGCCTATTACCATGCATGGTGCTGGATGACTTAGCCTCTCTAGGCCTCAGTTTCCTCATCTGTAAAATGAGGGGGTTGGACTAGATCAGGGGTGGGGAACCTCTGGACTAGATGACATCTAAGGTTCCTTCTGTCTCTAAATCTACAATCCAATGGTATAGATATAGTCCTGGCTCACATGAGAACCAACAAAATGATCATTCCAGCCTGATAGTTCTAGAATTCTGTATCTTGCCAAGGACTTGGCAAGCCACAGCTGGCTTAAGTGCACAGAGTACATGCATTTCCTCTGCACACCTGGAACAAACAGGATGCAAACAAGGGACATTTTCTCAGATACTTCCATGCAAGGGAGTTTCTACTTTAGGAAATCCTCCCTCCCTCCTGTAAGGCTCAGCTCAGAATCAACATCTGGCAAAGTCTGGGATTGTTTCTTCCTTCTTCCTGCTTTATTTATTTTAGCCAAGATTTGGAGGAGGAAATCCTCATAGACATGTGACCTGTCCAAACTCTGATCTGGCTGGGGTTAGCCTTGACCTTGGGGCCTTTCCTTCCCACCCCAGAGTCCCCATCCTCCAACACATATAGCCAGGTCCTCAGAAGCACTCCTTGAACTTTATTCTTTGACCCCCCAAGAAAACCACAAGAGATGGAGCTAGGATAGGTGTAAAGCGGTCAGATTCAAAAGAAAGGAGTGAAGTTAGTTCTATTTTATACCACTGTTTAATCCATCCTGACAACTTCCCCATTTCTTGTGCAGTTTCCTGAGCTCTCCCCTGGAGGGCTGGGAGCAGGACAAAATGGAAGGAGTTGAAGAAAAGAGGGGAAGGGCTAGAGAAGTGACAATCCAAAAACCCCTCAGGGTGAGCTGCCTCTCACCAACCAATCAAGACACAGAGAACTCTTCACTGCCCCCACCCTCAAAACACACACACACACACACACACCACAGCACTTTGGAAAAGCCAAAATCAAATTATCTTGCTGGAAATCTTACTAGGCGAGTCAAAGCCCCAGAAGTGTACAACTTCTACCCGTTGGCAGAGTCACTTTCATTCTCTCCCTCTCTCTCTTATCTCTGTCTCCCTCCCCTCTATCCCTCTTCCTTTCCCTCCTTTCTGCTCCTCTTTATCTCTCTCCTTTTCTTTCTTTGTCCCCTCCATCATCCTCTCTCCAAACCTTTTTTTGTCCCTTTTCTCTCGCTCTGCCTTCTCCCTTCTTCCCTCCTTTCTATGCTTCTCTCCACTCCTTTTTTCTCTCTCTTCTCTCTCCTTCTCTTTTCCTTCCATCTCTTTTTCTCTTTCCCCTCCCCTTTTCTCTCCCTTTCTTTTCTCTTCCTTCCCTCTTTTCCTTGCCCTTTTTTTCTTCTCTCTTTCCTTTAAAAATGGGGCCAGCTACAGCTCTTTTTGTTTGTCTGCTTGTGCTCCTCCATGTGCAGTGCCCAGGGACCTCCCCAGAATGGTTTATTATGGCTTTTCTATTTAGCTCCACTGCAGTATAACAGAGGTAATACAATCATGTCTCAGCTCCATATGGTCCAGGAGGCTGACAAGCAGAACAACCTTTGCTTTGTTTGTGTTTTACTTACGGTATTATGTAATGCCGTGCAGGCTGCTTGTACTCGCCTCCTCCCACAGGACCCTGGAGACCCAAGGGGACCCAGGGTTCCCTGGCATGGGAAATGCTTTAGGACCCAGGACAGGGCTCAGAGAGGGATCAACCCCAAGAACATTCAGGAAACCGTAACATGACTGCTAGCCTAAAATTTTGGTGATGAGATATCTGTGTGTAATATGTGTGTGTGCATATGTGATATATATGTGCATATACATATAAATATACATATATGTATATAAGTGTGTATATGCATCTATGTGTGTATACATAATGCAGTTTTAAGCTATTAAAGCTTATATATTTATATGGATAGATGGAAGGATATATATATATGTATATATGCATGTACACACATGTATTTATATTAATCAATGCTGCCCCCAAGAAACACTAAAGGAAGTGCCATCTATATTGTACAAATTACAGCCGCCGCCCCCCCCCCACCCAGACGCCAGCCCCAGGAACAGGTATTTAAATGCAAGGTTGCTAGGAGACTTTAAGTCCATCACCAGAGACATACCCAGAAGTTGGCATAGATTCTTTAGACATTAGAAACCATGGGCAAAACCTCCCCTTTAAACATAGACTCCTCCAGGAATGGGAACCTTTCCCATACCTTTGTGGTTCTGAGAGCAGCAGAGGGGCAGCTAATTTGCTATACTAGAAGGGAATCATAGAATCCTAGACTTCAGAGGTCAAAGAGCCCTCAGAAGTCATCCAGTCCATCCAGACTATTATTATACCCATTTTACAGCTGAGCCCAGAGAAGCTAAAGGATTTTCCCACGGCCACACAGCTAGTAATAATAGAGCATTAACTACACCAGGACCATCCCTAAGTGGATTCAGTAAGGAATCCACTAAGGGAAGTTACAATGTATGTTGTATTTCTCCCTCACTTCCACAAAATATTTTTATCCTAATGCAATCGAGTTTCTCCACTAAAGTCCTACTTTAATGCTAGGGGGGGTTAGGGTAGAAGTGATGCTGTGTTATGGGAAGCAGGATCACAAAGTCTAACAAGACCTAGGAAGAAGAAGGTGACTGACTATGTGCTTATCCTCAAAGAGTTAGAAATGCTAAGGGCAGGAGAGGCTCATCAACAGAGCTGGCCACTACAACTCACCACCATCTACTGAGGTATGAAGCATTGATGAGCTACAACTTCCCAAGGGAGGGTCCATGCGCAATGGTGAGTCTTCTGAAGTATTGATGTAAGAGATCAGGTTAACATTCTGGAGAACAATTTGGAACTATGCCCAAAGTGCTGTAAAACTGCATACCCTTTGATCCGACAATACCACTGGTAGGTCTATATCCCAAAGACATCCAAAAAAAGGGGAAAGGACCTATTCGTACAAAAATATTTATAGCAGCTCCTTTTGTGATGGCTAAGAATTGGAAATTGAAGGGATGCCCTTCAATTGGAGAATGACTGAAAAAGCTGTGGTATACGATTGTGATGGAATATTATCGTGCTATAAGAATTGACAAGTAGGATGATCTCAGAAAAACCTGGAAAGACTTTAATGAATTGATGCATAGTGAAGTAAACAGAACCAGAAGAACATTGTACACAGTAAGAATAATATTGTTCAATGAAGAATTGTGAATGACTTAGCTACTCTCAGCAATACAGTGATCCAAGACAATCCCAAGGGACTAATGATGAAGCATACCATCCGCCTCCAGAGAAAGAACTGATATTGACTGAATACAAATAGAAGCATGCTATTTTTCACTTTCTTTCTTTTTTTTCTTTTATTTGAATCTTCTTATGCAAAATGACTAATGTGGAAATGTTTTACATGATTGCACATGTATAACCTATAATTATTGCTTGCCATATCAGGGAGGGGAGATGGAAGGGAGAGAGGACAGGAGGGACGGAGGGAGGAATCAAATTTGGAACTCAAAACTTTAAATAGAAATGTTAAAAAAAATTGAAAAAAAAAAGGAGATCAAGTTAAAATGAACATCAATCGAAGTCTTGAAGGGAAGGAAAAAAGAAGGCCTAGGATCATAGATTTAGAGGTAAATAGGACAGTGGAAATCATCAAATCCAACCCTCTCATTTTACAAATGAGGAAGCTGAGGCTCAGACAGGTCAAGTAACCTGTCCAGAGTCACACAGCTACTTGAGGGGGGCATTCAGACCCAGACTTTTTGACTCCAAATCCTTCGTTTTAAACATTGTACCGTCCTGACTCTCAAAATTGCCCAAGAACACCTTGAGACAGAAAGCGTAGAAAGAGAGCAGAGGGAGATAATCTTATCCCGTTGCTTCCCTCTTCCTCTCCCAAGTAATAGACATACAGATATATGATATTATATATTTGTATATATGTACATATATATAATGTTTATATATACATATACACAAAAGCCAATTGGTGTTAATTGGTAAATTGATATTGGGAAAATACCAACTTCCAACCAATATTGGAAACTTGTTAAATCATATTGGGGAAAACAACTGATGGGGACCCATGAATGACATTATTAGAAACCCCAATCCCTCAGAGTTACCCCTAAAACTCCAAAAGAGCAGTAGTCATTGCTTTGGGGACTCAACCTGACCATTCTGGGGTGGGGAACTTGGGGCCTCAAGGCCACATGTGGTTTTCTAGGTCCTTGGGTGCGGCCTTTGACTGAGTCCAAATTTTATAGTACAAATCCTTTTATTAAGGAGATTTGTTCTACAAAGTTTGGATTCAAAGGGCCACACGTGAGGACCTAGAGGGCCTAGTGGCCCCAGGTTCCCTACTCCTAGACTATACAATGCAAGTTAGGAGCATGAGCCCACAGGGACTGTTACAATGGGATATGCATGTTTGTACATGTGTGTATATGTATATATATGTACGTATATGTATGTATATATGTATATATTTATAGCAGTTGTTTTCCCCTATATCACTTAACACATTTCCAATATAAGTTGGAAGTCAACATCTTCCCAATATCAATTAGCCATTTAACCTCAATTGGCTTTTGCAAAGAGATATCTATTTAGAAGGAATACCCCTAAAGCAGGGTCCCACTCTCCCCTCTACATACCCATTCAGGTACTGACGATATGAACTCAGTCTCAAAGTAGTTGCTATAAAACCCTCCCCTCCACCTGTACTCTGGAGAGTGGGGATGGGTGCTCCTGGCAATCCTGTTCTCAGTCTCCACTAAGGGGGTGTGGCATCCCTGATGACTGAGTCATTTTCTTAGTCATCTGAGCTGATGTCACAGCTAGTGTCAGAGCTGGGATCTGAACCCGATTCTCTGACCCCAAAGCCAATGCTCTTTCCCCTATGCTGAGAGTACAAGCTTTGGGCCATCTCCTACCCAACTAGATGCATCTTTGGTCATTCTCCATTCATACAGTCATTGAACCAAGGTATTTTGTGATGGAAGCGCACAGCAATTTGTGATACTCTCAGCACAGCTCTGAGCACCAGTCATTGCAAGATAGTGAAGGAAAGGAATCCCCAATATGACAGCTTGGCATAGCCTGCCACAAAGAAAAGTAAACACCATCCAGCAACCCAGAGGGAGGGTGATGGCGATGGGCCCCTCTCTGGGCCTCACAGGTCTCATTGTCACCCCCTCTACGGTGATCTTTTTCCCCACCTCAGCCTCAGACTGTGGTCCCAGAGCTATCCGCTAATCGGGGGTTAGGTGTTCTAGTCGTCCTGCTTCCCCCGAGTCAAGCACCGTCCCTCCAGTCAGTCCCTCTGACTCAGCTCTCTCTCCTAACCCTAGACTCCCTGCATAACCATCCTCCTTCATTGGTTTGCATCATAAATGTGTAATGCCAGCCTAAGAAAAGCACCCAGTCCAGCCTGCTCTGCCTTGCATCCATAACAACCTTATCAAAGGGTTTTTTTCTGAGCACGAAGAACAGAGAGCCCTCCAGGTTTTGATTCATAGCAAGTGAAGGCTAGATGTGCTGAAAGCTGATTGAAATCAGCCAGGTCAACAAAATACAGCTGAGAGTGCACAATAATTGGGAGAGAAGCAGTACTTCCTTGGTTTATTTTTTGGTTTTTTTTTGGGGGGGGGGGGATTCTGGGGGGGGGGGTTGGGGGTTGTTGGTTTGTTTTGGTTTTTTTTTTGGTGATCCCCTGCACCTTCTAGCTCCCACTTCTGAAGGGAAGTCTTTGTCTTACACACTTTATTGCATTGCTCGGTGGCTTCCTTTTACAAACTTGGGGCTTGGCTGACCTGCACTTTTCTCTCTCTTGGTCCAGAAGCCAAGAGTTCCTTTGGTGCAGGAGGGTAGGGTAGAGCAGCAGAGATCCAGGAACAGCCCCACACCCCACCCCAGCAGCCCCAGGCTCTCCTTTCTAAAATAGCCCTCCTCTTCTTCCACTTCTCTCCTGTAGAATGGAGCTGCTGGCGCCTGCCCCCAACCCATTAATGCTGATAGGAGAGTTCTTTAGACTGAGGAAAATTGTAAGCGCTTCAAGGGTAGTGATTTCATCCAACCGGAATTTTACAGATATGCACACAAAATATTTACCAACTAGCACCCTCTTCCCCATCTTCCACCCCTGATTTTCCTGACGGCTCTGAGGTGGCGGTGGAGGGGCTATCAATAAGAATAGCCACTTGATTATCCAGAAATCTCCCACACCGCTGTCATTCAGGGAAGGGACTTGATCCATCAAGATTCAGTACCCTATAAGAGGAAAGATCTTGAGCCCATTTCACAGATGCTGTGTGGTAGAAAGAACAGTCAAGCAACTAGCATTTATTAAGAGCTTGATGTGTGCCCCATGGATATAAACAAAGGCAAGGACTTCACATTTTAATGTGAATTCTAATTCTAATGCAGGAAACAATATGTAAATAGCTATGTACATAAAAGAGATATACATGGAAATGGAAAGAAATCCCTGAGGAAAAGGGGGGAAGAGGGGAGGAATGATCTGTAAAAGTCTCTCCTGGATTTGGAATCAGAAGACTTGGATGTGAATCCTAGCTGTGATATCTAGTAGCTGTGTGATCTTGGAATGGTCACTTCTCCCTGATCATCGTTCAATGCATTCTTCAAGTGTAAAGTAATGGGGTTATCCTAGATGACCTCCATGATTCCTTCTCCTTAGAAATCCTGTGGCCCAGTTCCTCTAGAGTATCAAGGCAGTGACTGTTCTGTATGTGACCCAAGAGCCTAACAGAAAATGGTTTGTGCCCAGCAAAAATTTGAATTAAAAGTAAAATTAACAACCCCTCCCCCATCAAAATGGACTTAGTAGCTGTTTTAACTCCAACTACTCCTTGGCATCTGATGACTTTTCATTCTCAGTTGGGTAAAAAGCAGGTGAAAGGGTTACACTATCAATCACCAAAAATGGGTTAAGCACCGACAGTATACCAGGCCTAGAGATAGAAAGAGAAATGTGAAACAATGCCTGCCCTCAGGGAGCTTATGTTTTGCAGACTAGAAAGTGTGTTCAGGACATATTTATCAACTACCTTGGATTTTTGGTTTGGTCTGGGTTATGGATTCTCTGCTAAGCTGTATAAGAACCTCTCTGGGCCCCAGTGTCCACAACTGTAAAGGCAAGGGCTGCCCTCAGCTCTAACTTCAGGGGTTTTGACCCATAAGATCTGAGCCAATTGTAGACTCTCTAATACTGTGCCTCTTCCACCCTCTACAAAAAAAAAAAAAAACAACAAATCCACTGGAGTCCTCATCCCGTCTCTGAAATACTGCCCTAGTGACTCCAAAGGGGCTCCAATTTTTCTCTTGAGAAGAAAGCAGAGACAACTTCAATAATATAATGAGACTGCTCCATTACTGGGAACTTTCACCTCCTCCACAGCAGGTTGATAAGTGATTAGGCCAAGATGCCCATATAGTCAATAATAACCATTAGCCAGGCTCACTGCTCTTCCCTCCCCCCTCCTCCTACCTTGGGGAGCAGAGTGAAAGTATGTTTTGGAGCCAAGGTGAAGCAGAATGTAAGGCTGTTGACACAAATGCCCAGCCTTGCTTTTGGAAAGCAAAAATCCAGGTTCACAAAACTTTCTATTCCAGGGCAACCTACAAATACCTCTTAAGCTGAATGACTTAATTTGGGATTTCTGTTCTTTCTCAAATTCTAATCATAGGAGGGAGGGGAGGCTTGATGCCAGAAGCAAAGGACCAACAGCTCCAGCTCAGGAGACACAGCAGCCAGGTGAGACAAAGATGATCCCTACCGGCCCTTTGGGCAGCTCACTGGCACAGTGGATGGAGCACTGAGTTTGGCATCAAGAAGATTCATCTTTACCAGTTAAAATCCAACCTCAGACACTTACTAGCTGTGTGAACCTGAGCAAGTCACTTAACCTTGTTTGCCTCAGTTTCTTCACGTGTAAAATAAGCTGGAGAAGAAAATGGCAAACCATTCCAGTATCTTTGCCAAGAAAACCCCCAATGGGGTCATGAAGAGTCAGACATGACTGAACAACAACACAACAGGTCCTTTGCCTCCTGCTGTCAAGAAGTGAACTGAGGAGGAGTCAACAAAATCCAAAGTGTAATGGGGGACTGGTGAGTAGTGACCATCCATTCATCTGTGCATCCCAGCAGTGACGAAGGGGACTTCAGAAATGACAGATGTGCCATTAATGTGGTATTCAGAGAAAAAAGTTTTATGCAGGGTTAAACCAGAAAGGAGAAGGACTAAATGAGAGGGAACAAACAGGAAGCATATATTTAAGTACCGGGGTGGAGCAGAAATTATCTGTTAAATCAGCTATAGGCACCATATGGAACTAGGACCCAAGTGCTAATGCTGTAGGATCCCAACTCAATATGTCTAAATCAGAATTCATCATCTTCCCCCCCAAAAACCTGCTCCCCTTATTGGTTTCTATGCTGCTGTTCACTGTACTCCCCATTCTATGAGTCATTCCTGCTCATCCTCTCAGTCATTATTCATTCATCCCTCTTCCTCACCCACTACTTCCACAGGATTATAGGATTTTAGTACCAGAAAAGAACTTCAAAGCCATAGTCCCAACCCTTCATTTTTTAAATGAGAAAACACCCAGAGAAATGAAGGGACTTGGCCAAAGTAAGTTCACAAGAAGCAGAGGTGAGATTTGAACCTGAGTCTGACTCCAAAGACAGGGCTCTTTCCACACCACCACGCTCTCTGTAATCCCTTGCCAAGTTC
Organism: Phalanger gymnotis; assembly: GCA_028646595.1. Lineage (NCBI taxonomy): Eukaryota > Metazoa > Chordata > Mammalia > Diprotodontia > Phalangeridae > Phalanger > Phalanger gymnotis. Next base: position 707,027,940 of record CM053622.1, on the reverse strand, counting down.
TGCTCATTCTGCCATGGCAAAATTTCTTAAATTAGTACTGCCCTCCACCCCTGCATTTTTCAGTTCCCAATGCTATCGCCCTAAGCATTCATTACTTCTTTCCTGGGCTTTGTAGTAACCTTCTAATCAGTCTCCCCATTTCCAGTTTCTCCTTACTCCAACTTGTATTATACTCCACTACTAAATTAATTTTCCCATTGCATAGTATTGATTATATCACTCCTCTGCTCAAAACACTTCCATGACTCCCCATTGCCTGCCTAATAACATCTAGACTACTTAATGTGGTATTCAAAACTCATCATAATCTGGTACCAATATATTTTTTAGCCTTATATCACACTATACCTCCTCATATATTATATATTCTAGCCAAACTGCTCATATCCTATGTTTTCCTGCCTCTATACTTTGGTGCACACCATTCTCTACACCTGGAATGCCATTCCCTCAACACAATCCTAGTTATCCTTCAAGGTCCAGCACAAATAATAGTTCCTCTATGATGTTTTCTTTGCTCATTCTAGCAGAATTGATCTCTCCCTTCTCTGAGATCTTATAGCAATTTGCACCTCTCCTATACACTTGTCTTATGTTACAGCATTTTGTATTACAGATATGTTTGTAAGTGTCTTCTCTCTTAAAAAAATAAATAAATAAAAATTAAAAAAAAAAACAACCAGGTCTTCTGTCTCTAAACACGGTGTTCTTTCTACTGTGCCAAGCCGTCAGACCAAGTAGTGTCCCATTAATCCCAAACCAGGAAGGGGGTCAGATGCCCAAGATTCAGATAAAATGTACTGGGAAGAAATTAATTATAACCATTTTTCACTGTTTCTCACTGTGTTCCAGTAAGTACTGTTTGGGGAGGAGGAAAGGAGGCATCATTCAAAATCAAGTCACATCCAATACTTGCACGCTCAAAGAGATACAGGGTGTCCCAAAAGTCTTAGTTCAGTTGTGAGCCTTTCTAGACACCCTCTATATTTTCACTTTCTCGTTCAAGCCGCTCCAGAGCATTCATTTACTATATATAATCACTCTTACTCTACATACCTCTTCTGCTCAATCCTTAATCTCACAGGAATGCCCATCCACTGCCCATTCTTACCACAAATGCTGCCTCTTATTCTAGCTTATAGTCACAGAAGTTGAGTCATTCATTCAGTAATATTTATTAATATTCTAGGTACCGTGCTAAGGGGCCAAATGAGACCCTGGAGAGTCAACACCACTGAAACAACTCAACAACAACTGTGCTAAGACAGTATACACCACTGTGAAGCCACTTCCTCATACTCCTAAATACTCAGCGTGGAATTGCAATTACTTAAGGTGCCCAACTATTGCAATTAAAGTGACAATGTGACGACCAAGAAGGGAAGGAAATGTTCCTGAGCAAAGCAATGTCTCTGTCTCCTTCCTGGGTCAGTCCTGCAGCATCCCAAGCTCCTGACACAGGCTGCCTCTTTTTTTTTCTCTTCATACTCTCTCAGATGACTCATTTGCTCTTAGTTTCAATAATCGCTTCCCTTTGGATGAGTCCCAAACCTGTATCTCCCCAGCCCTGACCTCTTTCCTTGACTCCAGTCCTGTATTTTCAGTTACAGGCTTGGAAGTTCTGCCCGGCCTCAGACTCAAATCACCTAAGTGCAGATTGACTATGAATCCCACTCACCCCTTCAAACCACAGCAGCCGCAGCAGTAGCAACAACGAAGCATGGCTCCCTGTACTGCTTCTCAGTATTTGCCAGTGGTCGCGTTATTCATTCTTCTAGAGTTTGAAGCTGCTACGTTCTAGCCTGTATCAGCAGCCTTTTGAGAAATGGAATTTCCTCGGAGAAGGAACTAGCCACACAGGAATCCCCTAAGGCTCCGTCATAGGCCCTCTTCTCTTTTTTCTTTTCTTCTCTTCTCTCAGTCAGTCAATAAATAAATGTGGAGGTGATTCCTATGTGGCTATTTCAGTCTGTGACACCTCAAGCTTTTCTCCTCTCCCATCCCCCTACTCCCTAACACATACATAGCTGCACATACCTGCACACACATACACACATGCATGTACATGCACGTGCACAGGCTTACACACATGTATACCTGTATGCTACGAGTGCATGTGATACATATGTACATATACGAATGTACATACATGCATGAGTGTACATGCATATAACACACAAGCACGTGCATGTATACACACAGCACATACCTACACAAGCATGCCCATACACACACACCACTCTGCTGATTCCATGGTGATTTCTTGACCTTGTGTTCTCCAGATGTCCCTCTAGCTTTGAACCTTTTTGTTACTGGTCTTGGTTCACAATTTCCTGCTTAGCCCTCCAGGGAGGTACCATTTCAATTGTATTTTAAAGGATGAGTAGAAATTAAACTGGTAAGGGATGGAGAGACATTTCAGAAATGCGGTGTGTATGAGCAAAGACTCTGAAGGAGGAAGCCTCAGGACATGGGAGAAGAGAAAGCAATCCTGTTTTTTTTCTAGAGCACATATTGATGAGTAGTCTGACATAAACTGTAAGGGCAGAATAGTGCTAGACTGTGGAGGACCTTGAATGCCAAGCAAGGAAGTTTGAGTAATCGCAGCTTTCCTACTCCATAGGAAATATGAAACTATTTGGGAAGTTTGAGCAAAGGAATACTATGATTCCTTCTCAAATCTACCCACCATGCCCCAACCTCTATACTGACCTCCAATCTTGCATCTCCAAGTGCCTTTCAGACATCTCAAACTAATGTCCAGTAGACATCTTAAACTCAATATGTCCAGAATGGAATTCGTTATCTTCCTCCCTAAATCCTCACCCCCTCCTACCTTCCCTATTACCACAGAGGCAGCATGATCCTCCCAGCCCCTCAGGCTCCCAACCTAGGAGTCATCCTGGATTCCCAACTATCTCCTACCCATCACCCCCCACCCCCTTATTCAAGCTGTTGCCAAGGCCTTCTGATTGCACCTTTGCCACCTTTCTCACATACATCCCATTCTCTCTCCTCTGACACTGCCGACACTCTGGTACAGGCTCTCATCACCTCACACCTGCACTATTGCAATAACCTGATTGTGGGTCTGCCTGTATCGGGTCTCTCCCCACTCCAGTCCATCCTCCATTCAGTGATTTTTCTAAAGTGCAGGTCTGACCATAGCACTCGCCTACTCAATAAACTCCACTGGCTTCCATCGCCTCAAGGATCAAATACAAAATGCTCTATTTGGTATGCAAAGCCCTTCACAACCTAGCCCCCTTCTGCCTTTCCAGTCAGTCTTCTTACCCCTTATTCCCAGACAGACACTCTTCGATCCAGTGACACTGTCCCCCTGGCATTTCCACAAACAAGACACTCCCATCTCTCAGCTCCAGGCATTCTCTCTGGCTGTGCCCCATGGCTGGAACATTCTCCCTCCTCCTCTCTGTCTACTAACCTCCCTGTCTTCCTTTGAGTCCCATCTAAAACCCACCTCCTACATGAAGCCTTCCCCAATCCCACTCAATTCTAGTGCCTTCCTTCTGTTAATTATTTATTTCTATTTACCTGTTTATAAATATTCTATTTATCTATTCTATTTCTATTTATCCTGTATATAGCTTGCTGTGCATATATTTGCTTGTTTGTTGTCTCCCCAGTTAGATTGTAATCTCCTTGAGGGCAGGAATTATCTTTTGGAGGTTCTGCCCGGCACATAGTAGGCATCCAATAAATGTTTATTGATTGATTGGTTCTATGTGTAAGGAAATCCAGCAACATATGAAAGACTAGTTGGAGGACAGTGAGGGGAGGCCTGTGAGGGTGTAGGACTAGGAAGATTTGCTTTAGGAGCTTATTGCAATTGTCTGGGCAGGTGGTACTCAATATCAGTACTGGAGCAGGAGCAGGATGGAGAAGAGGGGCCAGATATACGGGGTATTTCAGAAGTCAAATGGATAAGAAGGATAACTTCCTTCAAGTAAATGATTGGACTTAAGTGAGGGAGATAGCAACATCAAACCTGGGATACAGGGTACATTGTAGTACTGCTGACAGAAAAAAAAGGAAATTGAAAGGAGGAGCAGGTTTGTTGGGGGAAAACAAGAAGCTCATTTGGGGACACAATGAGTTTGAGGTGCTGAAGGGATATCTCCAGGTGGCAGGGTTCTACAGGTAACTGAACATATGAGTCTTTCCAGCTCTGTCACTTGCTTCATGAAGAAAAGCAAAATCTCAGAACTAGAAGGAGTACAGCAGCCATCTAATACAACCCATAACTAAATAAGAATCCCCCTTAATTTATCGGAGAAGTGGTCAGCCAGATGTCTTTCTTTGAAGACCTCCAGTTATGGGAAATCAGCTTCCTCCCAAGACAGCTTACTTTTGGATAGTTCTCATCGTTAGGAAGATTTTCCTTATACTTACCCTAATTTTAACCTGTTTTCAAATTCCAACTGTTGCTCCTAGTTTCATCCTTTGGGGTCAAGCAGAATAAGGCTACTTATTTTTTCTTTTAAAAAAATTGTTAAATTAAACTTTTTCAATCAACAAAAATCCACCATCTTTCCCTCCCAATTCTCCCCTGCCCCGAATTGGTTTAAAAAAATTATCTTACAGACATTTATAATTGAGGCAAACAAATTTCCAAATTGGCCATGTCCAAAAAAAAAAAAAAAAGCCTCATTCTGCATTCCAATTCCTTCACTTCTCTATAGGGAGGTGGATGGCATGTTTCATCATGAGTCATCTAGAATCATGGTTATTATGCTGATTGGTGTTCCTAAGTCTTTCAAAGTGGTTTGTCTTTATAATGTTGTTGTTATTGTATAAATTGCTCCCCTGGTTCTGCTCACTTCACTCTGTATCAATTCATACAAGGCTTCCCAGGTTTCTATGAAATCATGCTCTTTGTCATTTCTTAGAGCCCAACAGTTTTCCGTCACATTTATAACTTGTTCAGTCATTCCTCTCCATTTCCAATTCTTTCCCACTGCAAATATTTTTGTATGTCCCTAAAGTTTGTTCTGCATAGAACAAATGGCTCCATTAATCTACTCTCCCTCTTATTTTTCCCTCTTCCTTCTCTCTCTGCCCTTGTTTCCCTTTATTGTAAAATGTATTTAGGTAGCTAGCTGTGTGTGTATATTCTTCCCTCCTTCGACCAATTCAGATGACAAAGATGTCCAAGTGTCAACTCCTTCCTCCTGGTTTGTACACACTTCTATTTAGATACTCCAATTGAGTGAGATAATTTTCCTTAACATTCCTCTCCCTTCACCTGTCTGCCCCCACCCAGTTTATTCCTCTTTCCCTCCCTTTCCTTCTTCTTTTAAAATCATCATAACAGAACCACTCCTTCTACCTAAATTCATTCTATGATTCCTGATGACAGGGTTCAGAGAAAAAAAAAGTAATCATCTCCCATGTTAGACTATAAAGTTTATCCTTGTTTAGCTCCTTATCATTGTTTACCTGTATTTAGCTTGTTATTTTAATGTTGGAATTTAGTTTCAGAATTAGGGATGAAGCCAGGGCATCAGGAAGATCCTAGGTCTAGCCACCAGGAAGGTCCAGCTTCTAGTCATGTTTCAGGCTGAGCCTTTTTAACATGTAATCTCCCAACCTAGCCTGTAGGCCCACTTGGAACTTAGATTCAGAGTGGGCATGCGGTTGCCCCGATTCTTCAATATTCTTTGGTACTTTTTCCCTCACCTAATGGCTCTCCAAGGAGTCTAAGAGATGTGAGTTCCCTTGGTCAGAGTCCAGAGCACGCAGTTCCAGTAGGGTCTGGCTCAGGCCCTTCTACTGGATCAAGCAGCCTCCGAGGCATCCAGGCTGCTGCCCCTCTCATCTTGGGTAAATAGTACTGCATAGCCTGAAGAAAAATGAGGGCCCCATACTGGTTTTAGAACTAAAGAAGGGGCTCACAATTTTCTTTCACTAGGTCATGGGAAAGGGGTCACATTCAAGGGAGGGCTACTTTATCCCCAGTAGGATGAAATCCCAAGTAGGAACAGGAGGACCATAAGGTAAAGAAGTTGACTAGGCAGTTGACAGATGCCTCAGCCTCTGGCTTGAGGGAGAAGTTTGGGAGGGTTTAGGAGGTGGAACTCATGGCACCAGAGGCAGAGGACTGGTGATAAAGCAGGTGGCTGGTCCGGGAAGGAGACAGCAGAAAAGCAGTTTGGGGTGGTTGTTGCCCAGGGGATTGGCTGGCAGAAGAACTGGTAGGTTAGAGAGGGGCTTCTGGGAAGGACCTCAGATCTGTTCTAACCAAACACTGTTGAGGCAAGAACCAAAGCCTTGGTGAACTGGTCTGAAGCCTCCTTCTTCCCTGTAATTGTTCCTGCAGATATTTAAAGGTAGCTATCATGTCCACGAAAGTCGTCTCATCCTCTATTCCTTCAACCAATCATTATTCGTTACTTCAACCTGCTCCATATTGATTGCCCTTCTCTGGACACTGTGTAAGTTTTCAGTGTATTTTACAAAATGCAACAGCCAGAACTGAACACAATAGTCCAGGTGTAGTCTGTCCAGGGCAGACCACACCTGAAACTATCAACCCTTAGTCCTGAACACTATGTGCCTTAATGTAGCCAAAAAATAAAAAGAAAAAGAAAAAGATGGCATTTGCTCTTTAGGCTGCCATTTCATATTGTCGTTTTAAGTTTACTAAACCCTTTGATCTTTTTTTTCCAGATAACTGCTAATTGTACTTCTCTTATCTTGCCCTTATGAAGCTGATTTTTTTTAAACTAAAGTCTAACTATACTTTTAAAATTTTTATTTTATTTTTAGATTTGAATTCTCTCTCACACCTCTTCCTTATCTCCCCTCCCCCACAATGGAGAAAGTTAAAAACAAAACAAAATAAAACACAGATAAAATCAAATAAAATAAATCCTTGTTTTGGCTGTGTTCCAAGTAATAGTGATAAGCCTCAATCTGCATTTTCTATCAGGAGGTGGGCAGCATGTTTCATTATGAATCCTCTGGAATCCTGACTACTCATTGTATCTGTCAGAGTCATTACAATCTTGTTATTGTATAAATTGCTCTCCTAGTACTTACTTCATTTTGCATCACTTCATAAAAGTCTTCCCAGGTCTCTCTGAAACCATCCCCTGTGCCATTTTTTACCAACATAATAGTATTCCATCACATTCTTCCAGTGTCTTATTCAGCCATTTCCAGATTGATGGTTACCCCCTCACTTTCCAATACTTTGCCACCACAAAAAGAGCTACTATAAATATTTTTGTGCATAAGGGTTCTTTTTTCTTTCTTTCTTTGATCTCCTTGAGGTATAAACCTAGTGGCAGTATTGCTAGGTCAACAGATATACACACTTCAGTACCTTTTAGGACATTGTTCCAAATTACTTTCCAGAATGTTTGGACCAGTTCATAGCTCAACCAACAGTGCGTTAATGAACCTGTTTTCCCACAGACCCTCCAATATTTGTCATTTTCCCATTTTTTGTCATCTTTGCTAATCTCATTGGTATGAAGTAGTACCTCAGAGTTGTTTTAATTTTCATTTCTCTTATTATTAGTGATTCAGAACATTTTTTCATAGTTTTAGTGTAGCTTGGATTTCTTCCTCTGAAAACTGCCTATTCATATCCCTTTATTATTTGTCAATTGAAAAATAAGCCTGCATTTATATCTGTTAAATGTCATCATACTAAATTCTTCCTAATGTTCTAGCATGTTAAAATCTTTTCAGATTCCAGCTCTGTCACCCAATGTGTTAACAACATCCCTCTCAGCTTTTTTTTGCAAATTTGATAAGCATGCCATCTATACCTTTGTGCCATCTGTGTGATTAATAAAAATGTTAAACAGCAAAGAGCCAAACACACACCCCTGGGGCACTTAGTCTGAGACTTCTTTCCAAGATAACAATGAACCATTAGCAATTATTCTTTGTGTCTGACCATCCAACCACTTCCAAATCCACCTAACTATACTATTGTCTCTCCTGCATCTCTTTCTCTTTTCCTCCAGAAAAGCATGAGAGACATTGTCAAATGATTTGGTAAAAATATAGATCAACCATAGCCACAGCTTTCCTGATCTATCAATCTAGTAACCTAGTCAGAGGAAAGAGGTTAGTCTGGTATGACCTGTTTGTTTTTGCTTCCCTGTTTGCATTTCTTTTTGTTCTTATTGTTTCAATTTTAATCGTTTATTTTCAATTTAATGAACACCAAAAAAAGAGAGAAAATTTCTAAAATGAAGTAGAACAGAGAAAAGAGGATTATGTTTGAAAACACAAATCCCTGTTGTGTACATTTTGCTTTTTAAAAGGCACATAATAAATTCAACATATTACTTTCGCAACTGTCCTATTTGTTTGTGTCTCCCTCTGAACTTTCTTCAGTTTACTTCTGTGCATTTTTTACATTAAATTTTTTTCAGTTATCAAGCATTTTTTTCTCCTTCCCACTAAAGCAAAAACAAAAACAAACTTCATTGTACAAATAAACATAGTCAAACAAAACAAATTCCCATATAGACTGTGTCTGGCAATGTGCACATATTAGTCCAAAATTTCTCTGTTAACCAGGAGAACATGGTATACAGTAAAAGCAATATTGCACAATGAACAACTGGGAATGACGTAGCTATATAATACAAAGATCCAAGACAGTTCCAAAGGACTTACAATGAAAAATGCGATCTACCTCCAGAGAAAGCACTGATAGATTCTGAATACAGATCAAAGCATACTCTTTTTCACTTTTTGTGGTTGGTTTTGGGTTTTTGGGTTTTTTTTGGCTTTTTTGGGTCTGTATTTTCTTTCACAAGATGACTATTATGGAAACATGTTTTGCATGACTGCACATGTATAACCTATATCAAATTGTTTACCATCTCAGGGCGAGGGAAGAGGAGAGAGGAGAGAATTTGGAACTCAAAAAAATTTTTAAATGAATATTAAAAATTGCCTTTACATGTAAGTGGAAAAATAAAATATTACTTTTAAACAGCTTCTCTGTCATCAGGCTGGCAGCATTCTTCATTATCAGCATTCTGGAATTATGGTTGATCACTGTGATTCAATCTTAAGCAGCATTTTGGATTTGGATTTGGGACTGTGCTACATAGGAATTGCACTGAGCTATGAACCAAATCCCCACCCCTTTTCAGAGACTGGAGTGGTATGGAAGACGAGAAAAGTAGGGGAAGAGGGGAAATTATGCCTCTTGTGTCTTGTGGAGCATGTTTGTACACTTTTTTGCTTTTGAAGTAAATATTACTTTATAAGAACTAATCCAACTGTTAGTGGTTAGATAGAACTAGAGTGTATAGGACCCCTTCCTACAATTGAGGGAAAAAAATATCAGTGGGATCTCAAGCCCAGACACTTCCAGTCCTCTTACAGATATACCAGAGAACCCTGAGTGAGATGTAACACACATGGCCCTTAGGCAGTGAGGGCCAGGGTAGCTGCTGTTACATAAGCATAGTAAAACAAAATAAGTCTGTGGATTTCAAATGTCAAAAAAGTATGTCCAGTTCTGCCCTTTGAGTTCATCACCCTTTGTCAAAAGGTAGGTAGCAGGCTTCCTCATCTGTCCTCTGGAGCCATGGTTGATTTGCATCGATTAGAGTTTTTGAGTGTTTTAAAACTATTTTTTTTTATTTCTTTACTGTCTAAAATGTTCTCCTGGGTTCTGTTCGCTTCATTCTTCATCAGTTCATTCATGTCTTCCCAAGTTTCTCTGAAACTGTCCTTTTCATGATTTCTTATGGAGCAATAATATTCCATTACCGTCATGTACCACAATTTGTTCAGCATGACCCCTCTTTGTTTTTGGTTCTTTGCTACTACAAAAAGAGCTACTATAAATATTTTTGTACTTATGGGCTCTTTCTGTGGTCTCTTTTGGATACAGGTTTAGCAATGGTATTAACAGGCCAAAGGATACACAAAATTTAATAACTTTTTAGGCATAGTTCCAAATATCTTTCCAGAATGGCTGGACCAGTTTACAGCTCCACTATCAGTATTCCTGTCATCCTGCAACCCCTCTAACAAAAACTGTCATTTTCCTTTCTGTCATCTTTACCAATCTGCTATGTGTGAGGTAGAACCTAAAAGCTGCTTTTTTGCATTTCTCTCATTCTCAGTGATTTGAAGGGCAGGACCTGCTTTTGAAGAAGTCATGATGTTTCTCTGTCATCACCATTTCCTTTTAATAATCTGTTCTAGAATTTTATCAAGCTCAGGAGTCATTTAATTTCTCTTAGCCTCAATTGTTCACCTACAAAATGGAAAGAATGATAGACATGGAAATGTGGCTTTGAATCCTGACACAGGCTGGCTATGTGACTGTGGACAAGTCAATTGACCTTTCTGAGCATATCTCCTCACTTTAGAAACAGTGATACTGCCTATCTCACCATATCATCCTAGGGGAAAAACTTTGAAGTGCTGGAGACTCTGGTTCCGGGAATCACCCGGGAGGAGGAAATGTGGATATATTACAATACATACCCTGGGAAGGAGTATAGCATGAGTATAAATGAGATCTCAGATCCACTGAAATACATGTGTACTTGTTACACATGTGGATACATGCAGTGCTATATACACATACCCTCCTTCCAGCAGAATGTAAGCTGTTGATGTTAGGAATATCTTTGTTTTTGTATCTCAGCACAGAAAAAGAGGGACTTGCACATAGTAGGCACTTAATAAATATTGTTGTTGAATAAAAATGCATCCCACACTGCATCTAGAACAATCCTGGACACGTAATAGAACTCACTAAGTATTTGTGGGATGAATTAAATAGCATCTTGTTTTAGGGAGATAGATTTAGGGTTAGAAGTTAAGAAGCCACTGAATCCAACCCCCTCATTTCACCAAACACAAGAAAAGAAACTCAGACCTAGAGAGATGAACTGAATAGGCCAAGTAAGTGACAGAGACAGTATTTGAACACAGGTCCTCTGATTCTGGAGCCTATGGTCCTCCTTTCTTTTTACTTAACTGTTTGCTCTGAGTATCTTTTATCTTGAGGACAAGAATAATGGGTTTACCCCACATTTCTTTTCCTCAAACATGGCACACCATCTCCTGACTCCACATATTTTCCCTGGCTATCACTCATGAGTGCCATACTCTGCTTCCTCATCACCACCCCCTGGCTTCTCTGGCTCCCCTCAAGTCTCGGTTAAAGTCTCACTTTCTGCGAGAAGCCTTTCTCAGTCTTCCTTAATCTTTGTGCCTTCCTAGCTCTTTTTGTGGTGGCTAAGAATTGGACATTGAAGGGATGCCCTTCAGTTGGGAAATGGCTAAACAAGCTGTGGTATATGATTGTGATGGAATATTACTGTGGCGTAAGAAATGACAAGCAGGATGGTTTTAGAAAAACCTGGAAGGACTTACATGAACTGACGTAAAGTGAAGTGAACAGAACCAAGAGAATGTCTACACAGCAACAGCAACATTACACCATGAAGAATTGTGAATGACACAGCAATTCTCATGAGTACAATGATCCAAGACAACCCCAAAGGACTAATGATGAAGCATATAATCCACTTACAGAAAAAGAATGGATATTGATTGAGTACAGACTGAAGCATGCTGTTTTTCACTTTCTTTCATTCTATTCCTTTTATTCAAGTTTTCTTGTACAAAATGACTAATGTAGAAATGTTTTACATGACTGTACATGTATGACCTATATCTGACTGCTTACCATCTCAGGGAAGGGGGAGGAGAGAGAGGGAAATATAGAATTTGGAACTCAAAACAAAACAAATGTTAAAAAATTGTTTTAACATGTAATTGGGGAAAAAAATAAAATATTTTCAAAAAATCTTTGTGCCTTTCTTCTAGGACTATCCTCAGTTTATCCTATATATGTCATTTGTGTTGTTACCCCTATTAGACTGTGAACTTGAGATCAGGGGGTAGTTTTTCACCTTCGTTTATATTCTCCAGCTCTTAGCACTGCACCTAGCTTGTAGTAGGTGCTTATTAAATGCTAGTTGACTGATGTCTCTTATAGTGCCTAAGCCAGTGCTATGCACAAAGAATGTGTTCAATAAATACTTAGAATCATAGGAATTGGAGCTGAAAGGGCCTTAGAGGCCATTAAGTCCTGCTTACTCATTCTACAAATAAGGAAACTGAGGGCTGAACAGCAATGAGAGATTAAACAAATAAGCACCAAGTAGCTCAGTTGGGATCCTAGACTTAACCAGGTGCCAGTACCCTTTCCCCACAGTTGCTTACCGGAATTGAAGAGCAGAGAGCCCAAAATGCCTATCAGCTAAACAAATTCACACCAACGTAAGTAATTCGAATTAAAAAAGAAAATGGAGACACACTGGCTAACCCTTTCTGGGGACCTGTCTTGCAAGTGACAAGGTGGAATTCCAGTGTTGTCTTTCTTGCCTAAGTACTAAAAAAAATCACTTCCCACACTTTCTCTGAGCTTCTTCCAGAATTCAGATCTTTCTTCCCCAAATTCTGCTCTACCCAGCCTCCCCAGTGCCAAGCCAGATCCTGTGCTCCCTAAGATTCTATATCCCTGAAGAACGTGGTCAGATAGAGGAAAGAGACAGGAAGCCACTTGTAGAATGAATCCTGTCTCTGTTGTGACAAGAATAGAGACTTCCAATTAGGAAGAAAAAGATGACTTAAAAAAAAAAATCAGGAAACTATGCCAACCATAGACTAAGCTTCAAACTATCACACAAACACACACACACACACACACACACACACACACACCGAGTCAAGAAGCAAGTTCAAAAATAGACACAGGTTTTCATTAAAATGACTGAACAATAGTGACCTGACGCTTGTCCCATTAGTTATTGCAGTTGGATCAGCAACACTCTAACCTGACTCCCATATTTTTATTCTCTCCTCCTGGCCCTGCACATATTTGCAATCATGTGTCCTGTGGGGAAGGCTGGGGCCCTGGGAGGCTGCCAGAGCTAGCTCCTTCTCTCAGCAGCCATCAGGGTTTGTGGTGTGACCTCCCATAAATCCTCTGACCTACTAGGGCCCCAGTCAAGCCCAACTTGATAATTAGGTCAAAAAAGCAGGCACTTTGCTGACTACCAGCTGCTATCTCAAGGCTGGGCTTCCCCTGGGGATGGGAGCAGAAGAGCTGGAGCTAGGAATGTGGACTATAGGGCTAAGGGGGCGGGGAGAGGGTGGGAGGGTTAATTAATTGCATGAGGAACAAAACATCCCTGACAACCTGGAATTGTTATGGAGGGTGCATGCCAAGATACTCAGCCTTAAAATGACAGAATGTTACAGCTAGAATTGGACCTTAGAGAGAAGCCAGTTTCACCTCCTCATTTAACATAATAGGCAACCTGACATAGGGGAGAAAACACTGACCTTGTATTGGAAGGCTTGGATTTGAGTCCTAGTCCTACTACTTGGTAACAGTATGAACCTGTGCAAATCGGTCACTCTTGATTTCCTCAACTCTAAAAAGGAAAAGTAATGTGGGTTCCCACCACAAACCTGGGACAGTTTCCCGAGGGACAATCCTGCATGCTGGTAAAGTGAGATTGGCCAATGAGAGCCCGTCTGCCAGTCCCTAAAAGCAGACATGAGCCTGCTTCTAGTTCTATGCAACAGAGCACCTGGTTCTCTCCTTTGAAGTAAGCATGTACGGGCATTCTTTGACTCTTTTCCTATCCGATTACTGTGTGGCAAAGAGGGAACTTTTGTATACGCTGCCAGCCAAAAGACCCCTGTGCCCCACACACTGTAAGGAGAAAGGAAAAAGTCATAGGATACCCAGGCATGCCAGGAGGCAGGCTTACCCCTGGCATCAGGCAGAGCACCATTCCACCTGCTCCTATGGCCAGGGCTCTCTTGTCCACTTTAGACAGGGCTAAGGGAACAGAATTGTCCCTCAGGAAACTGCCCTAGGCCCGGGGCTCTGAGTGAGGTGATAGGGATAACTGAGATGGTTAAGAGAGAATGAATGGGAAGCACTTTATTCCTTTCAATTCAATAAACATGCTTATTGAACATAGATCACTGCGTGAGGGCTGGGGAAAAATTATAAAAGTTTAGGTAAGACAGGGCCCAGTGGAAGCAGAGTTAGAGTTAAGGAAGCCTGAGGTCTAACCCCATTTGAAATACCGGTCTTGTGACCCTGGATAAGACACTTAACCTCTCTTGTTTCATCTGTAAAATGGGGGTGACAACTGTATAGCATTTAGTTCACAGGGTTGTTGTAAGGATCAAACATGATAATGTATGTAAACGTTTTACAAGCCTGAGAGGTCTATGTGAATGTCAGCTGTCACTATCGCTGTTATCATTATTTTAAAACAAGATCGTGGCCTTTATAGAAATTAGAGTCTGGGGGTGTGGGGAATGGAGAATGAGACATTTCTACATAGCGATAACTCAAGTGATCTAGAAATATTAGCACTTTTTTATATAGATGTGAAAACTGAGGCCCACAGATAGTGTGTGTCAGAACTGGAGCCAGGCTCCTAGATTCATAAATTTGGAGCTGGAAGGAACCCCAGAGTCCGCCTTATCCGACTCCTTCACTGCAGAGACGAGGAAGCTGAGACGCAGAAAGGTTAAGGAAATTGTCTAAGGCTGCATGGGTTGTAAATGGCGGAGTCTGGACTTGAATCCAGGCCCTCCGATTGCAAATCCCGCAGTCTTTCCACAGTCTCCTCACTCTCAGTTTAGCACCCATGCCACTAAACAGCTCTGAGCTTTCATACCTTGGAGCTGGAAAGACTTGAAGTCTCCGTGTCTCCCGCACATCCCTACAAATAGCAAGGGCTCCAGGAGTGCTTCAATGCCTCATTCACTTTTTGCTTTTAAGAAAATGAAACATGTGCTCTTTCTGTCTCTCTTTACACACACACACACACACACACACACACACAGAATTTTACTCTGTGTCCTGACACTGTCTACAGGACCTTTCATTTATAGATGAGGAACTGAGGCTCACAGATGTCCTGCTCAAGGTGACACAGCTAGTTGTGGGCTACTAATCTCTTGGCTGGTGGGAATCTCAGGACTCTTTCCAGGCCTCTGTTATCTCTGAATTGGTCATTAGGTTCCTTTCCCAATTCTGCAATCCCATCCAGATGAAGAAACAGAGGCATAGAAAAACCAATTGATTTACCCAAAGTCCCGCAGATAGTTAGGGGCAGAACAAGGACTTTAAAAACCATGTCTTCACTCTCGGTTCAATACTTTTTCCGCAATGCAAGTTAGGATCTGTCACTCCACAGTGGGAACAGAGAGATAGATTTGCCCTCTCTCTCTCTTCCTGCCACCAGCCTTGATTGCCCTGGTTGGGGAATGGTAAAAGGGACTAAGGAGAGAGAGATTTGTCTCAATACATCTCACTCAATTCTGGCTACAAAAGGGGCCTCTTTCCCCAGCAAGGCTTCATCCCCCTCCCCATCTGGCCTCCCTCAGACTGTTTGTTGGCTATTGCTTCTCCAAGAATGACCCCCACCCTTCCCTCTAGCATTCCCGTTATCTGCCTCATCTTCTCTCCTCCCCCAGGCCCTGCCTGTAAATTTCACATTTTAAACTGGTATTGATTTCCTTGCTAATGCCCCTTGCCAGGGTTGTACAACACACATACAGACAAAGCCAAACAAAACAAAAAGGGCTGATCAGCAGCTTCAGAAATGAATGAGCAAAAAAGGGGCAGGGGAAGTAGGGGGCTGTTGTTTTAATTTAAAGGGAGGAGAAGGATGGGGAAGATCAACCGTACCCAAACAAAACCCAGAGATTTCTGCTCCTCTCAGGGTGTCTCCCTGTCCCTGGCACTGAGCTCTTAGAGCACAGGTGGCCCTCGCAGGTGGTGAGTTTTGAATGGGAATGGAAGATCCCAGAGAGCTGTTTTCTCATAAAAAAGAGTGTTTTGCCTTTTCCATCTTGTTACCTGAAATGAGAGAGAAAAGACTTCGGCTCTATGACTCAGAATCTATGACTTTAGGCCTCCCCTGCCCTCTCTGTCTACCCAATTACCCTCCCTTCCTTCCCTTCCCCCTCCATAGCTCCCTTTTCCCTTGGCTAATAAGTAATCCTGAGAAGGTTTGCGTACTTTGCTTATTGTGTTTGGCTCAGGAAATATATTTTCTTTACCACCCCCAACCCCAGGCAAATGCTTTTGGAGTTCCATCTGTGAGACTGTGCACATGTAGCAATTGGGTTTAATCTCATTTTCTGAGTAACTGGAGGAAGCTAAAGGCCAGCAGGCATGAACAGCAGTCACTGAGATCCCTCTAGGGGAATGAAAACCCAAGGGTTAGAGGCCTAGTCATTTCTTTCCTTAAGCTCAGGAAAATTCTCCTTTTTTCCTCTGTTCTCCTCTCTTCTCCCTTCTCTTTCTTCCCTCTCACATCATCTCCACTTCTCCCTCCAACTTTCCTCTCCTCTTTTGTCCACTAGGCAGGACTAAAACCAGAGAAATAATGATATCCAAACCCAGACCTATTAACAAGCCAAAGACATGTTCTCTTTCCTTCACAATTATTAACTTCACTTTCAGGTCATGGCTACACCCCATAGAATTTCTAGACAATTCTAACACATTCTGATTGCCATAATACAGTGCCCACTCATCTCTAGAGAACTTGGTAGTAAAGATGTGCCTTCCAAAGCTAATTTCACATTGGAAGGTCAATCCAATCCACTCCATTTTTATAGAAATGGCTTTAGGGATAATTTTGATTATTTTAAATTAAAATTTTCTTGTATAAATAAAACCTCTGCAGCCAAGAATAGAAGGAATGCAAAAAATTGGTGGAAAACTTTCATAGACAATCTCTCAGAGAGAATGTGATTGGGTTGGAATATTGTCGTGGTGTAGGACATGATGAGCTGGTTAATTTAGAAAAACATAGAAAGACTTGGACCTATGAAGGAAGATGTTACCCACCTTCAGAGAAACAGATGACAAGTAGGAATAAGCATAGTATGGTCTTACATATATGTGCATGAATGTATATGTGTATGTGTTCATATGTATATGTATGTATATATATTCACACATATATACATATGTGTACATATATACATATGTGTGTGTAAATGTAGCTTTCTTTGGGCAACAGAGGGAGAGGGCAAAATAAAGTAAAAAGTGCACAGCAGAGAACAAAAGAAAACCTACAAGAAAGTAAAGAAAAGCTGGACAGTTTTGAAAACAATGTGTAGTATGTATTATATAGGTTTTCCTAAAATGGAAATTTATTGTTTTACATTGAATCCTCTCTTATGTTCTACTGTGTACATAGCAAGGTTTTGTTATGGGGATTTTTTTTGTTTGTTTTGTTTTTTGCAGGGGGGAAGGCAGGGTAATTGGGGTTAAGTAACTTGCCCAAGGTCACACAGCTAGTAAGTATGTCAAATATCTGAGGCCAGATGTGACCTCAGGTCCTCCTGACTCCAGGACCAGTGCTCTACTCACTGTGCCACCTAGCTACCTCAGTTTTTTTTTTCTTATTTTGTATTTAAGTTTAAAATAAACTTAAAAATTTGCCAAAAGAAAAAAGAAATGGCTATAGGATTTGGGGTTCCAGCTAAAGAAGCCAATAGAGTTAGGTGCTGAGGTTGTGGGTTTGATAGTGGTAACTGTGGTGAGAATAGGAAGTCTTAATCTAAGGGTACATCCTAGGAACTAGAGTATTGAGAAATATTATCACAGGTTCTTTGTTTCAACCATTCCCTGGTCACTCTCTTTTTTTCAATTCCTAATGCTGAGTTTTCCCTGGGATCATGCTATGGAAAGTACAATAGGAAGAAATTGGGGCCTGATTGAATACGAGAGATCAAAGGACAGGTCAAAGACAAGACCAAGGTTATAGCTGTGGGAGACAGGGCAAATGGCATTATCAGAGACAGAAAGAGTGGATTCAGAAGGAGGGGCAGGTTTAAAGGAAAAAATAATGCTGTCTGTTTTAGGCAGCTTGTGTCGTAGGTGCCGGTGGAGTACGTTGGTAGAGATGTCCATGTAGTTGGGGAAGCAGGTCTGGAACTGAGAAGAGAGGTCAAAACTGGAGAGGGCAATTTTGGAGACAGTCACTTAGAAGTGGTATCTAGACTCATGGGAGCAAAGGAGATTTCCAAATAAGATGGTCTACAGTGAGACCAGAAAAGGGCTAAGGCAGAACCTTGGGCAACAATCACCTTAAGACATTGAGAAAAAGCTGAGAAGCCAACCAAGGAGAGATAGTAGAGAGGTAGAAATAGGATCAGGAGGTGTTCCTCTTTCCAAGAAAAGAGGGAATATCCAGAAATGAAGGGCAGTTAATATGACCAAAGGCTTCAGAGAAGTCATAGAGGATGAGGACAAGGAGAACAAGGGGCAGCTAGGTGGCACAGTGGATGGAGCATTCAGCCTGGAGTCAGGAAGGCCTGAGCTCAAATCTAGCCTCAGATGCTTACTGTCTGGGTGACCTTGGGCAAGCTGCTTAGCCTCTATTTGCCTCAGTTTCCTAGACTGTAAAATGGGCATACCTAACTCCCACAGTTGTTACGAAGACCAAATGAGGTAATATTTGTAAGGCACATAACACAATGCCTGGCACATAAGAGGGAATGTACAATCTATCTCTTACTATTTGTAGGACTGGGGGTGGGGGGGAGGAAGGCATTGAATTTAGTGATTGGGAGAGCACTGCTGAAGTTCAGCAGTGTGATTGGGATGAAAGTCAGATTGTAAGAGGTTGAGGGAAGGGTGTGTGACAAGCAAGCAGAGGCATCGAGGGTAAACAACTTTTTCATGAAATTTAGCAGTGAATGGAGGGAGCAATAGTTAGAAGGGGTTGGAAGACCAAAAGAAGGCCCCCTTTTCTAGAACTGGGGAAAACTGTAGGCAGATTGGAAGGAGGAAGCAGAGAGGAAAAGAATGAAAATTTTTGACAAAAAATTTTTTAAATAAATTAATTTAACAATAGAAAAGAAAATCTATGAAAGAAAAAGGCTATTACAGAAGCAAGGCCCAGAGGCATTACGAAGTGTTGGGATCTGAGGCACAGGTTGAGAGAGAGCAAGGAGTCAGAACACTTCTTCCTCTGGTAGAAGGAGATTGGGGTTGATGCTGAGAAGTTGTGAAAAGTATGGTTGAGGGAACTCTTACCGGCTAAATGAAGGAGGAGATTACATCATCAGCTGTGTGAGCAGCCAGAGTGGGTGAGATGGAGTCATGGAGCATGAGTTGATAAGTATGGAGTAGAAGGCTGTTGAACAGCTGAGAGGGTCCAGATAAGGTCAAGCCATATAAATGTGTTGTGGGTGAAATCAACTTAGTTTCATGATTTTCTAGAATGATGCACACAGCCAGGTGAGGAACAGAAATGCAGAAATTAGATAGCTGAGCATTTCTCTTCTGAGCTTCAGACCGACATCTCCAGCTACCTACCTACATGTCCCACTGACACCTAAGAGTCAAGCTACCTAAAACAGAGAATACTATCTTTGCCTCTAAACTTACTCCTTCTTCTGAATTCCCTATTTCTGTCTATGGCACCACCATTCACCCCGTCTACCACATCAATAACCTTGGCCTTATTTTTGACTCATCTGTTTATCTCTCATGTTCAATCAGGCTGCTCCAAATTGTTCCCATTGTACTTTTCGCAGCATGATCACAGGAAAAACCCAGCATAGGAATCAAGAGAGAGAGAGAGAGAGAGAGAGAGAGAGAGAGAGAGAGCGAGAGAGAGAGAGAGAGTGAGTGATGGGGGAGGAGGGGAAATAGTTGAAACAAAAAGTAATATTTCTTAACATTCCAGGTCCTTCTACGTTAAGAAACAGTCTCTTTCTTTCTCTCTCTTGATAGGTAGTAGCTTACGAAGTAGGTAGAAGGTAGAGGCAGAAGCTTACGAAATATTAAAAGGGCAATCCATGGGGATCAAGGCCAGGTAATAAGGCAAATGAAGCCAGAGATGGGGAGATGGATTAGGACGATAGGAAGAATTCAAAGATCTGGAAGTCGAAATAGGAACACAGAGAAGATTTAGGCTGGCAAATGAATGGGAGAGACAAAAGAATAGGAGGTTATAATTGGAAAGTCTCAATTTCAAAATTTAGTTAGAATAGATGGATTGTGTGAATTTCAAAAAGAAAAAGAAATGGTAGTGAACAGCAACAGGCCAGCCTCTCCTTATAGTCTTGTGAATCTAAAAGAGAGAAGGACTAGCGTCCAGTGCCTTATGGGTTTCAAGGAATGTGATGAGCTCAAGGGAAAAGCTGGGTTAGAGTTAATTCAATTCAATTCACCAAATATTTATGAAACAAAGGCTGTTTAAACATTTTTTCATCAGTTAAAGTACAGAGACGGAAGGAACATCGGTTGTAAAGTTTAAGGATGCTGGGAGTTTGTTGAGAATAGAGCAGAGCAGAGCAGAATGGTCTAAGAGCTGAATGAACCCAATTGAAGTAGGCCTAGGGAGAAGTCAGGGTGATCAGAATAGTCATAAGGATATGATAGGAGATAGTAGGGATATGAAAATTACATTTAAGGCAGGTGCATCAGAGACTGGTTGACCATTCTGGAAAGATAGAAGGTAGAGGCCAGTGACATGCTGCTGGTACAGGAAGGTGATCATTATGCCAACAGATCCTAAGTAATAGAGGAACTTGAGGAGCCGACCCACCCAACATTCAAAATGTTTCAGATGAGAGAGATATTGAAGAGTAATAACAACAGTACTTGACAAATTATTTAGATGTGAGAAAAAAAGAGAAGAATCAAAGACGACAGCAAGATTTTAAACATGGAAGACAGGGTTATGGTGATTGGTGGCAGGCATGGTAGAAATAAGTCACAAGTAGGAACAAGTTTGAGAAATTTTGAGCTGGAAGTGTCCAGGATAGCCAGATTCCCATTTATCAAGGATTGGTTTAGCCAGACTCCTGCCCCAAGAAGGACCTCAGTGGAACAAGGCCACCTCTAATGAGCTCCTCTGGGACAAGGGAGAGATGCTGGGATGGGGCGGGGGAGGGGAGGAATTTTGGTGGTATAAAAAAAAACGAAAGATATCAATAAAAATTTATTAAAAAGAAATCGTATATCCTACATGAATCATTCCCATTCTTCACCTTCCACTGATGATTCTGCTCCTAAAACTTCACATGGCCCTTTTCTTTAAGCCGTTTCTAATAAGCTCTACCAACTCTGGGGTAAATCAACTAACAGACATTTATAAATGTCTACTACATGCCAAGCACCATGCTAAGTAGTAGAGACACAAAGAGAAAACAATTAAATAGTCCTTGCCCTCAAGTTCTTGCCTTCTACCAGAAGAGGTGATGTGGACAATGCCTACAGATGTAATCATATGTAAAACAGACACAAAGAAAATATGATGTATTTGAGAGAAGGCACTGGCAACTGGGCAAATCAGCAAAAGCCTCCCATAGGAGGTGGCATTTAAGAGCTTTGAAGTTTGGTACTTCGAAGAGCTTTGAAGACAACTAAAGATTCTATGAGATGGAGGTGAGGAGGATATGCATTCCAGGCATGGGGCCGCATGACATGGAGGTGGAGGGTCCTGTGTGAGGAACAGCAAAAAAAGGAGCCCATGATTGCTTCAGCAACGCATCTCTATAACTGCCATTTAAGAGGGAATCCAAGTCCAGGTGACACTGACCCTGTTTCCAAATACAGACTTTCATTTGCTCATGCAGAACTTATCCCAACAAACAGATCCTGCCCAAGCCTGGCTTTCCTGGGATTCCAGAGAACCAAGTAAGCAAACTTCATTTTTGAACTAAGGCATCTTGAGCCAGTGGGACAGCTAGGTGGTACAGAGGATAGAGCACTGAGCCTAGGGTCAAGAAGACTCATCTTCTTGAGTTCAAATCCAGCCTCAAACACTTCCTAGCTGTGAGACCCAGAGCAAATCATTACCCTGTCTGCCTCAGTTTCCTCATCTCTGCAAAATGAGCTAGAGAAGGAAATGGAGAACCACTCTAGGATCTTTGCCAAGAAAACCCCAAATAGGATCACAAAGAGTCAGATAAGACTGAAATGGCTGAATAATAACAATATTTAGCCAGATGAAAGTTGAGATGCGGGGTTGACTACACTTAGCTAGTTGTCCAGGTCTACAAGAGTGGCTAAGGCCCATGAGGCAAATAGGCCTATGTGAGTAAATAAAGCCTTTGGGAGTGACAATGTTTGTTATATTGGACCAATTGTTATAGAATATATGAATTCTATAATATATGAATATACTTATATGTAATTATATAGTTAAATGTTATATAAATAAATATATGAATGACTATATGTGTCATATAATATACAAAGTTATATAAATTAGACTGGCTTACTTATAGAATCATGGATCAATTATTTGTAGGATCATTGATTAATTAAAGGAACCTTAAAGGACCTCTAGTGCATCCACCTTATTTTTAAAATGAGGAAATGGTCCCAGAAAGGTTGTGACTTACCCAAAGTGACACAAAAAGTTTGTAATTAAGACAGGATTTGCACCAAGGTCCTCTGAGTCCAAATCCAGTGCTCTTTCTACCATACCTCTCAAGGATCATAGATATAGAGATCAAAGGGACCCCAGAAATGACCTCCTTCAACCTCTTTCAGAAGCGTGAATCCTGTCTACAACAGCTAGAAGTAGTCAAGTAACTCAAGATTGAGAAACCAATTATTCAAAGAAATCCAGGCAAGAGGGAGAAAGATGTTTTTTGGAAAAGAGAGTTAAGGTTCAGTTTTTTTAACAAAAGAACAGAACCAGAACCAGAACACAGATACTACCCAGGTAGTTAGAGGAAGGTAGCTTAGTTTCAATCTAGAATAAAAATAGACTGGAACTCAAGAAAGATAGATAACCTTCTCAGGTAGTCAGTAGAAGGAAACTCAACTTAAACTGAAAAGGGGAAAATCAAGACCAAAACGAGAGATCAGACTCTGGGCCTGGACAGAAGTATCCAGAATCAAGAGAACTCAGTAACAGCTTTTTTGACTAGACATTGTAATTAATCCATTTGATCAAAAATTGCCTACCCATAGATACTCTGTAGCTTCATATATCTTGTTTATAACACCCTAAGGAATTTTTCCATCCAACTTGTACCTGAAATGTCCTATAGCAATTGTCTCTCCCCATTAGAATGTGAGTTCCATGAAAGAAGGGTTGTTGGTTGTTGTTCGGTTGTTTCAGTAGTATCTGATACTTTGTGACCCCATTTGGGGTTTTCTTGGCAAAGATATTGAAGTGGTTTGTCATTTCCTTCTCCAGCTCATTTTACAGATGAGGAAACTGAGGCAACCAGAGTTAAGTGACTTACCCAGGATCCCACAGCTAGTAAATGTCTGAGGCCAGATTTGAACTCAGGTCTTCGTGACTCCAGACCCAGCTTGGTGCTCTGTTCACTGTGCCACCTAGTTGCCCCTTATACATGGTAAGCGTGTGATAAATGCTCTCCCACTCTATATTTTCTTGTCTGTAATAAAGTCTTCTTCTTGCTCTCAGGAAGACTGAGATTCTTTTACTGCCCTGATGATTGGTAGTGAGAAAGAACACAGCAGACCGGGAGAACTGAAGACTGGGACAGAGCCATATCTAAAATCTTTCGTCCCTAGGGCAAATTAAGGTTGTAGTTGCCCTTGGAAATGGGCTAGCACATCCAGAAACTGTAGCCTGTGTCTCCATGGCAGAGCTAATGGTCCCTGTCACACTCTCCATCAACCCCTGCAGGTGGTGGTGAAGAGGGTAGGGTTGGGTCCCCAGGAGAGGGACACCTCAATGACAGGACTCTGGGGGTGGTGACCTGAGGTCAGAGGGCCATTGTGAAGAGGAAGAGAGTGTCTTTGCTTTGGCTATAGAGCTAGGAGAGAGAGCTCCAAGATGACATCATGGAAAGGGTGTGTCCTGTACCCCCACGGGGCACTCTTGTGTTCAGGCCACCCCCACTACCTGACAGATGCCTCAACATCTTGACTGCCGCACAGACGCATGGAATGTGAGGAAAGTCAGGGAAACGAGAATCAGGGGTCATCCACACTCTTCATTAAAATCAGCCACCTGCTTACTTTGTAGTTTCCTTCTTCATTTTGCATGATGAAATTTAACAGCCTTTTAGATTCCTGGTGTTTGCTAGAGTGTTGGGGAGTAACTTTCTCTAGTTCACTTTTTTTTCCGCTTTTCTTTTGTTCACTGTCTGTCCCAGCTCAGCTTGATGGCTTATCCAGAATGGGTCAGTGCCCAGAGGCGAAATTTGTAAACAAATAACTTTCACCCAACATGACAGCAGTATAGTACATTTCAAAAGGCCCAGGCATCAAAAGGGCAATGGGGGCTCTCTCCTCATCTCACTCATGGCAGAATGCATCCCCAATCTTGGTGGCTGGAATGCGGAGATCCTGACAGAGGGATGCAGCTCAGGAGGGTTGGGATCTGGGTCCTTGGAGATGGGGAAAAAGAGGAAAAGAAGGAACATAAGTCTACCTGATCCAGAAGGGTGTAGGAATGTCTCACTGGGTAACAGCGATTTCAGGGAGGTGCTTATGAGGATATATGAAACCATTTCTTCCTAAAGACGGTTTGGGGTGCGTGTGTGTGTGTGTGTGTGTGTGTGTGGTTTCTTTCTCCTTTTCTTCCTTGTTCTTTTGCTCCCTGTGAATCTTTTCTCCTGGGCACAGGGAGTCAGAGAAAACCAGAGAAATGTTATTTTCTTCTGTATTGTAGCAACTCCTGTTCCGATTAACCCTGCTGTTTTTAATCTGAAGCATTTGCAATTCCTGCAGCAGTTGGGTCCCCGGAATGCCAACCTCAGATTACATCTCCATGGTCTGCTGGGTGTATGTCAGGGCCGGAAAGGGGGCAGGGAGAAGCTTGAGGGGGAGAAAAGGAGGAGGCAGCCACACACAAAGGACTTTTGTGCCCTGGACTCTGTGTTAAACCAGGTACAATGTGAAATCAAAGATGAGATGTAAGGGGGAGGTTGTCCCGTGTCCCAGTGTGAAGAAAACACCCTGCTCTGAAGTTATTCTGACTCTGAGTACAATGTAATTTCTTCTTGGGCAGAACTCTGATAGCCTGACCAGCAGGAGAGGCTGGAAGCCGTGCAAAACTGATAGTCGGACGATAAAATGAGGCTGAGAGCACTGCTCCAGATCCTGGGCTTAGGTTTCCCCAACTTTTATTTGGGGCACTGAGGACCCTGGCACCTTCACCACTCAACTCAGACCCAGCCTTCATCCAAAACTTTTCCAAGTTTGTGGTGTCCTGATAGGCTTTAGACTCTCTTTCTCTCAGTCTGTCTGTCTGTCTCTGTCTTTCTGTCCATCTCTGATATTAAAAGGAACTGAGAAGCTGAAACTTTCTTCCTCTACTCCCAGAGTTGTCCAAAAGTAGAAAATTTGGGCTATAGCATATTCCCCTCACCACATGTCTTCAAGCATAGGATGTATGACCCCCTTGTTAAGGATGTTATCAGTGAGTTTCCTATTCGGGTACAGATTGGACTGGATAGTCTCTGAGGTCTATTCCAACTGTTTAGTTGGATAAATCTGGGATTCCCAAGTGTCTGAGAGCTCAAGAGGGCATCTAGATAATTCTGCTTTCTCTGGGTAAGTTTCCAGTCAAACCACCCAAGATATAAAATCGTTTGCTTCATTTAAAAAAAAAAAATCTTCAAAGAAGGAATCACTGTAGTATCCTCCAGCATCACATTACAGCATCAAACAACCTTGGCAAGCGGGGTTTTCTTCCAGGGGGTTAACCTCAATCCCTTATGTTGCAATTTGAGCCTATTTCTCCTTGTTCTGTGCTCAGAGGGAATCTTCACCTGTTAAACCAGGAGTTGTTCGTGTCTCATGCCAAAATCCTTTGCCCAAGAAACATCCAGACACTTTTGGCACAGTCCAGAAATCTGAGGAGCTCAGAGAAACGACCCAAACTGGAGGAGATCAACAGGGGTTGACTGTTCTGCGGTCATTCAGGCTGAGTAATTCAGGGAAGAATGAGGTGACAAGGTCAGGTAATTCCTGCAAAAGTAAGGTGCTTGCTTCAATTATCTAGGTCACTGAGTCCCCAGAGTCCTGGCCAGAAAAGTCTTCATTCCCTTGTTAAACAGCAAGAAAAGAATAATATGCAACTTGGTAGGTATTTCAGTTTCCTAGGCAGGAATAAAGGAGAGGCTTGGCTTGCTCACCCCAGAAGCCAAGATCTTAGAAAAAGGTACTTAGTTCTGGGCTATCCCCCTGGTTTTTTAAATTAATTAATTAGTTTGTTTATTTATTTGTTTATTGAGTGATTGATTTTTAGCAAGGGGAGGACATGAAGCAATATAGAAACATCTTTAACAAAGGGAGAGTCCCTGACTCCTCTGTCTCCTGACCTCCAGCAACCTTTGCTTTTGATAAAAAACAGTTTCATTGTGGAGTAAGGCAATGTGGTACAGAGGAAAACTACCAATTGGGTGTGAGAAGCCCACCATTTTTCTTAATTAACCATGGCACTTTGCCTATCATTGAAACAAATAGCAGGTGTGCCCTAAGGACACCACATGACAACTGCCATTCATCGCCGTTCTGAGAGGAAAGTGACACGATGAGGGACAGAACAGGAATAATTAAGAAAAATGGTAGTGGGCAGACTCAGCAACACCAACAGAGGGTAGATGCTGTCCCACTTGGTGTCCTTTGACAGGCAGCATCCTGCTTGAGGAAATGGCATATCCCAGGGGTTATTAGCTTGCGGTGGCATCGAGGATCAATCTCATCTGTAGGTAGAGTAGGTGGCCACCCATGTGGCATGATCTGAGGGCTGCTGCCCCAAACCATCTTTCCCTATCTGTCAATGGTGCCTGAAATCCTACCGCCAGAGCTCAATTCCAAGTCACCTAAGGGTTTCCAAGTCCTGTAGAATCTTCTTTTAAAATGCAAATGCCCCTGGAGAGGAGTATCTTTGACCCATATCAGCTCACAGTTTAGAAAAGAGGCTGTGGGTAGTGAAATGTGCACTAGGCTTAGAAGCCTTGTCTATGTCATTACCTTGCTGTGTGATCTTGGACAAATGAATTCACCTCTCTAGACCTCAGTTTACTCATCTATAAAATGAGGAGGTTGGATTAGGTTATCTTAAAAAAATCCTCTCTGGTGTGACATTATATGATTAGGAAAGTCAAGAAGAAAGAGAAGTTAGGGAGAAAAAGAAGAAATTATATTCAGGATAGGCAACCGAAAAAAAATAAAGAATTAGATAAAAAGGAAGGAGGGTTAGGAAAACATCATTATTTCATAGTTTTGTCCAGGGTTTACCCTGTAAGGGGTCAACCAGACAAAGTCTCCAATCCAAGCTCTTGGAAACTAGGAGTAAGATCTGGGATGTGTGCCCTCAATTCTTTAATGTCTATAGAAAATATCTAAACAGCAAGAAAACAGCCCTTCCCCACCATATGCAAAGAAAAAAGAAATCCAGACAGAGGGAGATAGTGGTCACCATGGTCACTGGTGCTGGGGATGGAATTTTTATAAATAATAATAATAGAGAAATCAGAGTGACTGACAGAGTGACTGTCTGAAAGTATAGTAAACTCTCATTTGCTCATGTGGATTATCTACAGTAAGTTTTAAATCCTAGCTTAGTTTTACTCTCCCACCTCTATCCCCACCCATTCCTCTATCCCCACCCTGCCAACTTCTTGGGTATTGCACATCTCTAGTGAGTGGTATGTACTTAGGGAATAAACATTAATCTTACTACCAGCTTAAACAAAACATAATTAGTTCAGGCCCTCATTACCTCTTCCCTGGACTATTTGCAACAGTCTCACATGAGTTCTCTTTATCCATTGCCCCCTACCATCCAGTCTCTTTCCCTTCCAAACCGTGCTTCATACCTATGCTCAATGGTTCTTTCTTTCTGGCAAACATGGATGGTCCTATCACTTCCCCTGCTCAAATATCTTCAGTGGAGCCACACTGCCTACCAAATAAAGGCCAGACTCCTTAACCTGATAGTCATGAGCCCACCACAATCTGGTGTCATCATACTTTCCTGGCGTTATCTCTCCCACATTTATCCCACATTTCAGTAAAGCTGCCATAGGCACTATCCCCCAAACATTTCTCGTACTTTCTCTGCTCCACGCTTTGGCTCACATTATTACCCATGCCTGGATCTTCCCTCCTATCTCTGTTTAGTAACTTCCTACTTCTCTGTCAAGCTCAAATGCCACTTCTGTGAGGCCTTCCCTGATTCTTCAATGGGAAATGATTGCTCTTTCATATAATTTCATAGCACTAAACATTCTTCGAATGCACTTATCAATTCTAAGCTAAAACAAGTGAGAAGAGGTAAGTTACTGTGCAGGGAAATGAGGAAGTCTCTGCTGAACTGGGAAAGCTGGAATAGTGTTGTTGAGCTACAAGGGCATCCCTGCTGAACAGAAGATAACTGTGTGGACCTTGCGGAATCATGTGACCCCTTCAAAGGCATAGATAGCCAACTTCTGGTCCAGGAAAGATAGATTCTCTTTGCCTTCAGTAGCCCTTTCCCCTAAACTTCAACTGCCTACTCATACTTCTGGCAAAGATCCAGCACCTCCAGGAAGCTTTTCCTGATCCTTCCCTTAAAAATGAGAATATTCTCCCTCCTCTGAATTAATTTAATAAAATTCAACAAACATTAAGCTCATGCATTGTACAACACACTGTACTAGGCTTTGGGGGAAAATAGAGATATTAAATAGGACAATGTTTCTGCCCTTGAGAAGTTTATAGTCTAGCGGGGAGATGACAGAGAATTAGAATATGATACATGCCTAAAAGCAAAAAATGCCTCTACCCACCATAATAATAATAATAATAATAATAATAATAATAGCTAGTATTTATATAGTGCTTTAAGGTATGCAAATAGCTTACAAATATGATCTCATTTAATCCTCATGATAATCTTTGGAGGTAGGTGCAATTACTATCCCCATTTTACAGATGAGGAAACTATACACCACTGCCAGTGCAAACTTCCTAATGCAAAGCCTTCCTCACATCATATTTATATTAAAAAAGAAAAATTCCCAATGTGTATTTGTTGCCTATTAAAGTACAAACATCCTGACATTCAAGGCCTTCCACAGTATCACTTCAATGTACCTTTCCGGCTTTTTCTCACATTATCGTTCTTTGAATGAGGGGAAGCACGGGGTAGCAAAAGGGTTCTTAATCTTTTCAGAGTCATGGACCCCTTCTCAGGATTAACAAGTAAACCAATTATATTGAAATGCAGTCAAATATATTTTTTAAAAAACAAGTTCATAGACTTCAGGTTAAGAATTGCTGGCATAATGGAAAGAGGGCTGGACTTGAAATCAGGGATACCTGGTTTCAAAATCCTCCTCTGGCATTTGCTAGCTTTGTGGCCAAGAGCAAGTCACTCAACTGCAGTTTCCTCATATGTAATATGGGGATATTACCTGTCCTCATACAGTTGCTTTGAAGCTCAGTGAGTTAGTGTATATAAAGCACTTTCAAATTTTAAAACACTTATAAATCTCAGCTATTGTACTTAATTCCCACCCTAGCTCTTTGTTCTCTTTATCCTTCCCTCCTTTCTTCTTATCTTCCTCCCTCCTTCCCTTTCTTCTCCCACTCTATTTTCTTTTTTCCCTTTATTTCTCTCTCCTTTCCATTTTCCTCCTTTCCTCATTCCTCCCTTTTCTTCAGCTATCACTTATGGCCAACTGAACTCTGCCAGGCTCAAATGCCAAAAGATCATTTCTAATGAGTGAGGGCAGGCAGAAAGAACCCAGTGTGTCTGTATGTGTCTTTATTGGTCACAGTGGCTCATTTGTATGAATTTGCATTGTGAAGCTAGTGGGACCCTCCTCTTGTTGTGCATCATTTGCTTTCTCTTTTCTTGTGCACTCTGTGAACTTGCCTTGCATATCTGTGGAGTGAGTGATTCAGGGCTTCTGAGAGCACTTTTTATGAAATTATTAACAGTGGGGCATTGTGTGAATAGAAATTTTGGAAGGGAAGGGAAGAGAAAAGAAAGGAAAGGAAAGGAACGGAATGGAACGGAGGAAAAGAAGAGGTAAGGACCTGCCCTCAAAAAGCTTACATTCTACTGAAAGGAAATAATACTCTAAGAATGTAAATCAATTCAAAATACATAAAAGTACCAAGTAAGAGGTGAGGGTAGAGCACTAACAACGGGGGGAGTCGGCAAAGGTCTCCTATAGGAGGGGACGCTTGAGATGAACCTAAAGGGAGCTAAGAATCAAAGAAGCAAGGAGCTCAAGTAGAATATGTACAAGAAACTGTCTAGCTATATCCAAAGAGACTGACCACTGGGGAGTTGGTCTTCAGAGGATGCCCTTTTTTCAGCCAAAGCAATCCCCACAACACATGTACATGTACGTACACATGCACATCTTAGTTTGACTACCTGGCTCGTCCCTGACTACACCGGGCTGGATTGGGCTTGCTTTGCTTAACTCTGTTTCTTGGTTATAAGGAGGGTTCTATGGGGGCGGAGGTGGAAGGAGTCATTAAGAAGTGATTAGCAATGTAAAGAAAAGCCATCAGTGCACCTCTTACTTTTTTTTAAAAGGAAAATACCTCCACAGATAAAATCACACATTCTTGAAATCTTGTATACATGAGTGGAAGTTACAGAAAGACAGAATTTAAAAATAGTAATAACTAGCATTTATAGAGTGCTTAAGATTTGCAAAGTGCTTTCCAAATATTATATCTCATTTTATCCTCACAACAGCCCTAAGATATAGGTGTTATTATTATCCCCATTTCTCAGATGAGATAACTGAGACAAAAAGAAGCTAAGTGACTTTCCCAGAGTTATACGGCTGGTAAGCATCTGAGTGTCGATTTGAACTCGGGTCATCCTGACTCCAGGTCCAGCTCTCTATCCACCGTACCACCAAGCTGCCTCTACAGTATGGACATACCTCATTTTATTGCACTCTGCTTTATTTTGCATTACAGATACTGTGGTTTGTTTTTGTTTTTTTTACAAACTGAAGGTTTGCGGCAGCCCTATGTGGAACAAATCTATTGGCACCATTTTTCCAATAGCATGTGCTCCCATCATGTCTCCACGTCACATTTTAGTAATTCTTGCAATATTTCCAAGTTTTTCATTATTATTATATCTGTTATGCTGATCTGTGATCAGTGATCTTTGGTGTTACTATTGTAATTATTTTGGGGCGCCCCAAGATGCACCCTTGTAAGACAGCGAACTTAGTCGATAAATAAATGTGTGTTCTGACTGCTCCACCGACCAGCCATTCCCCCATTTCTCCCTCTCTTCAGACCTCCCTATTCCTTGAGACCCAACAATATTGAAATTAGGCTGATCAATAACCATACAACGCCCTCTTAGTGTTCAAGCGAAAGGAAGAGTTTATTCAGCAGACTTCATTGCTGTCTTATTTTGAGAAATCACCACAGCCACCCCAACCTTCAGCAACCACCACCCTGATCAGTTAGAAGTTATCAACATCGAGGCAAGACCCTCCACCAGCAAGAAGATGACAACTTTCTGAAGGTCCAGATGATGGTTAGCATTTTTTTTTTAGCAATAAAATATTTTGAAGTTAAGGTATGTACATTTTTAAAGACACGATACTGTTTGTTACACACTTAAGACACTACGGTACAGTGTAAGCATCACTTTTATATGTACTGGGAAGCCAAAAAATTCATGTGACTCCCTTTATTGTGATATTCACTTTGTTGCATTTTTTCTAGAACTGAACTGCAATATCTCTGAGGTATGCCTATACTGACTCAACCGATGTGACGAAGAACTATGGAACCATTAGAGCTGCCCAACAATGAAATAAGCTACCTCAAGAAGTGAAGAATTCTTTCTTACTAGAAGTCTTCAAAAGGAAACTACTTGCACAAGATTTTGTAGAGGGAATTCTTGCTATAGGTTGTTGTTTGTCTTTTGTTTTTAATGTGTTTTTGGGGGGGTTTGTTTGTTTTTGCAAGGCAGTTGGGGCTAAGTGACTTGCCCAGGTTGTCCTTTATTCTCAAAGAGGACCAATGACGTCGCAGGGTGATGACTCATGGGTAAGTGGATTTAAGTGAGGCAGAGTTGTGCAAAGTCATCAGTTTCACTCTGTTCCAGAATCATTGGAGTCCAGTGGAAAGATCAAAGACAACTGGCAATGACCCAGGATGCAGTAGATGACCGTGGTATCTTCAATATCTAACCAAGCTCTAAGTGCTCCATGGTGCCTATTTCAAGGCACCTTCATGGCCTTTGGAACAAATTGTTCTCATTTGCCCATTCCACTGGGGGAAGTCTTCACATGCTAGGGGTAGACACTCCCTAACTTACTGATGGATTTGAGGCCTATCGTTACCTTCAACCTAGTTTAGCTCATCTACTGAGGCAGCTTTACCAGAGTGTAGCCACTGCACATGCTACAGCTTCTTGGAGCCACAGGTGAGAGTTGGGTGAAAGCTGGACACCAAAGGTGAATAAGCAGCCCTGAAAAGTGCTCAGCAGGAACTCCCCATACACCTGCATGCTATAGGTAGAAGCAGCTGATTATCTCTAAGGCCTTTTCCACTTCTAAGACTTGATCACTCCATGAATATCCTACATATGTGCATTTGTCTGCTTTCTTACATAAGAGATATGTTTTCTTAGCCCCAGGGAATCTGGAGAAACCAGGTGTCACATGGGCACATTTCAACGCAAGTCTGAGCTGGATGGTTGTGGGACTCCTGGCCCCACCCCTGCCTCGACAGATGGTCTAACTGTAACCCAGAGATTAAGAGAAACAAGAAGCTTAGGATAACATCCTGAAGTGCAGCCCCCAGCTCAAGGTTAGCCCAGATTTGGCCCATTAATCCTGTGTGAACTTTTGCCCATGCAGTTGCCTCAGAGGACCTCTCTCTTCCACCTGACTTTCTGTGACCCCCCAACTCAGTTCCCAGTCTGATGTTCAATTTGACTTTTTCCATAGACCCTTGGAGGTATCATTGTGTAGGAGAGTATGCCCTAAACTAAGATTCAGAAAATCTGCTTTCAGTCTCCTCTATGTCACTAACTACGTGACTTTGAACAAATCATTTACTTTCTCTAAGCCATTTCCTCATCCAATTCAAATCAGCAAACATTTATTGAACAACCATTATGTACAAGGCACTGTGATAGGTGCTGGGGTTGCAGAGACAAAATTGAAACCAACCCCCGGTGGGGTCGAAACCAGTGAGTTTAAATTTCTACTGAGAAGATAACATATATACTACACTAAAAGCAGTGTGATATAATGCAAAGAGTAATAGATTTGGACCGAAGACACGAGTGTTCAAATCCCAGCCCCACTCCCTATGTGACTTTGTACGTGTTATTTAACCTTTGGGACTTCATTTCCTCATCTATGAAATGAAGGGTGGGGAGAGGGTAGGCTACATGACCTCTCAGTTGATTTATGGGTACAGGTCATCCCCCTGGGCTGGGTAGAGAAATATCAAGGAGACAGATTAGCAATCCTGATAGCACCATCCAGGGAA
The DNA here is from genome assembly GCA_028646595.1 of Phalanger gymnotis. Classification (NCBI taxonomy): domain Eukaryota; kingdom Metazoa; phylum Chordata; class Mammalia; order Diprotodontia; family Phalangeridae; genus Phalanger; species Phalanger gymnotis. The sequence goes on along the minus strand of CM053622.1, from coordinate 706,994,423 downwards.
ATACCAGCCCACCACTAGGGCATGAGTCACAGAGAAGCTGAAAAATTGTGTATCCAAAGTTTGTATTTGGAAAATGTGTGTAAGTGCACCATGCTTCAACTAGAAAATAAATAGGACGCCATATCCACATCCCTATAGCTATGTGTCTAGCATTTATTAAGCACCTTCTATGGACCAGGACCTGTGCTTGGGGTGGGGGAAGGCAAATGGGGGAGCAATATGTGGCCAATTATAAAAAAGTAAGTGGAGCAACCCTGACCAGTGGAGTGGTGTGTGTGTGTGTGTGTGTGTGTGTGTGTGTGTGTGTGTGTGTGTGATGGAAATCAGGAATTTGAAAAACAAGAGATACAAGGGCTTACTGGCAGAATTTATTTCTCTGAGTGAGAGAGCAAGATTAAAGTCACCAGAAAACTGACTCCCTTCCCACATATACACACACACTCCTCCATACATTCATACACCCCTCTAGGCATATACCCATTCACACACACATACTTCTATATACACACATCCCTATATACATCCATACCCCTCATAAGCATGCGCACTCACACTTTGGATACATAGTGTGAAGAATTCAGATTACTGGTGAATTTGGGAGTGAGAATGACTGTCTGGGTGAATTAGCTTTTCAGGGGATGAGTTATTTTTTCTATAAAGTATTCTCTTGACTATAAGAATTTTTTTCCCTCCCCAGGCTAAAGCTAGGAGTCTAGTGAAGTGGTTAATGAGGGAAGCATGAGAATGTTTGGGCAGAACACTAAAGAGGCTGTTTCAACAATCCAGCTAGCAGCTGTTGTGGGGGTAAAAGACCAACACAAGCCCAATAACAAGAATGCTGCCAAAGCACAGGTTCTTTTGATCTGCTTTACTAAGGAAAGCAACATTAAGGGGGTGACAAGTTTACTTTAATTCAGCATACAAATATCATTCACTCAGTTCAGGGGAAAAAGCCAGCACCCTAAACTTCAGAGCAAATACAAACAAATTACAAACACCGACAGACAGACCAAATATAATTCATAGCTACCAACGTCTATGTTCAGCCCGAGAGCTCATAACAAGGGCTGGCCCAGAGTCACAAACACCACCACTGCTGTGGGTCAGAGCTCTGAAGAAGAGAAAGCCAACCCCTGGTTTTATATCTTTTTCAGGCTCAAGGGTGAGTCACACATGCGACTCACCCACACGACCTAAAATCGTCACAAAGAGGCAACTTAAACCCACGTGGTCTAAAAGCCTTTGATGTCCCAAATATGTCACTCAAACCCATGTAAACTAGGCCCTCCCCTTAGGCAAGGAGGTCACCAAGGACTCTCAATCTAATCAAGGAAACAAAGGCCAAACTCTTCAAGGACACTTGGTTGAACTGAGTGCTAAGAGCCCATTTTGTTTACCAATACAGATGCCCACAAAGAGAAGCCTTGCCATTATCTAGGGCATGGCCCCGGTAAGATCTAATAGACCAAAACTCAAGAAGCTAGAATTGGAATGGCTTCCCAAAGTAGCACAAAGATGCTCAAAAGAGGAAACCCATTGGTTCTTGGGTGGAGAGGAGGAAAGGAGCTCAGGGTTGGGGTTTGGGTGTTTTGGCCATGATCATAGATTTATGTACAGCTGGAGGGGGACCTTAGGGACCTTCTAGCCCAATTGCCCCATTTTTCAGATGACAAAAATGAAGTCCAGAGAGGATCACTAAACCACCATAATAACAGCTATCACTTTAAGAATTTCAAAGTTCTTAACAAACATTATCTCATTTTATCCTCACAACAACCCTAGGAGGTAGATTGTCATTATTGTCCCTCTTTTGTACTTGTAGAAAGTGAGGCTGATGTTTCCCAGGATCATACAGCTAGTAAATACCTTAGGCAGGATTCAAATTTAGATCTTTCTAACTCCAATAGTTCACCAACCATCTACCTGCCCAAGGCCAGGCTTTCAGTGTCAGAGCTGAATTTTAGCCAAGCTGGAACCTCTTGCATGAAATCCAGTTTTGTTTTGTTTTTTTTCTGCTGTATCATGATGAGAACCTGAATAGAGCCACAGCTGATCCATCTAAGAAAAAGAATACTAGCTTGCGTTTCTATGGTACTTTAGAATGTACAGAACAATTTCCTTACAGACAGGAAGGTGAGTTGGGCAAGAATTATTATCTCCATCTTAATGATCAGGAAACTGAGTTCCAACAATTAAGAGTAAATTCCAGAACTAGAAATCAAACCCAGGACTTGTAATCCCAAATGCAGTGAACTTTCTAATATGCTGTGGTAACACAGCTGTCTCCCATTCCAAAGGATCTAGAGGTAAGCCTCCCACAGTGATGACCCATTAGGGAACTCAGCTTAAAAGCCATCAGGCGCTCTAAGCTCAGTGAATGGGACAAATTGTTCCAAGCCTTTGAACAAGCTTAGAAATAACTTGCCCAACTACCTTTGTGACCTTGGTCACTTTTCCTCTCTTGACTTCAGTTTCCTGATCTATAAAATATGGAAGTTGGATCAGATAGATTTATAGGGCCATGGGTTTAGCTAGAAAGGTCCACCAGGATTATCTAGTCTTGTCCTCTAACTTTATAAAGGCCAAGAGCTGAAAATGAGGCTCAGAGGCTTGCTCAGGGTCATACCGGTAGCCAATGACAAAGCAGAAATTTGAACTCAGGACTTCAGAGTTGAAACCAGAGCCTTTTTCCTTGTGTTTCTATAAGTTTTTTTTTTTCTGTTTAAATCTCCTGGTCTATGATCCTGCCTTTGATGTGCCCAGGTATCAGTTTTGCTATCCCTCTCTTAGGTCTTGGACCACTGGCTCAATGATGGATTTTGCTACACAGTTATCTACATGTCCCTTTGCCTTGAACCTTCTTGGATGCCATGTTGAGAAACTGACATTGCCCTCTGCCTTTTCTTTGGGCAGGCATTTCCTTTGCCTTGAACTCTGTTTTCCCATGTCTTCTGCTGACCACCTTGCCTGATATCAAACCCATAGCATTGTGTTCCACAAAGTTTCATAAAGAACTATGGAAGGCTCTTGGCCATCCCATACTTCGAGTCTAGCTCTTCACCCTTCCCAAGGGAAGAATTGGGTCAAACCCCTGTAAGAGTTGAGAGAGCTATGCAGCTTAGGACTAGTTTTAAGCATTAAAATTCCTTATCATCCCTCCACATTTTTTTTCTGGATTTGTTGTTTGGCCTTAAATAAATACTCTTCAACATGTTGGCTTTAATGGATGGAAGCCTCTTGTCAAGGAGGAGAAAGATAGCTGCTTGGAACTAAAAGCATTATTTGGTGACAGTAAAGATTTATGGAACAAGCCTGGCGATGAGAGTGCAAGTTGCAACCTTGAGTGGCTTTTTTGGTCAGGATATTGATCCAGAGTTTAGCATATATGGAGGGTGTAGCAACAATCTGGCTAGCAGCTACTGTGACTGTATAAGACCAACAACAACCAGCATACAGAAGGCTGCCAACACAGGTTCTTTGATCTGCTTTTCTAAGGAAAGCAACTTTAAGGAGTTAACAATCTCAATTTAATTAAACATACATATATCAATCACTTTGTTCAGGGGGAAAAGATCAGCCCCCTGAACTTCAAGGCAAATACAAACAGAAATTACAAACATCAACAGATAGACCTTGTCTGAGTCAAATCACAATTCATAGTTACCAGAGAAGCACCAACATCTATCTGGGTTCCAAAGCCAGGGAGCAGTTACAGCTTGCCCAGAGTCTCAACACTCCTTCCATGAGTGTGCACCAAACAAAAACAGCTGGGTTTCTTCAAAGCCGGGGCACTCTTAACAATGGCTTGCCCAGAGTCGCATGCCACTCTTTCAGTGAGTGAGAGCCCCAAAAGTCAAACACCAACCTCAAGGATCTGATATACTCACCTCAGGGCCCGGGGGCACTTGAGTGCTGAGAAGCACTCAAACAAACAACTGGGTGTGGCAAAATTAATCCTTAGTACCACCTTATACAAGTCAGTGACTCCTGATTATCTTAATACTGAGAAACATTCCAAGACAAGATCCCACTTTATCTGCCCCATTCAAACAAAGGCCAGAATCATTAAAGGCACTTAAGAGAAGAACAGCAAAAAGTCCCACCTTTATTACTGATACAGAGGGAAAGTCGGTCTCCACTGCATTCACCACTGCCTTGATATGATTTACCATGGAGAAAAGCAAGAGAGCTCCAAAACCCATGCAACTGCAAAGGAAGCAAAAGGATGGGACCTTCTCTGCACCTTGTGTCTTGCTAGAACTCCCAAACTACTCCAACTCACCTGACCTTGCCCTCCACATTCCCATCTAGAATCTTTTGTCTTTGATGTTCCTTGTGACCTGGCATGCATTTCTGACACTGCTCACCCACTGTCAGTTGGACCTTCAATGCCACCACCCATCTTCTGGCTTGCCAGTCTTGTCTAGTGATTGTGACAATTGTACCCCCTTCCAGAGCAGGGATTTTCTTGCTTCATTATATCTCCCCACCCCCAACCAGTGTTCCCCATATGGGTTGAAGAATGACTCATAGCCCCAGGAAGGAAACTGTGATTCCCAGCAGAGTCAAGGGCTACAATCTGCTCTTTGTGGCCTATGCCCTTAGGGAACCAGGGAAGGGAAGGTGCAGAAGAACATGAAACCAAGGGTCCCCGGCACTCAGGGCATAGCCCCATCTCTCTATTAAACCCCACTGGGTTGAGATGGATTTTTTTTCCCCTTATTTCTTTTTTGCTAATTGTGACAGGCCCCAGGGGGCCACAGCTAGGCAAGGGAGGGCAATGAGGTATTCAGTAAGAAAGGAGGGCAGAAAAGGGAGGGAGGCAGAAGAAACCCACATTTTATTCTTAGAAGGAGCCGTTTTTTGGTTTGTTTGTTTGTTTTTTTTTTGGTTAGACAGACAGTTTAGTGCCACCTCACTTTTCCCCTTCCCCAGGGGAGATAATCCTGAAAGAGTTTCCAGGTCAAAAACATCATAGGACAAGTGGAGAAAAAAATTCCCTTAGAGTGAGTTTCAATAGAATACTGGATTTCTCTTCTGAGTAATAGCCACCCTGATCTGATTCATCCTCCTATCTCCTGGATGACTCAGAGAGAAGCCAGAGATTGTTCTCATTGTTTTAAAAAGGAGAAAAGAGGATGGTGGTCCAGAGTGGTCAAACTATTTGCCTGAGGTCACACAGTGCCATCAGTCAGATCTCAGAAGAGGCATTATTCCTAGTCCATCACATGTGCCCATCCAGTGCCTCAGTGGGGAAGGAACTGGCTCCCCAGTCTCTTCTTGGGTCTGTGGTTTATGAGGAAATGATCTTCCTGGTCTGGAAACAAGGATGTCTGTCCCTAGAGGCAGCAGAGAAAGGAAGGAGTAGAGAATAGAAAATGAAAACATGTGAGTTCTAGTCTGATCTCCAGAACGCCACCAGATACCTTTTGTACAATGTGAGCATCAGACTCTCTTCTAATTCAAATATTCTATGATTCTAGAAACAAGATGGAATGGAAGAAACCTCCATGACCAGCCAATGATGCTACCCCCTCCCCATTTCATTGTCTTCCCTCGGAGTGGGGCATCCATCTTTATTTCCAGTGCCCCTTTTTCCTCCCAAATGCTTACAATGAAGTTAGCTGAGAGGATTCTTGCCACAGGGGACAGACTGTCCTTTCTCCCCCTGACAGAGCTTGTTGTGGTCATGAAGACTGCCCAGCCAAAGACCGGGAAACAGCAACTACTCCAATTATGTAAAATGTGATTAAAGGAAGTGTCATGGCCCTTCGCATGCTCCTTTCACTTAATTCTTCCCTTGCAACACTTGCTTGGGCTGACAAGCATAATAGATCTACTTGATACATCTTGTGCTAAAATAAAATGTCTAGTCAAAAGTGCTTAGAATCCCTCAAGTCTGGAGTTGGCTAATGATGTCATTACTCCGCAGGGCCTGGCGTTATTTTTAGGATGGCTATTTCCTCCCACATTAAGGCTCATTAAGGTTTTTTCCCCCTCACTGTAGTACTCCTCCCCATCCTGAACAATGGGAGTCACACACAGAGAGACAGGGCTAGTCTTAGGGAGAAGAGCTCCTAGCATGCCCTTTCTGACCAATGGGGTTCAGGACAAAGGCATTTGCAGCTATGGACGAGTTCATGGAAGGGCTGATGGCTGGGCTGTAGCCATTGGCTCTCCTCCGGTGGGTTTCACAGCTCCAGAACCGGTGATCCTACTCTGACTCTAGCCAGGCAGTTAACTGGGCCTGGAGTCAGGAAGACTCATCTTCCTGAGTTCAAATCCAGCCTCAGACGAATCACTTAATCTTGTTTACCTTAGCTTCTTCATCTGTAAAATGAGCTGAAGGAGGAAGTCATGAAGAATAGGACACGACTGAAAAACAACTAACCAGTTTTGCAGGGTTTACCAATGTCTCTTCCTCAATCGTTCACCCTGTGGTATAGCGTAAAGAGAACTGGCAAGGCAGGAGACCTGGGTCCTAGGAATAAGAACGATAATAAAAATTAATAATAGCTAACATTTATATAGTGCTTTTTAAGGTTTGCAAAATGCTTTTCCTGTGTTCTGTCATTGAGTCTTGCAACAACCCTGTAAAGTAGGCGTTACTATTATCCCCATTTTACAGATGAAAAAACCGAGACTAAGGAAGGTTAGGCGACTTGCACAGGGTCACACAGCTAGTAAGTGTCTGATATCTTCTCATCTAAAATTAATACTCTATCCACACTGTACCTACCACCTTGCTGAAATCTTACATGACCTTAGATAAGTCACATAACCCTACAATCTCAGCATTACCTGGCACAGTTCTTTGTACATATGGAAATAGGAGATGGTAGTATAGTTCCCTAGATCTTGTATAGCTTGGTATTGTGGGACCATCATGGCTTGCTTTGTGGAAGTTGTTTCATCCCAGAAGCCAGGCAAAACAGTATGTCTTACGGGCTGGTAAATTATTTGCAAGGCTATTTTTAACCTAATGATTTAGAGAAAGGGAAGCTATTAATAACAATGATGGTGTTAGCTAGCACTTATTTCATCTACAATTACGAAAGGCTTTTCATATACATTATCTTAACATAACTTAGGTAGAATATTGGTATCCCCATTTTATAGGTGAGGTAATGACTTATTTGTCCATTCATTCAGTAAACATTTACCAACAAACATTTCTCTCCTCTAGACTTCCCTCCTGACTCTAGAGCCTTTCTCTACCATGCCGCAGAAGCCTCTTCACCCTGGAAGTTCCCTTCATTCCTAGACTTCTCACCCTGAGACCCCTTCCTGTCCACGCTGTCTTCTTTAATGGATTGCCTCCTCTATAGTCCTCACTCTCTCATTATCTTCAATCACTGCTTGAATAATGGCTGCTTTCCTACTGCCTGCAAACATACCCATGTGTCCCCCATCATTTGATCCATCCATTCCCTGCAAACTGTCATCCCAAATTACTCTTGCTTCTTTGTGACTTAACTCCTAGAGAAGGTCACCTACAATAGATGTCTCTGCTTCCTCTCACCCCATTCTCTTCCTTCTGTACAGTCTGACATCCACCCTCATTGTTATTCAACTGAAACTGCTCCATCCCAAGTTACTAACAATCTCTTTAATTGCCGGATCTAATGGCTTTTTCTCAGTCTTTATCTTTCTTGAGATCTCTGAAACCTTTGGCATTAGGGATCACTCTCTTCTTGATAATAATCTCTCCACTCTAGGTTCTTGGGAAACTCCCTACTCTCTCCTGATTCTCCTCTGACATTATCACCACTCCTTCTAAATCCCCTTTGTTAGATCTTCATCCAGGTCGTGCTAACGGTGGATGTCCCTCAGGACTTTGCCCTGGGATCCCCTCTCTTCTCCCTCTATACTCCTTCCTTCACTTAGCTCCTATGGATTCAGTTTTCATCTCTATACTGATGATTTTCAAATCTACTAACCTCTCCAGTGACCTCCAGTCTGGTCTCTTTAACAGCCTATTAGAAATCTCAGAATAGATGTCTTGTAGACATCTTAAAATCAACATATCCAAAATTGAACTCCCTGTCTTTCCCCCAAAATGCTCTTCCCTTCCAAACTTCCCTATTACTATAGAGGACATCACCATCCTTTCAGTCACCCAGGCTCATGACTTAGGTGTCATCCTTGACCCCTCAGTCTCTCTCTCATTTCCCACCACCCCATATTTAATGTTTTGCCAAAGTCTATGAATTTTACCTTTATAACCTCTCTTGAACATGCTCCCTTCTCCCCTCTGACACTGCTACCATCCAGGCACAGGGCTGCATTACCTCACCCCTAGACTATTGCAGTAGCCCGTTGATTGGTCTGCCTGCCATGAGTCTTTTCATCCTCTAGTACATCCTATGGGCTGTCAAAGTGATCTTCCTAAAGCACAAATTTAATTACGTCAATCCTCTACTCAAAAAACCCACTGGCTCTCTATGACCTCCAGGATCAAGTATAAAATCTGTTGTTTGGCATTCAAAGCCCTTCATAATCCTCCTGCACACCTTTCCGATCTTACACACACACACACACACACACACACACACACACACACACACACACACACAGCCCAGGTATACCCTGTTCCTTGTACAAAACATTCCCATCCCAACTCCTCACATTTTCACTGGTGGTCCTCATGCATGGAATGCTTTCCATCTCTGTCTCCTGGTTTCCTGGGCTTTCTTCAAATTCTAGCTAAAATCTTACCTTCTTCAATACCTCGCCTTTTCCAACACCTCTTGATCCCAGTGTCTTCCCTCCGAGAGCACCTTCAATTTATCCTATTTTGTCTGCATATAGTCATTTGTTATATTTGCATATAGTCATTAGATTACAAGCTCTTCCAGTGTAAGGACTGTATTTTGCCTTTTTTTACATCCTCGGTGCTGAGCACAATACCTGGCACATAGTAGGTGCTTAATAAATGTATATTGACTGACTGACGAATTCCTCCCAGAACCTCTAACAAGCCAAGTTTCCGCCCTGGATCACTGCCACCATCTGCTGCCTTCACTCCTACACATGTACTCCTGAATGAAGGAAGAGAAAATCATGCAACTGTTCTGATGGGGCCCACTACCAATTTATGTTACACAACCTCAACTGGGCCATCACAGCTGCGAGGTGATCCTTCTACACCTGCTTTATCAACTCACTATTCCACTCTTCATCATGGCTCTTCCAAACCTTGCTTCTCAAACCCGCCAAGGTTCCTCCTCCCCCCACTCTCTCAGCCAAGAGTCTTGCCTCATATTTTATAGGAAAGCTTGAGTCCATTTGCCATGAGCTTCCTCTTCTCCCCTCTTCCTCATCTCCTATCACTCAGATGTCTTTTGTCACTTTCTCCTCCTTTGCCTGTCTCACATGATGAGGTAGCTTTAATCCTTACCAAGGCTAACCCTTCTTACCTGCTCAAATGATCCCATTTCATCCTCTCTCCTCAAGGAGACTGTCCCCTCTGTCATCCCCACTCTGTCACTTATTTTCCTTAATAGTATTTTCTTTTTTTCCAATTACATGTAAAGATAGTTTTCAACATTCATTTTTGTAAAATTTTGAGTTCCAAATTTTTCTCCCTCCCTCCCCAAGACAGCATGTAATCTGACATAGGTTATACATGTCCAATCATGTTAAACAGATTTCCACATTAGTCATGTTGTGAAAGAAGAATCAGAACAAAAGGGGAAAACCACAAGAAAGAAAAAACAAAAAGTGAAAATAGTGTGCCTCAATCTGCATTCAGACTCTACAGTTCTTTCTCTGGGTGTGGATAGCATTTTCTATCACCAGTCTTTTGGAATTATCTTGGATCGTTGTATTGCTGAGAAGAGCTAAGTCTATCATAGTTGAGCATCACACAATGCTGCTGTTGCTGTGTCACTTATTTCCAATCTCTCCCTCTCTACTGACTCATTTCCTACTGCCTATAAACATGCCCATGTCTCTCCTAACTTGAAAAAACTCTCACTTGATCCTCCCACCCCCGCTATTGTCCTCTATCTCTCCTGCTCTTTGAAGATAAACTCCTTGAAAAGGCTGTCTACAATAGGTGCTTCCACTTTCTCTTCTCTCACTCTCTTCTTAACTCCTTCCAATCCTATTTTCAGCCTTATCATTCCACTGAAACTGCCCTCTCCAAAGTTACCAATGACCTCTCAGTTGCCAAATCCAATAGCCTTTTCTCAGTACTCTTCTTCCTCGACCTCTCCGCAGCCTTTGATACTGGTCATCACTCTCTGTTCCTTGATACCCTCTTCTCTCTAGGTTTTGGAGGCACTGCTCTCTCTTGGTTCACCTCCTACCAATCTGACCACTTCTTCTCAATCTTCTCTAATGGATCCTCATCCAGATTAAACCCTCTAACCACAGGTATCCCTCAGAGTTCTGACTTGGGCACCCTTCTCTTCTCCTGGTACACTACTTTACTTGGTGAACTCATCAGGTCCCATGGATTTAATTAATGCTTCTCAAATCTACTTTTCCTGCCCCAACCTCTCTACTGACCTCCAGTCTCCCATCTCCAACTGCTTTTTAGAAATCTCTAAATGGATATCTAGTAGACATCTTAAACTAAACATTTCCAAAACTGGACTCATCATCTTTCCATCTAAACATTCCCCCTTCCTCGTGCCCCCAACCTTCCCTAGAGGACAACACCATCCTCCCAGGCCCTCAGGCTCACAACCTGAGAGTCATCCTGGATTTCTCTCTCTCTCTCATCACCGCCTCCCCCCCATCCCAATATACAAGCTGTTGCCAAAGCCTATCAATTTGATCTTTGTAACATCTCTCCATACTCTCCCTTCTTTCTCTGACACTACTACCACTCTGAGGCAGATCCTGGACTATTACAATAGCCTGCCAGTGGGTCACCTTGTCTCAGGTCTCTTCCCACTCCAATCCATCCTCCTTTCAGCCACCAAAGTAATTTTCCTAAAGCTCAGGTCCCATCTCATCACCCATCTACTCAACAAATTCCAGTGTCTTCCTATCACCTCCAGGAGCGAAAATAAAATCCTCTGTCATTCAAAACTCTTCATAACCTAGTCCCCTCCTACCTTTCCAGTCTTTTTACACTTTACTCCCCACCATGTACTCTTCAATCCAGTGATCCTGGCCTCCTGACTATCCCACAAATGACACACTCCACCTCTGGTCTCTGGACCTTTTCTCAGGCTGTCCCCCATTCCTGGAATGCTCTATCTATCCAACTCTAATTAATCTTATCTATCTATCCAACTCTATCTTATCTATCCAACTTATCTATCTATCCAACTCTAATTAATAATACTAAAATCTCATCTTTTACAGGATCCCTTTCTCAAAAAGTCCCCTTAATTCTGGTGCTTTTCTTCTGTTAATTATTTTCTGTTAATAATTGTTTGTATATATTTGTTTCTTTGTCATCTCCCTCGTTGGATTCTTAGCTCCTTGAGGTCAGGGACTATCTTTTGCCTCTATTTGTATCCCCAAGGTTTTAACACAGTGCCTAGCACACAGTAGGCACTTAATACATGTTCGTTGATTTATTATTATTTTCAAGAAAAATGTCCAGGCCAGCCATGTCTTCATCCTCTATAGGCTCCGATCCTGAAACTTTATGTTTTCTTCAACATGCCCCCACCCAGGGAATCTTCTCCCTCCAACCTTTTTTCACTCTCTTTTATGTTTTGTCTTCCTTCCTCCATAAGAATGTAAGTTCCCCAAGGGCAAGGATGTATTTTTCTGCTTGTATTTGTATTTCCAGTGCTTAGTCAAGTGAGCAAGGGGAAAGAAGGGAAAAGGTGAAGGTAAGGTGATAAACATTTATGTAGCCCTTACTAAACTTCAAACACTGGGCTAAGTGCTTTTAACAAATATTATCTCATCTGATGCTCACAACAATTCCACAAGCTAGGCACCTTCCCCACCCCCCACCCCCTAACCCCCCACCCCTGCCACATACACCCGTTTTACAGTTGAGGAAGCTGAGGCAAATGGAGGTTAAGCAACTGATACAGGGTCACATAGCTAGTAAGTATCTGAGGCCACATTTGAACTCAGGTCCTCCTGACTCTAGGCCCAGCAAGCTATCCACTGCACCACCAGATGTTTCTTATGCATGGCACCCAGTAAGTTCTCAATTAACGCTTGTTGACTTTAAAAGTACCTAGTCGTTCAGTCATTTCAGTCATATCTGACTCTTCATGACACCACTGCAGATTTTCTTGGCAGAGCTACTGGAGTGGTTTGCCATTTCCTTCTTCAGCTGATTTCACGGGTGAAGAATCGAGACAAATCTGGTTAAGTGACTTGCTTAGGCTCACACAGTTAGTGTCTGAGGTCAAATTTGAACTCAAGTCTTCCTGATTCCAGGCCAGGTGCTTTATCCACTGTGCCATCTAGCCTCTCAGCAAGTCTTTAATAAATGCTTATGTCCTTCCTTAATATAAAGGTGAGTGTCATAGAATCATAGTCTATTAGAGAGATAAATGACCTTGGAGGTCATCTAGTTATTCCCTGTAAAATATTTCCTATTTAGCTTGTGTACAGCTTGCTTTATATAGATTTGTCAGTGTGTAGTCTCCATTAGATGGCAAGTTGCTTACGGGCAGGGACTATCTTTTGCCTCTTCTTGTGACCCAAGGTTTAGCCCTGGCACCTACATTAGTCTCTTAACAAAAAGCTCATTGATTCATTGATAGCCCAACCCTTTCATTTCACTAGGTGCACCAGGTCACACAGCTTATTTATTCCTTCTCTTTTAGACTCACCCCTCAATTTCTCGTAGGCCTCGGGTACTGAACAGGGGCCAATTTGCATGTCTTAAGGAATAGTAGTTTGCTATGACTCATCGGATTATAGGATTTTAGGATTTAGAGCTGAAAGGCACCTTAAAGATTTTCTAATCCAACCCCCTCATTTTACAGCTGAGAGAAGGAGGCCAAGAAAGAAGTGACTTGCCTAAGGTTAAACAGGCAGTAAATAGAGTTAGAAATTCAAACCCAGAACCCCAGTGCTTTCCTCCACACTGCCCTTTCCTTTCTCCTCCACCTTCTAATTCCACTGAGCAGGCTGCCCTGGAGCCAGGCACCCCAGTTAGAATATTAATCAGACCACCCTGCTTCTCCCATTCTTTCCCTTCCCGGCCATAGGCTAAATTGGGGTGGGTTTTATTGTTTGTTGTTGTTCTGGTTTCCCCGTTTTGATGATTTGAATATGAAAGATAAGAAAGGGAATCGGCCGTGCCTGCCCAAATCCCAGTAGACACACACTGAAAATTGTGTTCCTTCAGCCTGCCACACACCAAGCTGGTCACAACACTCTGCCCACAGCAGCATCACCTGCCCTAGAGTCAAAAGTAAAAATCAAACATGGGAGGATAAAGGAGATGAAAAAGCCAATGCTGAAACCAGAGAGAGAAACCTGTCCTCTCACGAGGCGTCTGATGTGAAAAAGACGACAGACGAAAGGCGCCCTGCCAACAGCAGATTAATCTACGGGACACAGAGGTGGTCAGAATCCTCCTGTCACCCAGAATAGGGTGCCCAGGAAGCCACACAATGAATGCTTCAGTCAACAAGATAGCAAGAACTCCGGCTGGCTTGGGGTCTATTGTTTATGGGCTACCTAGGGTTTTAGAATATGAAAAGATTCCTGAAAGAGACTTTGTTGTCTCATTGTGCTTCGAGTCACCAAGCAGTTCCCCAAGCTGCAGTGTTACTCTCAGAATTCTCTCACTTTTGATTTGCAGACATGATTGTTCCTTCCGCTGACAATGGCAGGCCTGAAACCCAGGGGTCACCAGCCATGGCCATCGACAGCCACCGGTAACCAGGCTTTACGAGGAGCCGGCAAAGTGAAGCCTGGCTGGGGCTGCCGAGGGGCCTCAGTGGATTCCAGGCAGCTGGCCAGGGTGCTATGACTGTCAGTGATCCATGAGGTCACAAAAGCATGAATCAACGTTGTGGGTACCCGTCTTTGTTGCCATAATATAGACGGTTCGTGTAGCATGTCACAGTCCAATGAGAAAGTGACTTGCCTTCTTTTTTATCCTGAGAGCTGAAGAAGCAATCAGCCACAAAAGGGACACTAGATCTGAGAGCCCTTTCTATCCAGTTTGGACACTCTCAGACTCCAACGCTACAGGAAGGTACTCCTAGAAACAAGAAAGAACACTTTGACTTAGTCTCATGTAAATTTTTTCCCCTGGTCTCCACTTACATGGCAGTTGCTCCCCAGGGAGACCCTCCATTTTCAAACAGTCCAGAAGCATGTGTGGGCCTGGAGACCTTATAACCTCAGATGAGAACTTCCTCAAGGACACTGCCAACTAGAAATTGGATGTTGCCTTGGACTCTACAGATAGCACAAACCTAACAAAATCAAACACTGCAGAGGGAGTAAGTGTGATGTTAACAGACAGTCCTCCATAATATATTTTTCATGAGCAAATGAGAGCTTATGAAATATATATTATGGAAGATGGTGTTAACATCACATTTATTTACTCTGCAGCATTTGATTTTCTTTGCATTATATTGTCTCCAGGACTTAGGTTGTTATAGCTCTTGGTGCCTCCGATTTGGCTGCAATCCTCTCACTAATGCAATTGTGGCTCTGTTATTTTCCTCTGTTTGAGGGATGGTTCAGAAAGAAAGCTTGGTATTTATAGCAGAGTGGTAGAGGGATTGGGCACACACTCTACGTCATGACCTCTATGCTATACACTAGTCTAATCCTCTACTCTTCTTGCCCTACTGCTTTGGAATATGTCCTCTAGGATCTTCAATCCATCAGCAAGCATTTATCAAGTGTCTACTGTATACCAGGCACCATGCTCTAGAAGCTGAAGATAAAAATATAATAGGGGTTTGAGAATTTACTGGCATCTAGCATTCATAGTTCAGAAGGGCAAGTATTCACGAAAGTGAGAACATTCCTGACCTCAAGGAATTTCTTCAACATATGCCTTTCCTCCTTCCTTTACTTGTCTCTCATATTCATCACCCTAGCTCTATGGCTTTTGAATGACCTAAATCTAAATATCCCCTCTTTTATTCTGAGTTTTCTTCAGATTAGCCCTTCCCAAACATCCTAAAGCCGTCATTGTCCTTCCCCCCCCCCCAAAATGCCTTCATTCCAGGCAGTAAATAGCAATACACACCTGCCTCACTTCTATAGCAGATTGGAAATAGACGCACTCCACATCATTCCAACCCAGTAGAAAAATGAAAGTCAGTGTGGTGTAGCAGATAGAAAGCTGGCCTTGGCATCAGAAGGAACTTGATTTAAGCCCTACCTCTGACACATATTGGTTGGGTGACTCTGGGCAAGTCATTTAATCTCTCAATATACCCTGGCGACTCTCTAAGACAGTAAATTTCAAAACTGTTGCCAATATAGATGGGTAGAAGGAGTTTCTTCACTGGGAGTTTTTCATGCCAATGAAATCATCCCTTGCCACCTCTACCCCAAATATAGAAAATCTATCTAAGTTGTAGAATAAAGAATACAGAGCCAAAAGAATGATTTAAGCAATAACTAAAGCAATGCCAAAAAAAGTCAGCAAACAGAGGCAACAAAATTCTGGTCAAACACAACAATTTATGTTAGTACCTTGTTAGAAGAGGCAAAGGATACATCCTCATCTGTTTTTCAGGAAATGTGCCTCGTTAGTGGCTTTATTTGGGTATCTATCCAAAAGTATCTGTTGGGTCAAAATGAAATATTTCAACAATTTAAAAAAAAAAAAGATACCAGAGTTCATTCATTTTGCTAACCAGTAATGATACGGGGGGAAAAGGCAGGCTGGTAATTATATTATGCCTATTTGCAAGACTGTTTGAAGGACAAATATCATTCTCCCATTTCTAGAGCAGCCCTCCCCATATAGTGGGCATCACCTTGTACTGGTGTGTGACTTTCTAATACTTATGTTCCATCATGATTGACAGCCTGACTGTTAGCTGTCTTGAAGACATGATGGAGTAGAGATTCTTCTATATAGAGGCTTGGGCAAGGAGACAGCAAAGAGCCCAAGATCATCAACCTGGTAGTATGGTAGGATAGCAACAATAGGCCAGAGACATTTCAGAATTGTCCTAATTTATCTTAGTTGTCCATGTGCACTCTGGATGAATTCCTATTATAATGTCATATGAAAAAAGAGAGAGAAAGAGACACTAGGTCTCTCTCAGCTGCAGATCAGGTATATTCCTATGTTATTCCTTCATTTGATTTAACTAGTAATCAATAGCTATGGCAATAGGTGGTAAGCTCCTTGAGGGCAGGACTTTTATTTAATACTGTATCCTTCATAGGGCATTGCACATAGACAGCAGCGTAGATTTAGAGCCAGAAGGAACTTTAGAGGTCATCTAATTCAACTCTTTCATTTCATAGCTAAGGAAACTATGACCCAACTTACTCAAGGTGAAACAAGTTATTAAATAACAGGTCAAACACAGGACCTCTAACACTAAAGCCAATGTTATTTCCATTGCACTCAATGAATACATTTATATTTGTGGTTGCTGGGCACCAGATTTCATCTTCTATAGGCCGAACACTGGGCAGATTGATCCATTATTCCTTCCACCATGTTGGCCTCTGCTCAGAAGCAATAGCCACTGCCCACCCTGGAGATGAACAGTGTTTGGCGCAGAGGATGGTGAAGTTGGAGTGACAACAGGACTAACAAAGATTAATTCATGTGTCTGATTAGAGTTAATTTCTTTGATTAAAGAACTCTCTGAGATGTGCAGCACCAAATCCTGCCTGGAAATCTTTAAATGGTGGGGTGGCAATGAGGGGAGCCCCAGAAAGTCACACACCAGTAACTCAGGAGCCCTTTGGGGGACCAAGTAAATTATGAATCAAATAAAGAACCAGAACAAACACACAAGGGCAAGCAGCTCCGATAGATTTGTGCTCGTTTATTTATCTCCTTAGCAGAACTTCCTGGAAGACCTTTGTCCGAAACCATCTACTCCCCCACGTTAGGGAAAACGGTAAGTGAGGGTTCCTCTTGGGGGGCAGACAATGTCTGACTGGACAGCTGATAGTCTTATCTGCAGAGAATCAATGGCTAACACAGCATTATCACTGCCCATGCCCGTCAATAGAGGACTCCATCCAGGGATTAAATTCAGATCATCTGTGAGGAGACAGTGGCTGAACATTGGGAGGCCTGGACTCCAGGTCCCTGCAAGAGGGCGTGTTCCTGTCAGTAAGACAAATGGAGGAGAGAATTATTTGGCTAGAAAAAAAATCACATTAAGAATGATGGCCCAGCTGGAAAGCAATTTGGAATTATGCTAAGAAAGTAACTAAAATGTCCATACCCTTTGATCCAGAAATCCCACCTCTAGGCTTGTACCCCAAGGAAGTCAAAGGCAGAAAAGACTCCTATATTCCAAAATATCCATTGCAGCATTTTTAAAAGAGCAAAAACCTGGAAACAAATTAGATGCCCATCATTTGGGGGAAGGCTAAGCAAATTGAGGGACAAATAATAGAATATTATGGCTGTACAAAAAATGCTGAATATGAGGAATTTAGGGGTAGAAAGGGAGAAGACATGAACAATGCAAAGTGAAGTAAGCAAAATCGGAAAAACGACATACACAATCACACTGCTCCAAGAAGAAAGAAGAAAAAGAAAGATGAAACTGAACGTTGTATAATTAAAGGGGCCAAACTTGCCTTGGAACATGAGATAAGAAAATGGACCTCCTTCACTGCTTTGCAAACGTGTGGGACTTTGGGTGTGAAACATTTCATGTAATGAATGACTCAGTTTTGCCTAACTGGTGGTTAATTTTGCTGAATTGATTTTTTTCTCTCTATTTTCAATTCTTTGTTACAAGGAATGGCTCTCTGGGTGGGAGAGGAAAGAGAGATATATTTGGAAATGAAGATGATGTAAAAATAAAAGATATCAATATTTTTTAAGTATCATGTCCCAACTTGGGCTTTGTGGTCAAAGAGAAAGCAAAGGACGCTTAATGCAACCTTGCTTCCTGGATCCAGTGGTTTCTACTGACCCTATCTTGAGCTTACTGGTCTTCGACTTTTCTTCTCAGGGAGCCTGCAAGGCTTCCTTCCCTGGCACAAAAATCCCTTCAGCGCAGACAACGGGAGACAAGGAGAAGGAGAAGTGAGGAGTCGCAATGCCAGAGGGGATGGGGGAGAATGGAGGAGGAACAAGATTCAGGAGGGAGGTCACCTGAACTGCACCAATGGCCATCCAGGCATTGTTTAACTTTGCACAGAGGAAAAGGAGGCCAGAGGCACACTGGCTCCCACCTCTCCCTCCCTAGGTAGCTCCCTCACCTTCTCTCTTTGGGCACCAAATGGCAATGCCCAGAGCCCCTCCCCTGCCAGGTAGTGCAGACCGTAAAGCTGGAGTCAGCACACTGCTAATGGGGCTTTGAAAGTCTCTGCTTTATTAGGGCATCTCCGAAAGCAGATTTCAGCTGCAAATGCCTTCATTGCCTCCCTAGCAGAAATGGATAATGCGGGCTTTCTGTGATTCGCTCATCAAAAGCAGACTCTCAAAGCCCCATTAGCACCGTGCTGACTCCGGGTTTACATTCTGAAAGGGCAAAGTCCAGCCGAGTTTAAAGGCATCGAGCCTATTTGTCAACATTGGTGCAAGCAGCAGGCCCCTTCCTCACCCACCTCTGGCTCCCCAGAGATCTGTGTGGGTGTGCTCCATCTCCCCACAGGGGCTCTGCTGAGGACCCAAGCCACATTCCTCTCACCTCCTGTCTCTCCTCTCATGCCCTGCTAGACTAATCCTGCCGAAGTATAAACCACCCTAAAGTCCCGTATCTTCTAGTAGACAACAGAAAGGCAATATGCCAAGTTTTTGTTGTTAATCTGTCCAGATTCTTTCTGTAGAAAGCCTGTATGTGTTTCCATTGCTCACAAAGCACAGCCTAGGCCAGAGTTGGGGAACCTGCAACCTCGAGGCCACATGTGGCCTTCTAGGTCCTCAAGTTCTGCCCTTTGACTGAAGCCAAACTTCACAGGACAAATCCCCTTAATAAAAAGATTTGTTTTGCAAAACTTGGATTCAGTCAAAAGGTCATACCCAAGGACCTAGAAGGCCACATGTGGCCTCAAGGTTGCAGGTTCTCCATCCCTGGCCTAGGTAGGCCTCGTTCCCCCTGTGACCCCGGGAGGAATTAGCTGTTGTTGTTAAATCATTCAGTCTTGACCAGCTCTCCATGATCCCATTTGGGGTTTTCTTGGCAAAGATACTGTAGTGGTTTTCCATTTCCTTCTCCAGCTCATTTTACAAATGAGGAAACTGAGGTAAACAGAGTTAAATGACTTGCTCAGAGTCACACAGCTAGGAAGTGTCTGAGGCTGGATTTGAACCAGGTCTTCCTGACTCCAGGCCTGGCACTCTAAGTACTGCCCCACCAATCAGGTTAAAGTTGGAAAAGACCTTTGATGTAGCAATCGCATCTGTAACAACCCTTACTGGGTAAAGCTATATAGGAAGTCATCTATCATGTCTCCTCCTTATTCTTCTCTTCTCAAGACTGTGAACATCCCTAGTTCCTTCTACCATTTCTTAATTTGTCAACATCTCTCTTAAAATGTGTTGCCCAGAAGAAGTCAGTTCCATTTAACACTGATTAAGCACCTAACACATGCCAGAGATACAAAAGCAAAAATGAAACAGTACCTGCTCGAAAGAGCTATTCTAGACATGGTTAGTCCAGTGTAGAGTCAGAAGATCGTGTACATTAGGACTAAAAAGAGCTTTCAAAGTCATCTAATTTATCCTCCTAATTTAAGGAGGGCTCAGAGAGAAAAGGTCCTACAACAAGTTCATGACAGAGATGAGGCTAGAACCCAGGCCCCCAGACAACCAGTCCACTGTCCATTCTGCTATGCCATTATCATTTGATAAGATGACTTCCTGAGAATTGGAAACCACGCTTCTCTTAACACAGGCCAGTAATGAGACTGGTCGTTTGTCTCTGCTTATGTTTCATGTGGGTGAAAAACAGCAAAGCAAGAGAAATAAAGCATCTCCATATGTCAGCTGAGAGCTATTGTGAGAGATGCTAAATGTTGCTGCTACTAGGTACCTCTCCTAACACTTTCATCTATTTCTCAGGCACTTTGCCCCCGCTACATTCACCCTAATTCACCAATTAATCATGGGAGTTATTTTGTATTTGACTAAAAGAAGCACTTCTATCATTTTAGTTCACTGATGAGCTAAATAAGCAGATACATGTATGTATTATATAATACCATATTGCTCTCTCTCTCTCTCTTTCTGTCCTCTCTCTGTCTCTGTCTCTCTCCACACACACACACACACACACACACACACACACACACACACACACACACACACACTTTTTCTCAAGGATACAGGTGAAGATCAGAAATTTAGAGCTAAAAGGCACCTTAGATTTAATCTGGTTCAACTTCACAATTTTACTGAAGTCTCAAGAAGTTTAGATGACTTGCCCAAGGTAACACAGGTACAGGAGCAGAGGCTGGATTCAAACTCCAAAACCATCATGCTTTCTACTACACCAGACTGTCTACTCATATTATGATTGTACCAGTCTCAGGGTTACAAGACCACCTATCCTAGCCTTTGACCTCTGTCACTCGCTTGGCTGTTGTTGTTCAGTCCTGTCTAACTCCATGATCCCATTTGGGGTTTTCTTGGCTAAAATACTTGAGAAGTTTGCCATTTCCTTCTCCAGCTTATTTTACAAATGAGGAAACTGAGGTAAGTGAGTTGCCCAGGGTCACACAGCTAGTAAGTCTCCAAGACTGGATTTGAACTCAATTCTTCTCAACTCCAGGCCAGGCGCTCTATCCACTGAGCCACCTACCCCCCTCCCTCAATCGTAGTATAGTGAACAAAGTGCTGAAATTGGAGTTGGGAAAACCTGGGTTCAAATCCTACCTCAGAGATACTAGCTCTGTGCAATTCACTTAATCTCTCTGAGTCTCAGTTTCCTCTTTGAGGCTTATCAGAGGATGTATCTCAGAGAGTTTCTGGAAGGATCAAATGAGACAAGTACTTAGCAAACCTTAAAGGATTAGGTAAGTGTGAATCGTCAATGCTATATCACTGTATCCCGTGCAAACACGATGCGCCATTTAAAGAGGTATTCAGATTTCCCCTTTCTGTCCTGGGCTCCCCAATTAGATAGCACAGGCTGCAGAAGATAGGAACTCTCATTTTGGTTCGTTTGTTTTTTGCATTTCCCAACAGTCAAGCAGGGTAGAATGGGACACTGGAGGACTGTCAGTAGATAAAAGGAACTCGGTGCCAAGATGTGTGCGGTCTTCCCCAAAGCTTTCAGCTGTGGTCTTTGAATAAGGTCAGGGCTTGGCCGCAACAGCAGTGGGTTTAAGAAGCTGAAGCTGCTTCTGTGTGTGTTGTCAATCAATCAATCAGCAAGCATTTATTGTGAGCCAGATCATTTGTCAAAAGTCCATAGAACCTGTTTTCTAAAGGTGTCTCTCGGTTGACCACCTTGCTTTTGGTGTTACCAATCCCATTAATATCCATATATTCTTATTGTAAGGGGAAGAACATAACCTCAGCAATGCTCACCAAGGGAAACAGATTCAGAATATGGAAACCAAGGGTTTGATCTAGAACTAGATAGAAAGAAGATGGTAAAAATGGGACTAAGCAAACTCAGACCATCTATAATTAATGAGGTTTTGGGACTTCTCATGATGAAGCAGCAAGGCACACTTAGGGAGTGCCAAGAAGCATGTGCCGGGCAAGTCAAAACACCACTACCACTTTGACTGCCCTCTCCCCTCTACCCTGATGGAGATAAAACCCAGGACCTTGAACCCAAGACCCTTGGGAAAAGCAATGCCTCAAAAACCACCAAACCTGCTTCTCACGTCTTCCAACCTAGCTCCCATTGCTCAGCATCATTGAGATGCAAAACCATTGTAGAGAGGGAGACCATGTTCCTCATCACCGTCAGCAATAGCTGACCAACTGTCACCAAAAGGCAGATAGGCACAGGACCCATAGGAGTGGTTGCATCCTCCAGAACATTGGTCCTGCTTCCAACCCAGCCCTCTTTACAGTCATCATTCAGGAGGGCATCTCCTGTGGGGAAGGGGCAGGCCATCCCCCACCAACTACCAACCGACTGGTACCCACTAGGCAGGCATGCCAACCTAGCTGAAGTGCCCTAGAGAACAAACAGGAGGCAGTATATGCCAGGCAAGTCAAAACAGCACCAACATCTTGACCACCATCTTCCCTCAGATACTGATGAAAACAGCCCAGGACTCTGAGCCCAAGAGCCTTCGGAATGACCCAGTGCCCTCAGCTACCACCCTGGGAAATAGCCCCTTTTGGAGAAGCAGCATATCAACCATTCCTAATGCGCTAAAGCTATAGCCACCAGAGATCTAGAGAAGTATTGTCTTGGTGGCAAAGTCCTTGGTGGCAATCCACATCAGAAACTGATAGGATTTTATCAATGGCGATGGCATTAAATAAGAGGCATTAGCACCTGCTTCGTAGCTGCGCTTTAAGAACAATGAGTCCTTTCCACCTGGCTTGTGCCTTCCATGTGTGTTATCTCCCCTATTAGAATGGGAGCTCCCTGAGAATAGGAATGGTCTCACTTTTCTATTTGTAGCCCCACTGTTTAGCTCAGCTCTTTGCACATAGAAAGGACTTTAGTCCTTTATTCATTCATTCATTCATGATGGAAATAACAAGCCAGAGAGGATATTACCACAGTAAGGAAGGCAAGGTAATTGAGTCTATAGAGGCAGGAAAGCAGCAGACCTAATGAAATCATCAGCCTATCTCCCACTCTGAGAGTCCCTGAAAACAGGAAGACCCAGAATTTTATGTCATAGAATTTCAGAGTTGAAAGGCATCTATCAACCAGAAATTATCTAGTCCAACCCAACTCATTTTGTAAAAGAGGATGAGGGAAATTATTTTTCTATTATATTAATAACCAATGATTGAATTAGGAGTAAGGCTTTTTCTCTTTGTTTCCTCATTCAGGGACCAGCCCCATGTAGGTCATTCAGTTAGTCTCTGAAGGATAAGGCTGATGGATGAAATTGCCCTAATCCTCTAGGAACACATGGTTGGGGCCTTGTCCAACTAGGAGACCTTACTTCTATTTAGAGTGTGAACAGAATCTAATCTAGGTGAATTCTAGCCCCAAAGCATCAAGCCTATGCCCTTGCACCCCTCCATTGGAGTTTAGGGTAAACCAGCTCACAAAGGAGAAAACCAATGAGAGTGGTCTGGGTAGAGATGGATTCCTTTGTTCAGATTGCTGGAGATAGCTGAGTCTCAGCAGAAAGAGCTGTAGACTTTTAGCCTACCTTCTCATTAATTGCTCAGCAATCAGAGTTGATTTCCACCTATCAAGGCACCCCTGTCCCCCTTTTCTAAAAGTATATTAAGGCATTCGGTGTCTCCATTAGGCATCTTTGGTTTCCAAGAGAAAACACCAATGATCAATTTCTTGATCAGCTGTCCTAATTAATTGATTATTAGTTACCCAGAAACTCTGTCTCTCCGGTTCTTCATTCATCTCAAGGACATTGAAGCCCAGTGAAGAGTGATTTGCCCAAAGTCACAGTAGTAGGAAGTAGCAAAGCTGGGGTTCATAGTGTTCTTCCCACCACACTATTCTTGACTAGTATCCCTAAGCTGGTCCTCATACTATGACTTCAAAATTCATTCTAATGGAAAGAGACTTCAAGAGAATCAGGTGAAATTTCTCCATGGCAACTCCAGGGGTTAGACATTCCTATTTGGCTTTTCTTATATGTATGTGTTTGTGTTCTTCTAGGTTGTATATGTGTATGTAGATTTAGGGAAGCCTTGTTTGTTAGTCTGTGCTGAAAGCTGCCTGAGTTCTTATAAACAGAAAACAC
Source organism: Phalanger gymnotis (assembly GCA_028646595.1). Taxonomy (NCBI): domain Eukaryota; kingdom Metazoa; phylum Chordata; class Mammalia; order Diprotodontia; family Phalangeridae; genus Phalanger; species Phalanger gymnotis. The sequence goes on along the minus strand of CM053622.1, from coordinate 706,970,495 downwards.
CAGAAGGCTGGATGATCATGACTATGCAATAAGGTCATATGCAGCCTGTATGCATTCTGAGCCCTTCCTTATTCTCAGTCACGCCTCTGACAGAGGTCTCAAGACCCTGACCAATAGCTGCTTTCAGGTCCTCCCTGGAGATCATAGGCATGTGGAAAGTAACATGACACCTCTTGTCTACCCCAGGTGCCTACCCATACAGCCAGGGAAAAGGGAGGGAGAGTGACTGGTGAAGTAACCCAGCCCCTTGAGCCTTCTCTGGGCCTCTTTAGAACCTGTAGGATCATACTGTCCTATCAGCAGAGTCACCTGCTCCTATCTGTGACTGGAGGTAGGAATATAGACTGTAACAAAATCAGAGTAGTCATCTTTCAAGGTTAACGAGGACCTGCCAGGTTCCAGCTTGGCTGTCAATAGCCGAATCAACAGGAACTTTCAGCAGCTTTCCCTGAGGACAGTTTCAGTCAATGGGGAGAGTAGAACTGGGGTGGCCCCGTGTGGAGAAGAGCCAGCTGTTTGGTTTCTCAGAGTCAGCAGGGAATGCACTGGAGCAACAGCAGAAGTCAGAGAAAGAAGAAGGAGGTTGATGCTGTATTGCTCCATTTAGAGCAGACCAGAATACCTCCTGAAGGAGAGTCCTTTTAGCGAGGGCACTTTTAGTACAGCGGAATTTTAGTTGTTTCCTCCTAAGGTTTTTTTTTTCTCCCCCAATCTAACCTTGCTTTTTGGGGAAGCCATAAGGACACCAGGACCCCATTTTCAAATAGTTCAGGATTGTTTCAAACTTATAATGTAGTTAGAAAGGCATCATGATAGAAAGAGCTCCAAATCTGAAGTCGGGAAATCTTGGGTTCAAATTCAGTCTCTGACACTTACTAGCTGCGTGACTAGGAGTGTGAATGTTTAACAACTGTCTCTCTGGGGAAGGAAAAGTATATACTGACACGCTTTTGAAGTTAATCTCTATTACGAACACTTTCTTGACTCTAGAGCAGACAATCAACGAAATAATAAATCAAGCCCTGAATTGTAGCATTAGCAGATTTCCAAGTTGTAAATGCTCACACTGAAAATTTAACAATCAGCTCTCCAGAGCTAGTTCAAACTGGTTTCAGCATACTCTTGTGTGACTCTGGGCAATTTATATATAAATTCCGTACATATGTGTGTGTTCATATATGGTATGTCATTTGATAGAATGTCAGCTTCTTGAGGGCAAGGACTGTTTCATTTTTGCCTTTGCATCCCCAGTGCCTTCAGCATAGTGCCTGACACACAGCAGGCACTTGATAAATACTAGATAACTGATTGACTTCACTCCTCTGAAGTCATACTTCATCTGTAAAACGGAGACAGCAACAGCACCTACCTCACAGAGCAATTTAGGAATCAAATGTGATTCCTAATGTAAAATATATTGAAAACCTTAAAGTGATATACAAAAGTGAGCTATTATCATTATTCCATATTGTTCCAAAGTGGGCCTCAATTTCCTCCTCTAAAAATGAGAGGTCTGGCCCAGATAACTTTTAAGGGCCCTTTCCAGCTCTGCCATTCTATTATGATTGGCTAATTCGGTGTCCTTGGCTGTGCCCCACTGACCTCAAAGAGCTCTATTAAGGTTGTCCCAGGGACCCCATATCCAGGCCCAGGAAGCCTCAGGAATGTCACAGCATCTCTATACAATGAGGATCTGATTTACATACCTCTGTACGCCAGTTCCCTAGGAATTCCCCAGCTAGCGTGGCATTACTTGCTCCCTTTTCCAATAATCATTTTTTATTTCTCTTCTCTCTGTCCATCCTCATAGCCCACTCACACTGATACCACTTAGCATATGCTTGAGTAGCTTTTATTCAATTTGGTTCAGTTCAGTTCTGTTCAGTTCAACAAACATTTTTTTGTTGTTGTTTTTTTCTTTTTTTTTGTTTTTTTTTTAATTTTTTTTTCAGTTCAACAAACATTAAGCTCCTACTAATTATATGCCTGTCCTAAGTTCTGCAAATATAAATGAAAATGAAATGGTTCTTGTCCTCAGCCTATATTCTAGTGGGGGTGAGGGGAACAACACATAAACAGATAAGTATAAAATAAATATAAAGTAATATGGGGGAGGGGGAGAAAAATACTAGAGATAGGGAGAGTGGAGGGGCATACTAAAAGACTAAAAATAATAAAAAGAAGCAAATGTTTACAAGACCCTTAAAGGGTCACATTCCAAAAGAAGCCCTGAGGTGTGGAGATCTTGGAATGTCCACTGATCGGTTGGTAGATGGATCGATTGGTAGTAGACAACTAGAAAGGCAGGTTACTGTGCATAAGAACAGGTGCCTGCCCTGTCATAGAAAAGTATAGAAGAGACCTACAGAGGCCAAAGTAGGAGGAACATTGAAAGTCCTGAGAGATCTTTGTTAGGTTTTTTATCCATGCCCCCTCCTCCCTCTCCTCTCACAGTTTGGAGAACACCAAAATAGAATCTCTGAGGCCTTCACCCAACCTATACACTGGCAACAGTTTACACCGCAAGCTTTGGGTTCCCTACTCTGGGCACAGACCGGATAACCTTCCCATGGCAGGATTAACCATCCAATCTAAATTAGGCTGCACACGGGTTTATGGGACATCTGTCCCTTGGACTACAGGGATTTGAGATCCCTACTTAGCAAAGCTGCCTTGTCTTACTCACAGCTGCCCTTGCCTTCTGTCAGGGTTTCTTGGGAGTCAGGGTTTCAGGGTCTAAGGGGACTGACCTCGTCCTTTTGTGTCCTGGAGAACCAATGCTATGGTTCCTCTCAGTCATTCCATTAAGACCCGGAATGGATCCTGATGACCTGAGCAGGGTAGATCCTTCCCCTCCCCTGGAGTCATCCCCATAGGTGTACTCCAAAGGGACAGCATCAGGGCTTTGGAAATGGGTATAGCTTATTAAATTATTTGTGATGCTCTGATATCTGATTCACAGGTTTCTGGAGGGTGACAGAGAAGGGTGATACAGGCCTTGGCCAGCAGCTACTTCCCCATTAGGAAGAGAGGATGTGGTGAGCATGAACTTTAAACTAGTTGAGGAGTGGGGGTATAAAAGGAATGCCATTGATTTATTTGGGATAGAGCAGTAGCTAAGGCTGGGGATAGGGGAACTCTAAGCAATCTATTATACTGTTCTTTAGCCTACCATAGACTCAAGAATAACTAGGTACACCCTTTGGAAATGGTCACCACATCGAGTCCAAATGTCAACCAACTTGAGGCTTGAAAAACTCATAATAAGAAACTCAGCATTGACCAACAGGGGCAAATGACCTTCTCTATAGGGCTAAGAAATGAGGTCTCTGCCAGATGCCAGGGCAGGAAACCCAGAGTGACTGATGGTTTTGTGTTCAATGTTCATGCTGCTTTTCTGTAATCACAAAAGAAAACTGAGATACTGGTGCTGCATGGTTTCCTCAGAGGTAGTCCAATCCCACCTTCCAGGCCTAGAGCTAGGGCCAAGAGGACCCTAGTGTACATTTCCTGTCTGGCTTTCCAAGGCAGCAGGACCCAAGCCTGCAAATGGGCTTCTCTGCCTAGGATCTCCCCAGACAGTCCCTTGCCTCTCAGCCTGCAGCTAGAAGTGCTCAGGGTCATTTTCTGGAATCTGAAAAATCTGGGAAGAGAGTAGATGCATCCTAAGCCCTACAGCCACCAGCTGGCTGGCAGGTGCTATCCTGAGAGAGAGGGGGAAAGCGGGTGGTCTGTAGCTGAGCAACAATCCATCATCCAAGAAAACCCCTTGGCAAGCTGCTGTGGTGGATTCACCAAAGCTAATGGATGTCTCAGAAAGAGCCCAGAGGCTTAGGTAGGGTTCGAGGTGAAAATTCCTGGCTCCCAAGGTGGTGTTGGTATAGAGCTGGAGATGGGGGAGGAAAGCCAATAGTTAGGTCACCAGCCTCTCTGTGACTCTGGACGATAGACTGCCCTAGAATAGTCTCGACTTTCCAAGTCCTTGGTTTCTGCCTCTAAAATGCACTAACAGTATGCGTGTGTGTGTGAGTGTGTGTTTGTGCATGTGTGCATGTGTGTTTGTGTGTGTGTGTGTGTGTGTGTGTACCTGTCTTTAGAGGGTAGCCCTTCTGTCCCTTCTTCCCTGAACACTGTCCCCTAGACACACTAAGTGGTACTAAATAATGAAAAAGGGACACGCATTGCTGTCCTTCTCTTACCTCAAAGGAATGCTCTGGGAAAGAAGCTAATAATCCATGTAGCTCCCTGACCCCTTTAGAAGAGAAGCACAATAAAAACTAGAGGTGTTATTAGGGCCAGACTGCCTCTGTGTTGAGGCCAAAGTGCGAGTCTTTCCCGTCATTGCTGCAGGAAACAAGATGGTCTAAGCAGCTTTGGGTCTCAGGAAAGCTCCTGGTAGGGCTGATGGGGTGGGAGTGGAGTTGCCTAGGTGCCATAAAAGCATGCTTTCAATTAATTGTTATGAAGTTTTTTGTTTGGGAGGTAGGGAATTGAAATATTCATCTTACACATCCAGTTAATTCTCTTCTCCTTCCCTAAAGAAAGAAGGTCCAGATTACAGAGGCTTCCTCCATAATGAATCTTCCTGGGGTCTTACCTGCTTATCCTTTGGACCAATCAGAATTTTCAAGTAGGTTTGGAGGCTTTAGCTCAGTCCAGGAAAAACCTTTTGTGGCCTTGCCCTTATTCCCACTTCCTACTTTGTTTTCCTGCTACATTTTCCCAAACAAGATCCTCCCTCCTTTTGTAACCAGAAGTCCTGGGAGCTCCAGGGACTAGAGAGAAAATATATCTAGGATGCACATCTGCGCTGCCCTGTTGATTAAAGGCCTTAGTGTGATGTGAAAAGCTTAGAGTCAGAAGACATGAGTGCAAATCCCAGCTTGTTATTTATTTCCTATGTGAATTCGAACAAGTCACTTTCCTCTTCTTGCCTGTTTCTTCATCTGTAAAATGAGGTGGAGGGGCATTCTAAGGTCTTTTTTAAAAACTCTAAAATCCTATGAACTCAAGAAGGGGAATCCGAAGGTCCCTTTGACTTCTGTGATTATCTTCTGCTCCAACTCAGACCTCATTCTTTGATCCAAGAGGGCTGATACAGAAGAAACCTTTTCCCTGAAGAGTTAGACTTTGAGATCCTTGGGCCTGGGTTTACAAATGACAACCAAAGGCACTGGGCCTTCCCTGCTGCTGCAAAGCCACTTGCTCATCAAAGGCCCCAGCAGTGAACATGAGTGGCTCAGCTGGGACTCTAGGAGCACTCCGAGAATTTGGCTACTGTCCCAAAAGAGACAGAAAAGGCTGAGAGAGCATGGAGAATCAGTCAGTGAAGGTTAAAAGGAAAGCAATGGCAAGGTTAAGGGAGAGAGAGAGAGAGAGAGAGAGAGAGAGAGAGAGAGAGAGAGAGAGGAGAAAGAGAAAGAGAGAGGAGAGAGAAGAGAGAAAGAGGAGAGAGAGAAGAGAGAAAGAGGAGAGAGGAGAGAGGGGGGAGAGAGAGAGAGAGAGAGAGAGAGAGAGAGAGAGAGAGAGAGAGAGAGGAGAAAGAGAGAGAGAGAGAGAGGAGAAAGAGAGAGAGAGAGAGAGGAGAAAGAGAGAGAGAGAGAGAGAAAGAGAGAGAGAGAGAGAGGAGAAAGAGAAAGAGAGAGAAGAGAGAAAGAGGAGAGAGAGAGAGAGAGAGAAAGAGAGAGAAGAGAGAAAGAGGAGAGAGAGAGAAGAAAGAAAGAGGAGAGAGCGAGAGGGAGAGAGGAGAAAGAGAGAGAGAGAGGAGAAAGAGAAAGAGAGGAGAGAGAGAAGAAAGAGGGGAGAGAGAGAGAGAGAGAGAGAGAGAGAGAGAGAGAGAGAGAGAGAGAGATTAGCAGTAGAGCATTGAGGATAGAGCAAGCAAATCTGAGTAAGTGGAAGCCTAAAGGCTGAGAATTTCTATTCCTCTGCACTGAACCCCAGATCCATCCCATCCCTCTGGTAGAGGGCAGACTGGTTTCAATAGCTTTGTGCCCCAGGGAGGTTTCTAGGGGATAGGGATAAGAGAGTCCTTTCAGTTAAATATTATACAGTTATTTTTGTTTTTGGTAGTGGTAGGATTGAGATAATGGGTTAGTGACTACTCTTTTACCTGCCTGAATTGCTCCCCCGAGAAGACACTGACCTAACCTGATTTTCCAAAATGCAAACATCCCTTATGTGAGCCGAGACCTGTGTGAACTGCACTACAATGACTAGAACCTTTTCTCTCCTTCAGCAGAAGTGGTAGCAGCATCCTTATCACCATCAACAACAATCAGGATTCACTTTTTACCCATATGTGAGCAAGGTTGTATGATACACAAACATGGTCTTACACAGGCCTGGAACTTACATTAGAAAAAAGCACTTATTTGTATTAAGGAGTCAAAGTTATGTCTAAGAAGACAGCATGATGTACAGAAAGGGTTCTTCCTGGGGTAGGCAAACTTTTTTTTTAAACAATTTTAATTCATTTTGACAACTATATTTCAATTTAATTAGTTTTTCCTTTGTAATCTTATGTATTCTATTTTATGCATTGAAAAACATTAGTCTGAGAAGGAGTTCATAGGCTCCCCAGACTCCTAAAATATGTGTATGTATGTTGGGGGGAAAGGGATGGGCAGTGTTGGATGTCTCTGATGCATACAAAAACATAATGATCCTTTTGTATAGAGAAAAGAACACTGGCTTCAGAGTCAGAAAACCCAGGTTCAAATCCAGTTTTGCTATTGATTACCTATACAAGCTTTGAGAAGTGACTAAAGCTCTCTGACTAGTGATTTTATCATTTATTAAATTGAAAGTGTGGAATGTGGACTAGGATCTTGACCTCTAAGATACCATCTCAATAGAAATCCTACGATCCTTTGATTGTACTATCCAGTGTATTGTTGTGTCTGTCCTTCGTTCTCAAAGAGGACCGTAACATCAGGGAGATGATGACGTGACTTGCAGTTGACTTTGATTTGAGTGAGGGAGGGCTGTGCAAGGTCACCAGCCTCACTTTCTACTCCAGAGCCATCTGGGTCCAGTGGCCGATATTCACCAGGATGACTGGAGATGACCCAGGATGCAATGGGAGAGCCTGCTCCTTTTAGGCTAAGGTCTTTTCATGATGTTGAAGTTCTGAACTTACTGGAATTGAGGGAATGAAATACATGAGCTACTTGAGAGTAGGGAACAGTTGTGATATCACTGTCCTTTGTAGGGAGGGAGATGAGCTTTGTAGTAAGGTGGAAAGAAAACTGGCTTCAGAGGACCAGGTTCCAATCTTAACATGTTGACTCTCCCCCACTCTACATTAGAATGTAAGCTTCTTGAGGGGCAGGGACTGTTTTTGCCCCTTTTTTTTGTACCTCCAGAGCTAAGCATAGTACCTCACACATAGTAGGTCTTAATAAGTGCTTGTAGATTTGACTTAAACTTAAGCAAATCATTTATGCTCTCTTGACTTCAGTTTCCTCATCTGTAAAATGAGGGTCTTGGGCACGATGTTCTATAGGGCCTTTTCAGTTCTAAATGTATGATCCTAAGTAGGAAGGGACACTTCAGGGTGTCGTTCCATTTCTTGTCTGGTGGACAAGAAATTCCCCATGCCTTTTAGTGAAGCAACCCTTGCACAAGTTCATGTCTAAGACCGGAATGATGATGGTTGGTAGACACATTAGTTACAGTTTCCATAGGGAATGGAGCCAAAAGTAAATCAGAAATCCTAGAATTAGAACTGGCCTCCCCCACACACCCAAATTCTGAGATTTAAAAAAGAAGAAGAAAAAAAATCCAGAATAAACAGGTTTTATAGAAACCTTTCAGTGGTTAAGGAGGGTGGCCATTTCATGGACTTATTTCTCCAACCGAATTATGTATTATCCATTCTACTGCCTTGTTTACTCTCCCTTCAAATACTGCATCTAGCCCATTAAGGAAGAAACAATGTGCTGGGGGCAGGGTTTCCCAGCCCATTCTCCCTGTACAGACCTCAACAAGGGACTGCATCTGAAATCTCAGGAGAACCTGGCTCTGACTCAAGTCTTGCCAGCACATGTGTTCACCAGACCCCGAGTATCAGACCCTAGGTCTATCTGCATGATGCTTATGAAAATAAAAAAGAAGCAGAGGCAAAGAAAACACAAGAAAAGAAAAAGAAAAAGATTGCAGCCAGTGAGTCCCTGTCCAAATGAGGTACCCAATGCCATGTCCTGCAGCTTTGTGTCACTGGGAGGATCTCTCCTGTGCTAGGATGTTCCTGCTCAGTCCCAGGCAGCCCCAAAATGCAGAAGCCAGCAGCTGTCTGGGCACTAGAAAGTGATCCTGCTATGGTCAGAGAAGTGAGGAAGGTGATGAGGGGTCTGGTAGTGCCCAGTCAGTCTTTTAATAAGTTTGTATGGGCCTTCCATGGTGCCAGGTCCAGTGGGGAGTACATAAGAAATAGAAAGCATCGTTCCAGACTTCAATGAGCTAAAAATAGATAGGATGTAAGTTCTATGAAGTCAAGGACTGTTTCTCGTTTGTTAAATTGGGGGAGAGGATCTGGACTAGGATCTGGACCTCTAAGATCCCATCTGGATATAAATCCTATAATTCTTTGATTATACCATCAAGTGTATACCTACAACGTGAAGGATGTTGTATGATGTTATAAGATTTTGAAGCTCTGAGGTTACTGGAATTGAGGGAATGAAACGTAATACAAGAAGTATTTGTTAAGTACCTATGAAACGCCAGGCAGGGTACTAGGCACTGGGGATGTAAGTACAAAGAAGGAAACAATTCCCTACTCACAAAGAGCTAATATTTTGAAAGAGGAGGCAACAAAAACACATGTAAGTATACACATAATAAATTTAGAGAGAATTAATACAAATATATACAAAGAAGTTAAATACAAGATAGCTTGAGAGGAGACACACTAGCAGTTGGGAGGATCGGAAAGGCTTCATGGAGGTGTTGTTTGGGCTGGGGCTTAAAAGAAGAGAGGGATTCTATAAGGCAGAGGTGAGGAGAGAAAGCACTCCAGGAAGAGGAGATAGCTCAAATGTGCAAAGCCTGGACATGGAGTGACTGCCATGTTGTCGGCACTTATTCAAATGCTGCCAACTGATTAATAATAATAACTAATTTTGATAGATTGCTTTTAGCTTTACCAAGTGCTTTCTAAACAATAACCTTGTGAAATAAGTACTATATTTTCATACCCATTTTGCAGATGAAGAAAGGGTAAAATGACCTGACTGAGACCACAAAATTAATAAATGACAGAACCAGGACATAGACCCAAGCCTCCTGATTCCAAGATCAATGGTCTTTCTACTAAACCATGTGACCTCTCCTAAAAAGGTGAAGTAATATTTCTTTATAGTTCCCTCCCAACACACACACACATACAGGCATTGCATATATATAACATATTACTAGTCTGCTACTGCATCCCGGGCCATCACCAGTCATCTTGACTTTTTTCTTGTCACTGGACTTCAACGACTCTGGAAGAGAGAGTGAGGCTGATGACTTCATGCAACTCTGCCTCACTTAAATCTAATTCAAGATATCACCCTATGATGTCATTGAGCCTCTTCAAAAACACAAACAGAATGCTACTATGTCTGAATAGGTCATAGAGTCATAGCATTTTAGAGCCGGAAGGGATCTGAGAGGTAATCTAGTCCAATCCCTTCATTTTATAGAAGAGAAATTGATTTGTTTAAGAACGTGTAAGCAGTAAGTGAGAACTAGGCTCTGAGACCAGGTCTTCTAAATCTGAATCTAACACCTTATTACTGTACTGCAATACTATCCAATCTAGTTGGGTTGGGAACTCTCAACTCCTAGGAAGCTCCCTGTCCACTATTAAGCCATTCTACTGCTCTTCCTGTCTACAGTTCCCCTCCCTGGAAATTTCTAGAAAACTGCTATTTGTCTCATCTCATGCTTCTCATGTGCATCATGTAGAGGGCATGGACCTTCACCTCCTTGAAAAGTTGTATATTCTCAGTAACTTGGATATTCTTAATCCCAAATTCAACTTTCCTTCAAGCTTGGAACATGGGAATCCTTCATGAGGGTCAAACAAACATACATTACGTGAAGAAGTTCATGAAAAACAATTGATTGAAATAATAATAACAGCATTTATACAGCACATTATGGTTTACAAAGTACTTTACATAAATTATTTCATTTTCTTAAAGATTTTTTTTTCCCTAGAAACTGCCATAGGCAAGTAACTAATTCATGTTTGTCTAAAAACCATATTGATCAGGGAAAACAGACTCACACACCAGAGAGTCTCATGAGAAACTTTTCATGACCCAGGGTCCAGATAGATGGTGGTCTTTCCCATTCTCCAAGGAAGGAGAGTCCACAGTCTTCTGGTAAGTCCTCCCCTATATCTAACTTCAGGCTCTTTCGAAGTGGATTTCAATCCATTTCTACTACATGGGAACTAGAAAAGAACAGGGCAAAGCAGAGGTAACTAATGGATGGCCCAAACTCTCTCCAAACTTCACTAACCGTCTTTTTGAACAGGATGGCAAACATTAAAAGCCACCAGAGAAGATGAGCAGGGAAGGTTAGTAGAGACCAAATCAGGGCCCTGCTCTTATAGCTATAGAGTTCAGGCCCGGTGGGCATGTCACAACCAGAAGGATGATGGAGACAAATTGGCTAGAACTCAGAGAAGAGCAACACACCAAAAAAAAAAAAGAAAAAAAGATGATGAAGGACTGGAGGGATTGAATGATGAGGAAAGATTAAAAGAACTAAATATGGACAGCCTGGCTAAACGCCGATTAAAAGCCTCGATCAGAACTGTCTGCGGGTGTCTGAGCACCAACAGGGAAGAGAGGGTTGCTTTGGCAGGTGTGGGGTCAGGCAGGGGGTAATGATGTGGACTGAAAATAAGTGAAGGAAAAGTATTAGTGGAAAACTGCTGGGTGGTAAAGGAGCCTTTGGAAAGGAAGATAGGTAGGGGGCAGTGGGGTGGAAAGAAGGGGTAGATTCCCCTCTCTGAGCCCTTCAAAATAAAGCCATTGGAGCTGAGCAAATCTAGGGGAATAGCAGGTAAGGGGTTTCGCTCCAGGAGGTCCTGGGGCGGGGAGTGTAGGTGAGGGTGGGGGTCAAAGAGAGGAAAGCAAGCTATATGACCTACATGCATGTCTAGCATCTCTAGACTTGCCAGAGAAAACTGTGAGGCTGGTTTTGAAATGATCATAGATTAAGATGAAATGAAACATCCATGGAGTAGTTCTAAAGAAGATTGGTCCAGCTGGTAATTGCCTAGGCCTGAGCCCTTTTCCCCTTATTCTTTGCTTTAAAAAAATTTTTTTTTGAATCCTTTAACAACAACCACCAAAATTTCTCCTCTCTGCAGAGAGAGGCAGCTGGTCAGTCTGACAGGCGGAAACTGCAGCTTTCTCGTTAATGTGCAATCCTGAAACGGTGATGTATGGCTGGTGATAGATCATGTTGGGTTTCCGGAGAGCAGGGAAGGCTAAAGCCGGAGTCTAATTCATGATGCATGAACACATTGATCTTTCTGGCTCTGAAAATACAGTGTAATGAACCCCCGCTAACACATCATTTTTATTCCACTGCACCTCGCTAATATCTAATGATTTCACCTTCTCTTGTGATCAAACATAATTGTATGGGAGTTTCAACTTTGTTCCTTGATACGAGGACACTGCTGCCCAGCTCTGTTTTGCTCTCTGCTTTTGTTAGGGAGATACTAGAATTTATACAAATAATGATTAAGATCCTACGGATGAGATATCAAACATAAATTCGGAGCAACTTTGTATGTTCACATATGCACTAGCATGTGTAAACACAAGCATGTGTGTGTGTGTTGAAATAACCAAAAGGTAATTGAAGGTGGGAAAGATCACTCAGAAGCAGGTGCATTTTCCCTGGGATAGCTCAACCAATTGGCTCCCGGGAAATGCCAATTACTTAGAATGGAGATTACCTTGTAAATGTTATTGTTTGCGGCATTCCATCTGCTGATTGAAACCGCCATAATAATTTGGTTTAAAGTCCATGCAGCTTCCTAAGAGCCTCTTGCCAACCTGTCCTTGATGGCCTCATATCCTATGTGCATCTCGTGTTTCTTGGACAAAGCATTCAATTGCGCCACTCTCGCCCTCCACTTTTAAAGAGCTTTCGAAAAAATTAATATTAATTTTATAACTTCAGCCATCTGGCCGGGAGGTAGTTTGTTTCTGATGAAATAACAAACAATTGTGATATTTCTGTTGATGAACAGAGCCTCCCTCGGTGTTCTTCCCTCTGTCCCTTAATGTTCCTTCCTATTCTGCTCCATTGCCTGAAGCCATGCCCTTCCTTATAGTCATGGCATCTGCAATCTTCATGGAATCCTAGATTCTGCCCGCCTTCACCTGGAGGAAAAACAGAGATCACGAATCATAGATTTAGAATTGGGAGGAATCTTGGAGGCCATCTGGTCCAACCTCTCTGTTTTAGAAATAAGGACACTCAGAGGCTCGGTAATAGTAATAGTGAGCATTTATATAGCAAATATTACCTCATCTGATCCTCACAGCATTTCTGGGAGGTAGATGCTATTATTATCCTCATTACAGAGAATAAGGTAAAGAGGAGTTCAAAGACTTATCCAGAGTCACACAGCATCTGAGTCCAGATATGAATACAGTTCTCACTGACTCCACATCTAGCACTCTGTGTGCTGTGCCACCTTGTCCAAGGCCACCAAAGTAAGTAAGTGGTAGAATTAGGATTTGAACTCAGGCCCTGTGAGTCTATGATTTGCTTTCTTTCTACTTCAGCACCGGGGATCATAGCATAGGAGAAAGAGAGATCTGAGTTTGGAAAGAGAGGACCTACTTCAAATCCTGGCTCCTACTTATTACCTTGTGACTTTAGGTGACTCTAACTTCTCTCAGCCTCATCATCCTTTTCTGTAAAGTGAGAGGATTCTACTGGACCATCTCTAAGGTCCTACTATCTCTAAATCCTATGAGGCATTAGCCCTCTAGGTGTGTCTGTGTGTGTGTTGTTTGCGTGTGCACATCTGTGTGTTGACGGGGTGGATTTAGTTCCTTCCAAGCTGTCGTGTTTCTGTCCAAGCCCTGACACTCATTCCCTGATTCTCAAATGGAAACAAAACAACAGGGTGAATTAAGAAAGAGAAAGAGGTAGCAACTAAATTATTGGTTCTTTTAAGGATCTGTGGCCATGTTAAGTTAATACAAAACTCCATTCTCAAGGTCAGCTCCTTTACAGCCTAATAGGCTGCTCTTTGGCCTGTTTGAGCCTTTGTTTTTGACCAGCATTTGGCTCCGTGGGGAGTTGGTGGGGAGGTTAATACATAAAAAGATACTATTCCAGAGAAATGCCATTCAGAGCTCATGATGCAGGTCAGGGTACAGTATCTGAATGCAATCAATATGCACTTAAATGTTTGGATCATGTAAACCTCCACTTGGCACTAAGGATGTCCAGAGAGACCTTTCTTAGAAATAGAAAAATTACCATTCCAGAGCTGACTGAGGGTCATCTCAGCACACTCTTCTTTCAAGGGAGATGCTGGTAAAAAGGACTAAAGAGGTCCCTTTGGGATGAAAAGGCTTTGAAGGAAAAAGTCTGGGGAAACAAGAGTCTTGAGTCCAATTCTGGCCACCAGTGCAGACAGCGACTTGGCACACTCTCTGATTATTATATCTCACTCTCTGTTTCTGCAGAGGATGATAATAATATGGATGTGTTAACGAGGTACGTGGAGACCTTGGATGAAAGGCTAAATGCTGTCATTATACATCCACAGACTGGATGAAGCAGGGAGAGACAGGCTTTGAAGCTCTAACCAACCACGGGCTCTATCCTTGAACCTACAGAAGAAAGAGAAATCCCATCTTCCTGACCCACTTAGATCTTGGGCTCCCGAAATCTGCAAGGGGCCCCTTTCCTTCCAGGGTGGGACCCATATTCACAAGATCCTTCCTCTGGTTCACAGGAACTTTTAGCCCAGAGCTAAATTCGAAGCGGGGGAACCTTTCCCTATCACTATGGGCATTTGCCCCAAGAGACACACTGGGATGGAAAATAGAATGAACTCCAGCCAGAAAAGTTGAAGCCATCCGCTGCACCTCAAAGAAGCTAACAGGCCAAGGGAGGCTATACAGAGATAGGGAAGGATTGGTTTGAATTTCAGTGAAGAAAGGAAAGAGTTCAGGACAGGGGGAAAAGAGCTGGAAAGAGTCAGAGGATCTGGGTTTGAATCTCAGCTTAGACAAGAGTAGGGGCCCCTCCTCATGAACCTGTATGTAATCTCTATGACCTCGGGAAAGTTATTTTAGTTCTGTGGACCCGTTTTGTCGAGGATAGGACAAGATGACCTCTAAAGCCCATCTGGCTCTAAATTTTTGATGCCATAGTCTTTAGTATGCTAAGCAGTATTTGAGATGTAAATAAATTCATGGATTTCCTAATAAAGTTAGTGATAATAAAGGAAAGATTTTTGGGGCAGGGGAAGGCAGGCAGGAGAAGGAATTAGTCAAGGAAAGCTCCAGGACAGGAAACTGAGTCATAACAGTTGTAAACTATTGTTGTGTAGACACTTATAAAGGACTGAAGAGGGGAGGAGAAATTGGGGGATGGAGCATTGAAAGAGAGGAAATAGTATCAAATCTCAGGTCAATCCTTCACCGAGACTCCAGAAAGAAGCTTCTTCTTGTTTTGAGGATAAACATAGGATCAAGTGAGGCTAGGGAATCCCCATCCACAGAGCACTTTAAAATAACTCGGACATCTTTCATGGATGATTTCAATGTTTGCTCACCTGGAGGCAGGGTAATGGACCAGTGTGCTTTGTGAGATCCCTCCCAGCTTTAGGAGTCAACGCAAGCAACTCTTCCCTTTTTAAAAAAAATAAAGCTCACAACCTTCTGTCTGCAACAGACCAGTGGTTTCCCTTCACATTTCTTTTGATAGCACTCCTTTTCCCCTGCTCTTTATGACTTGGCTTTGGAGGGGAGAGGGTGGTAATCTTCCTCTATAAGAGTATTAAACATATTTTAAAAACACTTAAATGCTAATACAAAACCTGGGGGAAAAAAGGATGTCAAATATTTAAGCGACGCTCCAAAGACATGATGTCTCTGCCGAAAGATTTGACCCCAGTAATCTAATTTGCTTTAAATTTAAAATGATCCTTCATTCTCTTATTATAGGACTCCATGTCGTTGGCTCGTAAAGATTACAATTTCTTTTCTTCCAATTGTAATAAATCCAATTCAAGCACCCTCTTGACTTGAAATTCGTCACAACAGCACACAGAGGGCATGGCTCCCCCCCAGTGTACTTCATGAGGAGGGGGCGCCACACTTGTCTGCAGAAGAAAGATGATGCAAGACTATAAAGTGAGTTTCTCCCTTTCCTGCCCCCTCCCCAACCTCAATATAATCTGTGAAAAGAATACTGTGTCTAAATTATAGCTGATTCCTCATTATCCAGCAGTAAAAAGGTTAGGCGAGCCAGAAAGCCAGACTGACTGCAGTTTCACATTTTATCTTTCCGCCTGGGAACAGTTCAGTTTCTCAGATCCATTTGAAAACACTTCAGCTCATTCCATCCAATCTAGGGATTTTAACCTTTTTCTTCCTCTCTTAAAAAAAAAAAAAGCTGGCAGCTTAGAATTATAACTGACCAGCCTATAACCATTACATCTGTCTCTCTATTGATCAGTCAAGGATACAGTGTCTTATAACTGAATTTGACTTTTGGTAGGATTTTGTACTGATTCAGTGCTATAATGGAAAAGACTTTAGGGTTATTAGATGTCTTATGGGGGGAGGACACCATAAGAGTAATAAGCCATAATTATACTAGTGTATATTTAGTAATTATATGGCCTTTGGTGCCTAAAGACATCTTTACCAGCTCACCTCTGCCCATTGATGGCTTTCCTTTAAGCTCAGATACCACCTCCCCCAGATGCTATCTGGGATTTCCCCAGGCCAGAAGTAATCTCTCACATCTTGAATCCTGAAGAACACTGTTCGAGTCTCTTATACATGGATTAAAGCAAAGGCCGGGGCTGCCTTCCTACTCTCCCCCAGATTTATTTGTTTGTGTACACTACAGTGTAAGTTCACTGAGATCCTGTCTTATTTGTCTTTCTATCTCTGACCAATCCATCAACAAGCATTTATTAAGAACCTACTGTGTAGCAGGCACTAAGTTATGTTGTTACTCATCCTTTGTTTTCGAAGAGGGCCAATGATATCATGGGTGATGTCTTGACTTATGTGTGAATTGGATTCAAGTAAGCCAGAGTTACACAAAGTTTTCAGCCTCACTCTCCAGACATTGAGGATATGAAGACAAAAGTGAAATAAATCCTGCCCCCAAGAAGCTTACCGTCAAGCTGGGAGAGACATCCGTACACACATAGGTATGAGCAAAATAAATATGAGGTGGTTTGGAGGGGAAAGCACTAACGACTGCTGGGGGAAGGGGTGGAGATGAAGAAAGGCTTTGTGTGAAAAGGGCATTGGAGCTGAACCTTGAAGGAAACTAGAGATCCTGAGGAGGTGGAATGTAAAAATTATATAATATAAAATAATAACTAAAATGTATATTGTGTTTAAAAGTCTGCAAAGTGCTTTACATATATTAGCTCACTAGATTCTCACAACAACCAGGTGAGGTAGGTGCAATTTATTACATGAAAAACACTGAAAAGATCACTTTATCATGACCGTAATGAATAATATATAATGAGTCTGGAAGGGTAGGGTTGGGACCAGGTACTAAAGGGCTTTAAATGACAAAGGGAAAAAAAGAAGTTTATATTTGAGTCTAGAGGCAATAGGGAACCACTGGAGTAGGGAAGAAACAAGGCTATACTTGTGCTTTAGGAAAATCCCTTTGGCTGGTGTGTGGAAAATGGATAGGACTGGAGAGAAGCTGGAGTTGGGGATGTTAAGAGGCTATTGTAATAGTCTCAGGGAGAGATCATGATGGCCTGAAGTAGGGTGGTGGTTATGTGGGTGCTGTGCATGAGATGTATACAAATCAAATGCTATACAAGGTCATCTCAAAGGGGAAGTCGTGGAGAGCAGAAGAGACCAGAAAAGGCCTCCCCAAGTGTTTGACACTTGAACTCAGACTTGAAAGAAACCGGGGATCCCAAAAGGCAGGGGAGAGGAGGGAGAACATTCCAGACAGCCAGTGCAGACTGCCACAACCAAACCACGGAGATGGGAAATGGAGTCTTGTGTAAGGAACAGCAAGCCTGAGAGTATGACTGGAGCATGGAGGGGACTAATTTGTAATCAGGCTCCAAAGGTAAAAAAAGGCCAAGTTGTGGAGAGTTAAAAATGCTAAACCCTCTTTTCACTTGCGTCCAAGCCTTTGTGACCCCATTTTGGGGTTTTCTTCATAAAGATACTGGAGTAGTACTTTAATAGCTCATATTTACATATCACTTTGTGCTGGATAGTACCTATAAAGTGTTGTGGTTCAGTTGTTTTCAGTTATGTCAGACCCTTTGTGACCCCATTTGGGATTTTCTTAGCAAAGATACTGAAGTGTTTTGCCATTTCCTTCTCCAGCTCATTTTACAGATGAGGAAACTGAGGCAAATAGGGTTAAGTGTTCAGGGTCCCACAGATAGTAAATGTCTGAGGCCAGATTTGAACTTGGGTCTTTCTGATTCCAGGCCTAGTGCTCTAACCACTGTGTGACCTAGCTGCCCCTCCAAACCTACTAGAGAAATTTATATTTCGATTCTAGAAATATTGAGCAGGGGGTGGGAAGTGGGGTGGGGGGACAACACTGGATTTTATTGATTAGGAGAATGACATGAGGAGACCCTTTCCTTAGGAAAATAATTTTGTCAAAGTTGGGGAACAGGGAGAGAGGGCTGATGTATACATTCAGGCAGCGAAGGAGATAGCATGGGGAAAAGGAGGTGTTAAGGAAAGGGTACCTACCTGTGATCCCATGCTAGAGTGAGGATTGGGAGGAGCCGCTAGAAGGGGAAGTGGAAGAGTTCCAAATCCTAGAAGAAACTGGTGATAAACAATGATTCCTGTCTCCTGAATAATGAATGCCACACCAAATGCCTCTGGTGCCCCATTTCATCTGACTAAGGGAAGTTCTGAAAGAAAGAAACCACATACTCAATTCAGGGGCTCAGGTGCCCCCCTCCCCAGTTTCTCTTGATTTATCTGCTGAAATTCCTTAAATGGGCACTAGGCCTTTGATGCCGTGTTTACAGATAAAAGGCTTAAAATGCAAATGCTGGCTACAGATACTTTGCAACTCTGAGACTCATTCACACTAAGGTACAAATCTGCCAGTCCATCAACAAGTGGAAATTTGTCCATTCACTTGACAAACAAGCATTAAATACCTATTTTCAGCCCAAGGCCAGCCTGTGGGTATCTACAGAAATGCAGGGTTAAATATGGTCCCTTGCCTCAAGGAGTTTGCAATCTAGCAGGGAGAATGACTGATGGCAGACATTCTCCTGTTTTGGAGGAGAGGATGCTTAAATAGAGTAAAGGACATTTGGGACAGGAGTTTTATCAGACTTCCCAACTTACCTTAGAGTTGGCTGGGGAGAAACAAATAGAACCTGCACTGGGATCTATTCCCTAGCCCTGGGCAGCTATGAATGCATGAAGGAAGCTCTGTTTCCCATGGTTTATTAAAGGTGTGTGAAATATGTAAAGTATTCAACAAAGGAGTCACCTTCATCCAAAGAGATGCTGCCTTCCTAAAGGGTTTGTGGCTAATCTAGGCACCACTGTATACAAAGTCACATTTGGGATAGATACAGACAAGAGGAGAAGCACCAGGCCATGGCGGACACCAAACGTGAGCCTTGATTGGCCTTAGTCCTAACTCCACAGCTCAGTTGATAGGTGAGAGGCAGAAGTCAGGAAGTGACAGAGAGAGCTGGACCCCTGGCTTTGCCCCTTAGAACCTGGGTGACCTGGGGCAATTCACTCAACCTTTCTGGTGCTCAGTTTCCTCACCTGTAAAATGAGGGGAAGGGACCAGATGACCTCCGAGGTCCCTTATAGCTCTAAATCTGTGATCGTGGGGAAGCCATTTAGTTTCTCTGCCGCACCATGGTTTCCTCATTTCCTCCATCTCAGCTGCCACCTTCTCATTCAGTCAAATCAGTCAAGAGGCATTTATTAATGTAATTACAGGCATCTAGGTGGCACAGTGGACAGAGCACTGGATTTGCAGTCAGGAAGTTCAGATATGACTTCAAATACTTACTAACTGTGTGACCCTGGGCAAGTCACTTAATCCAGATCTGCTTCCATTTCCTCAATTATAAAATGGGAATGATACCTCGCAGGATTATTGTGAGGATCAAATGAGATAATCCTTGTAAATTGTTTTATAAACCTTAAACAGCTACATCAACACTGATTATCGCTATTGTTATTGTGACTACAGTTATTAAACATCCAACAATTGAAGAACAATTAAACGATTTATTGATACCTTCGTGTAGTGAAGCAATTTGTGCTCAAGAACAGAAAGCTTGCCCCTGTATCAGAAAGAGCTGTGTTCAAATCCCCTCTCTGACACCGTTCATTAACTTCTAGGTGTCTGCTTCCCTACACCAATGAACTCACAGGCCCAGTCAAAAGGAAAACAAACCAAAACAACCTGTATTGTAGTGAATGTTACCGTTTAGTCATGTCCCACTCTTTGTGACCCCATTTGGGGTTTTCTTGGCAAAGATACTGGAGTGGTTTGATTTCCTTCTCCAGCTCATTTTACAGATGAGGAAACTGAGGCAAATGGGGTTAAGCAACTTGCCCAGAGTCACTCAGCTAGTAAGTGTCTGAGGTCAGATTTGAACTCAGGTCTACCAGACTCCAAACCCAGAGTTCTATCCATTGCACCACCCAGCTACAATAAAACTAACAAGTGTGAGAAAGGGAAAGACTTTACGAAATTCTAAGAGAAAACAACAGAACTGGGATAGTTAGTGCAGTTATATTATATATTGCATACATATACATATTAATTCTGATCATTTAAAAAAAAGTAAATAAGAATGGACAAATATGGAGACTTAGAAGGAATGGCTGAAAGTATTATTGTGCATTATGTATTAAAATTAATGAATCTAAGTGTAAACAGTCCTTAAACTGCTGTTTTATTGAGCTGATGTTCAACATTAAGTTTTTAATAAAACTTGGAAAGTTTATAGATGTGACAGAACTGACATTTACATAGCACCTTAAAGGGCACAAAGCACATGTATTTTTATTTCCACTTTAAAAATGAAGAAACTGATGCTCAGAGCTTGTGTGACTTGCCCATGGCCACACAACTAATGATCCCAAAGTGGGTTTAGAACCTGAATCTCTCCTGTCTGAGGAGAGGAATCCCTCCTGTCTCCTGAATCATCTCCTAGTCTGAGATGAATTTCACTAAACAATAATGCTACCTTTCAGATAGATCTAAGTGCTTGGAAAGATTAATATCCCCATATAAATGCAAGATGGTGGTGGTGGTGGTAGTAGTAATAATATAATAGTAACAACAGTAACGTTATCTCCTGGTTATTCTGTAGGTATCTGAAACTCAGCATGTCCAAAACTGAGCTCATTAGCTTTTCCCCCAAACCCGATCCTCTTCTGAACTTCCCTGTTACTGTTGAGGACACTACCATGTTGGTGGCATCTTCAGCTCCTCATTTTACCTACACCACATATCCATCCAGTTGTCAGATCTTGTCATTTCTACCTCCACATCTCAGGCATCCCTTCCCTTCTCCACGTTCACGCAGCCACCACCGTAATTCACCAGGCCTGATCACCTTTTGCCTGGACTATTGCAATAGCTTCCTAATTGGTCTCCTCCTTTCAGGCTTCTCCCCAGACCAATCTATTCTCTACTCTGCTGCAAAAGCAATCTTCCTAAAGCACAGCTATAGCCGTGTCACCCCCTTCCCCTCCACTTTGTAAACTACAATAGCTCCGTTACCTCTAGAATCAAATATAAACACCTATGTTTGACATTTAAAGCACTTCACGACCTGGCCCCTTGCTCTCCAGTTTCCCTACACATTACTACTCCTTTCCAGGTAATTGATGGTTCAGCCATACTGACCTACTTTTTGCTCTTCCCACATGGTGCTCCTTCTCCAGTCTTCGGCATTTGCACAGCCCGGCTCCCTGCAATGCTCTCCCTCCTCACCACCTTGCTTTCATTCAAAACTCGGCTCTAATTGACTTCAGAAGAAGGCCTTTCGTGATTCCTCTAGCCGCTCATGCCTTCCCCTCTAGAGTTACCTCCGTCTATTCTGTATGAATATTGTATAGACCTCTTTACGAACATGCTTTCTCCCCCTTTAGACCACAAGTCCCTTGAGGGAGGAGCAATTTTGTTTGCTCATTTTTTCTGTGCATCTCGATACCTACCAGAAGGCCAGACACATCCCTAGCTGGACCTGTTGATTGATTAATTACTGCAGAGAGGCTTCCAGGTAGAATAGGGCTCTGTGTTTAGCCTTAAAGAAGGACAGTCAGTTTAGTTATCCAGCATTTATGAAGCCTATTAAGTGCCACCCCAATCATTAGGGAGAGGCAAAAATGGGACCCAGAGAACACGATCTGAGGAAGTTTGTGCGGAAAGGGAGATTGTGCTTTTCTTAATTAAGAGGCTTCCCAGATTTGGTCTCAAACCCTCATAACCAGGATCCTAATCTCTTGCCCTAAGACACTTTTTCTCTTTGTCTTTCTTAGGAATTTTTACCCTCCCAGATCTTGTCTCACTTTTAACCCTTTATCCATTAGCCCTTGAGGTCCCATGGCCATATTTCTTCCAGCTTAATCACACCCCAAACTTAACTAAAATGAGAGATTCTACTATAGCGTATTGTAATCGAACCTTTCTCAATTTTTTAATTTTTAAATTGCATTTTTTTTTGGAGGGGAGAAGGCAGGGCAATTGAGGTTAAGTGACTTGCCCAAGATCACACAGCCAGTAAGAGTGACAAGTGTCTGAGGCCAGATTTGAAGTCAGGTCCTCCTGACTCCAGGGCCAGTGCTCTACTCACTGTACCACCTAACTGCCTCTAAATTGCATTTTTTAAAATGATTTAGAGCATTTTTTAATATGACTTGATGGTTTTGATTTCTTCTTCTGAAAACTGCTTCTCCATATCCTCTAACCGTTTACTAATTGGGAAATGGCTCTTGTATTTATAAATTTGGATCAGTTCCCTATACACAGACAGTTCTTGTGTTCATAAATTCGTATTATACCAATTCAACTTTACATAAGGAATTCTGAAAGAAATTCACATTCCAAAAAACCCCTATATTAACTTTACTATACAATAGGATGTTCTTTCTGTGTGTTCCTACCCCCCAGCTCAGAGCTCTGAAGCCTCTCACTACCCCCCACCAAAAAAAAAAAAAACAAACCTCCAAGTGAAAACAGAACAGACCAGGCAGATAGATGGTAACCACCTCCTTCACAGCTACCACCCCCACAACTGGATGGGACAACTTGGCTTGAGCCCTTTACACACACTGTAAAGTCTGCAAAACAGTCCACTTATATAAAGTGAGATTTGAGATTTTTGTATTTGAGAAATTAGATTTTTATCAAAGATGCTAGCTGTAAATTTGTTTTCTAGTTTCCTGCTTTTCTTCTAATTTTGGCTGCATTGTTTTTTGTGTGCAAAAAAATCCTTTTTAATTTTATATAATCAAAATTATCCATTTTACATCCCATGATCCTCTCAATTTCTTCTATAGTCATGAATTGTTCCCTTTTCCATAGAACTGACAGGTAATTTTTCCCTATGATCCCCTAATTTTCTTATAATATCACCCTTTATGTCTAAATCATAAACCATTTTGAACTTATCTTGGGATAGAGTGTGAAATGTTGCTTGATGCCTACTTTCTGCCAGACTTCTTTCCAGTTTACCTAGCAGTTTTTATCAAAGAGTGAGTTCTTGCCCCAATATCTAGGATCTTTGGGATTATTTAAAAAAAAATGTTACTGTGCTCATTTGTTTTTGTATAGCACATGCTTAATTTGTTCCTCTGATCAGCCTCCCTATTTCTTACCTGCTACTAAAATGTTTTGACAATCATAGCTTTGTAGTATTATTTATGATCAGGTAATTTTTCTCCACTTTTTTTTTTCCATTTTTATTATTTTTTGATTTTTTTTAACTTTTTGTTCCTCAAGAACAGTTATTTTTTTCCTACCTCTATAAGTTAATTCTTTAGTAGTTTGATTGTTAAGGCAATGAATAAGTAAATAAATTGAAGTAGTATGGTCACTTGTACTATTTCAGCTCAGACACCTACGAGCAATGAATAATTTTCCAATTATTTAAAGCTATCTTTATTTGTATAAGGAATGTTTTGTGAATTGTGTTCATATAGTTTCTGTGTGTGTTTTGACAGACTCCCAAGTATTTTATACTGTCTGCAGTTATTTTAAATGGAATTTATCTCTTCCTGCTGGGTTTTGTTGGTAATTTATAGAAATTTTAATGATTTATATGGATTTATTTTATATCTTGCAATGTTACTAAAGTTAATTGTTTCCACCAGTTTTTTAGTTGGTTCTCTAGGGTTCTCTAAGTATATTATAATATAACCTTCAAAAAGTGATTGTTTTGTTTCCTTATTGCCTTTTCTTATTCTTTCAATTTCTTTTTCTTTATTATTGCTATAACTAGCATTTCTAGTACAATATTGAATAATAATGGGGATAATCAACATCCTTGCTTCACTGCTGATCTTATTGAGAAGGCTTCTTGTTTATCACCATCACAGATAATTCTTGCTCTTCATTTTAGATAGATATTACTTGTCATTTTAAGAAAAGCTCTATTTATCCCTATATTTTATTATTATAATAAAGTGTTTTATTACATTATGTTATGTACTATATAATAGTGTTATATTACATTATAGTGTTTTCAGATATATTTTATTTCATGAAATATTTCCCAATTACATGTAAAAAAAAATTTTTAAACTGAGTTCTAAATTCTCTCCCTCCCTTCTGTCCCTTCCCCCCAACTTGAGAAGGCAAGTAATTTGATATCAATTATATGTATGAAATCATGCAAAACATGTTTCCATATTAGCCACATGGTAAAAGAAAACGTAAAGTAAAACAATAAAGAAAAAGCAATTTTTAAAAAGTATGCTTCAGTCGGCATTCAGAGTTCCTTAGTTCTCTATCTGGAGGCAGATAGTATTTTTTGTCATGGGTCCTTTGGAATGGTCTTGGATCATTGTCTTGATCAGAGTATTTAAGTCTTTTACAGTTGATCATCCTGATAATATTGTTGTTACTGTGTATAATATTCTACTGTGGGGTGAAGCTGAAATGGTAGATTAGGGGAAGCCATCCAGCTGAACTCTCCCAACATTCCCCTCCGGACAACTTTAAAATAACACTTCAAATCAAATTTTGGAGTAGCAGAGCCAATAAAAGTTTGGGGTGAGACATTCTTCCAGGGCCAAGAACATTTAAGAGGTCAACAGGAGAAATCTGTGTCACCAGGGTTTGTATGTTACGGTGGCAGCAACAGCAGCTTCAGGAACTCTCAGCCCAAAGACATTAAGGGAGTTGGACCCCTGGTCAGAAAAAGATTATGGGGATCCTTTACTGGCCCTGGGTACAGCTGGTATTGATTGGAAATTCTTTTGCCTATAAACCTCAAAGAAAAATGCTAGTTGGACTCAAACACAACAAGAATTCCTGGACAAGTTAAAGAAATAAGTGATAGAGGAAAAATTTGGAAAAGAAATGTGTGATACAAGAAATTTATGAAAAAAGGACTAATGGCTTGGTTGAAGAAGCACACAAAAAATAGTGAAGAAAATAACACCTTAAAAAACAGAATTGGCCAAATGGCAAAAGAGGCACAAAAATTCACTCAAGAGAAGAACTCCTTAAAAAGCAGACTTGGCTAAGTAGAAAAAGAGATACAAAAGCTCAGTAAATAAAATAATTCTTTAAAATTTAGAATTGGGAAGTTGAAGCTAGTGACTCCATGAGACTTCAAGAAATAATAAAACATAGTTAAAAGAATGAAAAACGTAGAAGAAAATATTAAATCTCTCATAAAAAAACTGATCTGGAAAATAGATCAAAATGAGATAATTTAAGAATTATTGGAATACCTGAAATTCATGATCAAAGAAAGGGCATAGACATCATATTTCAAGAAATTTTTTTTTTATTTTTAGTTTGCAACAAACAGTTCTACATAATTTTGAGTTCCAGATTTTCTTCTCTCCCTCCCCAAGAAGGCATGGAATCCCATGTAACTTCCATGTATAACTTGGCATTGAATTAATTTACACACTAGTCAAGTTGTGGAGAAGAACCATGACCAATGGAATGACTCATGAGAAAGAAGAAACAGAACCAAAAAAAAAAACAAAACACAACCCAACAACAAATACAAAAAAGAGAAAAAAAATGGGGGGGGGGGAGAAGGCGAGTATGAAGTGTGCCTCGATTTGCATTCATACTTCATAGTACTTTCTCTGGTTGTAGATAGCCCTCTCCATCATGAGTCCTTTGGAACTTTCTCTGCATATTGTGTTGCTGAGAAGTGCAAAGTCTGTCAGGGTTAGTCATCACAGAATCAATATATCTGTGGTGGTGTATAATGTTCTCCTGGCTCTGCTCTGCTCACTCAGCATTATGTCGTGAAGGTTCTTCCAGGTCGTTATGAAGTCTGTATCATCCCCATTTCTTATAGCACAGTAGTATTCCATTACCTTCATATACCACTAAGGACAACTGCTCTAATAGCCTAGAACCAGAGAATAAAACAGAAGTTGAAAGTATCTACCAATCACATCCTGAAAGAGATCCCAACATGAAAACTCCCAGGCATATTATAGCCAAATTGCAGAGCTCCCAGGTCAAGGAAAAAATATTGCAATAAGCCATAAAGAAACAATTCAAATATCACGAAGCCACAGTCAGGACCATACAAGATTTAGTGGTTTCCACCTTAAAGGGGTGGAGGGCTTGGAATATGATATACTATAAGGCAAAGGACCTAGGATTACAACCAAGAATCACCTATCCAGAAAAAGTGACTACAAACCTTCAGGGGGGAAAATGGATATTTATGGATATTTAAGAAAATAGAGGACTTTCAAGCATTCCTAATAAAAAGACCAGAGCTAAATAGAAAAATCAACATTCACACACAAGACTCAGGAGTAGCACAAAAAGGCAAACATGAAAGAGTCATCATAGAAACTCAATAAAGTTAAACTGTTTACAATAGTATATGGGAAGATGATATATATAACTCCTAAAAACTTTATCATTGTAAGGGCAATTAAAAGGACTTTATATAGAGAGAAGACATGGGTATGAGTGTATTAAGAGAAGACTAGAAGAAGGGGGAAGGGAGAAGTAGAATGGGAAAAATCTCACATAAAAGAGGCACACAAGGAAAAATAAAACAAAGTCAAAAGAATGAAAAAATAGGAGGAAATGTAAAATCTCTCATCAAAAATACCGACCTGGAAAATAGATTAAGGAGAGATAATTTAAGAATTATTGGACTACCTGAAGTGGAGGGAGGGGGGAAATGGGTTGGGTGAGTGGCAGGCAATTCTTGAACCTCATTTTTACTGGAAATGGTTCAAAGAGGGAAGAATACACACATGCACACACAGAGTTGTGTATAGAAATATACTTTACCCAATAAGGAAATAGAAAGGGAAGGGGATAAGAGAAAGAGAAGTACGATGAAAGAAGGACAGATTAAGGAAGGCAGTGGTTAGAAGAAAAATAGACTTTTTATGATGGACAAGTTGAGAAAGAAAGGGCTGGGGGAAAAAAACAGAAGAAAATGGGATGGAGGGAAATACACAGTAATCACAATTGTAAGTGTGAATAGGATAAGCTCACCCATAAAACAAAAGCACATAGCAGAATGGATTAGAAATCAAAATATAACAAGAGTCACAATTGAAACAGAGAGATGCACACAGAGTTAAAATAAAGGGCTAGAGCCAAATCTAATATGCTGCAGCTGAAGTAAAAAAAAGGCAGGAGTAGCAATCATGATCTCAGACAAAGGAAAAGGCAAAAAATAACCTAATTCAAAAGGAAAATATGGGAAACTACACTATGCCAAAAGATACCATAGACAATGAAGTAAAATGAAAAAAATTTACAGCAGTTTTTCTGATAAAAACCTCACTTCTCAGATATGTACTGAGTATTGAACTGAATCAGATTTGTAGAAAAAAAAAAAAAGAAAGAAAGAACCATTCCCTAATCGATAAATAGTCAAAATTTTCAGAAAAAGAAGTCAAAGCTATTTATGGTCATATCAAAAAATTCTCTAAATCATTATTGCCAATCAAAGGCAGATTGAAACGACTATGAAGTACCACCTCACAACTATCAGAAATGACAAATGCTGGAGGAGATGAGGGGAAAATAGATATACTAATGAACTGCTGGTAGAATATTGACCTGGTCCAACCATTCTGGAGAACAATTTGGAATGTGCCCACTACTAGGTCTTTTTTCCAAAAGAACTTAAAGAAAAGGGAAAAGAACCTATATGTACAAAAATATTTATAGTAGCTCTTTTTTGTGGTGGTAAAGAATTGGAAATTGAGGGCATGCTTATCAATTTGGGAATGCCTGAACAAGTTGTGGCATAGGATGGTGATGTGCTGTGGCAAATGACCAGGGGAGTGGTTTCAGGAAAACATGGCAAGACCTATATGAACTGATTCAAAGTGAACTGAGAAGAACCAGAAGATCATTATGCACAGCAATAGAAAGGTTGCAACAATGATGGACTGAAAGAGTTGTTTACTCTGATCAATACAAGGATCCTGGACAATTGCAAAGAACTCATTGATTTTTAAAAAAATGTTATCTACCACCAAGGAGAGAATGTATGAATTTTGAGTGAAAATTTAAGTATGATTGTCTCACTTTCTCTTTCTTGCTTTTTTTGGAAATAGGGTTAATATGGAAATACGGTTCACATAATTTCACATGTATAAGTGATATATCACTTGTTTTTTTCAGTGGGTATGAGAGGGAGTGGGAAGGAAGGAGAGAATTTGAAACTCAAAATATAAGAAGAAAAGAATGCTAAAAAATAAATAAGCAATTTTTTTTTTAAAAAAGAATGTTCTCTTTGTTCTGCTCACTTCTCTTTGCATGAGTTCATACAAGTCTTTCCAGGTTTTTCTGAAACTATCCTGCTTGCCATTTCCTATAGCATAACAGTATTCCAACACAATAATATACCACAACTTGTCCAGCCATTCCCCAATTGATGGGCATTACCTCAATTTCTAATTCTTTGCCACCAAAAACAAATCTGCTCATAAGTATTTTGGTACAAATAGGTCATTTTCCCTTTTGTTTGATCTCTTTGAGATATAGATTTAATGGTGATATTTCTGGGCCAAAGGGTATGCAGGGTTTCATAGCTCATTGTTTTCTAGAATGGTTGAACTAGATCAGACCCCCAACAACAATGCATTAGTGTCCTAATTTTTCCACATCCCCTCCAGCATTTGTCATTTTCCTTTTCTATCATGTTAGCCAATCTCATAGATGTGAGGCAGTATTTCAGTTATTTTAATTTGCATTTCTCTAATCAGTAGTTACTTAGAGCGTTTTTTTCATGTGACTATTGATAGCTTTGATTTCTTCTTCCGAAAACTGCTTGTTCAAAGCCTTTGACCATTTGCCAACTAGGGAATGGATCTTATTTATATAAATTTGGCTCAGTTCCCTACGTATTTGAGAAATAAGACCTTTATCAGAGAAACTTGCTGTAAAAATGTTTTCCCCGTTTCCTGTTTTCCTCCTAATTTTGGCTGCATTAGTTTTGTTTGTACAAAAGCTTT
The DNA here is from genome assembly GCA_028646595.1 of Phalanger gymnotis. Taxonomy (NCBI): domain Eukaryota; kingdom Metazoa; phylum Chordata; class Mammalia; order Diprotodontia; family Phalangeridae; genus Phalanger; species Phalanger gymnotis. Next base: position 706,941,570 of record CM053622.1, on the reverse strand, counting down.
TTAATTTCATGTAATCAAAATTAGACATTTTACTTCCTGTGATCCTCTCCGTCTCGTGTTTGGTCACAAACTCTTCCTTGTCCATAGATATGACAGGAATGTTTCTCCATTCTCCCCTAATTGACTTATGATATCACCCTTTATGTCTAAATCTAAATTAATGTACAATCATTATATCTAAATCATTTATGTCTAAACTATGTCTAATTATCCATTTTGACCTTATCTTGGTATATGGCTTGAGATGTTGGTCTATGTCTAGTTTCTGCCAAACTGCTTTCCAGTTTTCCCAGCAATTTTTGTCAAATGGTGAGTTTTACCCCAAAAGCTTGGATCTTTGGGTTTATCATTGCTATGGTCATTTACTACTGTGTATTGTATACCTAATCTATTTCACTGATGCACCATTCTATTTCATGGTTGGTACCATAATGTTTTGATGATCACCACTTTGTAATATAGTTTGAAATCTGGAACTACTAAGTCACCTTCCTTTACATTTTTTTTCATTCATTTCCTTGCTATTCTTTACCTTTTGTTCTGCCAGATGATTTTTGCTACTATTTTTTCTAGTTCTATAAAATACTTTGATAGTTGATTAGTACAGCACTGAATAAGTTAATCAACTTAGAATTGTCATTTTTATTATATTGGCTTGGCCTACCCATGAGCAATTAATATTTCTCCAATTGTTTAGATCTGCCTGTATTTATGTGAAAAGTGTTTGTAATTGTGTTCATATACTCCCTGAGTTTGTCTCAGCAGATAGATTCTCATGTGTTTTATATTGTCTGAAGTTATTTTTAATAGAATTTCTCTTTATACTTCTTCCTGAGAGATTTTGTTGGTACTATAAAAATGCTAATGATTTATAAAGGTTTATTTCATATCCTGTAACTTTGCTAAAGTTGTTAACATTTCAACTAATTTTTTAGTTGATTCTCTAGGGTTTTCTAAGGATACCATCATATCATCTGCAAAGAATGAGTTTTGTTTCCTCATTGCCTATTTCTATTACTTCAATTTCTTTTTCTTCTCTTATTGCTATAGCTAGCATTTCTAGGTCAATATTGAATAATAGTGGTGATAATGGATGTCCTGGTTTCACCCCTGATCTTATTGGGAAGGCTTCAAGTTTATCCCCATTACAGATAATGCTTGCTCTTGGTTTTAATAAAGGCTCCACTTATTTCTATGCTTTCTCGAGTTTTTTAAATAGGAATGGCTGTTGTATTTTGTCAGAAACTTTTTCTTCATCTATTGATATAATCATATGTTTTTTGTTACTGTTTTTGATATGACTATGGTCAATTATGCTTATGATTTTCGTAGTATTGAACCAGTTCTACATTCCTGGCAGAAATCCAACCTGGTCATAGTGTATGGTCTTTGTGGTATATTGCTGTAATTTCCTTGTCGGTATTTTATTTTAATTTTTTTTTTGCATCAATATTCATTAGGGCAATTGATCTACATTTTTCTTTCTCTGTTTTTGCTTTCCCTGGTTTAAGCATCAAAATTATATTTGAGTCATAGAAGAAAGTTGGTATGATTCCTTCTTTCCCCATTTTTCCCCCAAACATTAGAATTAGATGTTCTTTAAATGTTTGGTAGAATTTATTTGTAAATCCATCTGGTCCTAAGGGCTTTTTTTCCCCCTTAAGGAGTTTATTTATGGGTTGTTCAATTTCTTTTTCTAAGACAGGCTCTCCTGTTAATCTGGGCAATTTACATTTTTTTTTGTAAATATTCACCAATTTCATTTAAATTGTCAATTTTATTGGCATAAAGTTGGTCAAAATAGTTCCTAAAAATTCCTTTGATTTCATCTTCTTGGTTATTCATTCATCTTTTTGATTTTTGATGCTGGTAATTTAGTTTTTTTCTTTTTTTTTAAGCCAAGTTCACCAGTGGTTTATTTTATTATTTTCCCCTATAAAACCAGCTAATTTTTATTTATTAATTAAATGTTTTTTTATTTTAATTTTATTAATCTCTCTTTTGATTTTTTAGGGTTTCTATTATGGTATTTAATTGAGGATTTAAAATTTGTTGTTTTTTCTAGTTTTTTTTTTAAGTTGCATGCCCAGTTCATTGATTTGATATTTCTCTTTTATTGTAATTGTTTAGAAATATAAATTTTCCCCTTAGTATTGTCTTGGCTGCATCCCACAAATTGTGGCATGTTGTCTCATTGTTGTCAATATGCTTAATGAAATTTTGATTGTTTTTATGATTCATTCTTTGACTCACTCATTCTTTAGATTATTTAGTTTCCAATTAATTTTTTAACCTATGCTTCAAAAGCCCTTTGTTGAATGTAATTTTTGTTGCATTATGATCTGAAATGGTATACTTAATATTTTTCCTTTTCTGCATTTGTTTGTAAAGCTTTTATGCCTCAAATATGTGGTCAATTTTTGTGAAGGTGCTATGCACAACTGAAAGACAGGTATATTCCTTTCTATTCCTATTCAAGATTCTCCAAAGGTCTATCATATCTAACTTTTCTAATATTATATTTATTTCCCTAATTTCTTTCTTTTTTCATGGTTAGTTTCATGTAGTTCTAAAGGGGAAAAGTGACTATTTCCTTCTGCAAGTTACTTAATTTTTCCTTTGAGAATTTGGATGCTATGACATTTGGAGCAAATATGTTCAATATTAATAATAAGTCATTATCTCTGGTACCTTTTAGTAAAATGCAGTTTCCTGATTATCACTTTTAATTACACCTATTTTTACTTCTTTGTCTGTTTGCTTTTGTTTGTGAAATCATGATTGACACCCCTGCCTTTTTAACTTTAGCTGAAGCATAACAGATTCTGCTCTAGTCCTTTATTTTGACTCTGTGGATGTCTTTTTGTTTCTCACCCTTTCATTCTTCTTTTAAGATCTTCCCAACATAAGAGACCCACATCCATACCCTCTAAGTAGTCTCCTCTAACTTCCCTAATGATGATAATGTTCTTAGGGGTAACATGTATCATCTTCCCCTAGGAAATGTTGAGTTTAACTTCTTTGAATCCTTTATGATTTCTCACTTGTGTTTACCTTTTTATGCTTCTCTTGAGTCTTATGTTTGAATATCAAATTTTCTATTCAGCCCTGGTCTTTTCTTCAGGAATACTTGGAAATCCTCTACTTCATTAAATGTATAGTTTTCCTAGCCTGGATTTAAAATCATTGAGGGCACAAATGGTATTTTTCAATGAGAAGCATATCATACAAAAAATAATAATATATGCTTATGTAATAATATATACTAATATACACTAAAATAATAATATATGCTTATGTAATAATATATACTAATATACACTAAAATAATAACATATGCTTATATAATAATATACACTAAAAATAATAATATACACTACTATACACAAAACAGTAATATAGTACCTAGTGACATCCTCCAATTCACACAGTGAGACCCCCTCAGATAAGCTACTCCAGATTCCAGGTACTCTGTCGTGCCAGATAGACTCAAAACCATGGCTCCTTCAACGTGTTTTATGAGTCAGCCAAATGATACAACCAGTTCAAAGCAAAGCATTTAATGAAGTAGCATAGTGAAAAAAGCAGCAATTAAACATTTCCCCATAAAACTGACGCACATTCTCCAACAAATGCACACACCAACAGTAGAAAGAATGGACTTAGGTCTAGGAAGCACACAGAGAAAGGCATGTGAACATGGGATATGTAGGACCAGAGCATATAGATGGACAGGCATGCACATAAGGAACACTTGTGGTCATGGCTCACAACTCATGCCTAAGAAGCTGCAGGACCACTTAAGAATTAGTCCTGCTATCATTGCACTGCTCCCACCGGTCTTGCTCCCTGCTGGTGTCATGTGGTTTTGCTCTGCTGGTCCTAGAATTGCTGTTGGTTGCAGACTCATTTCCACTGGCCACAAAGTTGTGCAACTGTTTATTGTTTCCAGCTTCTGGCTTCAGTTGGAATCTTCGACTGAGTTGCTACTGCTTCTCCCATAAAAGAGAGTGAGCTCTACTGCGCTCTCGTTTAGCTTAAAGCTCAGGGCTTATGATACAGCTGTGTTAGAAAAGCAAAGCCCTAACACATGCAGTCATTGGAACAGGGATTTTAAGACTTGTATCAGCTTTTCTTTCACAAGGAGCATCAATTCCCCAAGGCTTGGTCAAAAAAGGTGTTTCCTTTCCAAAAGGAGATTTCTTGTCCCAAGTGCCAAGCTCTTTATGACACAGCACAGTCCTAAACTCGCACCCAGGTTTTGGGTTTGTTTTTTTTCCAGAAACTTCACTCCGACTCATCCAAAATTTTTTGTGGAAATAAGAGATATGAGAAAACGTCTCTTTTCCTCACTCGTTTGCAGAGTCAGTGGGGTGGGGGAGGGACACAGGTGTGAAACATGGCATAGAATGTCAAATCAGTCAGTCGATAAATATTCATTAAACAGCTAGTATGTGCTAGGCACTGTGCTAAGTGCTGGGGATACAAAAAGACACAAAAGATAGTCCCTGTTCTCAAGGACCTCACAATCAAACGAGGGAGACAATAATCAAATAAATGTGTACAAACAAGCTATACGCAGGATAAGTAGGAAATAATAAACAGAATTAAGAGGGCACTAGAATTAAGAAGGATTGAGGAAGGCTTCTTGTAAAAGATGTGATATTAGTTGAGACTTAAAGGAATCAAGGGAAGCCAGTATACAGAGATGAAGGGGGTGGGCATTCTAGGCATGAGAGACAGCCAGAGAAAATGCATACGGCTGAGAGATGAGTGTCTTCTTTGAAAAACAGCCAGGAGGCCAGTGTTATTGGATCAAAAAGTATACACCCGGGAGTAAGGTATAAGAAAACTGGAAAACTGGAATAGGCAGGGCTGATAGGTTAGGAAGGGCTTTGGACAGCAGATTTTGTATTTGATCTTGGAGGCAATAGGGAGCCAGTGGAGTTTTATTGAGTGGGGGGAGGGAGTGACATGACCAAACATTCATTTTAAGGAAGATCACTTTGAAGGCTGAGTGGAGGATGGATTGGAATGGGGAGAGACTTGTGGCAGGCAGACCCACCAGCAGGCTTTTGCAATAGTCCGAGTCTGAGGTGACAAGAGCCTACGCCAGGGTGGAGGAGGAGGTATATTAGAGAGATGTTGCAAAGGTGAAACCAAAAGGCCTTAGCAACAGATTGGACATGGGAGGTGAGAAATGGTAAGGAGTCAAGAATGTCTCCTAGGATGTCTGATTAGATGGTGCTGTCCTGGACAGTAATATTGAAGGAAGGAGGCAGGAAGGCTTTAGGGGAAAGATAACAAGTTCAGTTTTGGCCATGTTGAATTTAAGATGTCTACTCAACACCTAGTCCAAGATGTCTGAAAGGCAGTTGGAGATGTGAGACTGGAGGTCAGCAGAGAGGTCAGGGCATGCATGAGAGGTAGAACTGAGAATCATCAAATATTTTCAATGTGTCAGTTGGTTTCACACTTTTTTTTTTCTCTTTGAGACAATTCTTTGTTATAAAAGATGGCTCTTTAAGAGAGGGAGGAGAGGGAGAGAGGGGGAAATCTATGTAACGTTAAAACAAAAGATATCAATTCAATATATATGCATATATATTTTTTAAAGTAATTTTTTTGCAGCTCCTTGATTAGTATGCTGCATTCAGCACCACTTTAGAAGCTGCTCTTAGAACAAACTTCCAAAAGCTTTCCAAGTCCAGGCTATTCTGTTTTAACTGACCCGCACCCTCACCCCAATTCTTCAGATTTCCCATGCAGATATTGTTGTTTGTCACTCGTTCTCAAAGAGGACCATGGCATCAGGAAGGTGCCATCTTAACTTGCAAGTGAATGGATTTAAGTGAGGGAGGAAGGAGGGCTGTGCAAAGTCACCAGCCTTACTCTCTCCTCCAGAGCCATCTGGGGACAGTGGCAATAAGTGGAAAGAATAAAGGCATAAAACCTAAGGATAAGGACTACCTGGGACAGAAAGGAGAAGATGAAAGAGGGGAGACCCTCTGCACAAATACAATAACATAGGGGATGAGAGGAAGAGAATGGAAGGCTTCTTCCATGCCCGGAGATGAGGACATATGTTAGCAATTATATAGGTACAGAGAAGAAAAGGATAATAGTATGTTTATAATTACAATTATAACTGATACTGTGCTAAGTACTTTATCATCTCATTTGCTCCTCATGACAACCCTGGGAGGTAGGTGCTATTGTTATCCACATTTTACAGATGAGGAAACTGAGGCAAACAGAAGTTAAGTGACTTGCCCAGGGTCACACAGCTTAGAAATGTCTGAGACTGGATCTGAACTCAGGTCTTGCTGACTCCAGGCCAGGCACTCTTCTGACTGCCTCACCCAGCTGCCTAATAAATAAAGGAGGTTTGAGCACAGAACAGGATGGCCCCTGTGGGTCCTGCTTCATGTTCTGCTAGTCCCTCCAAGGATTGATAAAGTCCTGGGCCAGGTTTGGAAAAGACACATGACCTCTCCCTCACTGAGCTGCTTCCAGTCACAAACAAAAGTTACACTAAACCCTATGCATCATAAAAAATCTCTTTGTGTCTCTGGGGGACAGTGGCAACAAATAAGGGATGAGGACTAACAAAACCAGCATGGTTCTGTGCTGAAGCCACAGGGCAATGCAAACAGTCGTGACACGGTAGGTAAGGATCCTACTGATACCGATGGGTCCTTGGCTAGAGGTGCTGCAATCAGCAGAAGGCTTCAGGAACAACAAACCAACTGGGACTTGTTAACTGGCTGTTCCCAATATGGAATTCCTCAAGGGAATATTGCAGCAACAGGGCACACCTCCCAGGCTGGGGAGGGAAGGAAATGGCTCTTCTGTCTTCTGCCAGTGGTATCTGGGCAGCTGGTATCCCCTCCCACCATGCTGTGTTTAATGCAGCTTCAAAGGCCAGGGCAGCCATCAAAGGGAGGAAGAAGGAACAGAGACAAGATTTACTCCCCCCTCCCCACCTCCTTCCCCCTCCACCATTATAAATCCCCCCTTGCCAAAGTGCCAGCCATCGGCCCAGACTGTCGACATCAGATATGTCTATTGGCAGCCACAGCAACAGCTGGGGCAGTGATTTTGTACTTCAACCCAGACTATGGCTAACCCAGGGGATAAAGATTCTAAACAAGGGCTTGGAGGCAGTATGTCCCACAAGGTGATTCTAAGGCTAAAACTGCTGCCAGATTCCACTGTAAGAAGACAACAGGTTTCCAAGCCTGACCGGGGCCCTGACATATGTCTCCAATTAGACTGGATCAGGCAAAAAGAGGGGAAAAATCTACATGCAGGTGCTGCTCAAACTGGACATATCCAAGGTATGGCTCAAGCAGATGTTTTCCCAGCTTGGGTCAGTCTAACCTGACACGAGAGAGGTTGGAGAGACTGAGAAAGAAAAAGGAATCCTTGCTCTGAGGATGGTAGAGAGGCCTGGAGGAGAGGGATAAGGAGGAGGAAGGAGTGCCTTTTTATATGAAATGAAGTAGTACACACATTGAACTGCTGAATTTTCTCCTGTCAGCATCTTAGGTGTTTTTGATGATAAGATTACATCACCAGTAGGCGTGCGCAGATGACCTGAGCTAGAAAAATTGGAAACAAAGGATGCATTTCTTTCATTAATTCAACACATATTTACTATGCGCTTACTATAGTATCTAGGTGCTGTGGGCTCCTGGGAAGTGTACGGGCAGGGACATTCTAATACGATACCCGGGCAGAGTAGAAATGAAGGCAGCTCTTAGTCTGATACAAGGTCACTTGGTTCAGATCTGGCTACTGGGCAGAAAGGTGAGCCAGGGTCACTGCAGCCAAGCGGCAAGAGAATTTCTCCTGTTTCTCTTACTGAAAAATGCATCGGGAAAGAGAACCTGTAGGTGGCTTGAGACTAGCTAGTTTGTAAATGTCATAGAGACAGTACCATAGAGAAGCCATCAAGGATGTGTCCCAGTGGGAATAGGAGAGAGAGGCTTCAGTCAGAGGTATCCTTTTGTGACAGACAAAGCAGCTGAAAACACATGCTTGTCCTGGATGCCATTTTAGAGGAGTGATGACTAAGTGGGCTTGTGGTATTCCCCACATTGTGTTAACTGCCCCAGTTATCCTGAAACAAATTCCAGAGCGTATTCCACATCATCCTTGGTTCTTATGATTATAGAAGCAATCTCATCTACCATAGTTAATTATGTAGAAAGGCCAACACTTTTGTGCTGTAGCCAAAAGGTTAACTAGAGACCAAGTGACCAATCCTCCCAGTCATAGAGGCTCGAAAACTCATGATCACCATCAGCTCTTCACTCACACATCTCTCTCATTCCACATATCCAGTCTGTTGTCAAGTCTTGTCATTTCTACAATCACAACATCTTTCGTATACCATTCTCTCCACTCACATAGCTGCTACCCTGCAGCAGGCCCTTATCATCTTATGCCTGAACACCATTTCACTAACCTTCTGGTTGGTCTCCCTGCCTCAAATCTCTCCCTACCCCAATCTTTCCTCCACTCAGTTGTCCGAGTGGTTTTTCTTCCTAAAAGAAAGGTCTGACCATGTTATCCTCCCCACCCCCACCCCCACACATTTAATAAAATCCACTGGCTCTCTATTATCTGCAGGATCAAATATACAATCCTCTGTTTGTCTCTTCAAGCCCTTCACAGTCTTTCCTCCCTTTCCACACTTATTGCACTTTATTCTCTCTCATAAAGAATCCAGCAGCATTGATGTTCCTCATACATACACTCCATCTCCCCTCTGCAGCCTTCTGACTGGCTGTCCCCCATGTCTGGAATGCTTTCCCTCCTCACCTGTACCTTCTGGCTTCTCTTGCTATATATACTACCTTCCAAATTCAGATCAAATCTTACCTTCTGCAGGAGGCCTTTCTCTTCACCCAAACCTTTTATTCTTGGAGCCTGGTTTATTTGCTAGCCAAGCAGGAGCATTATAGGGGATCTTCAGTGCCATAGTCTCACAGTTTCTTGATGGTTTTGTTGGGTGCTGTGCCCAAAATGGTTTGAGAGTATATAAACCGAAAATGAAGTAAAACAGTTACTACTCTGTTCCCCACTTCCTGAGTCAGGTATGTTACGTTTTACCCTTCCCCTAGTATTCTCTGATACTTTTAAGGTGGCTTAGGGGTATCTAGTCTTTCTGCTATTGGCTCAAGTCCCCACTCATTGAGTTCCCTCAGTTTTAGGGATCTCTTAGACCTAAGTTCCATTTCGCCACTTAAAAGTGAGATTTGTTTTTACAAAGAAATATTTACTTTGAAATAGCAAGAATAACTATACACACATTTGCCCCCTCCCCCAACACCTAGGAAGCATAATCTCCCTCTTGTACCTCTGAGAGGCAGGAGATTAGGTTCACAGTTTATTTCAGCTTCTATGTAGCATAGTCTTTACAAATTCCAAGTCCAAAGGTCCCCTGGGCTAGCATCCCAGAACCTTGGTTTCTTAGAGCTTACCTGCTGATTGCCAACAACACATGACCTGCCTCCCAAGTCTCCATGGCTCAACTCCCAGTCTAGGAACTCCATTGCATGTACCTAGAACTGAAGAGAATGAACAAATCAGACCAAAACCCCAAGCCTGATTCTAGGGGCCATAGGGCCTAAATGGGGGATAGGAGGATCAGTTAAGTTCATGGCACCTATGATAAGGCTAAACAGGACCTTCACCTCCTGGACATCACCAGAAAGACATGGAGAGATTTTTCAATCTGGCAGTCTTAAAGATACAGGCTGTTCTGGCTACCTAGCCAATGGAAGGAGTCTATTCCCAATCACATGGTAGGGGAAAATAGGCTATCTTCTCCCAGAAGCAGATCTGTCATCCCCCACATGGGTTCCTCTATCATAGGTCATTTAAGAATGTGCACTTATGTCCTTTTACAGAGAGCTGTTTGACAGAAGTGAAAATGAATTTTCTAACTCTGAGTCAGATAGTTGGCTGGGACCTGAGTCTGCGAGTAACAGCAAAAGAAGAGCGACCGGGAAGACGTATTTAGCTATAACCTGAGACTGTTTATCGATTTTTCCTGGCTCCCTAGCTAGAGCCGGGTATTATGAATGTAGGTTATACAGACTAAAAGAGCTTTGGCCTCTTCTGGTAGAGGACTGGATTACAAGCCACTCTTTCTTAATAGATGGTAGCAGAGAGCAGCAGATAGCTTGAAGAGGCTGAAGATGAGAAGATGATACAGAGGAGCTGAATAAACATGGCAGAAACACCAGGAGTGGGGATAAAATACCCATTGTAGAGTGAAGACCTGACACCTCCCAACAGAGAGCAGGTAATGCTATTGCCCACAACATCAGCAGCTTGAGCTTTTTTAGTGTCAGAGGTGTGAACTGCCCGGGCCACACGTATGCCCTAGTGACACGGGTCTGTATGTGTATGCCTGGGCCACATGCATTCTATGTCTGTTTCTTGGCGACATATATTCTTCGTATAAGTGCACTTCCCTGCCAGTGATGTGGTTACCTATGGGAGAGTTGCCCTGTCAATTATTGGAAGCCTAGCCAGTTGGGGGTTAGAGGTTGAATCTTGTTTTGTCACTTAATTTGTTATGTTGTTTGTCTTTTGCTTCGAACTAATATTTTGCTTCTGGTTGGCTTAGTAAAAGTAAACACACTGGGGTAGGGGTGGGGTGGGGGGGCTCAAGCACTAAGGTTCTGAGGAGGTGCTGCCCAACAGAGTGCCTCTACTCCAGGCAAGGCCCTGTGCCAAGCACTAAGAATGCAAAAATCTAGATACTAGCAATAAAATTTGGAATAATATACAGATCCCTCTCTTAAAGGATTTACTAAATGAGGGGATAAGAAATGAACACAAATAAATATGATACAAAGCAGAATGTGAAAAATTAAAAGGACAGATCCTGACAAAACACTGTTAGTAATTTAGAGAGGAACGAACCATTTTCAGCTGAGGGAGATCAGAGAAGACTTCATAGAAGAGGTGGTGCCTGAGTTAGGCCTTGAAGGAAGGAAATTAAACAGTGATTGGGGCAGGCGGTGGGGGGGGGGGGGGGGGCCAAGAGTCCATTTCAGGTGTCAAATCAGCATGAACAAAGACATGGAGAAGAGAAAAGACAAGACAAAAATGGGACAGTGAATTGCATAGTTTCGTTGAGATGACATGTGCTGAATAAATAATGTAAGACAGAGTTACGAAGGTAGATGAGAGCTCGATTGTGGGAGGCCTTGAATTCTAGGGTGGCAGTTTATGCCTTTTTTTTTGGTAGGTAATGGGAAACCACCAAAGGTATGTGAGTATGAAACAGCGACATTGTCAGGGATGGGACCTAGACTGTTCTCCATGGGTCAAGGAGAGTTCAAATTCACAGTGTATGAGGGAAAGGATGGGAAGCCGGTAGATAGTACTAAAAACGCAGCAAGTATTTAGTCAAGACAAGAGTGTTGTCAACGTATAGTTAAGGAAATACCAGAAGATCAACAGAAGTTCTTAGCAGTCATCCAATGAACGAGCACAGGGCCAGATGTAAAGGAAATCAAGGCTTCCTTTGTCCCATGCAGACCCCACCTCATAATGAGAAAGGCTTAAGCTAAATCCGAGGCTAGGTATGAAGTCACAGGTCAATAACAGGATGATACGTAGAAGTGGATTACTGAGTTCAGCAACCTATGATTTCCAGCAGGGGCTATGATTTTCTCATTTACTGCCTTTGTATTGAAGAACAAGGTGCTATCTCCCTCCCTCCCTTTACTTTCTTTCCTTCCCACCCCTAAGTGGCAGCTGCCAATAAAAAGGATAAAAACAAGTGATGCGTTAGGGAGATAATAGTGGCAGCAAGGTGAAGGAATAATTGAAAAGTTGTGATACAGGAGACAAGAAAACCAATTGGAAGGTTATTGCAATGGTCTAGGTAAAAGATTTAGTTGGAGGCCTAAACTAGGGTGGTAGAAGTATGAATGGAGAGGAAGGGAAGAAATAAAGAAATATTGTGGAGATAAAACATACCGACCCATTTTGTTGAGTCGTTTTCAGTGGTATCCAACTCTCCAGGACCCCATCTGGGGTTATCTTGGCAAAGATACTGCAATGGTTTACCATTTCTTTCTCCAGCTCATTTTTACAGAGGAGGAACCGAGGCAAACAGGGTTACAAGGTTAAGCGACTTGCCCAGGGTCACATGGCTAGTAAATGTCTGAGGCTGGATTTGAAATTAGGTCTTCCTGATGCAAGGGCTGGAGTTCTATCCACTGCGCCACCTAGCTGCCCACCAACCCCTTGACTTGGCAACTGAATGACTATGAAGGGAGAAGGAGAAGAAAGAGTCAAAATGAGTCTTAGTTTTTCCAGTTTGGGCTAGTGACGAGATGGTGTTGCTATTAATGGAAAACATATTAGGGAGGAAGGGCAGGTTTTAGGGGAGAAACGAGTTCCATCTGGGATCTACTGGGGTTAGAACTTTGAGAATCAAGTAGCCAGCAGAAAGTTGGAAATTTAGGACAAAAATTCCAGGGTAGAGGTTAGGAGTATAGATTTAAAAGTTATCTGCACATAAGTGATAATTGAAACTATAAGAATGCATAAGATTGCCAAGGAAAAGATTATAGAGCAGAGAAAAAAAAAGGGACAGAGACTTGGAAGAAACTTACATTTAAGAGGCAGGAGAAAGATGAGAAGCCAGCAAAGAAGAGAAGGAACTGTTGGAGAGATGAGAGTATGAACGTGAAAGTGTAGATTCAGCTGTGAGGAGAGAACATTGAGCAGGGTGGTCAACAGAGTCAAATGCTGCAGTGAAGTCAAGTCATATAAAGATTAAAAAAAAAAAAGACATTGGATCCGGGGATAAAAGGAGGACATTAGTGATTTGGGAGAAAGTAGCGTCAGTAGAGTTGTGAATATGGAAGACAAAGTGCAAAGGATTTGAGGAGTGGGGAAGTAGAAATGGCAAGTGTAGATTATGCTTTGTAAAAACTTGGCAGTGAAGAGGAGGAGAAAGAGATCTCTAACTTAAAGAAATGTCTAGGTCAAGGGAAGTATTTTTAGGTTATTGGAAAATTGAGCATGCTTCTGGACTGAAGGAAAGGACCCTATAGAGAAGAAGAAATGCAAGATCTATGAGAGAAAGTGGATGACTGATAGAATAAGGAGACAGGAAGGGATGGGATCAAGGGTACTAGTGAAGGGGTTAGCCTTGTAAGGAAGGATGGTCACTTCTTCTTTTGAGACTGGAAAAGAAGACAAGAAGACAGCAAAGGGAGAATTTTAAAAGAAGGGAATAGGACTATGTAGGGGGTGTACAACTGATGACCCTGATGTTCGCAGCAGAGTAAAAGGTGAAGTCAGAGAATGAAAGGTGAGAGGATAGAGTTGAGGTTTTGAGTAGAGAAAAGAATGTTTGGAATAGCTGAAATGAGAAATGTGATCGACAATAAGAAGGATAAATGGAGTTTCATACAATGAAAAGTTGAGATCAGATAACTTAAATTTGTAGTGGACCCAGATAGCATGGTTTTGTCATCTTGTCTAGCAGTGATTTGCCTCTAATGGGAGGGGAGAACTGGGATGGTGGTAATTACTTGTCAGGCGATAATATCACTCTATAGCCTTATCCAATGGGAAAAGTATCCCAGTCATTGGGTTCCTCTCAAAGTTATTCAAAGCTTCTGGCTCAGATCTCTGATCCTCTCTGAATTTCTGAGGTTGAATATCCTACCAAACTTTGATGGCTAACCCTGAGTCCCAAGTTGCTACTAACCTAAGAAACTTACTGCTCCCAAGCCTCCACTCCATTTTTTCCCTTTTCCTTTCTGTCACATATTCCAGAGTCTAGGTATGTACTTTTTCCTGGTTATTTACAAGGAAACAGAAAATTCAGAAATAAATTGCAAATGGACACATACTCAGAAGTGAATAAAAGGAGTCTACCTAGAATGGTCTGTGTGGCTCACAAACTTAATCTCCATTAAAGCCAAATATACCATGTGAACTTCACTATGGTTTTAGAAACTGTTTCTGCTTCAAAGACCATTGACCATTTTCTAAATTATAGCCCCAAACTCCTCTATCCAGCTCCTATTTGGATGAGGTGCCCTCCCCAGCTACTCCCTGTGCTATGTTAAGGCCCATACCTCTTTTTGTCTTGATTTAAGTGCATTTAGTCATTTAGAAAAATCTATCAGACCTCAAGCAGTCAATGGTTGTCATCCCATGTTTGGCTGAGCTTTGGTCTGACCATAAAATCTGATGTGGGCATTAGCTCAGTCATCATCCTTCCACCTCTCCAAAGTAGAGGGACAGAGGGGAAGATAACATCAAGCACAATACAAATGAATTTCCCGTCACCTTGAAAGACCCCAAAGTCCAGTTTAGTGGCATGCCTGTGATGGCAGGAAACTAGAATGATACGAAATTAATACTTTGGGGAACAGAATCTGAATATGAGAAGATCTTGACCAGCTAGAATCATCACTGGATGTTAAAAAGATGAAATTTAATAAAATTAAAAGTAAAGTCCTATAATTGGGTCCAGAAAATAACTGTATAAGCATAGGGTAAGGGAGCAATGCCTCAATAGTAGGTCAAATGAAAGAATCTGGGGTCTTTAATGGATTGTAAGCTCATTATGAGTTAACAGATGACATAGCAGCCAAAAAAAGTTCTTGTAATCTCCAGCAACATTAACAGAAATTGAGTGTCCAGAACAAGAGAGATTATCGTTCCTCCCTATTCTGTCAGGTGAAGCCACATCTGGCATATTGTGTGTTGTTCTGACGAACTGAAGAGTGTCCATGGGAAACCAACCAAAATAGCAAGGAGACTCAAACTATGCAATTCAAGAACCATTTGAAGGATGGGAATATTTATCCTGGGGAAGGCTTATGAGGGGTACATAATACATTTCTTTAAATAATTGAAGAGCTGTCATGTGACTAGGGATTAGGCTTGTTTTTCTTGTTCCCAAAAGGCAGAGCAAATGGCAGTGGGTAGAAGTTACAGAGAGGCAGAGGAAAAACTTTCTAATAATTAGAGCTGTCCAGAAATGGAATGAGCTGCCTCAAGAGGAAGTGAATTGTCTATCACTTGAGGTGTGTGTGTGTGTGTGTGTGTGTGTGTGTGTGTGTGTGTGTGTGTGTGTGTGTGTTGTGGGGGGAGGTCTTCAAGTGGAAACTAGATAACCAGTTTTTTGTCAGGATGTCGTAGAGCAGATTACTGCTTCAAGTATGTCATGGATTAGAGGAACTCTGGAATCTAATTCTGATATTCCATTATTCTAAGTTAGAGGGAAGCAGATTTATATAAGGAAATGTTTTCTAGCAACTAAACTGTCCAAAATTGGAATGGCTTGTCTTATGAGGTGATGGGTTCTCTATCACTGGAAGTCTTCAGGTAGAGAGACTGAATAAACTTCGAGGTCCATGCCAAGTAAAAGATTCTTGGATTCACAGAGGCAGACTAATTCACGGCACTTTCCAATATCTATCCATTCCAACCAGATTATATTTTGTGTGAAATGTAGAGTAAGAATAAGCAGAAGCAGAGAGGTCCCACCCAACTGGCATAGTAACTGAATTGCAATATCATTGAACAGGTTTTCTAGGAGCTAAAATTCTGGGGGTTTGTGACAAAGTCTGTGATATCATTAAAGGGAATTCTGGCCCTTTTGCTATTATCCATTAGACTCCAATTTTATTAAGTTCGAGGACTATCTTTTGCCTTGCTTTGTATCCTCAGTGCTTAGGCCAGTATCTATCACACAGTAGGTGCTTAATTAATACTTATTGACTGACCAACTTCTACCCTCTGTAGGTTCAATAATGTTTGGTCCTATCCCAAACTGTCTCTTTGCCCTGCCCCTGACTCTAACCTCCTCCAATTTTCCTCTCAGAAAAGTATTAGCTATCCTAGAAGACTTGAGTAGGCTCATCCTCGACACCCTTTAGAATAGTTTGAACCTATCTAAAATGTTCTTTTTTTTTTTTCTGGGTTGTAAGAGAATGCTAGACAGCATAGTTTATAAATGTTTTTGATGTGCTCCAGATGTCACCAGAATTTTTAAAAATCTAAATAAAGAAGATGATAGCACTCTCTAAGGACCTTACAATAAGTAGACATGTTGTTGCTTAGTCGTTTTTTTTTCAATCATGTCTCTTTGTGATCCCATTTGGGGGTTCTTGGCAAAGTTACTGGAGTGGTTTGTCATCTCCCTCTCCAGCACTCATTTTATAGATGAAGAAACTGAAGCAAACAAGGTTAAGTGACTTGCCCAGGGTCACAGAGCTAGTTAAGTGTCTCAGGCCAGATTTGAACTCAGGAAAATAAGACTTTCTAACTCCAGGCCTGGTCCTCTACCCACTGTGCCATCTGGCTGCCCCATAAGTAGACATGGGTTACTCTAAATATGTGACTGAGATACAGAATAACTAGATTCCAGTTCCAATAAACCCTGTGTGTGTGGGGAGGCTTAGGGGCAAGGAAGGTTCTCACTCCTGGCCATCACTTCAGTTCTTCCCCTCAAGTCAAGTCAATTAAGCATGTATTCAACACTTACTATGCTGCAAGGACTGTGCTACATACAGGGAATATAGGTATAAGTAAAAATGTAGTCTCTGCCCTCAAGGAGATTATATTCTAATGGAGAAGACAATATGTCAAAGGAAGCAGAAAAGTGAGGGATGAGATAAGAGAGGGAGGAGGTACAAAGTGGGACAGCAATGCAGCTAAGAGAGGAGTGAAGGATGGTTGGCCTGGGCATTTCCTCAAAATGTAGGTTCTGGCAGGAGCTCCCCAATGGAAGGAAAAGGCTACAAGGGCAGAGGGATCTTCCAGGGTGAGTAAGAAGCTGAGATACCGTGGTGAAGATTGGAGATTCAGAAGCAGAGGCAGGTAAGGAGAAGAATGGGACTGTTTCAATCCTTCTTGTTTTCTAATAGTGTTCCTGGGTCATAGCTTCCTTAGTATAAAAAGTATATGAGAAAAGAGCATCTAGGCTAGTGGCTCCCCACTTGTGGACTGTTGGCTTCTTGGAAAGCCAAGGAGTTGTTGCAAGAGATTCAAGAATTCAACATGTACACCAAGAATTGTTGTTTTATTATTGGATTTTGCACTGATGGATGCACGCTAACAGTGCAACACCTATTACGGTCAGTTGAGAAGGGGTTTTTTGGTGGTTGTTGTTAAAAATAATGCTCCTCACATTTGAAAAGGTTGAGGGACACTGATCTTGACCATCCACATTCTTTTAAATAGAACCAAAATGAAGCCATTTAAGATGTTTTGAAGAGAGTTTCTACATTTATGTTATCTCTCCTGGGGGCAGCTAGGTGGTACAGCAGTAGCAGTGGGCTTGGAATCAGGAAGACTCACCTTCCTGAGTTCAAATCTGGCCTCAGAAACTTACTTGCTGTGTGATCCTAGGCAAGTCATTTAACTTTGTTTGCCTCAGTTCCTCATCTGTAAAATGAATTGGAGAGGAAAATGGCAAACCACATCTTTGCCAAGAAAACCACCAATGTGGTTGGAAAGTTGGAACAGGACTGAAACTCAACATCCCACCTAGTTTAATTCATTAACATAATCCTTTTACTCCTATCAACATAATCTTTTTACGCCTCCTTAAGTGTTATTCTATCCCATTTTACCATAGGTATTCCAAAGCTTCTCTTGTCTCAAGTCTGTCTATCTGTCTGTCTGTCTGTCTCAGCTCTTCTACATGTACCCTTGATCTCATTCTCTCCCATCCTTACCAATAAATTTCTCTCACAATCATTTTCTCTCTCAAGGCTTCAATCTCTCCCTATCTTCTGACTCCTTTGCTGCCTACAAACATACCCAAGTCTCCTCAACCCTGGAAAAAACACTCTCTAGACACGGTCTCAAGCCACTGTCCCATATCACTCTTTTCTTTTTCAGCCAAACACCAAGAAAAGTCTATTGCCTCTATTTCCTCTACTCTCACTTCTCCACATTTTGCAATTTGGCTTCTGTCCTCATTGTTCAACTGAAACGACTTTCTTCTAAAATTACCAATGATCTCTTTGTTGTCACATCTGATTGCATTTTCTCTATCCCCATCCTTCTTGACTTCTTGGCAGCAGTGGATATGATTAGCCACCTTCTCCCCTGTGATACTCTCTCTCTTCTGTGAGTTTTCATAACACTCTTCTCTCCTGATTCTCTCTCTCTTCCATATCATGCAGCCTAACTATGGGTATACCCCAAGGTTCTATCCTTGGCACTTTTCTTTTTTACTCTCTATTTCTCTCTTGGTGACTTCATCGCCTTCATAGATTTAATTATCTTCTTTATGCTGGTAACACCTAGGTGTATATTTCTAGTCCGGGTCTCCCCGCTGAGTTCTAGTATCCCATTATCAACTGCCCACTAGACACAAATAACAACAGGATTGCTGTAGTCATCTCAAACTCAACATGTCCAAAATGGAAATCGTTATCTTTTTTCTCCAAACCCACCCCTCACCCACACTTCCCTGTTTCTGTCAAGGATACCATCATCGTTCCCATCACCTAGGTTCATAATCTCAGTGTCCCCCTTTTCTGCTTACTTTCATTTAACACACATATTCCATCAGTTGCTAAATCTTGTTGTTTTACTTCTCAACATCTCTCGTATGTTTCTTCCTCTCCAAACCTTGGATTTCATCTCTGGGACAACAGAGTCTGAAAAGTGAGTTTTCTTATCTTTTCTCAAAGCAGGCTTCTACACCCCTTACAAGCCATCTCTACCCTCTGCTGCTGTGACTCTGGTACATCAATCCCATCTCTCCCCAACTCTCACCCTGAGACTCAGCACCAGGGGTGCCAGCCTCTGGTAACTGAACTTTTGCCTTACCTCACCCTTTATGACACTTCTATAACTTCTCCACACCGTGCCACATTCTCTTTCCAGATCCTTTTTTATGTATTGTCTTTTTCCAATAGAAGGTAAGCTCCTTGAGGAGAGGGACTATCTTAATTGCTTATATTTGTATCCCTGGCATTGAACACAGTCCCTGGCATGTAATAAGTGTTTAATAAATGATCTATCTCTCTATAATCTCTCTTGCTCTCTTTCTCTTTCCTTCTTTTTCTTCCAACCTGTCTAGCCATCTATCTCTCATTCAGGCTATTTTTAGTAACCTCGTAGTCAGTCTTCCTGCTTCAAATCTCTCTACATCCTAATCCAACCTCCAGAAAGGTTCCAAAATGATTTTCATAAAGCACAGGTCTGACCATGTCATTCCCAAGGAAAGAAAAGTGACTTTAATGTCCATTTAGTTCAATCTATACATGGAAAAAAGTCTCTACCACAACATACCTGACAAATTGACAAATGGGCATCCAGCCTCTGTTTGAAGACTTCCAGTGAGCCACAACTTCCTGAGGCAGCCCATTCTATCCATGGCTTACATCTCTGATCATTTAGAAATCATACTGCCTCCATTCAAGTATTGATATGTTTGCTAAAGAAGGGCAATCT
Organism: Phalanger gymnotis; assembly: GCA_028646595.1. Classification (NCBI taxonomy): domain Eukaryota; kingdom Metazoa; phylum Chordata; class Mammalia; order Diprotodontia; family Phalangeridae; genus Phalanger; species Phalanger gymnotis. Next base: position 706,922,094 of record CM053622.1, on the reverse strand, counting down.
GATTCTACAATAGACCTTTTCGTATTAATTTGTTTCAGAGGTATAATTTGACCCAAGATATCCCTAAATCTGTTTTAACAAGAAATAATTTTATAATAAGGTTCTACTAAAATATATATAATTCATTCTGTCTCTTTTTTGGCACTTCACATATACTTCCTAGTATTACTTACAATTAATCAACCATAGCATTTTATTAAGTACCTACTATGTACCAAGCACTAAACTTTGCTAGACTATGGGGATTGAAATAAAAAGGATGAAGTAATCCCTATTCATGAGAGCTCACATTCTAATAGAGGAGAAACTGAGTACATATATTAGTATATACAGAATAAATATAAAGAGAATGCATACAAAAATGCAAAGTAGTTAAATACGAAGTGGTTTGGTAGGGAGAGCTCTAGCAATTGGGAGGGATTTAGGGAAGGCTTTGTGCAGAAGGCTGTGTTTGAATGAAGAAAGGGGTTCTCTGAGGAGGAAGTGAGGAGGGTCTACATTGGAGGCACGGGGGTGGGGGGACAGCAAGTTCAAAGGCACAGAGATGAGAGACTTTGCACACTTGTATTTGCATTGTGGTTATTTCCTCAACTATATTATAAGCACCTCGAGGGCACAAACTGTCTTATCCTGCTTTGTGTCTCACACAATGTCAAATAAATATAGAACCTGTATCAGTAAATATTAGTTGTTTGATTTTTAAAATCCAGAGAAGGAATTCAGAGGGAAGACAAGTGAATTTCTCCTTTTAACTTTAGAAGTTCTTGGAAACAGATATTAGGTAAAGTGTGTGTGTGTGTAAATACACACATATGCACATATATGTATATATATATACCATATAGACATATATTATATATGTATATTATATGTATACATTGTATATATGTGTATATATGTGTGTATATCTTCTTTTTTACATTTCCATACCTCTTAACTCTAAAATAAATATTTGTACCATTGTCAATTTGGTTGTCATATTTGCTCAGGATATGTAATAATTGATGCGAATGATAAATAATCCTGATTCTGTTTCTATTTGCTTATTCCTTTTATCCAGTGGAGTTAAAAGATCTAGAGGTGCAAGAGACCTTAGATGTCACCTAGTTCAACCCCCTTCCATTTACAGATGAGGACACTGAGGCCCAGAGAGATGGAGTTATTTGCCCAACATCACAAAGATAACAAGTGGCACTGTCAGGATTTGAACACAAGTTAAAGCAAGTCAAAACACAGTTAAAAGCAAGATGTTTGCTATTCGTTTTGTTCATGGCAGTAGTTGACTGCTGATTTCTCTGATTATTTTCTTTCTTCTCTTCTATCCTCATTGGATGCCTCATTGTAGCATGGGGGTGACATTGGCTCCTTGCAGTCAGCATGACAGCAGTATGTAATGTCTAGAAGGCGGAAAGAGGTATGTGACTATGATCTACTAATGGACTGAGTCCTTTATGAGAAGAGCAGCCTAAGTTTGGAAAGATTGACTACTGGAAGGTAGGCCACTATAGATTCTCCATAGTTCTGCGAGGTTACTTTCACTCCAACGCATACACTATTTTTCCCCCTGTAGAACCTCATGAAGACTCTCTATTAAGCTGTGGAAAGGTCATGATCTGGTGAGAGCAGTGACATTGGCAAAAATCACAAATTTTGTTAAAGTAGCCAGCAGAGTGGGTACAAATCCTGGAAGCCCAAGCAGAAATTTCAGAATGACTTCATTCACCCTTTGTTCATGGCAACACCAACAGGTCTCAAGGCCTTGCATGTGTGATACAGGGACTAGTGCGTGATAGCTGCACTGATGATGAGAGCAGAAGGAGGACTTTTGGACTTTTTCCTTGTAGACCACAACCATAAGAGTAATAATTAGCAAGAAGAGACATTTGATAGGGTTTCCACGAAGTGACTAATAATGTAAACGTTGTGTTTTATGGAGACTTTAATGTCTCTGAAACTCATATCAGTGGTTCAAAGATTGATGGTTAATCAGTGATGACTCTATAATAACCAATCAATCAACAAGCATTTATTATTAAGCACCTACTACGTTCTAAATGGCATACCGGGCACTCCTTTCTCCTCCACATATTGCAAACCTTCAAAATTTACTTGATGGTCTCTGAGGATTATTGTGGTTGAAAAATTTACCACCCTGTGTCCAACTTGTCAGCGAGCCTCTTTCGGTACAATAGACATATAGTCAATGGCAGGGCCTGTCGTAGGAAGTGTTTTCTGCTTGGTGAGACTTGTCTAAACTTCTGTTCCCCTGGTAACTTTAGTGAACTCAAAGTTACCTCTACTCTGTGTTGAGGCATCAAAGGAGGTCTTGAGTGAGAAAGGAACCTCTAATAATATCCTGTAAATATCTTAAATGAGCAAATCCTTGACTTCATAATGAGCTATAGGAGTAGCCTTTACTTTGTGACTTCTTTGGAAATCTATCTGTTCAGTTTCTGGGTCCCCATACCAGAAGGGGCTGCTTAGGTGGGTACCTTTGCCTATACTTGCTTCTCTCCTGGGAGAGGGCAAACTGGGTAAAAAATGCAGGCTGGCAATTTTTTTTTCCCTTTTGGTACTTATTTGCAATGCTGTATTAGCCTCTCTGAGTATAAGAGCAATCTTTTTAAAATGATGAGAATATGGAATTGGCCATTGTAACCTGATTCAGCACGCCCGTTCCATTTGGGTGATTTTTCAGGCTGCCTCTGAGAAACAGAAATGGGCAGGTTGGAGTCTCCCCAGACCCTAGATAATTGAGTTGAACTGGTGTTGTGTATGCACTGGCCATGCATTAGCTGCAGCCCTCTTGCCCTCTGTAAAACATATCTCTTTTCTCAATTATTCAAAATAAATAAATCAATGGGAGAGGAAAAAAAAAACCACACAACAGAAAAAGCCACCCCTCTGTTTCTGTTTGGAAGGCAGAGCCTTAAACTCCAGCGGTTTTAAAGATGATTTTAGTGACGAGAGAGCCCATATGTATGGTTCGGCAAATTAATTTTGAACATTTGAAGATAAAAAGGCTGAGTTCCTAGGAACTGGCTTTAAAAGTCACAGTCCATAGCAATCTGAGGTATTCACTGACTAGGGGCTCCTCTGTTTATTTCAAATACCCCTTTATCATAGTCTTGAAAGAATACAGCTCTCTATAAAAGCACTGCCAATTGAGAAAGGAATCAGATAATGAAGAAGTGATGCTCTTGTGATGACAGCCTTTGGGTTCTCAATAGGATTTCTTTAAAATCAAAAGACTTTGTTTTATTATCACATTCAAGGAATAAGGGGAGGGGGAGAAGAAAAAAGGCCCCAGCCTACCCTACTTCCCCTTTTTCATTTTCATAACAAAACAAGTCGTTACTAAAGGCCTATGGATGAGCCACAATGCATATCTAGAGGGGGTAGAAGAGATAATTTTGTAAATTGTAAATCAGAATGAAATTGTATTTGCAATGGATGCTGAACACATGTAATTTACCAGCATTACATTGTTAGCTTCAGTACAAATGTGAAAGATTCTTTCTTAGTAAGTTTTGAACAGAGGGGTTGGACATTTAAACATCAGGTATGGCATTCTTAGGCTGTTTCAGTCTGTAGGTTCATACATTGGCCATTCCTTGGAAATTCTGAAAAAGCAGGACAGAGACCCATAAATTTGGAGTGACTTAGGTATGTTGCTATCTGGCTGAGGAAGGAGATGAAGAAGATGGGAGATGGGGGAAGGAGAGGCTGGACTAGTTGGCCATAGGAGTCTCCTTCCGGCTTGGTTCTGTAGGGGAATTAGATAGGTACCATATGAATTATTTGGACACATCTGGCATAGGGCAAAAGTGCTTTCTTTGTAAAGGGTATCGTTGTGACATTCTGACCATGCATACACCTGGACAGACTACTATTGGTATTCCCTGAAAAGCTCTGTTCCTTAGGGGAAATTCCTTAGCCAAGGATACCACCTGGCATGATACTTGGACATCATGTCCCACTTCATAGTAGGGAGGTGTTATGGGCTGTGGCTGACAAGGCTGGGCTAGTATATCAAATGAGATTAGAATGAAATGAGATACTCATGGTTCATCTAATCACTAACAAAAAGGAGTATACTTAGTTAAGGCAGGGGAAGGGCCTTCAGCTGAAGACAAACTTTTTCTCATTGATCAAAGCCTTTCTGCCTCCATATTGCTCATGGCGATCTGCTGCTCAAGCCTCTGGGCGCAGCTGAATGAAGCTCCTCCCAACTTTTTTGTACTCAGGTGACCAGGAACCTGGGCAGCTAGGTGGCACAATGGATAAAGTACTGGGACTGGAGTCAGGATTCACATTGCTGAGTTCAAATTTGACCTCAGACACTTATTAGCTGTGTGACCCTGAGCAAGTTGCTTAACTCTGTTTGCCTCAGTTTACTCATCTGTAAAATGAACTGGATAAGGAAATGGCAAACCACTCCAGTATCTCTGCCAGGAAAACCCCAGATGGGGGCAGCCAGGTGATGCAGTGGATAGAACACTGACCCTGGAGTCAGGAGGACCTGAGTTCAACTCTGGCCTCAGATACTTACTAGCTGTGTGACCCTGAGCAAGTCACTTAATCCCATTCACCTCCAAAAAAACGAAACAAAACAAGGGAAACTCCAAATGGGGTCACAAAGAGTCAGACATGACTGAAAAAATGACTGAACAACAAGCCATATCTAAGGCACAAGCTTAGCTCCCTGAGCCAATCAGTTTTCAAAGACAGTTTCAATACTTCTTAAGAAAAAGACCTATCTTCATCCTCATCCACATGACTTGGGGGTGAGTTGGGGAGGGGAACCTGATAGATAATTCTCCTACCACAAGAGGGTACTACCATGTCGGAAATCCTAACTTTCATTCCAAGTCCCAGAGTACTTCATAAAATTGTCCTTTCCTGACATGTCAGTAAACAAAATAAAGTACTCATCTTGGCCTTTTGGGCTGAGAACTTAGGTAATTGACTCTAGGGGCCAGGAAATGAGTGGTTCACAGAAAAAAGCAGGATCAGTCCAAAGGTCCATGGAGTGGCTCTTTGAGAAGAGTCATTCGCTCTGAGGTTCTGGACAAAATTCCCCTTTCTCATCCTAACATGGTGAGTAATGGTGTTGTACCCTCCCCCCACCAGTAATGTTATTTCTAGGCCAGAGCTGATGCATACAAGAGGACTACTTCAAATGAAAGATAAATAACAATTATTAGAAATCATAAGGGCTTTTTTTTTTGGTAATTGAAGTCATGAACTATACTAATTGCTTCTGAAACTATTTGCTATTTACTGCATTTTATTAACTGCAGTAGGGGATAGCTTGCTCGTTCTGTGTATTGGCATCTTGTAGATATATTGAGATTTTTGCATAAATGTGTTATTCATCACAGCCAAAGCCACATAAATAAAATATATAGAGAGATATTAGTACTGTAACGAAAGTCTTAGAGAAATAGCTTAGCAAGTGACAATGCTGTCAGTGAACATGAAAGACTGAAATTAAGCCTCCTTTTTTTTTTTCCACACGGATCTTTAAACAAACTGAACGTTAGTTCTTCACAGTCTAGGGACAGGTAAAAGGAGATACTCAAAGCACCATGTGGGAGTCCAGCTTGATGACAGAAAGGCATCCTTAGAGAGCAGGAATAACTTTTAGAAAGGGAAAAAAACCACCCACTTATATCTGCAAAATAGTAAGTTGATTATTCCTTTTCTGGACCCCTTTTGACAAACCCCTACATTTTCAAAGAGTTACACAGGATTTAGGCAGACATTGACTTTAATGTGAGTTGCATTGCTAAACCACATGCATCCCTTTGACAATTTCGGGGTTGGTGTTTGTCATAAGCCAGACAATGGTTTGATTTAAGTCAACAGAGTCTGAAGAATGAATAAACATGTGCGCTTTGGTGCCAAAATGTAAAATCTCTAAGTAGCCCACCAGTTAGGCACAAATAACCAGGAGAGAGAGAAGTGACAAAGGTGGACTAGCCAATTTTAATGCCGTCAAGGGACTGGAGTGACATGTGAAAACACAGGAACAGACTTAGAAACTTGGATTCATCTGTCCTGGGACTCCAAGGACAAATTTACAATTGTAGCTTCTTACTATTTTCTATGGATGAGGATGCGATTTCTATTCTGAGCATGTGCTGTTTACAACCCCTATTACAAAAAAGTTATATTGCCATTGTCATGTTTTAGCAGCATGAGTGATACAATCTCACATTAATAATATGGCTATTTTATATTTGTGGCTTTATGAAAATCTATAGATATCAATATCTATTTTTAATGGATCTTGCCCAAATCCTGCCGCATGGTAAGTCAGCCAGTACTGCTATGGAATTATCACAAAGCCAGATCTGACAATTATGATATCATATCAGGCAAATAGGACTTTTAAAGTGTGTGAGAGAGAAAACTTTTCTTGGCATCATAACCAATTGCATTTTAGCCTAGAAAGAAAAACTAAGGTCTATTTTCGATAATTAGTTGAGTTACCTCTGATGCAACAATCCCTCCATCCCACCCAGGGCTGTCTGTCACTGTCAATGAAATTGAATGTCAAGTTGAAATGTTTTCTCAAGCTATTTCTTCCATATTAGAAAGCCACTAACAAATGTAATTTTCTTGCCCTGCTGGCAAGATAAACAAAATTAGCCATACAACCCTCTCTTCTTGCTTTCTCAAACTTTAATTAAACTGTTAAGCTCATGAATGAAATTGTTTACCGTCTGGATGAGGACAAAAGTGCTGGCCTTACTTCCTTTCATTGCTTTGTAGGGTGGAGAAAACTCTGGTACAAGAAATGCCAGTATTATGAAAATCTCAATATGACAGAGGGGTTTCCTTATCTGACCAGGTTCCTTTTCTTCAATCGGTGCTTGAGAAGTCAAATTCCAGTATGAGAAAAGAGCCTGGACTTCAGCATAACAGGATTTTAGCTCTACTGTCAACTTCTGGCAATCCATATACAGTACAGATTATCTGCATTGCATATTAGCCACATGTACCTGAAGATGGCTTGAGAGGCACAGCAGGATAGAATGCTAAACTTAGGGCTGACCATGATTACTGAGCTTTAATTTTCTCATCTGTAAGTGAAGGGTAATGTCTGTAGTACCTATCACGCAGGGCTGTTGGGCAAGTGATAAACTTTTTTTTAACTTTATAAACTTTCAATGATTTAAAATTATAACTTTAAACTCTATAAACTTATCTCATCATCAAATCAGATAAGTTTATAAGGTACTTTACAAAATTTACTTTTGGTAGAGGGTCTTGACCATTTAAAAATTCTTCATATTCCCAGTGCCTTGAAAAGTAGGTGTGTAACAAGTGTTAATTGTTGTTGAATTGAATTTCTAAAATTTTTACACTACTTAAGGATAGTGGTAAGTAGTAAGAAAGCAGCAGAGTATGGTAGAAAGGAAACCATTGAATCTATAGAAAGATGAATGTTTCCTCATTCTAAAGGAAGAAAAGGATTGACATAGTTTCATAGTAAAGGAAAAACAGGCTAAAATCTTACAGAAATTCTTTGGATCAGCCATCATTCTACCTAAACATAGTAAAGACTGAGTACTTACCATTGGTTTTATTGAATATAACAGAAAATGGTTTGCCTATAGATAGCGTTTATGAAACAGGCAATATCCAAGAGTAGAATCAAAAGGCCCTCCATGGGTAACATCCACAAGAACCAACAATAAATGTGTTAATAAAGAAGCTTTGGACAAATGGCTGAGTCATGTGGATTTGTTATAGAAAAGGAGGAGTTTATTATGTTTATCCAGGATCAGGTCATCAACATCGGAGATTATAGAAAGGTTAGCCCTAAGGAGTTTAGACTTTCTGATCAATGCAGATTATGGAAGGAACTGGCTGAAAATATATAACACATCACTATAGGTGGCAAAAATTTAGGACCTTCCAGAATACCCAGTAAGGCACAGCTTGTTGTCTAGAATTACCCATTACAATCTAGCTATTCATCATAAACAAAAGGATGATGAATCTTTGTATTACAGGAACTGATCTCAAAATGTCCTTGATAACTCAACAAAGAAAATGTCCTGGAACTAGAGAACTATCATGGATAAAACTGTTGCCTGCAATGCCCCAGAAATAACACTGAATCATAAAAATTGAAGAACAATGTTTTAATAGATGTTTCCATACCAAATGCTTTTCCTTTTCAAGCTATTGGGAATAAAAATACTTTTAAAATATAGAGATCTCATGGCATGTGGGAAATGGATGAGGTGCATGTATCACCCCTATCCTGTCTGCTACAGGAGTAGCACTTTTATTTGAATAAAAGTTTTATTCAATTACAAAAAGCAGTTATTTTATCCACCGGTGCAATAGTCTTCAAAATATTAACTATAAAAGAATAATAGCGGGTTAGCAACTTTTATCCAGACTTCACTGAAGAAGATTAGGAGAATGAGATTACTACTACTACCACCACCACCACTACTACTACTACTACTACTACTACTACTACTACTACTACTACTAAGATTTACATAACACTTTAAAGTTTGCAAAGCATTTTATATGTATGTATGTGTGTATTTTTTTCCATAAAATCTCACATTATTACTATTGACAACAGTAATATTAACAATAACAATATTCCCAGTTAGGGGCTGGTAGATGGTGCAGTGGATAGTGCACAGGCCCTGGAGTCAGGAGGACCTGAGTTCAAATCCATCCTTAGACACTTATTAGCTGTGTGACCCTGTGCAAGTCACTTAACCCCAATTGCCTCAAAAACAAACAAAAAAAAATATACCTACTTGATTTAAGCTAAGGCCTGGTCCCTCATGACAAATTTCCTTGTTCTGTGTGTCTTGGACCTGCAGTACTAACTCTAAGACGTAGATTATACATAGTTTTCAATGATCACCAATGCTCCCACTTCTTTGGCACTAATAGTTATTCTTAGAAGAGAACATATATAGTATATCTATGAGAAAAGTGCTTACTAAACAGTCATGAATATGAACTATCTGGAATTATGTTATATGAAGAGATATAGAATCGTAAATACCAAAAGATAAAATAATCTCAGTCTCAATTTAAGAACACAAGAAATATCATACTGGGTCAGACCGATGAATCCTATCGTTCTATAGTCTATTTTCTGACAATAGCCCTAGGGGACTTTTGAATTCTATAATAATACAACTTAAATTCAAAGAATATCTTCCTTTCAACTCAAGAAGCTAACATTTGTTCCAACTTCCCTATGTCTGCTGAAAGCATCCCATCATTCTCTCAGGCATCAAGGATCAAAACCTTGGGTTCATCTTCTCTCTCCCTCTGCTTCACCTTCCACATCCCATCACTTGTGAAGTCTTGTGAATTTTATTTCTATAACACCTTTAAGTCTCCTCAACCTTTAATCCTCACTGTCAATATCTTCACTCACAGTATTACTGTCCCAGTGTAGACCCTAATTACTTCTTACTTGGAATATTGTAATTGCCTACTGGCTGCTGCTACCACCTAGCCAGCTAGCATTTACATAGCGCCCACTCTGTGCCAGTCACTCTGCTAAGGGTTTTACAAATATTATCTCATTTGATCCTCACAGCAGTCCTGGGATGTAGATGGTATTATTATCTCCATTTTACAGATGAGGAAACTGAGGCAAAAAAATTCCACGACTCGTCAAGGGTCACACAGCTAAACGCCTGGGGCCGAGGCTGGATTTGAAGGGTCTTCCTGACACCAGGCTCTATTCAATGTACCACTTAGGTATAATAAACTTTCTAAGTATAGATTTAATCATCTTACTTCATTGCTCAAAAATGTTCTGTGGCTCCCTCTTGCCACTAGGATAAAATAAAAACTTCTAAGCCTGGCATTTAAGGCTTCACAATCTGGCTCCAGCCTCATTTTATATTCTCCTCTTTTGTATATCCTATGCTAGATGTTTCCTTCTCTCCTTTTCAGGTCCCACTCCCCACTCTCCACGTTTTCTCCTGGTATAGGATCCTAATATACTTTCAGCCCCAGCCCCTGCCCTCCTTTCAGCTTTCCTTTACATGTGGTTTTTGCTCATTAGAATGTAAGCTCTTAGAGAGCAGGACTGTCTTTCTGCTTGTATTTAGCACTGTGCCTGGCACATAGTAGGTTGCTGATAAATTCTTGATGACAGACTGACTTGTGCTCAGCTTGACATGCTTTTTCTTTCTTCCCTGCATTTATGTAGGCTGTTTCTAATCCCTAGAATATTCACTCTCTGTATCTCTGTCTCTCTCTTTCTCCTTTCCTTCCTTCATTCTTTTTTCCTATCCTCCATTTTTCTTTTTTTCTTTCTTGTCTCTTTTCTCTCCTCTCTATTTCTCTTTGTCTCACTATAGCTCTTTCTCTTTCCTTCCTTCCTTCCTTCCTTCCTTCCTTCCTTCCTTCCTTCCTTCCTTCCTTCCTTCCTTCCTTCCTTCCTTCCTTCCTTCCTTCCTTCTTTCCTTCCTTCCTTTCCTCCTTCCTTTCTCCCTATGCCCTCACTTCCTTCTTAGTTTTCCTGGACTATTTGGTTTGACTATTTATTTCAATGGAAAAAAGCATTGGGTTTGGAGCCAGAAGACCTGGGCTGACCATTTTCTGTCTAACTTTGCACTGTTTCGCCCTTCCATTTGCACAGGCTGTCTCCCATGGCTGGAATGTGCAACTTTCTCACCTCCACCTTTTGGAATCCCTGGTTCTGAAGAGGCTCATCTCCAAGGCCAAATCTTTCTCTTGTGGTTGTTCAATTGGTTCACTCTCACGACTCGACTCACGAAGAGTCCCACTCTTCGTGAACCTATTCGGGATTTTCTTGGCAAAGATACTGGAGTGGTTTTGTCATTTTTTCCCTTCTCCAGATCATTTTACAGATGAGAAAACTGAGGCAAACAGGGCCTGAGGCCAGATTTGAACTCTGGAAGACGGGTCTTCCTGACTCCAGGCTGAGCACTCAAATCTTCCTACCAGATCCTGACCCCTCCCCCTTACTCTTCTCTTTCCCCAACACCATTCCCTGCATTAAATAACTTTTGTGTTCTTTGTGCCTCCTTTGTAATTGCTTATCTATGTATGCAGTGTTTTCTCCGTTTAAAAAGTAAGCTCCTTTGGGGCAGGGAATGTTTTGCTTTGAGTCCCTGAGGACTAGCTAGATGTCTTGCATATGGGTAGGAGTTTAACAAATGTTTGTTACATAAAGTCTTTCAACTTCTCTGGGCCTTGATTTCCTCATCTGTAAAATGAGGAGTTTGGACTTGAAATCCAAGGTTCCTCTCAATAATATATTTATGATTTTTTTGGATCTCCTTTGTACCATTACACTTCATCTTTTGTATTTTTAAACATATCCTACCTGCCTCAGTAGAATACCATGCAGGATCTTTGAGAGCCATTGACTATCATTATAAATAAAATCTTTGTATGACTAGCACCTAGCACAGTTAAGAAGTTAATATATGTTTGTTGAATGAATAATTTAATCTTCGTTTTAATATTCCATCTTCCTTCACAATAGCACCATGAGTTAGAGCAACTAATGATACCTTTATTTCATAAAAAAGAAAATTGAAACTTAGAGATTAAACTGCTCCTCTAAGGACAGTGTGAAATGGGTAGCTCAGCTAGCCAGGATTAACATACATGTACAATAAGATAATATTGCTTCCATGACTAGTCTGGGTTGCTTTGTCACTGGTATGCATTTTTCACTAGTTAATTTGCACACAACTCAAAAATTAGATTTTTAAAAAGAAAGTCCTTGATTATCTCTGGATCTTTTACCCAAACATGTTATCTCTTCTTTCAGTGTTTATTTTTCAGTTTGTTTATCCTTTCTTCTCATTTGTTTTTGTGAAGGCAAACAATATAAGGGCTCTTTAAAAAAATACATTTTTTAAAAGTTCTCTCTGAAAAAGAGCTGGGCTCTTGGTGCTTCTGACAATTTTCTTCCAACACAAGCAGCACCCAGATTGGAATTTTGATTTTTAAGTATTTCAGTTCTTGCTTGGAAAATTAAATTCACAAAACAATTGATTATCGGTTATAAATGGCAAAAACACCATCTGGTTCCCCAAAACGGCTAAATCCAAGTAGCAAGGGGAAAAAAAAGAATTGGAACTTCTAGTTGGCTTGGAGTTCTAGTCCATGAAGCAGAAAATGACGAGCTTTACTATGAAAAAGCCGGAGTAGTCATAACTTGTATTTAGCGGCTGTGGGAATTTGATGCGTTCTTCACATGTTCCATATGTTAAAGCAATTGGCGAGAACCTCAGTGTGAAGGAGTTGGGGGTGGGAGAGGAGGGTGGCTAGTGGAAAGAGAAGCAAAATTTTAATCCTAACTTCTTTCTTCTCCACTCCTCTTCAAACAGATGCAGTGCCCAAAGGCCTTAGTTTCTCCTCCTGAGAAGTGGCTGTTGTTACTACCCTTATCCCCCACTAACACAGGTAGAGGAAATTGTGTGGTGTTTCTGAAGCCATCTGCATTCCTTAGTGGAGGTAAGTCACCAAGCATTAGCATTTCCCACAGTAATATCCACTGTTATTCTTTGCCAACTGGGGATTTGAGTAGGTGTCCATTTCATGTGCCAAGAGAATGAAGCGAGATGAAAACACCCCACGTATTCTACTGTCCCCATATTGTGTTCTGAGTGTGGGAGGATTTGGGTCCTGGCTATAGTTTTCCATAGATCTTGTTTCATAAAATACACTATACCTTAGAACTGTTCTGTGGTCTTGTTATAAAAAAGATGGTGAGGTCCTGGCTTAATTAAAAAAAAAAACCCATGCTGTAATTTACATATCATTTTCACATTTGTTTTTAGCTCCATACCAGTGTATAGAACTCTTGGTGTGGACACTCCTTCCTTTCAAGCAGTTTGTCTACAATTAAGAAAGTTGTGGGGGAGGGAGAGAGGGGGTCTGGGAGGTTAAGGGTCTTCCCAATGGTCTTTCCAAGACTGACTCTCTTTTCTCCGTGCCAAAATGTCTTCGACATATTATCTCTTAATGCTAAATACACAAAAATTGCCCAACAAGCCCTCTGTAGTTTCATAGGATCACGTATCTAGAGCTAGGAGGGACCTGAGACCATTCTAGTCCAACCCCCTCATTTTTACAGATGAAAACACTGAGGTCTAAGGAATTTAATTGCTAAGATCACAATATAGTAAATGTCAAAGGCAGGATTTGAACATAGAGTGTCAAAGGAGGTATTTGAACCCCAAGGTCAAAGATATAGTAAGCGTCAAAGGCATGGTTTGATCTCCTTTCCTCTGACTCAATTGTCAATATTCTTTCCACTGTACCAAGCTGCGTTCTCTGTGACCTGACACAGTCTCTGCTTTATCAGTTGGTGCCTAGCCTGGCCTAGCCTATAGGAATAAGTGATTAGGTTCTGCCCAAGTAAATCCAGCCTCATCTGTAGCAATGTTTACAACGGGTCTTCAGAGGCCGGGCAGTTTTCCCCCATGGTGACACATGATTATTGCCGGCCAGTTTCCTCTGACCCTTCTCTATCCCATTCATTTCTGCTACAGCTAGTTCTGTCACCTGCTGGATGTTCGGGGGAGTCTTGGTAGATGGCCTTCCCTTCATTAAGCAGGAGCAAAAATCATGAAGCAGAGTGTCCAGGGCTCTGATGGTAGAACAATTTTGGATTGACAGTTGTTGCATAAGGAAGGAAAGTAGGCTGTTTTTAAGGGTACCGTCCAGTATGGCTAGCAGTATCTCAGCTCCCTTTCTGATTTTTTTTTTGTATTATTATTATTTTCATCAAGATGAGGATAGGGGTTAGGGAACTCATTTCTGGGTAGCTGTCCTAGAGCACCGCTCAGTCTTAGCAATTTACATTCCATAATCTCTTGGTCATTTAGCCACAGATAATTTGTCATGGTTTGTTTTAGCTGTTGTGATATTGATATTTATTATGCAAATTGTATTTCCTACATCTTATTGTTCTGCATTCTATGAATACTTAAATTATTATAAACCTTTATACTTAATACAGCTCGTCCTTCAATTTGATGCTTGAGTAACAGAGGGTCAGAGCACATACTATCTTCAGGAGGGAAAGAAAATAAGTAATTAAAAAGCAGACAAACAAGATTGCTGCTGTCTCGGTGAAGAGGGGGCAAAGAGACCAGAGAAGCTGTCAGGGCAGCTGGCAGAGCTCCTCCTAGAGAGAGATGGGAATTAAACCCCGAGGCCCTGGATTTGGCTTGCAGTAGCCCGGAATGGAGTGCTTTTGAAGGGGTCTATTCGGGCTGGGGCTGGAGACCTGCCAGGAGAAGAGCAGCATCCATCCTCTCCACCCTTAGATATATATATATATCCCAAGAGGTTTTGTTTCACCCCCCAGTTCTGCACGGAGGCGGCTTTGAGGGGGAGGAAAAAGGCAGAACTGCCTGACTTTGCTCTAGCTTCTCTGGAGACTGACCACCCTTAACAGTGACCCAGGAGGGCAAGGCGGAGGGGTGGAGGGCGGGGTGGGGAAGTGCCAAGCTTTTCTCTCCCTAACTGGTGCTAAATCAACAGCTGCAAGACGGAGACTCCCTTTCCCCTTTCCATTCCGGCGGTTCAATGCACGTCTCCAAGATTGTTTTGTAAATCCGGGGACATGCATTTTCACTCTCCACCCCTGAACAGTCCTCAGCTTCGTAAGGCTTTTTCTCTCGTGCAAGGTGAGTGACGGAAATCTGCAGTCCCTGCTCCCCAGGCCAGGTACTCCAGGGAGGAAGGGTAGAATGATCTCCTAGAGCAGTGACTGAGCCTTCGGTTTGATTTGCAGATTGATATAAACATCCTTATTAAAGGTGTGCAAGGAAGTTAGAAATGTCTCGCGGAGGGTTCTTCTCCACACGCCCAAAGCTGGAGAGGAGACTTTTACCTTGATCCCCGGGAAGCGAACCCGACCCTTATTAACATAAACATATTTGCATAAGCCCCTCCCCCTAGGTGGCGCGGGCGCGCCGCCGATCGGCTTGCGTGGGGCGGGGGGGTGGGGCGGGAGGGGTTGTTGAGGGAGG